>OY720444.1:94376681-95043838 GCA_963082915.1 Dolichopus griseipennis
GTTAATTTCTTCTCTTTTGTATTTAAGTTTATTTTTCCATTATTATTAATTTATGTGTTGCAGATTTGTAATATATAATAGAATGTTTCATTATATTGTTTTTAAATACAGAATATAGGGAAAGGCGTATATGAAAAATATAGTTTTAAAAATTTTTAAAATTTCATCAATTAAATGAAAAAGAAACTGAAAGCTTTAATGGCCGTCGCCTGTCATCAACGATAAATTAAATTTTTTTTTTTTTTTTTTAAATATGCTGGAATAGGTTTAAAACAATTAAAATTCAATTGCAAACTTTAAAAATTATTAAAAAAAATTAAAAACAAATTAAAAATCATTTGAAATTAAAAAATTGGAAAAAAAAAACTTTTGTAATTGTTTTGGAAAATAGTTTGAATAATTAAATTGTATAGATTATTTTGAATGGTTTGATGGATTGTTTATTTATTTTCAGTTATGTGAAGCAGAAAGTTTGTATGGAGGATATATGGACAATTAAATAAATTTCAGTCGAGAGTTCAAACAGTGAATAACATGAATGTATTTCTAACCTCACATTTTTTAAAAAAAAAATAATTAAACATACATTATGTAATATTTAATTTTTTAAATACTTAGATCTAACAATTCAATTATGTATTTTTCATTATTTAAGATTGTAAAATTAAATCAAATTAATCGAAGACGAATCAAACTAATACTATTCAATTCGTGTGTAAAATCTACATTAACATATGGTTCCGAATCATGGTTGCTCACTAATTCCATTAAAAATAAATTATAAGTTTTCATAAATAAAAATCTCTGAATAATATGACGAAGAAGACATTACAAGAATGGCGTTTACTTGGAATTCTCTAAGGGAATCCAGATCACAAGGTAGATCCAGAACAACATGAAGAAGAATGGTACTAAAGGGTTTGAGAAAACACTAAATATCCTAGAACGAAATAGTAAAAATATTTATAAATACAAATGAATACAGGCTTCGATTTTAAAGCCCAATGCTCCCAAGTGGAATATCAAGAAAAAAGAAACTATAAATTAGTAAAAGTCTATAATATCTAATTATGTGATATTTTGTAAAAGATTAAATCAACTTTTTAAATTAATTATTTTGATAAATGAAGATAATACATCTGTTTGTTTACAATTTCTTCAACATTTACGGTTTGAGGTTATGTTGAATTATTTTATTTCTTTTTTGTTAAACATAGTTGTCCCTAAGGTTTTCAATAGGGTTTCGTCCTATAATATTACTAGACTCTTCAGTAGGCTTCAAGTATTACATTGGCAAGACAAGCTTCTAATTAAGCTTTAATTGATTCTTATAACTTATTGGAAATTTTACAAAAATCTCTTGTGTGTTATAAAAAAGCTTTAAAAGAACTATAATTTGATCATATTATATAATAGCAGTATTCAAAATTGAATTAAAGGATTTTTTATCAAAATTCTATTGAATTATTTAGTGTAACCTTAATCGTCTGATAAAACTTCTCAAAATGGGTTTTCTTTATCTCTTCTAAAACTATAGATATGTCTATTTTACGCGATTACAGGAACACATGCATATATAATATATAACAACTAACCAATTGCAAAATGAAAAACCTCTAACACCATTTTCGGGCAATTTTTCTTAAATAAAAGCAAAATCCAATTAATTTACAATTGACCTGAGCAAAGCCTGGTAGAATATTTGCAATTTTTTTAAATAAAAAAGTTCAAACATTTACGTAAAGCAAAGTTTTGAAAAATAATTTTTATATACAGGGTGTCCGGGACTCAAGTACGCGCACTACACTCAGTGATTTGGGGCATTAAAACAAACAAAAAATTGTACCAGGGGGGGGGGGGGTCTATTGTGGACCCTTTTCGAGATATGAGGGATTAAAGATTTAAGGAGACTTTTCATAAAAAAATCTATAACTTTTGAACAGCTTACTGTAGAGAGATAAAAAAAATCCATTTTGTAGAGTAAGTTGTCAGCCTTCAGAACTTTGTAACTGTTGGGTATATGGGGATCATTATTCCACAAAAATTAAAGCTGACAACTTACTCTACAAAATTTTTTTTTATCTCTCTACAGTAAGCTGTTCAAAAGTTATTGATTTTTTTATGAAAAATCTCCTTAAATCTTTAATCCCTCATATCTCGAAAAGGGTCCACAATAGACCCCCCCTCCAGTACAATTTTTTGTTTGTTTTAATGCCCCCAATCACTGAGTGTAGTGCGCGTACTTGAGTTCCGGACACCCTGTATATATTGAATTTAAAATTAACTAAACGACTAAGCCAAATAATATATAGTTCTTTAAATTTTGTATACTGATTGGTAAAAAATTACTTAATTCCGCATATTATTGCGTTAATTTGAAATGACATAATTAAATTTTTTTTTTATTATTTTATAATACCTATTTCCTATTTAAATTAAAAACTTTTCAATTAATTTATAAAATTAAATTTTGTTCTCACTATATAATAAATATACTTTAAATTTAAAAATTTTTTATTTAATATATATATATATCAAAAAAATTTTAATCCATACACATTTATCAAAAAAAATTTTAAATTATACAAAATTTGGGTTTTTAGAAATACGAAATTTTCTAATACTTTTAATTAACTCTTTCCGTCATATATATGTATTGTATTTTATTTATAATATTTTATATTTTGAAATAAATACAAAAACAAAATTATTTTATATAAAGCAATAGCATACAAGTATCTTTGATATCATGTCATTTCAATCCCTTGGGTAAAATATCATAATTTTTGTTCAAAATTTAAAACATTTTTTCATTGTAAAAATAAAAAAAAAATTTTAAACTAAATTTTAACTTTTTCATCAGATTTTCAGAGAATAGCAATAGCAAAAACAACAAGTTAATAAAAAAAACTTCCCTTTCCGAAATTAGAAAGTTAGAAACAAAAATTTTGTTTATTTGTTTGATTGTAGCAGTCTTTACTAATTAAAAATGTCCTCGTGGAGTATTAAATGTCCTTTAAAAACAAGTAAATTAGATTAAATAAAAATTGTATTTTGTTTTTAAATTAGTTAGTACTTTTATTAGAAATTTTCTTAATTCTAGTAAAAATTAAATTTAAAATTTATATTTTGTATATTTTATATTTACATTATATATGTATTTAACATTTGAATAATATGTACTTCAACAATAATCTTACACTTACTGTAAATAAATGTACACTTATATTTTATAGAAGTTGTGTAAATCCAATTTCGTTTAATACATTCCTTACATATACTAGTAGTCTACCTACGGTATGCTTTACTTATATTAGGTGTACATTTCGATAATTTTTGTTTTAATTTTAAACAAACCTTTTTTGGAATTGAAATATTGGAAAAGGTAGATGGAAAATATTAAAAGGCATCAAAAACATTTAAAATCGATTAGATATCGATCGATAGTCTGAGGCTTCAGTTGACTAAAATTTCCTTTCCACTTAGCTGAAACAGATAGGTAATCATTTAAACTATATACAGAAGACTTTTTTTTTAAGGAAAAAAAGGTATGTGAAAAATTTCGAAATGATTGTCAGACCTGGAATGTGCAACCCTAATTTGATCCTCATTTTGTATATTACTCCCTTTGTGGGATTAAGACAATATTCAGAAAAACTTTTGGAAAAATGCCTCAAATCAAGACAACCGAACTCTATTAACTAACCCTAATGTAAAGGAAGATTAAAATTGATTAATTGACGATATCTTAATTATTTAAAAGCTTCTGCTAACACGACTTTAATTTTCCATTGAAAACAATAATATCATCCTAATTCCCCAATTTAAATTTAGAAAGAAACATTCAACTATAGAACAAATTCGTCGTATTACTGACCTTTTAAAAAATGCTCTAGCAGAAAAAAAACATGTTCTACTAAAGTCTTTTTCGATGTGACACAAGCTTTCTGTATAGTTTAAATGATTGTGCCCAATGCTGATATTCATCTTAGAGATCTGAAGATCTCCACATATTAGACTAAATAAAAATAACTGGTTTCACGCCACCAAACTGGCCTTTCTCAACATCAAAATGTTGAAGCGACAAAATTTGATGACAATCAAGACTTTATTCGATGTCTTCAACGAAAGAAACGGTTTCAACTATGTTAGGTAAAAATCTTTTAACTCTCAAGTATATTTATGGAATTTTGCTAGATCAGACATATCTCTGAAACTAGATCCAAAACTAAATTTTTTGTTAGTCTTACAGGCTTATTTTAATGATATTAGATCTCTAGTAAATTTTAGTCTAGTTCCTCATTTAGCTTACCCTGATGTTGATGGTGTCCCTTAAACGTCTTTCGATGACCTATAAAAAAAAAAATATTTGGACTTTACAATATCAAAACATTCTAAAACATTTTTCTAATTACATTAAATTATTTATACTCTGTGTTTGTGTCAAGCAGTATAAATTCAGAATTAAAGAAATTAAAATACAATTGTTTTTAATTATTACAAATTGCTTATTTCAATTTTTCTTATAGTCTATGGACTATGGAAAGAATATAAATACAAAAGTGTATCATAATTCCTTATATCAAATATATTTAGTATTCTATATGAATTTCTACTTTCCAAAAATTATTACTTAAAAGCCATCATATATGTAATTTATATACTATACATTTTCTTTCATATTTATTGCAAGTCATACAAAATAATATTTTCAATATATATTGTCTAAGTACTTATTACTTAGTAAGTTCCTTATCTCAAAATTTCACAACAAATTTAAAATTTTATATAATATAGTTATTACATACATAATAGATTAAACAAGGTCGTGAATGACAATATAAAAGAAAAGAAAATAAGGAAGATATTAGTTTTGAAAGTATAAAGGAAAGTTTATACAGCAATATTTTGTACACTTTTGTTTTTACTTAAATGTTAACAAATAAAGCTCTGATTGTATTGTTATGATCAGTATAAAATTAAAATTTAACAGTAAAAATTAGGTTTTTCACAATATTTAGTTTTCGGCAATTGATTTTAATATATAAATAAATTTCAAGTATTTTAAATGAATTATGGTAGTGGAATATATCTTTACGTACACTTGTATTCGAAACAAGTTTCCACCGGACAAAAAATTGAAGACAATCAGGTCTGTAATAAGCTTAATATTAATAAATTCACACTAAGAGGATTGTCATATCCTAAAACTAATTTTATTATCAAATTCTACCTTAACACGAAATAAAGATATTTATATTAAATAAACATTGTATATTAATAAGTTACCCCAGTATGTGTCCCTTTCTTTTAATGCGGAGGCAACTTGGACTTGGAATAAAATCCTCAAGAAAATAGAAGGCGCTAGCATCCAATAATCTCCGAAAACATACCTAATATGAGACAATATTAAACCAGCAGCAGGTAATCGTGTGAGATGGCGATGCCGAACGGAACCCTATGCTCCCTAGCGAAGTCACATGCAAGAAAAAAAATACATATTAAAAAGATAATTCAGCAATATTATATATGCCGATAGATTTCCAAAAAATACTGCAAAATTAAATGCATAATGCAACTTCAATTTATATATTTAGTACTGTGAATATTTTGTCTAGAACCAATAGAGCCAATAATTCGGCATTTAAAAATGCGATTTTAAATGACTCAACTAATTATTTTCGCAATAGTTTAATTTCCATTTTTTATTGCACCTGAAGTTACACTCAAATACTGACATTCGAGCAAAAAATACTGCCCATTACTGAAATAAAATACTGACCACAAAAATATTTCACAAAAACTTTGAGAGCATCAAAAAAAAAAAATAAAATTAAATACAGTTATAGTTTTTCTAACCTCACATGCACCAACAAAAACAAAAAATGAAATATTTTTTTTTATTATCATGACAAGTAAAAATAACTTCTATACTCTACAAGTCAGTATACTCACTAAATTTTTACTTCACCCTTTGAATTTTACAATAAAGGACGCAGCAGATAGAAAAAAAACAACGTAATGTTTGGTGTAATATGGGAGTAATGTGATGATAATGTTAGAAACCCAAAATATGGGTTAAAAAAAAATTACATTCCTTTTTTTTAATTTTTTATTTTTGCGTTGGTTTTTTTTTGTTTTTTGGTCAATTTGTATTCATGGCAGGATCATAATTAGTTGTAATACAACATATGAAGCATTCTACACATGCTGATGATTACAATGACAGTCTTTTTATGTACAAGTACAAAATTCCTACTACTATATAATATATACTCGTATATATATAGAACACGTTGTACAAAATGTTGAAGTATGTCAGTATATTTAACCTATGAGGGATTCAAACTATATATATATACATGTGCAGCACATGTATAAGTATATAAGTACACCTAATAAAGGGATAGCATTCTTATCTTAATAGAATAGAATGTGCGCTTTTCATTTATTATTAGGACGTGGTTTTGTTCCCAAAACAAAAAAAAACCAACCAAAAAAAAAATACCCAACACAATAATTTTATTATTATTTCTATAGATATAAATCTGGAGTGTTATTTTAGGAAAGGTGTATTAGATAAAAAAAAAAAAATTTAATTAATAAAATTAAGAATATAATTTTATAATATACCGAAAGAATTTTTTATCAGTAGATTTTTGTTTTTTTATTAGTTATAATTTTATGAAAATGAATTTAATTTACTCTTTAAATATTTTTTGCCTGATTTTATACTAAGGATTAAAATAATATTTAAGTTTTGAAAATTTTTGATTTTAAAGAGTGTCATGATAAGAGGAATAGAAGAAGAGTTGATGGATGCTACTTCAACTATATGCCATAAATTGGTTACCAGTAATCTCTAATGGCAGTAAATATTTGAGTTTTAATACTGTTTTCCCTTGTATGTACAGGGTGGCGCAAAACAACCTATATGGTTTGAATGTTTAATTATTTATTTAATGGTTTAATTATTATTATTATTTTTCTGTTATACAGTATATTAATTGGGAATATTTTTAACTTCAGTAGAAAATTTATATCCTGCAAGTGGTGACCATTTTCGGCTTCGCACATTCGTGCTCTCTTCAGTACATTTTCCATAACTTTTCGTAATTTTTGATCGCTGTTCTGTTGTGTACTTTTCTTCACAAAATTCTGAAATAAAAATAAAAAAAATAAATAAATTTAAAAAGTTATTAAACATTCAAACCATATCGGTCGTTTTGCGTCACCCTTTATATAATGGTTTCCAAATGAACAGACTTATTGCTATAAATAATGAACTTCTACAGTTCTTTGATTAAAGGTAAATTAAATGCTTAAGTTCTTAATATTGAAAACTATATATTGATATGGGAATTTAAAGAATGTTCTAAAGATTTCAGGGATGTATCAAAGTGATTACAATCAGCATTTTATTAAAGTATTGAAGCAGACGATGACAATCTAGGTTACTATACTTTATATATCATGTATAGCTAGTGTTCAATGGAATACTTCATAGATTGACTATTATATTAACACTATTAATTATTTATAGAAGAGGTTCAAAACATACGAGCCAAGTTCATATATTATTACAATTAGGACTTACGTTCATCAAACTTCACTAAGTTAACTTAGGACAAAATCAACAATCATACCTTATGCAGTTGGCCTAAATGGTGACACTTCCGTTCAGACTACTTTCATTCCTCTTAAAACTCATATCAATATTGGAGCCTTGACTCTTTTTTAAGGAGATCTTGCAGATATTAACATTTGCTTTACTGAATTGAAATTAATAATGCGTCCTCTTAAACAATTTCAATGTAACACCAGGGAAACCTCTAGTTCTCATTGCTACAAAGTGGAAATTCCTAGGTGTCTTAAAACTTGCTATAGAATCTCATTTACTAACTGCTAGAACATGAAACATACTTCCATCCAATGGAATAAATTTTTCTTAATTTTGTCTTGTTCAGAATCATTAGATTTAAATTATTACTTTATCAAACTCCTTTAAAGCGGATTTTACTACTTAAATTTTCAATACTTATAACTTCTAAATAAAATAATATAAAATTAAATTTATTTATTCAATCAAGAGGTCAAAAGGGCTCACCAAAGCGAACACCAACCAACTTATTGCATATTTATAGGATGAACACAATATTCCTTATATTCAAGGGATCGTATATTAAAGTCTAAATAATATTCTTAATAATTTAACTATTAAAACACAACTGTTTTATTTACAGCATATGAAAAACTCATAGTAGTCCAAACCGAGCCACATAATTCCTTCTAGGGTTAATGTAATTCACAAAATTGCTTAAGATTTATAAGAATTGTGAAAATATATTATTAATTTCCGTTTTGTTAGTCGAATTTCCCCAATTTTTTTTTTTTTGACTTTTTAATTTAATGTTTTCCTTTTTTTATATATTCATCTGATTACTGTTATAATTTATATTAATTTACTTGGAATGATAGATTTTACATAATAAAATAAAATTTCTCAACCTAAACTGAACTCTTAAACGAAATTAAACTTAATAATAAGAATCAAAATAACAGATTAAAAACATATATGTATTACTATAAATAAAAGGAATACATGTAAAATCCCCAGATTATATATATAATTCTTTTTATTCAATTATCATGAGAATATTTCTATAATATATTATATAAAAAGACAATTTTTTTTTTTTCCAATCCCTTTATTTTATTTCATTTTATTTTGTATAGAAGACTATTGAAAGTCTGACCGCAATCACCATCTATTACTTAAAGTAAAGGCAATCTAAAAACAATTTAATAGTGATAAAGAGCAATATCCGTTCTAAATATTTTGTTTGTTCATTTTGAAATCCGTTTTAATAAATGGCAGGAAGAAAATAAACATTAATGTAAAATAAGTAATGTGAAAAAACCAAGAGTTTTTTAAAAAAGCACTTTTTCCAAATTGAGTTAAATTCCATAATAAGTTTTGAGTAACGAGTATTTTGAAAAATAGTTTATAATTATTTTTTTAGAACTTTGTTACATATTTATCTTAATATATGAAATCGTTTGTGAGTTTGTGTGAAAGTTCATCACATCAGCATATTTGAATCACAATTTAAATATGGGATTCTCATATTAAACTCATATTTACAACATCTGCTTTTACAGTGCTTATAGATCGCCCTGGATTCAACTTCAAACTTATATAAATGATGCTTCTTGAGAATTGTGTTGACTCTATTAACAAATTTAGAATTTGTTAACCCATATTACCACAACGATAGAATAGTAGCTCTAAAAAAATTTACTTTAATATATTCTAACACATTTACTCCATATATAATTTTTGCCTTCAACTTACAATCAACTTAACATCAACTTCAATTAAAAACCCATTAAGTGGATTAGCAACGCGCGCCGGTTGTTAGCTAGTAACACTTGCTCCAACTTTAGCAATCCTTTTGAAAACCCTTTTTATAACTCACCTAATAGGATTATACGTATTTTTTCAAGATTTAAATCCTTTCAACATTTTAAGTTTTTATCTTACACCATTTGGAAGATAAAAGGGGTCAAGAATTATGCTAAAATTGAGTATCATACAATGGTAAATTATAATACGGTATGGCAACACTTTACATGTGTATTTCATATGTTTATAAAGTTCATAAATAGAACTATCGCTTTATCGCTTTGTGCGCTTTGTGTGCTTTTTGATACATATTATTGAAAATAAATTTTATATTACTTTTACTAGGAAAATTTTAAATATGGGATTTTTTCGTATTTTGGGGGGCCATAGCTCCGTAACAGGTGTGGCTTAAAAAAATAAAACTTCGATGAAAATAATATTTATTTCAATACCAACCCGCAGTTAAACTTTGTTTTGTTTATTTCAAACAGTGTTAAAGTTTTGTAAATCCACTGACGGTGGGACGGACAGACAATTGGACAGAGTAAAACTACATGGATTTCAAAATTTTTTTTAAAATTTCCTGAAAAGGAACAAAATCATCAAATTTTGTTCATCTAAGTAAAAAATAAAAAAATAAAAAAAAAGTTAAAGAAAAAATAACAACTTGTTGATGTTATACAAAAGCCTTTTAGTTACATTGCTTCTAGTGTCATTCTGAATTCTACGAAATATATATATATATACAATACATGTAAAGATTTCGCAGTCTTAAATAAAAAAAAAAAAAAAAAAAAAACCAAATAAATATTTACTACGAAAGAAAAACTATTCTGAGAATTTCAATAAGTCACGTTCATTTTACATACAACATTTTATCCCAAAGTATATTGAAACATTTTAAACATAAATATGTTTGATACATGAGTTGAATTCAATTTAAATTGCAAAAAATTAGGTGACCATACATAACATGATGAATGCATTTGGGTTATTGTTAAAGTAAATTTTAGCCCTCAAGTCAACAACCAGAATTATAAAGTAGATACATTGGAATTGTAAAATTTAGTAAACAATTAGTTGGAAAAAATGTTAAAGGATGAAAATATGAAAAACATGTTTGTTCATGAAAAAATATATGCTCTTAAGAAATTTGTTGTTTAATGCAAATGTTGTTTTTTTTAAGGAACACAATTTTGATAAATATTAAACAGACTTCAACAGACGCAACCCTGCTAAAATTTTTTATTGAAATAAATTTTACTTAAATTTAAGTTCCGTTACAGCTTCTGGAAAATTTCAAATTCAATTTCTTCCAATTTAAACAGAAATTTTCCAACAAGCATAAATTACTTTCATAATAAATGCAAGTTGTTCGAAGTTGGAGGAAATTAAAACATTTATTTTTATTATTTTGATATTTAAAATTTTGAGAATGAAAATAGTGGAATTTTCTTATTTAAATTTTCAAACTTATTTTGAAAAATAAATTAAATTCTATGAAGATAAGGCAATCTGTTATTTTATATTTAAAATTTTTGCATTTGTTTATAATTTCTTGACTAGACCAATTATAATTCTTAGTATTTATTTATTTATTTATTTATTTATAAACAGTCGCTCATTGCTGTTGATTTATCATGATGCAGCTGTTTTTAAGACTTAAAAATTAATCTTTTGATAATTAGTAATTTTATTTAATGGCATGAAATCTACTTTGATTATTATATACTTTTAATTGAACTTGCCTGTGTCTATGGCTTTATTATATACTTTTAATTGAACTTGCCTGTATCTATGGCTTTATTTTTCATTCTGTCAGTTAGTGATACATTTATATTAGAAATCTGACCATAAAGTTATAAGAATTGTAAATTGGATTAATTTTAAGAAAAAGAAGAACTATCTTTCATTTCAGCAATTTACTTTTATATTTTATATTAAAACACTTTTAAATGCAAAAGATCTGCCATCAATTTTTGGTTAGTGAATATTTTAAGACTTTTAAGCTTAAAAGTTTTCAAACATTAAAAGAACTGTTTCTTATACCAGCAATTTATTTTTATATTAACACAGTAACAAATTCCCAAGATCTACCTTAAATTTTTTATTTTCTACATTTTAGGGGGCTAGTACTACTTTAATAAAAGTATATATTGAAAAAAATATTTTTTTTTATTTTATTTTATTTTTATATGAAAATTTTTGGTAAATTGGAAATATATTCCAATTTAACTTTGAAATTAAATATTTAACTTCCCCTTCAAAAAAATTAATAAAATAATCCCCATGTAAATTTAAATTTTTTTTTAATAATATAGGAAATCTTCTAAATGGAGGTTCATACTAAAAAGTTTTTTGGAAGAACATATTGGATAAATTTGATTCCAATTTTTAAATAAGTAAAGCCTATAAGTCTTTGCACATTCAATTTTAATCCGCACTTTCCTACATTAAAATAATAATGTCTTGAAACATACATTTAAGGCTAGTGTTCCGAGCTTATAGATTATGGCTCGCTGGCCTAAACACTTTGAACTCTAAAACGAATTTGGGTGAAATTTTCCTTAAAAAACATTTAAATTCCCAATTTCATACATCTGGTAAGCCATTGTCAAAAAATATAAAAATTATGTGAGTTTTTTTTCCTGCCTCTTATTAAAACTTCAACCCATCAAAAAGTCTCCCTTAAAAACAAAGTATGACCTTTTTTATGACGATAAAGTCAATAAGATTTGTTTAAACAATTTTTTAAATACCATGGTTGGCAACATGCTTCTTGACATGAATGTCAATCTCTTTAAAAAGCACTAACTCATACCATACGCCATTTGGTTCAAATTAATGGCTTAATCAATAATTAAATAATTATATATCTTTAATAAAAAATACGTTAGTAAAACAATATAAAGAAATTCATAATATAAACAAATAATTTAATTGAATAATATAACTCACAGATACAAAATACCATATAACTCAAATACAAAAATTATTACAATATAAACAACAACAATTGTATTTATTGAAAATCTAAGATATTTCTACGAAATTTTTGATTTTCCAAATAACTGTATAAAAATATAAATATTAATAAACGTAATCCGAACATATTCTAAATTAAATTAAAATTGAAATAATTAAAATTTTTTTCATTAAAATAAAAATTATTCAACCACTTCAGAACATTGAATTGTATTTCAACCTTCAAAAAACTTTATGCCTATAAATCTTATTGAGCTAATTAAATTCCAAAATCTCAAATTAGTTAATGATTTTTTTTGTATATATATATATATAATTATATACGTATATTATAATATATATATATATTTTTGTCAAAATCAGAAAATTAATATAAAATATATTAAATATCAAAAGATAAAATAAAAATATTTATCAAAAATGGTATAAATATACGAATATATATATATATATATATATAATATAAAAAAAACTAGAAAATATTTTGACGTTGAAAAAAAAGAAAAACAACAAAAAAAAACATAAAAAGAAAAATTTTTTTGATTTATATTAAAGCAAAATCAATTCAATTTGATGTCCTTATAAAATGTAAAAACAAAAATAAATAACGTTAAACAAATACCCTAAGTCCATAATATATTGTGTAAACATTTAGACAATGTACATTCTCATATACATATGTGAATGTTAAAATTATCTATATAAGTCAATGTATATAATATATATTAAATCAAAAACTATATTATAATATTAACATATATACACATAGTATATATATATATATAAAATATAATGTCCGTTTATATAATATATTACATTATGGACATGGTACATTATGTATGTAACTTAATGTGATCCTTTTGATATTAATTTCAAGCAATTTATCTTTATTTTCTTTTCAAAGTTATAATAATTTAGGTTTTTTCTTACATAAAAATAAAGGAAAAATAAAATGATTTGATTTTCATTTTATTTTCATGTTTTTCTTTTGTTATTATTTTTATTTTTTATTTTTTTTTTTTTTATAAATTTAGAGATCAATCTTTTTACAGGTTTTTGGTTTAATTTAGCCTGACGCCTCCTTATATCATAAAATACCATTATCAGCTATTATACGTCTACAGGAAAGTATCTAAATATAAAAATTTATAATACAATATAATATCAATTACAAGGATCAGGATAGGATATTAAAGTCGAAGAAGAAGCTAAATTGAAGCAGTCGTAGATAACAAAATGAAAGAGAAACTAGATAACTGACACCCAGAAGCAATATTTTCATAATATTTAAAAGCACACTGCAGATAACAAGTGAACAAAGTTTATATCAGTTAGAAACGCCTAAAAGTATGTGCACTAACTCAAGTGAGATGAAAAGTTTAGTGGGAATGAAAGGTCTTATCCTGTCCACCTGAGTGTTTTCTCAAAAATTCGAATTTGGTACGACAGATACTAAACAACTATACCACCGAAGCCCCTAAAACCAATAATTTTCCAATGCAATATAAATGTTTATTATAGTTTAGGAAATTGCAGAAATTTAGGCGCATAAAATTAAAAATAAATTGAAATTCACGCAAAAACAAATTTTTCTCATATACTAACACTTATTGTTCTTTCTTATTTTTTGCATTCAGATAATAAAAACTCATTTCTTGAATAAATTTTGTATAGAATCAGAAGTTGATACATTTGTCGGGATTTCACTGTATATGACAAACGAAAAAAAACAAAACACATTGAACTAACATTTATCCATTAATAAATGTCCAATATAAAAAGCTACTCAATTTTGGTTACAAAGTCCTTTTAACTTTAGTCCTTTTTACTGGTTTGTTTTTTTTTCATTTTTATTTTTATTATGAAAAATAAAAATACACTATTTTTTTTATACATACATTTGTATATATGTAAGATAGGTAGGTATATACCTACTATAAATTTTTTAGGAAGGAAAACAAATAAAATTAAAAATATTATGATATTTTTATGTTCGTTAATTTTACGTAAACATGTTCTCAGGTCTACTGTAAATTGGTCTTTAAAATAGATTTATTTTTTTTTTGAGAAAAATTGAGTAGATATTCATAAATAAAAAATTAAACAATCCCATATCAAAAAGAATATTTAAAATTTGAACTATGGAGAGAGAAAGTTATATATATATATACATAAACCTACGCAGATTTTTTTTACAGCTTTTTCTTGAACGATTTAATGTAAACTACTACATTTCGCATGTAGAGTAGATTTACTACATTAAAAACATTATTTGTAGCTTAAAAATGAATCAGAGTTTTACTAGAAATTATGTATAAATCCTAGTTTTACTAATTAAGATCATTTATGAATTATGAAAAGAAAATTTATTGATGTATAATAATTGTATAGATATACATACATAGTTATATTAACTCAATATAGTGCTATTATAAGTTTTTGATTTATGTTAATAAAGTTTTTGTGATAAGAAAATGTAATTATATTAGTTAAAAAAAAAAAAAAAAAAAAAAAAAAAAAAAAAAAAAAAAAATAAATAAATAAGTGTACTAAATCTACTCTACATTTTTCTACGTATCATAAACTATATAATTGCGCTTTCAATTTGCCGCCGGCAAAACATACATTTTATATTTGTTAAAAAGAAAAAAACTATTGATTATAATGGATCATGTAGCTTTTTCAATCTCAAATTTTTTGATTATTTTTGTTTTTGCTTTAAACTTTTATCACGGTAGATGTAATACAAAATGCAGGAAATGTAATAAAAATTAAATAGATATTGATGCATAAGTGACTGTTACCTAAAATTGAATCGCATATTAATTAGAAATGTAAATATAATCGTATTTGTGAGCCTCTTATAAAATTTTTCATACAATATACTTAAGCTAAATGGTTTAAGCACTTAAAAAATACAGAAATAATCATAATATAAAACAGAAAAAAAAAATATGTATAAAAGGTTTAACAAATTAATTCCTGCTCTTACGCATGCGCATTATATTCATTCTTAATACAGGCAACTAACTATTTCAAAACCACCTTTAACAAAATCTCTCTTCTCTATTTTTGCGCATACACATTGCATTGCACATTATTATTATCATGCACTTATTTTTGTATTTACAAACAAGTTACTACTTTGTATGTCAGATTTTTTCGTAATAAATAAAGAGAATGAACAAAAAAAATCATAAAATGTGAAACGTGTCTCCCCTAAGTAAATGAATTGAATATGATTGTTAAAATACAATTTATGATATAGAATATAAAGCTTTTGGTATCTGAAAAATGAGATATATAGTTGTTTCAATAATTTACATTAAGAGCAAAATAAATGAGAAATAAAAATCCAAAATCAACTTTGTTATCGGTGCTGAGGTATCTATAATGATAAGCTGCAACTTATGTATTTAGTCTACCTTGTTTCTTCTATTTTAGATGCTCGAATATGTTCTGATTAAAACAAAAAAGAAAGGAAAGTAGAAATAAATATTGTACTAAATTTTGCTACTAAATTTTCTGATCGGCACAAAATAAATTATTGGAGAGCATTACTGAAAAATTGAAGTATGTAGATTTAATGATAGGAGTAGATTTAAAAATAATAGTAGAACGGAGTAGAATTTCAATAATTTTATAAAGACATTTTCTAGAGCTTTGAAAAAAAAAAAAAACATTTATATGTATATATGTACATTGTCTAGATTTCAAGAGATTTTAAATTTATTTGAATTAAACAAATTGCTAACCTTGTTTACATTGTTTTTTAAAGCTGAAAAATAAAAGTATGAAATGATATCCAGTGTTGCCACTTCAAAATTTTAATTTTGCATTGATAGATGTAATTTCACAATTCTTGTTCTTCTTTATGCTTCTATATTGATACTTTCATTTCTGATCAAGTCATGTTAAAAAATAGAAAATCATGCAAGTCATGTTAGTAGTAAATAGTAATATATAGTTCAAAATAGTAATATCCAATGGCAGCATTGAAAAATACATAATTAACATAAAAAATTGAGAATGTGTGAATGAGAGAATAAACTGTTATTTATTTGATAAACTAACGGAAAAAAATTCAGTTCTCTTAGAACCTTAGTCGTGACAAGTGTTGAACGCATAAAAAAAAAAAATAATTAAATTTGATTGTGAAAATTTGAAAAATTAATTATAATCTTGTAAAAAAGGAAACTTAAAAAAATAGTTCCATTATCTTATTAGCAAAAAAAAAAAAAAATTTATCTATAACAAAAATTTGCTTATACAAATAAATCTACATATTAAAACAAAAAAAAACAAATCAAAACAATAATTAATATGGAAAACAGTAGCAGTGAAATTAATGTTAAAGATATGATTAAAGATGTTCAAAAAAATTTCGAAAAATATAAAGACGACGCGACTTTAATCGAAAATGGCATCAAAGAATGTTCCAGATATCTTCGAGTTTTGTGTGCCCAACTCAAAATCGCAAAAACTGTTGCTAAAAAACAGCATTTTGGGAATGCTATTCATGTTTTGCAAAGCTACAGAACTAAAATGAAATTATTAAGCCTAAGGGGAGGAAAACATAGCTCGTCAAAGTTATCTAATAATTTTGTTAAATGGGAAAATGTACAATCATGCTTCAAGGGACGCATGAGAACGGGAATTATCATTAACCTTAAACATAAAGAACCAGAAAGTTTTTTAAATGATTGTAAAAAGTTGTTTAAAACACGTATTAATAACGCACTCAAAAGAGATGACGCTATTAAAGTAAATGCAATTTTTTGTGCGGAGTTCATAAAAGCTAGTGGAAATGATGAAATATATGAAATAAAGTATTTGAACACCAAAAATGTACCTGTGTATAAAAACACTGACATCAATGCACTATTTTTAGAACATATTAGAGAAAAACTGCTTAAAAAATTGGAAGAATTCCAAGAAAAAGACAGTGGCTGGGCATTATCGGCTGTTCTTCATTTGGTTGTTAATATTAACAAATTTTCACCTATGTTGGGGTCATCTTATGTAGAACTTCCTTCAGAAATCAAGAAGAAAGAAGCTTGTATAAATGTAAAGAATAATGATAATGCTTGTTTTGTTTGGGCAATAACATCAGCGTTATATCCTGTAACTAAAAACCCGCAACGTGTAGGAAAATATCCAGACTACTCAACATTATTAAATTTTAGTGGAATTCAATTTCCTGTAAAACTTTGTCATATTCATAAATTTGAAAAACAAAACGAAGTTTCGGTAAATGTATATGGCCTCAAAAAATGGGGAAAAAATTATGTAGTTATTCCTAACTACTTAACTGAGAATAAAAAAACAAAGCATACTAATCTTTTAATGATACAAAACAAATATTATGATGAATATGACGAACAAGATGAATCCAATGAAGATGAGGAAATGTATGAACCCATTAAATATCATTATGTTTGGATTAAAAGTTTATCTCGCTTACTATCATCGCAACTAGCCAAAAACCGACATCAAAAATATTTTTGTGATAGATGCCTTCATTATTTCTGGACTGAAGAAAAGTTGAATACACATATGGAAGACTGTAAACTATACAATAGCTGCAGAATAAGATTACCAACGCAAAAGGAAAAAAATTTGCAATTTAAAAATTATAAAAATAAAATTAATGCTCCGTTTGTAATATACGCGGATTTGGAATGCTTATTAGAATCAACTGAAACAAAAAATAAGTATCAAATTCATAAACCTTGTAGTGTAGGATATTACGTTAAAAGCTCATATGACCCCAAGCTATCTTTTTATAAGAGCTATCGGGATGAAAACTGTATTGAATGGTTTACTAAAGAATTATTAAATTTTGCTGAGAATTTAACATCGATATTTCTTAACCCTTTACCGATGCAAAAATTGTTAAAGGATGAAAAAGCAATGTTCTTATCATCTGAAGTTTGTTATATTTGTGAAAAAGCGTTTGATGAAAATAATATTAAAGTCAGAGATCACTGTCATTTAACAGGAAAATATCGCGGTGCTGCACATAATAACTGTAACTTAAATTTCCAATACAACCATACAGTTCCCGTCGTATTCCATAATTTAAGTGGATATGATTCTCATTTCATAATAAAACAGTTAGCAACAGATATAGAGGGTAGAATAAATTTACTACCAGTCAATAAAGAAAAGTACATTTCATTTATCAATTGATATCTAAAATATTCTACACTTAATAAGGCCTAGGATGGTTCATGGTACAAATTAAATGTGGAATTAATTATGATATTTTTATTAATAGAATATCTTATACCTAGTACCTCATCTCTACATTCATTTCAGAAGATAACTATTAAACAATTAGTGTTGAAGAATCTTTTGGAAAACAAGAAATTTTATCTTTTATGTCTTTAATATTACCTGTAACTTATTAATGGGCGGCCAATTAAAAGGCTGGGTAGCACAGTGGCTAGAATGCCTACTTTTACTCGAAACCCAGTAAAAGTGAAAAAAAGCATTTATCTGCTTTTAGACTCAACTCATCTACCATTTGCCGTTGGCCGTTGAGTTCAAATTAATAGCTTAATCAATAATTAATAATTATATATCTTTATTAAAAAGGTCAATAATACAACCATATAAACAAATACAAAATATAAACAAAAGTTGGTAAAAGTTGCCTAAAGCTCTGCGTAAAAAATGGGTATTTACATATAATAACTTATCATATCATTCCAACAGAAATCATTACCAACATTCTATTCTTTAAAATCTAATTATACGTCATATTAAAGTGTAGATACTTTCTCATTATTATAAAAATTAATTAATATTCATTAGAAATTATTATGAATAATATATGTATGACTTTTAAACAAAAAGTTTTAAGTTCTGTTTTCTTTTTATTCAGTTGACATTTAAATAATTGTCGGAAGAAACGAACCAAATAACGAAGCAGATACAAATGTTCTAACATTAACATCGACAGAAATATGTTTAGATTTCTCTGAATTCTGTAATATTCTAGGAATGCTTTAGGTTCAAATATTAATTTTTTTAGTATAAATCAAAAGGGTCTTTGAATTTAATATAGATTTTGTGGATGGTCAAAAGTATTTCCAACTAATTGATTTGATGATACTTAGTCCGAATTTATTCTTGGAAAATTTGCAAATTAAGCTTATATAGTCCAGAATAATTTTTGCGTACCATTTTGACTAATTTTGATATTCCATCAAGAGTTTAAAGAATTTAAAGAAAAGTCTTTTAAAATGAAATTGTTTTTATAAACTTTTATAAAATTTTTAATTTTGATTGTGCCAAATATGTCAGATGACATGCAAGTGATACATGCGGCTTTTCAATCGAAAAGCTCCGGGTTCAAATCCTGGTCGGACCATATCTAATAAAAAATATAGTGTATATTAAAATAATTTAGTATGAAGTCCAAATGTCAAATAGGCAACGGATTAATATTATCAGGCAATATTTACTATTGTCTGGTACTTCAAATAAATAAATAAAATATACTGCCATGTTATATACTGCCAGCGTATATATAAAATGGCATTTCATTTTTCCACTTCACCTGTTGAAAATTATTTTGACATTAAATTTTTTTTTGTTTTAATAATAACATGCATGTGTAGAGTTGATTATTTTATTTTGACCATTATAAAATAGGGATGGGTAGAGTTAAAAAATTTAATGTTTGCCCAAAAGGTATTTATGCAGTGTTACACTTCTGTCATTTTTTATAAGACAATTTCAAATGATTTAAGATATAGAAGTTTGATAAGAGATGCCAAGGTTCCAGGAGTTTCAAATGTCATAGTGTTTTTAAAATACATTTCCGAACCTTTTTAATTATTAATTATTTTCACAATTGGATATTTGAATAGGTGAGGACTCAATTCCTTAAAAAAAAAATTAAATAAATTATAAAATAATTTTGTTTTCAAAGACTTTTTTTAATACGATTAACAAAAGTTTTTTTTTAAGTATAATTTTAATTTTAATTAATTTTTTTTCTTAAATTTTTTTTTTTAATAATTCTGGGGTTCTTTTTTTTCACCATTTTGATTTTTCACCATAAAGTATAATCTCTCAATTAAAATTTTTTCAAAAATATAATTTTACATAAAAAAAATCATTATATTTTCTTTTATGTTCATCATTTACCATACAATTTTTAATAAGTTTCAATTATTATATGAAAATTAACTTGGACAGTATCGAAAAAAAAAACCAAAAAAAAAATTAATTGAATATTTTTTAAACAATATATCATTATTTTTTGAAAATATTTCATTGAATATTCCATATTATAATACTTTAATAAACTCATCAATGGGAATACAAAAGAACGTTTGTTTGACGAAAATAATAAATATAGAAAATGAGAGATAAAATTTTGTATTCACGTGAAAAATAAAAAAAAAAAAAAACAAAAGTTTCCTTGTTATTCTTTTATAAAGTAAAAAACCAAATGAACACGTTACTTATTATTATTCTTTTATAAAACGTTTGGTTGTGTTTTTTGTGTATTTGTGTGTGCACGATAATCACAACTATATTAGAATTGTTTCTTCGTTTGTGATGTATCGAATTCGAAATGACAGAAGGGAACTCGCGGAAGTGAATCGGATCGTTATGGAAAAATAAATCGATATAGAAATCAGTGACCAGCATTATTGGACATCTCCGATGACAATTTCGAAATTAAGATAAATAAAACAGTTAATTGAAATTTATTAATAGTATTTTTGAAATAATTTAAAGGTTTCTCTTTGCTTTTTATTAAATTCGACCACGCCTTCTGGTAACTCCTATTAAAAAATTTGAACTTCCACACTTCCGAAATAATCAGGATCTAAAAAACATTGGAAATAGTTAAAGTTTTTTATTATTTTTGAAATCATTTTTTTTAAATTGATTTATATCTTAAAAAGTTGAAATGTATATCGAGTCATCACTCAACTGTCAACCTTATAAATCATCTTAAGCCGTGATTTCGTAACATGAAAAATATTTTGCAAGAGTTAAGCTAATATGAGAAGGGTATGCAAGTTATCTGACCAATGGCGTAGTGGTAAGGACACCGCCTTTCATGTGGAAGGTCTCGGGTTCAAATCCCGGTCAGATCATATCTTATAAAAAAATATCGTAAAATTGTATAATTATATCGTAATATTCTTTTATAAGAATATAGATGGCGCACTAAGCTAACATTTGTGCATTCATATGTCATAACCTTATACAATAGCTAAAGCCGAGTAAACAAATTGTATTTAAAGAAATATTGCCATTAAAAGTAATATATTGCCCTATTTCGAGAATATTCTGGAAAAGGGCATAATCATTTTTTCTATTTACTCTGTTAGTCCTTGTGGATTTTATTTTTTTGCAAAAATCATTATGGATTTTTTTTTTTTGTGGATTCGTCACCAAACCATTCCAATCACTTCTCTCTAAACTAATAATCATCTTTTGATTTAAGTAAGTTTTTTTAACTTATCAAACTTCATTAGTTTCTTGCCAGATACGATTTTGGTGCAACATAAAAAATTATCAAAAAAAATTGATTATTCGATATTAGCGATAAGTTGATAGTGCAATAAGTGCCAAGCACTTGAATAAGCAAAAATGATGAAAATCTTATCAAACCATGACGTAAAATACTATTATTTCAAGCCATGACGTATAATACAAATTATACCAGGCCATGTCACTATAAAACCGAATCGCATGGGTTTTAAGATTTGAGTTGACAAGGCATACGATATTTCTCTATATTTTAATGTATTTTTAATAAAAGAAAAGTTTTTTTTTTTTTTGACTTTTATATATATATATATAAATATATATATATACTTTGTTACTGTTATTGTTCTTTTTTCGTTAAGAAAAAGTTTTAACTTTTTTCATTTCTCATCTGCATATAAATTTTATTTTTTTTTGTTTGTCATGTTTATTTATAAAAGAAGGCGCTGAATTCGTTTAAATTTCATTAATAAACCTTGAAGAAAAATCATAAAAAAAAAAAAAATAAAAATAAAATCAAAAATATGACGAGAATATTTACCTTTCAAAGTCTTGGACTTGTACACTCTATACACACATATTTTAAAAATTGAAAAAAACAAAAAAAAATGTTCTTTTTGTTTAGACCACAATATAACATTGAATTGGACCAACAAGAACATTATAATGACGCATAGAACTTATTGTTTGTTTTTAACAATATTGTCAATAAGACAAAATAAAAAAGCAAAGATTTTTCTCTCTTCAATAGTTATAAGTTAAAAGTATCTGACAAGAGTTTTTAATTTTTTTTTATTGAGGTTAAAGCTTTACAAGGAAGCAAAAAATATAAATTTTATATAAGCGAACCCGAACGTGACTAAAATATGGTTTCTTATTTTCTAAAAAAAATTTTGTTTTTCATGATTTCATTGTTTTTTTTTGTTTATTTAAAAATTCTGAAAGAAAATATGGGTATTCCCATGGGTTCAAAAATTGAAACATAGAACCAATTTATCGATTTAATATAAAGAAAATCTCAAAATTTTTTTTCTTAATATTTCATAAATAAATTCTCTTCATTTAGAATTACTCGGAGAGGGGGTGTTAATTAAATTTGTTATTGTGTTAAAATTCAGGAATTGCAAAATATTTTTTTTTTTTATTTTTTTTAAAATATGATTATATAAAATAAAATTATTCCAATTAAAAAATTGTGTATTGGATCTGTTAAATTTTGTTTAAATTCCGACATTTTCAACATTTTCGATTAAAATTAGTGTTAAAGAAATATGAACATTTTGCTTAGGTGTAGTATGGCCTGGCAGTACTAATGCATTAAGGAATAAAGATTATTAAAATTATTGATTAGTTTTCTTAAACGAATTACTGAAATACTAATCCCCCCGGTAGTGTGAGATTTTTTTCACTAAAACAATCTTCCCCTTTAATCAAAATAATTACATAACTGCTTGCGCAGTATAATTGCTGAAAAGTAGCGACAAAACATAAATGTCTACCAAGGATTGAATGGACAGCCCAAAAGGTATAAGTTGACTGATTTCTTTAATTTTCCTAAAAAATATGTATTGGGAAACACATATGGGAGTAATGTGTTCCTCAATTTGGAGGTGCGACTTAAAAAAGATTTCCTAAATTTCAGAGTTCTTGCTCGAAAAAATTTTATTGTATATGAATGTGATTGAGCTGTTAACCGTGTGTTACGGAGGTACGGTTTAATTTTTGACATAATATTTTTCAATTTCTTCTGAAGTATTACCTATAAGATATTTATAAATAGACAAGCAGCTCCTACATTACGGCGCTGACTTAAAGACGTTAAGTCTTTTGTTACGTTATTATCATTTATAATAGCAACAGTTCTCTTTTGTATCTTATCCAGATATTGAAGAGCGGTGCTGGGTGTTCCAACAAATATGTGAGACAAATATGTATGTAGTTAACAAAATTAAGCCTTTATGAGCAAACAGCAAATATCATTTTTTCCCTCGCATGTCACTCTATATATGACTTATACGAAAACCAATATGTTCAAAAGTTTTGCTGAATAATTGCTTGCTGCCTGGGCATTCGAGGCCTTAACAAACGCAAGATAATGCGCTATGTTTTGCAGCTAAATTTAAGCACTGACCTATTTTTAGGATACTACAATTTTTAGCTCCTATATCTTCGACTAATTCCCAAAAAATCAGTCACTGTATCATGTTATTTATTAAATAATATAATTTAATTTATTAATCTCAAAATCAGACCTTACAAATGTGTTCACAAATCTTTACATAAAATATTTATAAAATTTAAGGTCAGAAATTTTTTTTAGTCACCTATACGAAACACTAAATTTTCTGAAAGCTTTCCATAAATTTGACTTGCTGAAGAAAATTTTCTTTTGTTTATATTTGTTGTTGTTTTTTTTATTTAAGAAAAAAAAATTTTTTTTTTGTGGACTGTCGCTTATAAACAAAAAAAAAAAAAAAAGAACTTAATTACCTTAGGCATTGGATAATAGCTTGAAGGATACACGTTTCACTGATAAAAAGGACAAAAAAATGTGAATTGTATTGTATAAGATTGGATAGTAATAAAGTGATAAAAAGAAAAATAATAAAGAGAAGATATAATATCAGAAATGAAAGAAAGAGACAAAAATAGACAAACAAAATTAGTACACAAAAGTCTAGTAAATTATAAAAAAATTAAGATTTTATAATGTTTTCCTATTATATGTATGTACTATGTGATATATGTATGTATATTTTAAATAGAAAATTATTTTTAGTACCTATAATTTATAAATGTTATTTATCTATTTTTATTTTTTATTTTTATTTTTACTTTTTATTTCCTAGATATGTTTTTTCTGGTCATTTAGAATAATTAAGTTCTATATATAGGTAATGGAATTCAGTTTAATTAGATTAAATCCAAAAAAAACGAGGAAGAGTGTAGTAGAGTAGACTTTGTCAACTCTGGGATACCCGTATGACCGTAACATATACATTATATCATCCGGTTAATTACTTTTGGCAAAATTTCAAACATTCATTAGGTGTAGAGTAATGCTCATATAAAATTAGAAGTTGTATGGCAGGTACTTGAACCCGTGGACCAAAATGGCTGAATTTAAATAGCGATTCCGTTTTTTGCATAAAAACGAATTTCTGAAAATTTCATAATCCTAGCTCCTTTACTTTTTGAGTTATCGTGATTTGAGTTATCGGACGGACGGACGGACATACATAGCTTAATCGATTTATTTTTCGATTCTGCTCCGATCCATACACTTGAGTCTGTATCTACCCCCCCTCTGAGTCTATATCTACCCCTACCTCTCCTTCTCTGCGTCACAAACGTAATGGCAAATTTATTATACCCTTGGACTATATAGTCATACGGGTATAAAAAAATACATAAAAAAGAGCGACAAGATAATAATGGCGCTTTAAGGAATTTTAGAAATTCGTGTGCTTTTAAACAAGAAAGTCTTTTTATCTACTACTTAACTTCATTTTAATGAATAAATTAATGAATGGTAAATACAAGTTTATAGTTTTATTTTTATTTTTCTAATATTTATGTTTGAACGATTTTTTGGCTTTATTAGGAATATGTTGTACAATAATTAAAATGTTTAATAATAAAAGTTTATACAATAATATTTCTGTAAATATAGAGCCTTGGAGAGCAGAGGTCTTCCACAAACCCCCTGTATCTTTCTCCATTCTGTTTTGGTGCAAAATATCAAAAAATTAATTTGTACCCAGGTAGATTACCATGTATTACTACTCATAAGTAGTTTGAGTAAAAATGTCACTATGTAGCATGCATATAAAAAACTTTTTCGCATTCATAAGTAACAACATAGTTACCATGGTTTCTTATTTGCGCACAAGTTTTACGTTTATTTTACTTATTTGATTTGTTTGATAATTTGTTTCCGAGTATAATTTTTTTTAAATTGTTAGTAAAAAGTGTTAAAAGAATCGTAAATTAATATGTTTCGGTTTAGTGAATCCCGTTTTCACAAAATTTTTTTAGAAAATCTCAATTTTAAAAAATCTTGTTTTTCAAAAATCTCGTTTTTTCAAAAATCTCGTTTGAGAATGTCACTTTTGATATATTCTGGTAATAGGCAGATAATTCTAATTTGAATAATCTAAAATTCTTTAAAACGAGATTTTGAATTAAGGATTTATTAATCCGAGTTTATGTGACGGTCCCACACAATTTATTAATAGACTTTTTGTTTCAACCAAATTTTATTAAAAATCTGACCATGGTAGCTAATTTTTTTATGCTTTAAACTGAGATTAATCGTTTCGTTGTCTTCAAACTATCTTTAATTTAATCCAATACACATATAAGAATACTTCTTTTCTTTGCCTTCAATTTCTGACAAAACTAAATTGAGAAGAAAACTAAATAATTATTAAAATTAAATGTTTTACTAAAAATCCACTTCGTAGACATTTCCATTATGTTGGTTTTGAACTGGGATATTATGTTTTTCATCACTAATTACACTAAAATACCATGCATGGCAAATGCACATATTTTTTATTATATGGTCGGATTTTTCATACTTAATTTTAGGCCTACTTTAGGTCCCGTATTTATTTTACCTTGAAGACTTAAATCGAAGGCTATTTTGAAGTTCGAGTTACTTTCTCTTAGCGCTTGTCCTATGCAGCAATATATTCTTCTCTTGAATATTGGCTTTAACGTTTGTTGCGTCATATTACAACAATATAACAAATAACAATTAACGTTTGTTACTCATATATTATCTGTTCAAGAATACTTGTAGTGCCCGACAAATTTTTTCCTTTACCAACCATGTTTAAGTGCCATACAGCAAGAGTAATTTTATGCATGCTTCGCAAATCCTAAGTTTAGTCGGCCTGGTAATTTCGAATGACCTGCCGATAACTTCCACAGATAGAATGACACTTTAGGGTTTTAGTTTTATTGTCAAAGTCTTTTAATGCTCCACTCCTAGTTTTTAATGTGCACCCCAATTAATTTTACTTTGCTGCATCTACTATTGGTGTATCATTTCCATTTATCAACATGATCAATGGTGAATTAAGCCTCTGAAAAAGAATTCAAAAAACAATAATAAAATTTATTATAAATTGCATACTTTTAGGTTAATTGTGAATATAGTCGAGATCAATCATTTATTTGTTGTATTTATTGTAAGTTTCTTACTATTAAAACCTTTTGTTTTAAATTAACTTCTTAAAAAAGTCTTGGGAATTAAAAAAATATGAAATAAAGTTTTAAATTTCATTTTTCATCCAAAATTAAATTCAATCTTTAAAAAACCAAACTAAATCTCTTCAAAATCAAATCAAATCTATTCAAAATCAAAATCAATTTAAAATTTATTAAATATTAAATCTTAACACTTCAAAAATGAATTAAGAACAATAAAAAAAATAAAATATATTTATATTAAACTAAATAATAATTCCTTAACGTATAAAATTTTTATAAATATATTTTTATTTTTATATTTAATCTTTGATCAATTTTATTTTATCTTTTATGAAAGAAACATAGACTGGAATTAGAACAGTACCTATACTACCATTTCATTGCAAATCGATTATAGAACAAATTTTTTAAAACGATTTTATTAAACGATAAAAGATGAAAAATAAAAAATTACATCTGAGATATTTATGTTTTATTTTAATTTAAGTTATTTTTAGGTCATTGCTTTAAATGTTAAAAATCATTTTATTTTATATTTTCTATAATTAGAAATATATATATCTATGATATATTAAAACTTTGCCTTTAAATGCTATAATTTTTATTTGAAAAAAGAGAGATATATGTACGTATATACTATATACATATTTACGTCTACTTAATAAATAAATAATAATAAATAATCACATTTAAAACATTTGTATATATGATTCTATAAAATTCATCTATTCAATTTTCTTTCAATTGTGTTGAAAATTTTTTTAAATATTTTTTTTTAACTTGTCTGTGTCATAAATTTAAATACACATGTGTACTTATATACACATGTATATATAAAAAATTTTTTTAATTTAACTAGTGCCGTTTCTTATACCAAAACAGCAAAAAGGAAGAATCTTATACGATTTTTTTTTTTCTACAAATTGATTTATTTATTTTTTTTTAATTTATATGTGTTTCTGCTACTATGTTTACAAACTCTTAATAAAGTTAATATTCAAAATTAAGTTAATAATGTTTTAAATATCCTGTACATTTTTAAAAAATGTGTATGTGTCATATAATATTTAACAATATCCATTCTCAATTATATCTTTATTATCAAGTATTTCATCCCTGAAATTTTGATGAAAGAATCGATTATTAAAATTTTTGATTAGCTCTTGTTTTATTTTCGATTAAAATATTAATGACATTTATTCAAATTTCATTTTATATGTCATTCTAAATATAAGAAAAGACAAACTGATGCTGATTAGCCTGCCCTATGTTATGTTAAGTGTTGTTTATAAACGTAACATACTTCTAATTACTAATACTTACTTACATAAGAGAAAGAAAAAAAGAAACTAATAAATGTTAATTCAGAATGTTCTTTAGGTAAACTTTCATACATAAGAAAAGAAGCCACATGCATAATAAAAATGCTTTGGCATGAACAGAAAGAAAAAATAATCAAAACGTATAAGAAATCTATTAGAAGCTACATACATTAAATTATAATAAAAACGTATAAGGCTATTCTTACATTTATGTATGTACTTCTATTTTAATATCACTTACAGAACTCAAAAAAAAAACACATAAAAATTTTATCTTAATATTCTTTTGGTAACAAAATACCTTTTAGTAATTCTCTAGCGCAAGAGCCAAGAGAAAAAAGAATATATGTATATTAATAGAGATATTAAATTTATACCCGTCGTATGAAGGGCTTTTTTGCTAGTTAATAATAATTTGACATTTCATTATATCCATTATGGATACTTCGCATTTTGCCTTTCCCGTTTTGTTATCAGTGATTATCCAGAAACGTCAAAAAAAAACTTTGCATACTTTTAGGTCAGTTATAAATTTTATCAATATTAAATTACAGATTTTACATTTTCTGTCTCTTTTTAATGCCGAAGTACTCTCAAAATGCAATTTATGAAAAAAATTTATTAGATCTCAAAGAGCTTGTGAAAAACAAAACATTAAATAAAATAATATAATTATAATTATACTTCGTAATCTAATTGATATTGAGGTTTGTGAACCATATACCAACAATTATCATATACGCATACATATACAAAAGATATGTTAAAAATTCATAAAAAGCATAAAATTTATTTTTATATTTAAAATTAAATATTAAAAAATAAAATAAAAAAAAATTTAAACAGGATATTAAAAAAAAAAAAAAAACATTATCTCTTTTACTTTCAAAACTACAATGAGATTTATATTAAATAGTTATGTGGAAAGTTTTTCACTTTTCTTTATTTTTATATTCTTTTTCTTTTTTGTTCGTATTTTCTATATTTTCTTTTGAGAATTTTTATGGAAATTTTTTTTTATTTTGAGCTTCAAGATGAAAATGCAGACTAAAATAGAAAAAAAAAATTTTTTATAATATAAAAAGTTTTTATTAATTCGGATTTAAGTAGGTTCTTATGTAGATCATCTTAAAAAAAAACAAACAAGAAAATTGAAAAAAAAGATCTTTTACAAATACTGATGTGGCTGTTATCCCTTTTCAGTGCTTTTTTTTTTAACTATCATGATTTTAGTTTTGGAAAATGGTAATTTAAATTTTGGTTTGAGGAAACGAACAAACCAACCACAAAAAAAAAAACAACCGGAAAATAAATATAATTTTAAATGCATTTTATTCATCACTATTCTTGTTTTTTTTTTTTTTTGGTTTTGTAAAAGTAAAATTATTACCACAATGTGTCAGAATTAAAAAAAAAAACAATTATACAGTCGAACTTGGATAATTAAAATCAAAATGTGTATCCTATATGTATTAATATTTTTTAAATAATTTTGCATAAGAATATTCCACCTCATTCATTTTTATAAACAGTTTCAAGCAGAATAGGGAATTCCCCAAGTAATTAAGACTAGGATTCAGTTTCATAAATCATTACCTAAACAAAGTTAAATTTTGTGCGTCATCTTGCATAAGAGTTACATTAAGACATGAACTGTTACGATATGCTTATACAATTGTACTATACTTTTTGCTATTAGATTTGATCTTACCGGAGTTGGAATCCGAAGATCTTCAACTTAAAAAGTCGGCGTCTTAAACATTATTCATCGGATATTTATTTGTACAGCTTCCATCATTAACTGTCACAACTCATTTTGTAGAACGATTTTCATATTATATGCGTATATCAGCATTAGATTCGATAGTTATTTATATCAGTCTCGTTTCTTAAACTGAGTTTCTGATAGATGGCTAGGGCATAGACTTAATAAATGCAGTTTGCACCTTTGATTTTTGACAGCACTATATGATTAAAACGCTGATACTTTTAATAGCCTAACTGTGAATGTATGCTGATAAAAAAATGTAGGAGTCATCGATGCTGTAATGGATAAGCATTTGACTTATTAACCGAGGAATGCAGGTTCGGTAACCGTACAGGTCATGAAATATTTAATAATATTTAATTGACACAAAAATCACTTATTGAAAAATAACTTTATTTTACAAATCTCCATGGTGATCAACAGTAAAATATATGTATAGTATAGTATAATCTGTCACGCATGTTTCAAAGGAAAGATACTCTTCACTCGCTTATCACATTGTATGAGGCAAGGGATTGTTAAATAATACTATAAATAAATATCTCTATCTCTAAACATTTCTGAATCATTAGAAGATTTTTAGCAAGAAAAGAATGCATCATTAAGTTATAATGAGTAAATATATCATTATTTTCTTATAATATTCCTAATGATTCATTTTCTTATGATTCATCCTTTTTTAAAGAATGTCTTTGTTTTGTTGTCAATAAAGTTTCGAAGTATCCAAAGTCTATAGAATTCTACAATGAATCATTATTATGAATCATTCACCATTCCAATCAATTCAATTTTTGAAGACTATTTATCCACATTCGACTGTATTCGCATGAAATAAAAAAATAATTCTAATAATTTAAAAACTATATACGAAATTCTCTTACATGTTTGTGGAAAAAAAACCAATTTAAAAATCATATCATTTATTGACTTTTCGTGTTAAAAGCTTAGATATCAGTTTTTTTTATTCGAAATTTCAATTTTTTTTTAAATTTATTTTGTAAAAAATAAAAAATAAAATAAAATTTGATTATAACTTATATCAATCAATAAGTTATCAAGTTTACATTATATAACATTTCTTTTTCAGCAGCATTTTGCACTTTAACGTAACATATTTCCAAAAATTCTTTTTTTCAAATTTTGAATAATTTTTAGATTTTTAGTTTGTATCAAAATTTAATTTAATTCTAAAAATTGTATAGACATTATACAATTAATAATGCTGTCAATTGTCACTATCAATTTACGATTGATAAATTATTATCAAGAGCATAAATATCATAAAATTGAATACGGCTAGCTAAACACTATTTATTATTTTTTTTATTTGTTATTTTTAAATTTATTGCATATTTGTAGGAGTATGTAAAGAATCTTTTTCTAGACTTTTTCGTACTCATATATTCAAACATTCTTCTTATTATTTAAAAAAAAAAATTAAAAACTTTATGATATAAATTGATAAACTATAAATTATTAGTGTCCGGTATCAAAATTTTCAATTCCCAATTTTTTATGCCTGAATGAACCACAGACCACAGTCGATGCATTTGGTACATATAACTAAAACGACAGGATTAGTGAAGCAGTTGAATAACATATAATAATGAATTATCCCGGTTTCAGATAATTCACAGTTCAAGCGTAAGAAGATTGTTTACTTTTGTTTTGAAGCTTCCTATAGTTATGGGGTCTAAGAAGTTTCAAGACGCCGAAATTTTATTTAATTTATATCAGTTTTTATATTTATCTATTTAACAAGCTTTCAGTGTGGGAAGTAAGCATGATTAAATAATAATTTATGCTTCAGGGACTGTCCACAACTTTCGAGTGCAACTAAATTACATTGATTTATTATCTTACCTTTTAGTACCTACAAAACATATCAAACAATTTTCTAAGTTTTTTTAGACAATTTACAATCCCTGTGATATTCTATCTGTCCATTATTATATTTACGTATAACCTACCTCGTCTAACCCATTTAGTATTGTATAACACCCAAATCAATGAAGTTTTTAAATGGTTATAATAATAACTGTCTTCTTCTTCATTTGCTAATCCATTACTGGATTATAAACGGTCATATGTTGCTGTAAACTTGCAATGATGTTGACATACTCTTCTCGGTATCTTGCACTTTATACTAATTCTCCTATTGTGTTAATGCCTGTCCAATTTCGGATGTTTCTAAGCCGCGGCATTTATTTTCTACCTATCTTTCTATAATAACTGATATTGATTCATTTTAAAATTAAAAGCTCCCAAAATCACTGAGCTCCAATATTTAAAAGTTGTTGCAATTTATTTTCAAAATCAGTGTTCTAGTCGAATTTTTACAATTCTATTCGATTTTATTGCAGATCTCATTGCTGCTTGGAAAATGTACCGTATGGTGTGTGATTTACTCGCTGGAGGCATAATTGATCTATATTTCTTTAAAAACTATGCAATAGCTAATGTTACAGTGAACGGTGATCGTAATAGATCGATGATCAATAATATTTTGTTTCAGGTTTAAATGTTCCGGAAGTGCGAGCCGGAAGTGCTTTGCTTCGTACAAGATGGTGATACACCACATTTTACTATTTCATGAAATGGTTTACTGAAAGCAAATTCAATGTAAAGTTTTTTTTTAAAAAAAAAACTCGTTACCAAATTAATCTTCTTTGTATGTTTTTAGTGCTTCATATGCGCCTACTAAATTTCAGCTTAAAAATCTAAACTTAAAGTTTTAAAGATGAATTTAACAAAATCCAAAAAAATTAAATAGTCCTGAAAATTTCTAAACTTTCTGCTACTGAAGCAATAAAACGTTAAAATATTAAAATATTTTTCATTTATTTATTTATTATCTTTCGACAAAATTGGTTGTAGTATTTTATTTTTTTTTTTCTATTTTTGATAAACAAATGTGTTCCTAAAACGAAGGCTTACAATACAACAACTCTTGCAAAAAAATTCAAACAGAGAATTTATTATCTTAAAGCATAACAGTTTTCAAACATTTTTTTTTTTTTTGCTCATAAGCGGATTCTTTGCAATTTTCTTATGAATATTTTCATATATATTTGAATTTTGTTTCCCTTCCAAGTTTTTTTTTTTGTTTTTATTTTTATTTTTCAATAAACGCTTTGTATGTATAAAAGATTTTTTGTTTTTTTAATTTTTTTTGGAAAAATTTTATATTTATTTTTCTATTTATATTAAAGTTTTCCACCACAACACAGCAGTAACAAAGCTTAAAAAAAACCAAAACAAAGAAACAAAAGTTCAAAGAATCATTTTTAAAAACGCATACACGTTGACTTTATAAATACATACAAGTACATACGATACATGAACAAATTATACAATTGTTTCGAAAATTTTAAAATGAAAAATTCTATATTGTATACAAAATAATATATTCATCTTATTGTACCTACCGCAATTTTATCAGGCACTTTCTTGAACTTTCAAATATATATATATATATATTGTATTTTTCCAAAATCTTATTATATTTTTTAAGTGATACATTGCTTAGTAAAGATATTTTATTAATAATAAATCTATTCAATATTGTATGTATGTATATATATAGAGAGAGCGAATTTAATTTAACGCTCGCGCCTTTTATTTTCATAATTTTTATAAAATTTTGTTTGTTAAGTTATAAAACGACGGGGTAGGTTTTAAAATAATTTGTAATATAACTATACATGTTTATTGAGGGTCGGACTGAAAAAAGTCCCTGAGTCTGAAATGTTCCTAGGGGACTTATGATTTGAAATGAGTATACATTTTTAAATCGTTGACGCGCCTGTCAATGGGTTTTTGATTCAAGTTGATGTTATTCAAAAATATTAACACAAAAGTTACATCTGATGTAAATGACAATTGCAACTTAAAAATTTTTTTCAGACTTTTTTTTTTTGCTTTGACAGTACTTTCCAAAATTGAAACGTAATTCGAAATTTCTTTTTGGTCAATCGTCGTCCCCATATGGGTTAACAAAATGCAAATAGAGTCAAAGAAAAACACGTGTACAAAATTAAAAGTCAATCGGTCATATCGGTTTTACTTTAGAATAAAAAACTTCAAATACTTGCATCATAGTCCCATTTGGCGGTCAGTTAACGTAAAACGCATGGCCCAGAAACACTCTCCTCAACTGGATGAGAGGTTTAGGATTCTATACGCTTCAAACAAATAAAACACAAATCAACAAGCATTCGCATTTATATATAAAAGCTAAGTGTATTATTGAATACATTAAATATTCAAAAAAATTTCTTTAACATCTTTAAGGTTTTACAAAATTAATAAATGAAATATAAATTAAATTAACAGCGAACGTATTTAGGAATGTTAGTGATTCGTTCATCCAACCCCATTGGACTCTTCAATAGATTTTACTAGTGTTGAACTACCTAGACAACCTCAATAACTAATACCTCATTAAAAAAAAACCTTAAAAAATTTTGATCAAACAAATATGCTTTATATAAAAAATTAGAAAAATCATCTGTGAGTTGTAATAAATAGATCAAAAAAAAAATTTCAAATTTTAAATTTGTTTGGTGTTTGGACTTAATCCTATGCTTGGAAATATAATGAGGACTGAGATAGTTGTGTCTCCTTTTTTAGAGAACTATTATATCTCTAATTCCCCAGGGATTTTTTGTCTATTTTCAACTCATAATTCCCCCGAACAATTTTGACTTCGGAACTTTTGTCACCTCGTAATATTGAAGTACTATAACTAGTTTAGTTTAGAGTTGAATAGTATATATACATAAACTTTATAGTTCATTACAAGACTGTAAAATGTTTTTAGTGTGCTTCTTTTGCTGTTTTCATTTTATGTTTACAAAGTCAACATTATTCAGTTTTGTCAAGCCAGCTGTAATATTAAACCGCATGCAATGAATTCAAACAAGAACATTTTTTTTTATCACGGATGCAACTTCTAGAGTAAAAAAATACTTTCGTATTTTCAAAATAAAAAAAAATTTTTGTTTTTTTTTTAGAATTTTCATGTTCTGAATAAATTAAAGTAGTTTTTTACTACTTTCTAGCAATAGTTATTAAAGACGAAATTCTCTATTAAAACGACATAAATTTCATTTTATTTTCTTCATATTAATTAGTAAACCTTTAGCGCTTGAACTGAACCCAGTTGACGATACAAAATAGTAAAAAAAAAAAGAAGACAAAAAAAACAAAATAAAAAATAGAAAGAACGTTTATTTTAACTTGATACGAGCTGGTATAACAAAAATGGTTTTTAATAATGGTACGAGATATTAAAAAAAAAATGAAATTTATAAATTTTTTTTTTTTTTGCTTGTTTTTTTTATACCCGTAGTCAAAGGGTATAATAAATTTGCCATTACGTTTGTGACGCAGAGAAGGGTAAATATAGACTCAAGTCTATGGATCGGATCAGAATCGAAAAATAAATCGATTTAGCTATGTATGAACGTCCGTCCGTCTGTCCGTCCGTCTTAACTAAAAAACTAAAGGAGCTAGGATCTTGAAATTTTCGCAAATTCGTTTTTTTGCAAGAGCCGTCATCGTTATTTAAATCCAGCCATTTTGGTCCATGGGTTCGGGTAGCTGCCATACAACTTCTTTTTTTATAAAAGTATTACTCTGTACCTATTACAGCTGCGTGTCTGAAATTTTGCCAAAGGTAGTTTAGTTTTATGGCCAAAGTTTCTGCAAAATTTGGTTGGTCTACTGCAAAGGGTTCCAGTAGCTGCCATACAACTACTTCTTATATGAACATTACACTACACCTAATAAAGCTGGTATGTTTGAAATTTTGCCAAAAGTAATTAATGTTTATAAGAATAATGATATAATATTTATATAACGGTCATACGGGTATCCCAGAGTTGACACAGTCTACTCTACCACACTCTTCCTCGTTTTTTTAATAAAATTAACTCTACTTGGTAAACACGATGTAATTGAACACTTACTGTAACAAACAGAACGCCAAAAGAAATACAAACAAAATAGTAAAAAATAATAATAAATGTGTAAAATACTATGAAGAAGCAAGAACTATAAAAACTGGTGAGTAGTTAGTTAAAGTAATTTTTAGAACTTGAAATTAAGGGTCATCAAGCGGTAATACAGTCTATTAATAAATATATAAGAGTTAGTTGGCTTATTAGTAAGTAATTAAATTATGTTTACATTGCAGTTTATATGTACTTCTTTTAATAAACGTTTATTTACTTTAAGTTTGTGTTCACTTCTAGAATCAACTTATTTAGTAAAAATTTATAGTATGTACTGGTGATGTATTGAAGTAAAAAAATAAGGATTGGAAGGATAATAAGTATTATATTTCAAAAAGGGAAAATATGTTTTTTAATTTAATTGCTTACATAGATTAATATAGTTTGAAAATGATTAAGGAAATGCAAAAAAAACAAAAACTAATTGAATTGTTTTTATTTAATTGAATTGAATATTTAAATTGAAGAATATTCAGGAAATATAATAGGGTAGGGCCAGTCCCTTTTTATTTTATTTATTTATTTATTTATTTATAATGCCGGACAATAGTAAATATTGCCTGATAATATTAATCCTTTGTCGATTTGACATTTAGACTTATTATTAAATTATTATAATATACACTATATTTTTTTATTAGATATGATCCAACCAAGATTTGATCCCGAGACTTTTCGATTGAAAACCCACCACTTTACCACTGAGCTATCGGCCAGGTCTTTTTATTTTATAGATATTAAAAATTATCATATTGTTTTAGAGAGCCTACAAATAATAGATTATAATAAGTATAATAGTTACAAATCTATGGTCTGTGATAGTGATCTTAACAATAAAAATATTCGTTAATTATTCAATATGGCAAGCAATTTTCTGAAGTTTTAAAATATTTAGATCACTTTTTTAGGAAGCTAACATTTGAAGTTCTAACTCGATTTCTGTAAAACTGAATGGGCTACAAATTACTATATTGAAAATTGGCGTGTTAAGCAATAGAACAAGTATTTATTCTTAATTTATATTATTACTGTATTTTCAAAATATTTTTTTAATTTTTTTGAGTGTTTTATTTTAAAATTTACTATTATCAGCAAGGGGCCTCGGTGGTAATAAGCCTGTTATAAGTAATAAATAGTATAATCTGCCACGTCTGAAAAAGCAAGGCGTGTTTCACTTCCTTATCACATTGTATGAGGTAAGGGACTATAAATAAATAAATAAATAAATAAATCATCAGCACATCGATAGTGAATTATATTTTTTACACCGTAATAGGTTTACACAGATATCTAAAAGTAGACAAGAGCAAATATAATCATTCTTGTTTTCTATACTAGATTTGGCTCTATACTAGATTTGGTTAAACTTAACAAACTAAAATATAAACTAAAAAATTTAACTTCGATTAAAATGCATTGTAAACCAAATATTATGATTGAGCTAATTCCAAAATTTCTTTAAATCATAAGCATCTAAATCGTAATAAGAAAAAAACTTATTTTAATAATAGATGAACGCCAAAATAAGTGCATATTTTATTGATAATTTGCACTCATATCACTGAATATAATTGTTTTAAATTTTAAAATCTTAAAATTATCACTTTATATAAATAGTAACTAAAATTGCTTTAAGTGCCAAATGTAAAAAGCATATTGAATTTTTTGGCATTTAAATTAAAGTAAATTATTATATACATCCGTTTTATATGTGTATGTTTTTTATTTTCTTATAAAATTTAAAATATTTTATTTGATCGTTTTATTTTTGCATTTGTCTAACTATAAATAAAATGACAACTTCAAAGTGGAAGTTTACAATTTTATATTAGTTAATTTTCATTTTAAAAATTAACTATTAATATTAATTACAATGAAGTCATATGGTTAAGTTGCTTTTTAGCAAAAAGTGTGATACGTAGTTTGTAGTCTAGTACGGCGTTTATTTTTGATGTTTAAATGACATTTAAAATCAAGGCTAATAAGTCTGCTATACTATATAGGTTTATATTATGATTATAAGATATTTCTGTATCTGTGAGTTATATTATTAAATTAAATTATTTTTTTATATTTTCTTTTATATTTTATACTTGTTCATTTTATTAATTTCTTTTCAATAAGGATAAAGAATTATTAATTATTGAGTATGACATTAATTTAAAATCCAATGATGAATCGAAATCAAAACCAGAAAAAAGTTTTTTTCACACTGGGACTCAAATCCCGGCCTTCTGAATTAAAATTCAACACTCCTTATCTATTAACAAATAATGCACTTCCCTCTTACAATAGATTTTAATTTTCTGACGTTCTTATTATTTTATATATTTCTAATTAAAAACTTAAATTTCAAATTTTTAAATAATGTTCTAAAATTTTGGAATTATCTGTCAAAATAAAAATGTCAAATTCATTGTAGACATACGATTATTTTATACTGACACAACGTGTCGCGTTGCCAAAATAATTTTGCAATATAATTTATTTTATTGATTAAAGATTTTAACCCCTTTATTAATGTTGTTAATGTCACACAACCATTTAAATATTTCTGTTTTTTTTTTTATATTTTATTATAATTTTATGGAAATTTCGTAGATATTGAGGTTAGTTTAATGTTTGTGACGCCACATTTGAAATTCCAATTTATTATTTATTCGAAGTTTACAATTATTTATTCAAAGTTACTTTACAAAAAACCAAAAAAAAAACAAAAAAATAAAAACCAAAAATTAAACGGAGAAACACTCAACCTAAATATAATAATATATATTTCAAAATATTTTATATAAAACAAAAATTTAGCATACCTTTAGGCCGTACTATATATAACAGTATTTTGGGAAGTTTTCATTGATTTCATATTTCTAAAATAAAAAAATATGTAAGCAAATTCCTTTTAATTTTACAGATATATATATAAAAGTAAGTAAACAGATATATATAGGTATATTAATAAATTTTAGATATTTTTATAATTACATGTTTATAAGGTAAATGGAATTTTGTATTAAAAATTCTTATATTGTCTACAAGGTGTCACAATTAATAAGAATAATATTATTATAGTAACTGTTTAAGTACTGCGACAGTTATTTCATTAACTTTGAACTAAATTATGTTATTTATATTCCCCTTAACACGTGGGGTCTTTTTCCTGATCTTGAAGTCAACCAATGCTAATAATTATAAATAATTTCCAAAAAAATTATGAAAAACTTCATTTCAAGAATAATTGTTTAAGGGTAGTAAAGGGCAGTAACGATCTCTGTCAACTCAGACACTTTTACTGTTAGTAGTACATTAATTATAAAACAGTTTACAATATCATAACTTGTAAACTATAATTAAATTATGAGCACTGGGAACATAGTACTTTAACTTGAAGTCCCATTTCATTTCTATTTATAACTTTTTCTTCTATTTCATTTCAGGATACTGGAGGATTTCAGGTTAGAACCTAGTTTTTCCCTTGTGTATGGACAATCCAGGTTCATTTCATTCTGGTGACTTATCTATTGATTCTTCGTTTGTTAGTGCCTACAAGTCTAGATTTGCTATTCTGATCGTTTAGAATATTCAGCTTATTATTCTGAGATGTTTATTTATGAAAACTTGTAATTTATTCTTCCGAATTATTCTTCTAATTAGTGAGCAACCACGCTTCGCAGCAATATTTTAATATATAGATTTTACGCACGAATTGAATATTGTTAGTTTGGTTCGTCTTGATATTTACGACTGTACAAGTGGTTTGAATTAATAATTGTAAATTGAATAATGACATAATAAGGCTTTTGCAAATTAAAATTGAATTTTTTAGGGTTTATCAGTAAAATTGTAAAATTTTATGGTTGATAATATCTAATAAAAAATATAGTTTATATTATAATAGTTTAATAAAAAGTCCAAATGTCAAATGGCCAAAGGCAATAATATTATCAGGCAACATTTACTATTTTCTGGTACTACAAATAAATAAATAAATAATAGAGCACATAAAAGTTCTTAAAACCAAATATTTTAACAACTTTAGTTACAAGCGAATTGTTTTAATAACAAGCTTCTAAAAACAATCAAATAGACATCTATCAAAACATTTAATTGACTGGCTGATTATTTATAACATCAAATTACAGGGCTTCACATTCTAATTATTTAAATGGTCAATATTTTGCACTATCTTTAATTATTGGTTTCCCCTTAACACTTAACTTTTAAAAATTTTATATTAAAATAAAGTTTAAGCATTAAATTCATTACAAAAACGAGGAAGAGTGTAGTAGAGTAGACTGTGTCAACTCTGGGATACCCGTATGACCGTTATACAAACAAATTTCAAACATACCAGCTTTATTAGGTGTAGTGTAATGCTCATATAAAAGAAGGAGTTGTATGGCAGCTACTCGAACCCTCTGCAGTACACCAACCAAATTTGGCAGTGGCTTTGGCCATTACACTAAACTATTTTTGGCAAAATTTCAGACACCTAACTTTAATAGGTATAGAGTAATGCTCATATAAAATAAAAAGTTGTATGGCAGCTACTCGAACCCTTTGCAGTAGACCAACCAAATTTTGCAGTAACTTTGGCCATTACACTAAACTATTTTTGGCAAAATTTCAGACACCCAGCTTTAATAGGTATAGAGTAATTCTCATATAAAACAGGAAGTTGTATGGCAGCTACTCGAACTCACTGCAACAGACCAACCAAATTTTGCAGAAACTTTGGCCATTTCACTAAACTACTTTTGTCAAAATTTCAGACACGTAGTTGTAATAGGTACAGAGAAATACTCATATAAAAAAAGAAGTTGTATGGCAGCCACCCGAACCCATGGACCGAAATGGCTGGATTTAAATAGCGATGACGGCTATTGCAAAAAAACGAATTTGCGAAAATTTCAAGATTCTAGCTGCTTTAGTTTTTGAGTTATCGTGCGGACGGACGGACGGACGGACGGACGGACGGACGGACAGACGGACGGACGGACGGACATACATAGCTAAATCGATTTTTTTTTCGATTCTGATCCGATCCATACACTTGAGTCTATATCTACCCCCCCTCCTTCTCTGCGTTACAAACGTAATGGCAAATTTATTATACCCTTTGACTATATAGTCATACGGGTATAATTATATAAAAATAAATTTTTAAATTTTAAAATTATCTCTATATAGAAAATTTAATTTATTTTTCACCACAATCATTTCCCCACACATATCTTAAATTTTATTTATGACTAAAAATTGTACAAAAATTAAAAAAAAAATAAAAACAAAACAAAAAGGGATGAAAGTTTTCTGTTTATCCAGCAAAATAAAAACAAAAATCAAAATAAAAAGTTAATATAATTTTTTAAGTGTATATTATATACATTCTCATATATATGTATACAAATATATAATATGTATATTTAAGAATATCCTTTTTAAATATTATATAATAATATTTATATAATAATTTATGGTTTCAAAAGATATTTTATGGATAAAAAAACAAAAAAAAAAAAAGTAATATAAGAATTCAAGATATTAAATGAGAATCGACTGGAGTAGAGGAGACTGACTATAAGAGGATACAAAATATTTTTAATAAAGACTTCACAGTGATTGATGGATTTTAGGATTTATGAATGTATCATCAGTATAATATTTTATCTTTTATTTGATAAGGATTAAATTTATATATATATATATATATATATATATATATCATACTTATTAAATGTTAATATATTTGTACGTATAATTATAATTATTAAGACTATATGTAATAAATGGGTTCAAAAAATATATTTTCTTTACAGATTTGCCAGTACATAATATTTTAGTGATTATGTGATTTAATCTGGTATTTTAATTGATTGTATATATTATATATACATATTCTATTTATATATCAGTATTATGTTATAAAATATACCTAATTAAAATCAACATAATATTTATTGTAAATAACATTTAACAAAATGAAATTGAATAAACTAATAAAAATAGTTTTGATTGGATATTTAAAATTAATAGAAACGAGGAAGAGTGTAGTAGAGTAAACTGTGTCAACTCTGGGATACCCGTATGACCATATACATTATATCATCCGGTTAATTACTTTTGGCAAAATTTCTAACATTCACCTTTATTAGGTGTAGAGTAATGCTCATATAAAAGAAAGAGTTGTATGGCAGCTACTCCAACCCTCTGCAGTAGACCAACCAAATTTTGCAGTAACTTTGGCCATTACACTAAACTATTTTTGGCAAAATTTCAGACACCCAACTTCAATAAGTATAGAGTAATGCTCATATAAAATAAGAAGTTGTATGGCAGCTACTCGAACCCACTTCACTAGACCAACCAAATTTTGCAGAAACTTTGGGCATAAAACTAAACTACTTTTGCCAAAATTTTAGACACGTAGCTGTAATAGGTGCAGAGAAATATTCATATAAAAAAAGAAGTTGTATGGCAGCCACCCGAACCCATGGACCAAAATGGCTGGATTTAAATAGCGATGACGGCTATTGCAAAAAAACGAATTTGCGAAAATTTCAAGATCCTAGCTCCTTTAGTTTTTGAGTTATCGTGCGGACGGACGGACGGACGGACGGACGGACGGACATACATAGCTAAATCGATTTTTTTTTCGATTCTGATCCGATCCATACACTTGAGTCTATATCTACCCCCCCTCCTTCTATCCCCCTACGTCAGAAACGTAATGGCAAATTTATTATACCCTTTGACTATATAGTCAAACGGGTATAAAAATGAAATGAAATTAAATAAATAATTAATTAAAAATATGCAAAAACAATATAACAAATAAAACATTTTAAATTCTATAAAAATTTTATTAAAGAAATTTTTTTAATTTGGTTAAATTTTATGTTTTCTTTTAACTTATCAGTCATCAGTAAAGATTAAAGAAGAAAACCAAAAGTATTTTAAAGATTTTAAAGAATTCTTTTAATCATAAAGTCATACAAAGCCATAAGGTTTACTTCAGATTTATTTTAATAAGTAAATAACGATAATAATATGAAATGATTGTAATAATTATTTTTTATTGATAAGTAAGTGTTTTTTACTAATCAAAATCAAAATTTTGTTGAAATTATTATCAAATTATGATTTTGAGGCAATAAAAACTTATCAAAAAAATTTTTAATTGATTTTTTGATTAGTGATAAGTTTTTGATATATAAAAGCAAAACAAAAACACCCACCCGTAATGGAGCTACAGTCTCTCAAATTCGGAAGAAACCCTATATTTAAAACGTTATAACAAGAGTTCTGTGAGGTATATTTTCAATACGTTGAAAGACAGCTGCTTTCATAAGCTTTACAAATTTTTTAAAGCCAGATGTATAGGGTTACCATACGGTACTAAAATTTATCGTTATCCAAAACTAAGTTTTGCAAAACTTTTGGCCCCACATAACTTCTGAACGGCTCAAGCTAGAATCTTGAAATTGGGCGATATTAGATCCTGAAAAATTAGTAGGAGTCGTTCTTTGTTGCGTCCCTCGTTTAAGAGCTGTAAGGGGTATAAAATTGAAATTTTGCTTTTTTTAAGCACCACTTAAACACCTGTTCAACTTTTTTTCTATAAAAGCAGTATTTAAATTGAAGAAAGTGTCCCTCAGTTTTACCCATTTTTGCTTAGATAGTAAAATTCTAAATAAAATTCCAAATTTTGGTGGAATCGAGATAAATTGAAAAAAAAACGAGATTTTGCCAAATGAGATTTCATTCACCGAGATTTTGTACCGCTCCCCAAAAGATTTTCATTATTAATTTCTTATCATAATTATCTTTTGTTTACAATTCGCTCACTCGTATACTCCATCTGACGCTTTTTATATTCGCTTTATTGGTTGCGGTTAAAATGCCTTTTTCTCTTCGTTTTAAGGTCATTTAGGGAGGCTGTCTAAAATGAAAAGGGTTTTTGTATTATTTTTAGGTTTAGTTGCTATAAATACTTTCTATATATATTATTTAATATTAAAGTATGCTGAGTAATCCTTTATTTCAAAATTTTCATAAAAGTCTTTTGTAAAATCATTTTAAAGCAAACAAAGTATCTATTATTGTATTTAAATTAAACTGAAATGACTTTTAAGTTTTTTTTTTAAGAATTTTCATTCAATAACTTTTCATAAAGAGGAATGTAATAAATAAAATTTAATCACTTTAATATGGTGCCGTGATATAACGCCATATGCGATAAAGCCTTAATGGCATTATGACTCAATCGATTGAGTCATAAAGCCATAATCGCGAAATTCTTTAATATGGCTTTAAAACACACTCGAGTGAGTCATAAAGCCATATTGTGTTTTAAAAATTTTGAGTCATAACACCATATAATTAAAATTGAATGATTGAATTAAAATTGTTGTATATTACAAAATTTTACAGCTATCATTATTATATTATTTGTTGAAAAGAAGTAATGTTCGTGACATTTTTGATGAAACATATAAGCAATTTAGAGGTATTTGTCCATCAGTAAATTTTGGGCAAATGCGAAGGCATCTTTATATAATTAAAAGCAACATTTTCCCAAAAAAACCAACAAATTTTACAGAAGTAAAGAAAATTTTCGAAAAAGAGGAAATTATAAAAACATTTGGTATGAGCAGATATGAAGAAAAAGAAAAATTTTACAAGCACACTATTATAAAGGAATATTATGCGTTCACCATTTTTATGTCACCTACAATATCTAGTGTTATAGACAATAGATCAACCACGGAACTATCTAATAAATGGTACATTTGCAGTTACACCCTGTTCTAATACTTTTAAGCAATTACTCATAATACATATAGCTCACGGTGAATATGTACAAGGTGAATATTAGGGTATAGGGTAGGCACGTATTGGCCGCCGCGTGCGCGTGTTCGTGGCCGCGCAGTACGCAGAAGAGTCACGTTCGCGGATAGCTGGGCAGACCTCGACGAAATCAGAGTTCGACGCCTTCTACAGAATATGTACACATATTATATATACATTATGCCGATTGGGAGGAATTTTAGAGTTGGATTCAAAATCAGGGTATTCGCTTTTCTCAGAATATTTATATATGTATATATGTAATGAGAGATTCTGAATTAGGAGAGATCTTATAATCGGTTACAAAATCAATGACACTGGCTACGCATAGAAGGTATATTTGTCACCAAATTATAAATTTCGAAATAATAATATTTCTATTGTTTTTTCTAAAAAAAAAATTCTTCGAAGTGAGTCATAACGCCATTATGGCTTTATGACTTATTCGAGTGTGATTTAAAGCCATATTAAAAAATTTCGCGATTATGGTTTTATGAGACACACAAAAGAGTCATAAAGCCATTAAGGCTTTATAACATATGGCGTTATATCACGGCACCCTTTAATATATATAAGGATTTCTAATCATAATTTTATTTATACTTATATGTACACCAAAATATTTATTGTGTATATATATGAGTATCAAATTGATAAGTTATTTGATATTGTGGTTTTGTTTTAAAATAAGCTTATAATTTCGCAGAGAAATTCTAACAAATTATGATATTATAATTATAGATATAGGTTTTTGCGAATGTTCAGATTACTAATCCTTCCATTCACAATTAGTACATTGTTACAAAAGCGATTTCAAATATTCAAATTTAATTAATCATAAAAGCTGAATCATTGTATAAATAAATTTCATTAGAAATGTCAGTACTTTGAATTTTTTTGCGGTTTAATTGGAATATATTATTAATATTTTATTTTTAATTTATTTAATTTTTTTGAAACTTAATATAATAAAATCATTTCTATAATTAAATTTAATTATCTGTTCTGAATAAATTTAGATTTTAATTTTTTTTTAACTGTAGGTAAATGAAAATCCGAGTAGCTAATAAATAAAATGAAGATCATTGAATATTGTTTGAAATCTTTTACATGAAAATTAATGATCAGCAGTAAATAGAGGGCTGACGAATTAGTAGCTGGATTTAAAAGTTAAGTCTTTGCATGTAGCTATGTAGGTAACTTTTTTTAGAGTGTTGAAGGGTCTAGAAGCTTTTAAAGGTAGTACCGAGTCATTTACTGAAAAATTTTAAAATTTAGTTAGAAATTATGATAATAATCTAAATTTTAAAATTCGTTTTATTTTACAGCGGCCCGATTTGAATAGTATTTAAGAAAAACTTTTGATTTTATTGCTACGACCCTTTTTCACCGAAAACTGATTCCTAATTTAACAATCAAATAATATTTTTTTTATAAATTTTTAATGCATCATCACCATATTTGATATTTTAACAAACAAATGAAGTATGACTATTAAATCTTATAAAAAAATTATTATTTGATTAGTGATAAGTTGCTGCGGTAATAGGGATCTGATGTTAGTAATTATTATAAAAATATAAAATAAATTGAAATCATAACGGGTATTAATGCAAAATAATGCACATATTTGGCTGATGCTCCCATTACAGCGCTGGGATATCTTGATAAAGTACAAAATAGAGCTATTTGTCTGATAAATTATCCTAGTGTTACCTTAACGCTCACTGCACTCAGCCCTCGTCACACTTATGGTTCACTGACCTTGTTTTATAGATATCTTGTAGGGACTAACACCTTTTCAAAAAAATCAAAAAACTTATGCCTCCATTCAAGATTTTCCAACGGGAAACGAGAAAGGCAACAGATACTGATCCCTACACAGTTGAGCTGGCCAGATGGCGTAACACGGCTTATGGAAGTTCGTTTGTGATGCGCTATGGAACCATATTCTACCAAATGTGTTCCCCAAAGTTGTTAATGTATAAATGTACGATTTAACCAAATTAAAGAAGAACATTAACATCTTTCTTCTGAATATACCATCCAATTTGCCCCATCCCCCATAATTCAGAAATTCCAAATATCTTCTACCATAATCCTAAATCCTTCCATATCCTCACCCCTGTAACCAAACTGTAAATTTATATTACAGGTTCCCTCCTAAAGTTTGTTAAAAAAAGGGTGTGGTTTTGGTGTGTTAGAATCATACACTACCCAAAATTTGTTTGTGTTATAAACCTTCAATTAGGTATGATTGCAATATAATTAAGATTCTTATAAGCAATGTACGATTGCAATATAATTAAGATTTAATTAGGAAAATTTCACTATGCTGCCATACTTATTTCAATATAAATAAGTTATTAGAGGTATTTTGCCTCAAAAATTTATAAATCAAAGATGTAAAAATTGTATAATTTGCTTTGAAAAAATTTTATTTATTTATTTAAAAGGAGTGAACTTGAAGCACTCTTGTAAGGACTTTAAGAAGAATCGATACTTCTCCAACGTTTGAACTTAAATCTTTACCTTTGATTGAATCAAATTGATTTGCTTGTTTTTTAAAATCAAAAGTTAAGTAAAATAAAATATAGCTAAAAAAAAATGCGAAATACTATTTCGTTCAAAGAGAATTTAGAGATTTTATTTAAATTTTAAAACTTAATGTTTTTTTTTAACAGTAGTTTTTCATTTTTTTCACTAAAATCTAAAAATTTTATTTTCCGATTTAATGACTCAATGAATGGTAATTTTAAATTTGCTTTTATTTTAACGAAATTCAATTTATTATGTGTTATTCAAAAAGGGATACTCTTAGAACTTTTTTATACCCGTATGACTATATAGTCAAAGGGTATAATAAATTTGCCATTACGTTTGTGACGTAGAGAAGGAGGGGGGGTAGATATAGACTCAAGTGTATGGATCGGATCAGAATCGAAAAATAAATCGATTTAGCTATGTATGTCCGTCCGTCATCACGATAACTTACAAAATAAAAGAGCTAGGATTATGAAATTTTCACAAATTCGTTTTTATGCAAAAACCGGAATCGCTATTTAAATCCACGAGTTCGAGTACCTGCCATACAACTTCTAATTTTATATGAGTATTACTCTGTACCTATTACAGCTGGGTGTCTGAAATTTTGCCAAAAATAGTTTAGTGTAATGGCAAAACTTACTGCAAAATTTGGTTGGTCTACTGCAGAGGGTTCAAGTAGATGCCATACAACTCCTTCTTTTATATGAGTTTTACACTACACCTGATATAGCTGGGTGTCTGAAATTTTGCAAAAAATGGTTTAATGTAATGGCCAAAGTTACTGCAAAATTTTGTTGGTCTACTGCTGAGGGTTCGAGTAGCTGCCATACAACTCCTTCTTTTATATGATCATTACTCTACACCTAATAAAGCTGAATGTTTGAAATTTTTCCAAAAGTAATTAACCGGATGATATAATGTATATGTTACGGTCATGCGGGTATCCCAGAGTTGACACAGTCTACTCTACTACACACTTCCTCGTTTTTTTTTTAAATCAATAAATCAATAAATTTTCAAACATTTTAAAAAAAAACCCCTTCTATATGGCTAATACAATTTCAAAGCTAATATGACTTTACTATGGCCTTTTATTTTTCCCTTCAATATGCAACTATTTTCCAATTTTTAACTAAAATAAAAATAGACAAATTAAATTCTGCATGAAAATTTCCACTTTAGTTAGCGAACATAAATAAAACATAAATCTGAGAAAAAAATGAAAACAACAATAAAAACTACAACAACAACAACAAGAGCAACAAAATAAAACAGTAAATTAAAAACAAAATTGTAAATAGCATAGAGAACAAAGCTTAGTTAGTCGTATGTCTTAATTTTTTATCACTAAATCACTCAAGTTCACTACCTCAATTATATTTCTCCATTAATATTTACACTCTATTATGAAATGCAATATACATGTACATATAATACACATATACATGTATAAAATATACTTTGTATATATTAATATTTATGTAGAATAACGGTAAAGGAAAAAAAGAAAAGTAAAAATAAAATAACAAATGAAAGAAAAATGAAAAACTGAAAACTGAAAAAAAAAAAGAAAAAATAAAAATTTATAAAAAGTTTTTCTTTTTCATAAATGGATAACTCAAATATATCCTACGGGATACAAAACATTTACAGTATAAACGAGTATTACCGTTATTTATCCAAAATCCATATGATATAATATATTACTTGTTGTTTCAATTATATTTATATGTATATTATATATATATATATACGAATATACGTATAGATATCTATATTTAGAAATGAATAAATTTTAAAAAATGTATAAAGTACAGTAATGACTACAACAATTGGCATTTGAATATATTTTAAAGTAGAGATGATAATATTAATATTTAGTTGTTCTTATAATTGCTTACAAACATATTTTAATCGCCAACGTTTGTCTGGAAGTTAGAACAGCATCCAGTAATTCAGGAGGTTTAAATAGCTTCCGTAAAGCTTCTCCATTTTTTTTCCATAATTCAGGAAATCATTAAGTTGTGTATTCAAAACTTTGATCGTACAAGTTTAATATTATTGCCAACGTCTTCACAAAATTTATTTATCTGTTATAAGAGTTTCGAACGTATACCTGAGGGTCTAATTAAGTAGTGTATCCGAAACTTTGACATAAGAAGAAAATCTAAATTTTTTTCATGTTTAAGTTATACTTGTCCGGGTATTGCAGAGTTGTCACAGTTTACTCTACTTTCTTTCTCGTTTTTATTTTTTTTTTTTTTGTTTCTTTTTTAACAAGTTTCTTGCTTTTCTTTTAAATTTTATACCATTTTTACTATTTAATAAGTAATATTATTTAATTTGTTTATATTATATATTTTATACATTATATGTTTAATCACCAATCGAATGTGCGTTTTTAACTTTTAAAATATTTTTTATTACAATACAATATTTAAATAATGTAATTAAATAATGTAATTGTATTGTAATAAAAAATATTTTCAAACTTAGTTTCCGAGACGTAATATTCAAAAGGAATTCCAGAAGATGGGAAAAAATATTTCCCGAAACGTCAAATTAAAAAAATAAATAAATAAATAATTAATAAAATAAAAATTAATTAAATAAAAATCAATAAAATAAAAATTAAATGTAATACAAAACAAAAAAATGTGTATCATTTCATAAAAAACAAACAAAGACTGGAAACCCAAGAACAAACAAAAACGAGACATAAATAAAGTACCAGTCAAAGAAACAAAAAATCAGAGTACATGTAACATTATTTATTTTATATTTGGTTGCCAAGGAGATTTTGTAAAAAAAAACTTTTTTCCCTCCAATCAAAATTTACGACCGGAACGATTATCGCAAGCACTCGCAATCCTTCGGTTATTATGTAAAATAATTAAACACTATATAACCGAAGCTCCAAAGCAATGATTACCAGTCTAGATAAATGAAAAATTTTATTGGTCAATAATTGTACCCTCTACGATAGTATACCCAAGAATTGTTGCAGAAAAAAGTTCAATTTTACGAAAGAAAAATATTTAAAACGCGTAGAAATTTAAAATTTTTTTTGGTGTTACGATGGAAATCTGTGTATATTGCTCTCATGCAAGGAATGAAACAATAAAAATTCAAAAAAAAAAAAAAAAATCCAAAAAAGAATAAATGCAACGAGTTGAACATCCCTTTCAAATTTAACATTTATGTAATTTAAATTTTGAGCTCAAAAAATATTCCATTAAAAATATTGAACTGAAACAATCTGTTTCAATAATGTAATAGTATATTCAACTTTTTGGAAAAAGATGTATTTTAAAAAATACATTTTTAGTTAAAAATATAATTTAAAATATACTCGTAGAATGCATTTACTTTACAAAATGTAATATTTTTCTTTAGATGTATTTTCTTTCATATTTGACGAAACTAAAATTTTAGCTGAAGTATAAATTTTTTATTATTATAGATGAAAAAATTCTAAAGAATGCATTTTTTAAATGGAATATTCCCAAAATTTTAATCTTAAGTCAAAATTTTCTTATTTAATGTTTTAAATGTTCCCAACAATTTTATATTCAAATATAAAGCAATCGTATTCTTTCCTTTTTTTAACTGATGGTGGTATTTATGCATGAATGAATCAACGGATTTCCGACGAAATAAAAATAAAAATCTTTTAAAATAAATTAAATAATTTCTCGCCAATTTTGTCTTTGTTTTAATTCCCGTTTTCGCTTTAATTATTCGATAGTTAATTTTTATGAAGCAAATATGGAAATATGTATGTGTATATATAAATAGAGTCCAATAAATATGCAATAAATACATTTGACACACAGTTATTACATATTGCCATATACAAAGTATTTTTAATTAATTTCTAACTTGCTTACATTACGGCTCATAAATTTTAAAATCTTTTTTAAAGAGATTTAAGAGAAATTTATAAGAGATCCCCACAAAAGTTCATTCTTAAGTAAACTCAGGTCTAACCTCTGCAAAAAGTTGGTAAAAGGATTCTTGACAATATTAAAAACCAATTTTCTCAAACCAATTACTATTTGCTTTTTACAAGATCTTTAAACAATAAACTTTTACAGTGAAAATCCTTTTAAACTTAATATCAACTAAAGGGTGGCACAGTGGTTAGAATGACGAACTTGCATGCGAAAGGCCCGAGTTCGAATCCCAGAGAAAGTCAAAAACTTTTATTTAGTTTTTAACTCGACTCAGCAAACATTTGTCATTGGGTTCAAATTAATGGTTTAATCAATATTTATTAATTAAATGAAAAATACATCAATATAAAAATATAAACAAATAATTAAATTGAATAATATAACTCACAGATACAGAATACTATTAAATCAAATACAAAAATTATTACAATATAATCAAGAAAAATTGTATCTATTGAACATAAAAAAACGTTTCTACATGTTATTAGGCCCAGGACTATCTCATGTTTAAATTGTATGTGGAATTAAATAAGATCAATTTTAAAATAAGAATATAATATAACTCCTCTGTTCCAATATTTACCTCTGGTATGGACAGGCTTATTAGTATAACAGTTGCACAATTAGCACTTAAAACAATAAAATTTAAATTTGAAAACTGAATAAATTGTATAAATTGTAAAATATAACTTCTTCAAATATTCCGAAAAGTTATACCTAACCTAACCTTAATTAACACACGATAATTATAAACTAACTGTTGTTCACAGTCTTACAATATAGAAAGTAATAACCAGAGCATTTAAAATGATCTATTACATGACGTAGTTCGCATTGATTATCTTTTTAAATTTTGTTTCCACAATAAAACTTTTCTGAATCCAATTATTCAACATATATATATATATGCTTTTAATATATATATTATGAAAATTAATTCTCTTAAATGTGTGATTGCATTAAACAATATTCATCGAACAGTAAAATAACAAATTAAAAATTAAATATAATATGACAGTATTATTTAAAATAAAAAATAATAAAAATGGTATAAAATATGTGCAACAGTGCACAGATTACTTGTTATTGACATCTGAGGATTGATTGAGAGGTTGTTAAATATATGGCGCCGATATTATTTTGTATAATTCGATTAGTCATAAATAATTATTATATGTATACGGGTTTCGTATACATATAATATAATTATTTTATTACTCCTATTACTATCTTTAAGGATTCTCATATACAGTAAAACAATTATAATTTAATAAGTCATTAATATTTTAATTAGATAAAAAAGCATATATTTACCATAGCAAGATTGAGTTGTCATTGTTTTTAGTCAAATTAAAATTAATTATACAGGGTGGGCCAAAATGCACACCTATGTGTAAAAATTAAATAACTTTTTTAGTTGTTTTATTTTTTTTTTTAAATATAAATTTTAAATTTTAATTATGAAAAATAATGTCAGATAAATGACCAACATTTTCATCAATGCACAATCGGACTCATAAAAGGGCGTTTTGCATAACAGAACGCAAAGTAAAGTGGTCTATTGCCCTGATCACAATTTTAAATATTAAAAATAAGAATTGAAAAGATCAGTGATTTTGTAAAAAAAAGTCAGTACAATTAAAAGGCCATTGAAAAAGTAAAATTGTAACCTTTCAGCTCTATTTAAGAAATATAATAAGAATTGAAAAACTGCATGGATAACATACTTCACCAAAATAACATTGAATCTCATTTAAACTAACTGACTAACTTAAAAAACATTTGCGAACAAAATATGACAGTATTAACTTTAAAATCATTTTCTCAAAATCCATCTTTTGCATAACAATTATTCACAATTGTTTGCAAATTTTAAATTTCTTTAAATATTGAAGACATATACAACGAAGCAAAATTGTTCAAGAGGTAGAAGTCTATTTCTAATAGTTTACGAAATTTATCCTCCCCTTTTAGAATAATTTATTGTTCATTAGAACTTTTCTATCACCTCCGCTCTTTATCACTTCTAAGTTTCGTACACACTGTATGAAATAAAACTTTTTATTGCAAACGGCAACTCTGAAATATTTTAAAACTTATCCCTCTTGACAGCTAAAAGTGCAAAATGTCAACGAATATATCAATATTCGTTATATGTCAATTAATAAAGAGTCTTAATTCAACAGCTCATTAAAAAGTCAAATTAAAAATTAACTTATTGAATTAAACCAATTCTTTTCACCATTATCTATGCAGTGGTAATAACAATTTATAAGTTGAATAAAAACTTAAATCTTCCAATTAACATTTTTCTTCTCTATTTTAAAAATAAAAATTTTAAAATTTATTATATAATTTTTTTATTCATAATGTTTTTTTTACAAATATCTTTTAACCCCTGTTTTATACCGAAAACTTTTATATAAATCATATTATTAATTTTGAGTTTAAATTTGCAATAAAAAATATATATATATATGTAAAAAATAAAAACTTCGTTTTAGAAAAAGTTTTATAACAATTTGCCACGTTTTCTAAAACAATTTTATTCACTCATGTTTGCAATAAAATTAAATTTAAAAAAAAATATATATATAAATTTTTAAAAAATTTATTTCGTTTTTATAAAAGCAGTGATTTAAAAAATTTTCTAAAAAATTGCCTACATAGTAAATTACATATGGGAAAAGTAATAGCGACAAATATATGTGTCACAGATCTGACATATTTGACACTTAAAATATTTAAGTACTTAAAATATGTCATTAGAACTAACTGTCACTAAGATTTGGTAATTTTTAGACTGAGAAACTTATCAGATTTTCAAATGGGTGTAATAATACAATGAGTGAGTCTTTCAAGAACCTCTACATTCGCTTCAGATCGATATCAAAACTTAAAAAAATTAGTTAAACAAAAATCTGACAGTACTTCAATTAATAACTTAAACCTTTCAGACTTATTGCAATTGAAATAAAATAAAATGAATTCCAAGCACTCTAATATTATTCAAAGAAATAAAAAAAAAACTAAACTTTAAAAAAAAACTAAAATTGATAGGTATAAGAAATGAAAACCGGATTTGAATACTTCTTATTTAAAAACAGACAATTGAAAACTTATTTCTTAAAAAAAAAAAATATTTAATAAAATATTAGCATAATTTAATGGATTAGTGTTTTTGACAGAAGCAAAACATGTATTCTCATTTATCATAAGTATTATACAGCTGAAGTAGCATTATATAAGTGTATACATATGCATACATATATCAACTGAAAAGACATTTTTGTCAACAATTATATATATATATATGAGTTTCAATAATATATTAGAAAAATATTATTTTTTATTGATTTAAATATGAAAAAAAAAAAAAACAAGAATTGAATAGGCGGCTATATTGTAACTTTATACACCCACATGTATGTTCTTTTAAATTATATTGAATATTGTCACTTTATTTTCATTATATTATTGAATTTAAATTTTATTATATATTTTTGTGAAAAAATTTTCTCATAAAATTGCGAAATTATAAAAAATAGAAAAAAAAAATTTTAGATTTTTAATATTAGAAAATGTACGTTGAATTTCACCAGATGGTTTGGGTATATGATATTTTTAAGAGTTATTGTATAGATCTAAAATTCTTTTTTTAGGATTCAATTTGAATCGAATAACATTTGAAAAATTATTAAAAGTTTGATGAATTTAATTTTTATTAATATTTTTTATGTTAACCCATAGTCACAACATTTTTTTTATTATCCATTATATTATTTTTATCGTATCACATGCAATTTAAAAATAATAAAAATTTATTTTATTGATACAGGAAAATTTTATCCTGTATATTATTCTTAATAAAAAATACAGCCTATTTAAAGCAAATTTTTGACTGAACTTTTTCGAAAAAAAAGTTAAAGATGCCTATTCTGAAGAACCGTTTTCATTTAAGGCGTATAATTTTTATTGAGTTGAAACTGTATTAAATTTAACAATTAATATTACGTCCTGGTAATTTGACCGATAGCTCAGTAACAAAGTAGCGGTTTTTCAGTCGAAAAGTCTCGGGTTCAAACCCTGATCGGATCATATCTAATAAAAAAAATATAGTGTATGTTACAATAATTTAATAATAAGTCCAAATGTAAATCGGCAAGGTATTAATGTTATTAAGTAACTATTGTAAAGTAACTGTTTTTACTATTTTAGTAACTGTCTGATACTAGAAATAAATAAATACGCCCTGGTAAGTCTACCAAATTAATAAAATATATATAACGTGTATTGCTTCAATTAACATTTGTGTATTCATAATCTTATACAATAGCTATACAGCCAAGTAATCAACGTCTTAATGAATATAATGGTTAAAGAAACGATGACTTCTTCTTGAGTAATACTGTCTCCTCCCTCGACATCTTGCAAAATATTGAAGCAATTTCTCTTATTTATACATATCTTGTTAAATATTTCAAGGAGATTTGGGGATGTTCCTTTCCATTGCACAATGGTTATTGCTAATGCTAAATCTTCTTGTCTTTGTAGCTTCAGATGGCAAATCTAATTTGAGACGTTAACTAAAGAATGGTTTAATAACATTTAATAGGCAGACAATAAATAATATAATTTTTACAAAATGCTTAATACCTACATAATTATTATAATTATTTGTAGTACATTTTATTTATATCTTTATTTTACATTGTGTAAAAACAAAAAAAGTAGGAAATGTATAATTATATATATATAAAAATAAAAACAACAACTTGACATGCATATAACCTCAAAAAAAAAAAAATTTTATATCATCAAAAGTAGCAATTTTTAATTTATGAGTGTATATGTGTCATTAAATCGTTTACATAAATATTAAAAAAAAAAAATCCCAACAAATTATAAAATCTTTATTTATTTCTTAGTGAAACTAAAATAGAAGTTTCACAATTCATATTTTTATATGAGTGTTGAGGTGTGATATTATTCAAAGAATAACAATTAAAAAATATATATTATGATACTTGACACACATATATTCATATTAAAAATTATTTCTTTCTTTTTTCAACAACAACTGTTTTTGCTCTAAATTTACCACTCTAGGAAACACAAATACACACAAACTTGTATTTAAAAAATGTATGTATGCGGGAAGCTGATGAATTAAATGTGACTTAAAAATTATTTTAAATTGTTTCTCTCATTCCATTTGATGGAAAATTGTAATTAAATAATCGGATTTACGAATTGTTTTCCTTACCTTTAGATTTGTAAAATGTAAATTATACATATACATTTACATATACATAAACATAAATTAAAAATACATTCAAATTAAAAATGAAAATTGATTAGACAAAACAACTCCAAAAAAAAACAACAGATTTCACGTTCCATATTTTTAACTTTAACATTTAGTAAAAGGATTTGGACTTTAGAGTGTTTTTCTCTTGAAGAATTATATGCATAATGTATAAATGTACAGAAACACGTTTGTGTTGGAAAACTAAAGATAATTATAAATATATTTTACAGAGTGTCCATGCAGTCTTTACTTGCAAGACTTTTCGTCACCAGAATTAATAGAAAGTTAAAGGCAGGTGAAACTGTTTCAAAATGTTCATAGATTGAAAAATATTAATTATAAGGGTTGGTCACGCTTACAGTAACTATTATAAAAGCATTTACAGTAAAATCCCACCTTAAAGAAAATGTATTAGACAACCAGTAACGAACAATATCTGGGTGGGGCAAAACGACCGATATGGTTTGAATGTTTAATAACTTTTTAAATTTATTTATAGTTTTTATTTTTATTTCAGAATTTTGTGAAGAAAACTTGGAGAATTGGAAATGGAACAGTGCACAACAGAACAGCTATCAAAAATTACGAAAAGTTATGGAAATGTACTGAAAAGAATACGAATGTGCGAAGCCGAAAATGGTCACCACTTGCAGGATATAATTTTTCTACTTAACCTAGAAATATTCCCCATTAATATACTGCATAATAAAAAAATAATAATAATTAAAAAAAGTTATTAAACATTCAAACCATATCGGTAGTTTTGCGCTACCCTGTATAATTTGTTTACCTCATTTTATTTTACAAGGCGTAAGTATAAAACTTTTACTTTGCAATTTGAATACCCGAATATTGATTCGATTAGAATCTAAGAGTGGTAGCTGTATCATTTGATGTTTCCATTTCAGATTTGTACCATTTTGTAAAATACACATAATATTTAAAACCAGGGTTCCGGAACTAAACGATATTGGACCAAGATTCGAAGAACGAATCAAAATTGAAAAAAAAATAAAATTCGTTTTGATAAAATTACAATTCAAAATTGAAATAAAGTTCCAGTTCCTGCATCTTGGCACCCAGGAGTCGGCCGACTTGATTTAAAAAACTTAGTCCTCAAATCTATAGTAGACACTAAAAAGCTAAAAAATTTTGAAAAATCCCAACAATTGGTACAATGATTTTTGAGGGCTATCTTTTGGGGGCCGGCTAAAAAGTCAGACTTCTTCAATTTTTCTTGCTGTATTTAGGTTCAACTTAAAAATTTAAACTATGTTCGCTCATCTATTTGGTCCAGAAAAGCAGCGACTTTTAATATTTAATAAATCTGTAAAAGTGTAAGGAGGAAGGAATAATATTTTCATCCGAACCTTATTTTTTAGCTTTTTGTGATTAAAGTTCCAAAAATTCGGATAAAGTTCCGGAACGATATTTTAAATCGAAACAACCTTTTTTTTGTTCCGAAATAAATATCGTTCCGCAACTTTTTATTCTTATTCCAAAGTACATTTTACTGAATTAGTACTACCTTACGATTTTTTGCAATGGTTAAAATTTGTACTAAATTTTTTACACACCCTGTTTATTAATGACTAACATATTTTTACAAGTATATTTATATAAATATTCTAAGTGATATTAGGATGGTTAGAATAAATCTAACATTGCATTTTAAAACAAGAAATCTACACCTGAGAACAAAATCTTTTTTTTAATCCGGCTTTTTAACCGCTTACAAGAAATTTTTACCAATGGTATATTGAAACATTCCCATTCTATTATTTCTAACACAATGTTTTGATGAATTGTTAAATCCAATTGTAATTTTAGTGTTATTACACTATTCCAGATTTTTTTTTTTTTTTTAAAGGTAAGTAAAGAGATTAAAGTCGAGTTTCTAGAATTGTTGGTATTTTCAAACTCTATCCAGTATTTTAAAAAACTACTTCGTATTTAATAGTTTGTCTAATGGTTTGTCACTTCCTTGTGGTAAAGATTCTCTCATATCTTATGTATCACTTGATTTTTTTTCAAACAATATCTACAATCTTGTAAATTTCAATAGAATTGACTTTTGGAATTTTATAAGTATATCCAGAATTTTAAAATTGATTTTTTTATTTTACAAGCTTATCCACAATTTCCAGAATTGACTTTTGAACTTCATAAGTATAGTATTTTGAAAAATTTCTATTATGATACCGAACATTATTGAAACTACAATATTAGGTTAATTCATTCATTCAGTAAATTGCAGAAGGTATATTGCTACTATAATTTTTGTAATCTTTTTCAATTGAGTTCAAATCTGAAATAACAACAGAATCCATGATCTGATACTAGTAAAGAATAACAACAGAAGAATTAATATAAAAATACACCATATTTTTTTATTTTGTTTTTTTTTTTTTGTACTCAAAAGGATGATCTTTGCAATGCCAACACAATTGCTATTTACAATGAGTAGAGAAGACTATAAGAAATAAAATCAAAGGGAGTGTAGTATTAAGAGAAGATTCATTCGTTTTATTGATTTTAATCCCTTGTCTATATAAAAATACGAAAGGTGTGTATACTAAACAAAGAAGAAGATACTTAAAAAATTTTTCTATTCTGGTAAACTGCAACAATATGTACAAGCACTTGCTATCATTCAATATAAAATAATAATAAAAAAAAAAACAGAAAGAATTAAAATGAAAGCGGAAGAAAAGAAAAATTAGTATAAAACATTTTTTTTTTTTTTGTAGGAAAAAAACGAAATGAGAACGGAAAAATACAAAACGGACTAAGAATATAAAATTGTAAAAAAAAAAAAACAATAATAAAAAAAAGTTCAAGAAAAATTGAAGAATAACTAAATGTTAAAAAACTGTACTTTTAGTATTTTTTCTTAAACTCAGTAAAAATGTATTATTTAATTCTTATATAGTTTATAATGGTTCGTTTCAAAAGAAGGTTGTTAATTTTTTACTTGGCGGCATATCTTATCCTAACATGCAGGCCTTGAAATCCATTGTGCATCTTAAGCCCAACACTTTATAATAATTTATAAGTAATATTATTTACTTTGTTTTTATACGTTTTGTAACCAAGGGATCAAACTCAAAGTAAGTCAGTGTTGTTTGCTATTCTAACACCCAGGCCTAGAAATCCATTGTTCGTCTCAAGTCCAACACTTTATAACTAATATTTTATAAGTTTTTATAATTTACTTTGTTTTTATACATTTTTTAACGAAGGGATCAAACTCAATTAAGTCAGTGTTGTAACGTGAGATTTCTTATCGATTAATCGTTTAACTGATTTTTTTTCAATTTCTTACGATTAGTCGCTTAAATTTATCTTAAAAATTATTAAGATTATCTTCGATTATTTCTTTGCCGAAAGTTTCTACATTAATCATATTTTTTTATAGAACATTTGTAAATATTTTAACATTTCAATGTAACTGATTAATCGATTAAGAAACACAATTTTTTTTTTTGACAGTTATAACTCTGCTCTTATGAGAAATAGAAAAAGCGCCCAAAGAGTGAACACTATTCTGTTTAAAAATTCTTAATCCAATACTTTCCGACTGATTAAGTTATCTGACACCTTAGCTGCAATGGTCGCAGAAATGGCACAGCATCAAAGTTGAAAAATATCAAAAAAATACCTATTAAATTTTTCAAGCACAATGCAAAATGTTGAAAGGGTTAAAATGACATTTAATGTAAATAAATTAAGTAAACAAACATAATGAATATTTTAATCATTGAACTGAAAGTAAAGGAAAAAATTTATTTTATTTTCAAATATTATTTAATTTTAAATTTTTATAATTCCATTTCAAATTAAAAAGGAATAATCAATATAAAAGGATGACAAAACATAAACAATTAGCTGTCAAAGTAGCGCAGAAGTTAAAAGGTCCTTTGTGCATTTGTATTGTTATCCGTTTAACTTTTGAAGAAGAACTTCAACGTTGTTGGCTGCGCTCATTGTGTTCAGGTGAGAAAGATCTTGACTGTTAATACATAGAATCATCCTATAAGTATGCAATACAACTGTATATACAAAGAAAAATATTTGTTTTTTTTTTTTGTTTTAATAATGTAAAAAGGTTGCATTCTTTAGAAAATAGTCTTGCATTACAACTTGTTTATATATATATATATATACATATTATATATATGTTTGTTAAAGTAATATTATTTCAAGGATAAAATTTTTATGAAATATATTATTTTTTATTGTGTGTACCTATGTATTTGTTTTCTTTTACAGTATAAAACATAACAAGTTTTCTTATATAATATAAAAACATAGAAAGTTTGTTAATAACATTCCACTAACATGCTGTTGTATAATGTAATGTTTCAATTTTTATTTACAAAAACTTATATACACATTACACATATACAATGTAGTAAATACAAGTGTAAAAAAAAAAATAATTTTAAAATGCCAAGAATATTTACTCATACAGAATTTAGAAAAAGAGTTTAAATACTAAGTTCTCCTTGAGCATTAGATTTATATTTTAAGACTATACTTGAATTGTATTATTTTCGTTCATCTTTTGGTTCTATTAATATTCAGAATGCCATATTATATATTATAAAAGAAATATATTTAAACTAAAGAAATTTTTTGAGAAAATCATAAACAAATTTAAAAAAACGAAAATAAATCTTAGCTACTAGTAAAGGTGAATAAAAACTATGATCCAGGGTGAATAAAAATAAGAGAATCAAATAAAAAAAGTTGTGACATTATTATACTTTTAATTTTTTGTTTTTATTTCGGAAATAAAATCATTCAAAATTTATATTCACAATTTAAATCAATAGATTTTTAAGTACTTTTTAGTGTTAAAAAAAATATTAACTTAAATATCTCATACATTAAAGTACAATTGAATAATAAGGTGAAATCATTTAAGTTGACCATTTTTTATGGAAGCAATTCATGAAGACATAACCTCATTTTAATGTTATCAAATACATATTTATAGAACTGTTATCAACAACTTGAGAATTGGTGTTATCGCAAGATACAATTTTATTGAGTATTTTTTTTTTACTTATAATGCAACCCATACACGATGGACCAGGTCTTCAACTTGGTGCGCATACTTGCGAAGTTGAATCGTGTATGGCCAAGTTGAACAACTTAAATGTCATTTTGTTTTCTTTTTCTTCGTTTTCTTCATTTTTTGACATGAAATTACGTTGAGATATTCCGATTTGAAAAAAAAAGAAAACTAAAATGTATAAAATAAAAAATAATTAAGTAAAGAATTTGGAATAAACCAAAAAAAAAAAAATTATACAATGGTTCGATGGTAGGTTGAAAAGTGTATGGTAAGGTTTGTAAACATGTCCGCGCACCAAGTTGAAAACCTAGTCCTCCATGTATGGGCTACATAACATAGTTAAATAAAGCACACTCGGTGCGTTTGGACTTAATAATGAAACACAATTGAAAAAAAAATTTTAATTTTAATTATATATTAATTTATATAGTTGACGTTTTACTTTCAAAATTAAATGTGAAATTTATCCTTTATATTAATTTAATATGCCTTTCATATCAAATTTAGATCAATTTATGCTAGAAAATGTCAAAATGTATACTTGAAATTTGTCAGTTATTTATGCTCACACGTTTGACATATTTTGTCTGAACAGGTAAAGGGTTTGTCTGAGTGTACTCGGACTTATAAAAAAAACAAGCATGATGAGCTCTAAATGTTTTAAACAAAAAAAGATACAGAATTTTTTTTGACAATTCATACACTAATCTGGATTAAAAAAATCTCAAATATCAACATAATAGGACGAAAATGTTTTGGTTCAAAATACCCAGAGCTTGTTATGCTTGTAAAAATACACCAGATAGCGATTTATATAATATATTCTCATCAAACATATTTCAAGCATTTTAAATGGGTCCAACATTTTTTTGAAGTATTATTTACTAATGCTTGAAAATAAAATAAAATAATAATAATATTTCAAGCATGTGCTCATACTTTTCAAGAGTTATTAATACTTTAATATTCGCTCTTGATTCTGTTACGAATTAATTGTATGACTCACTTAGAATCAAACTTAACACAAAATTTCATTTGATATGTTAGTTCACTAATCAAGTAAAAAAAAAAATTTATGTAATACAGAAAATTATGCCATTCTTACAAATAATTTCAATTATGTCATACTTATGAATTATGTCATAAAAATAAAAATTAAATCATAATGGAATAAGTAAAAATAAATTGTTTGAAGTCAATGAAATGAAAGTAATGTTGTTATTAAAATATGTTTCAACGTATTTTTGGAGATGGATGGATGTAGATGAATGATGACTAATATTTGTTAAAAGTAATATAAAATCTAACATCTATGTATATAGTAGTAGTTATAACATTGGTTAATTTTTTCTGTATTAATTAAATTTTTTTAATACTGTGATTATAATTAAATGAAACCATGTGTTTCTCAATACTTTCATTTAATCTACACTTGTGTCAATTAAACAAGTCAACACGATGAAAATATGACTGCGCAAAATATGATTTTGAAAAGATTTTAGTGTTGACCAATAAGTTCAGCTAGAGAACAATTCAAAGATTTTGTTATAGATTAAATACTGTTCTTCGAAACAAACATAACATTTTATTTGCCTTCAAACAAAACCGTTACTGCGAGTTCTAATTTAAAGATTTAAATATTTCTTAAGAATAAATTCAGCTATAATTTTTTTTAAAATTAATTAAAATATTTTAAAATAATAAATTTTATGATTTTCCAGATTGTTAATTATTTTCCTGAATCAGTACCTAATTTGGAATAATGGAACAAAATGGTTTCAAAATGAGAGAAGTTTCAGTTCTTCCTGTTTCAGTTTATTATTGAAAAAATTCCGAAGCAATTTTGATATTAGTTCATTATAACTTTATATTTAAAATTTTACGGAAAATTTTTGGTGCCAGAAGAATAGAAAACGGCGAATATATAAGAAGAATAACGCGGAAATTCAAGAGCTCATTAAACAGGAAGACATCGTCAGATTTGCCAAGGCACAAAGGCTGCAATGGGCCGGGCACATGATGCGAATGAGCGAAAGCCGATCGCAAAAGCGAGCCTTCAATATTAAACCTGATCTAAGAAGAAGTAAGGGCAGGCCACGTTTGAGATGGATTGATATTGTTGAAAATGATGCTCGAGTGTTGCAGGTTGGAAATTGGAGAAGTGCTGCTCAAGATCGCGATGCGTGGCGAGATGTTGTGAAGAAGGCCAAAGCTCACATCGAGCTGTAGCGCCACATTTGTTAAATTTCAATGCCTTCAAAAACTTTTTTATAATTCTTTTTTTTTTCAAATAAATTCTAATTTCAAAAATTATTTAATTTAAATAACGTTTCCAAGAATTTTATTTATTGAATTTTAATTGAATTTTAAACTGAAATCTGGCAACTAAATAATTTAATAATAATTACCTAAATAGTATAATTTTAATTTTTCGTATTTGACTAATAATTCATTATATAAAACTTGTCAATTAAAAATTTAATTTAATTTTAAAAATTAAATTTATTAAATTTATTAAAGAAATTTTTTAAACTTATTAAAAAAAATTTTTAAATTACATAAAGTGTTTATAATTGTACATTGCATAACTTTCTTTTATAACACGTTACAGTATCACTTAGAAACAAAAAAATTATAAATGGGAGGTTTTTGAACTTTTAAATTATTTTTTAATAAAAAATGTAAAATTTTAGAAAAAGTTTTTGAAAACAAATTTTCAAAAAATTTCAATTATTCTTTTAAAAAATTAAAAAAATATAAAATAATAAAACTAAACTCCATTTTAAATTAAACTATAATCAGTGACCTTTCGCATAATTTTTCTGCTGTTGATATTTTCTTTTAATTAAAAAAAATAGATTGACTGCCTTCAACAAAGAACATGAATATATACATACAGATAATATGCAAAAATGAGTGCACCAAGTTATTTTTTCTTTAAATTATATACAAAATTATATTTATATATATTTTATAGATTATCTTTATCTTTAACTGTTATGGCAACATTGCAACAAAATATGACAATGACAACAAAAAGTAGAGGTCTTTAGAATAATAGTTTTTATGGAAACCACAGCGGATGATGATTTTGTTGTGAATAAAATAAAGTTAGTCTTAGTTTAAGGATTGAGTATTTAATTGCGTGGAAGCTCAGAAGAAACTTATTAAAAAAGTCCAGGATTAGAAAAATAAATTAATATGTCATAGTATAAATCTTAAACTCTTTCTTGAATAAATGAACAACATCAAAAATTTTGCGCTACTTAAAATCATCCCACATGATATTTCAGCCACTTTATGAATTGTATATATTTAATCTCATACGAACATAGTTTTAAAGGTATACTAAATTTGTCATATCGTTTGTTACGCTAGAGAGGAAATAAAATTTACCTGTAGGTAAAGACTCAAATGGATAGATCGGATCAGAGGCTGCCATAGAACCTTATTTTATTTAACCTGAATACACCCGGAAATTCCCGTAAAATTTTTTTAATATTAAAACTTTGACTCTTTGTCACTCCAGTGACTTTGTTTTTCAATATTTTATATAAACTTTCCAAAGTTTCGAACAACTCAATTTCCAGAATCTTATCAAATTTCCGAACACATCATGAATAAGTGATTCCAGGACTTTTTTGTATTTCATATTAATTTTCAATAGTCGCTAACCATTTAATTTCCAAAGTTTTACCAAAGTCTCGAACACATCACAAATAAGTGATTTCTGGAGTTTTTGAATTCTAATTGTGCAAATATTCGAATATTCTTCAGCCTACTTCAATACTAGCATATACTCATTATTTATGTCAAAGGCTATACTTTGGTGCGATATTTTTTAAAACTTTATATAAATACTCTGTAATTTTAACAACCGTTTAACTACAGTTTAATTTAATGTTTTGTTGAGGTCCTTGTTGCATATGACGTCATTGTTTCCAAATGACAAATTAAAATATTAACTATTTTTTAATAAGGTGCATTATTTTAAAAAAAAAATTCTTCAGAACTCTCAGATAAACCTAAAATTTTGTTAATACACATCATAAGTCCCAGAAGACATTACAATACATAAGTCTTTTAAATGAATATTTGACCTCATTACTCATTCCAGAGTTTGCATAAAATTGAAAGAAAATCTGACCCACAAGTCGGTTTCTGCATTTAAGCTCAAGTAACTTTCAGATTTCTAATGAAAGCAAATATTTAATAGTTTCACAATTTAACAAAATTATTCAAAAATCAACATTCATTATTGAAAAACTAAAAGAAAATTTTATTTTAGTTTTTCGTAGAAAAAGAAAAAAAACAAACAAAAATTTCACTAACTCAGAGATTTTGCAAAATCAAAAAATTAAAAATCTTCAAGACCATAAACACAAAAAGTCTAAAAAAAACAAAATTCAGATAAAAAATGCTAAAAACTAGTGCGAAGCTCTACTTCCGTTTTTTATAACTTCTTTTGTTGTTCTGTTATTCTGATGTTTACTATGAAGCTGCAGAAGGCTGACACAATATTAAAAAAAAAAGGAAAACAATCAAATCCTGGAATCATTTTTACTGTTTTCTTAAACTATGCAGACTAACATATTTTTGTTTTTCATATTAATTTTTACTTTATTTTTCTAACGAATAAAAAAATAAGAAGAAGACAAAAAATATAAAATTACAAGAGGATAAAACGAGAAATAAACATAAAAATTCTATAATTTTTCTTTTCATTTTAGTTTTTTTTTAATTTTTTTTTGTTTTTTTTTTGCCTTTTCAACTTCCTGAGGTCGGATTATTTTCTCACTTTTCATTCATTTTTATTTCTCAATAAAAACAAATAGCCGTCAGCTAGCTAATCTTCCAGTTTTATGAAAAATATAAAAAAAAAAATAAAAAAAAAAAAAACAATTTCAAGTCTATAAAAGTAAGAAACTAATAGGATAGATTTTGGTGTACGCGCAAATCCATTTTTTTATTTCGCAATGAACATATTTCAAAAATATAAACTTTCGAAAATTACCTAAAAATTCTTCTTAACAACTTTCGAAAAGTTTAATATTTTTTACTAATTCTATTTCATTGAAGCTGCCTCTGTGGTGCAGTGGGTAAACATTTGGCTTGTTAACCGAGCAGTCCGGATTCGATTCCCGGTCTGATCATACAATATTTAATTAAAAAAAAAAATTATTTTTCACTACAAATCCCCATGGCAACCAAGTATATATAGTAAAATATAAAATATATGATATAAACTAAATAAATAATGGGCCACATCAGAAAAAGAAAAGGGCGCGTCAATTTGCAAAAACATTGTATGTACTTGGAAATACTTAATAAATAAATAAATATTTCGTTGAACCTTTCGCTTTTGATTTTTTAAAATTTTAGAAACAATTTGAAATTCTAAACATTTTTTTTAAAATTTACTTCTAATCCTATCTGTGTAATAAAATCTGTTAAATGCTTCAATAATTTTTAATCTACATGCGGCATATAACGACTATTCGAAAACTCAATAAAAGCATTCCTTAAATGCCACAAAAAGACTACAATTAAGAATGGTACACATATATATATATATGTTCAACTTTTGATGGAGTATATTTGATGGAATATGGTTCCAGAAGCATAAGTTACGCATGACAAACGAATTTTCATAGGCCGTATTGCGCCACCTGAATAATTCAAATGTGTAAGGATTGCCTTCCTCATTTTCTACCACTTTTCCTTCAAATAAAATTATATTTCGACATTATCATATTACAATTAGTTTTAATAATGCTCCAGTTTTTGGACAATAAATAAACTCATGCCAATATTTTATAACTGCAGTTCTGAAGTAGACTATCTGCATAGTGTTAAATCGGAAGGCTTCAACTACTAACTGCGCTAATAAAATCTTATCTCTTAGGCGCGTTAATGAACATCCTCCTCTCTTCCAACTATATTGCTACCAAATTATAATAAGAAAAACGTTTTAGGCTATTTATTTAAGTGATTGCCCAAAAATTATTTTCATTCTAAACTTCTTATTGCAGTTCATTTTCACACAAAACAAAAAAAAAACAAATCATTGGTACGTTGCTGTAGGGATGAGCCAACAAAATGAAAATTGAAACCAAATTGATTTTATTTTTTTGTTTTTTTTGGCTTTTGTGATTTTTCGTTTCCAACTTTAAAAAAAAACAAAAATAAAAAAAAAAAAACCAATAACAATAACAAAAGTAATTTTATTCTCATTTCTCTTCTCATCATTTCTCTATAATCATCAAAGAAGATTATATATACTTAGAATTCAATATACTTATCAAATCCTGATTTTGGATTCATCAAAATCCTGAATTCAAAATTTTCTTTTATTATAAAAAAAAAAGATAATATAAAATATAGTATATATAATATATATAATAATAGAATGTATATATAAGTACATAATATAAATAATTGCAGATTTAAGTTTAATTTTAAAAAGCGTTTTTTTCTCATTCTTATTTACAATGTAAAATAAAAAATTTCCAATTTTCCCGTTTTACAGAATTTTTTTTTTTTTAATTTAAAGTCAACTATTTTAAATTATTTTAAACTTAACTTCCTTGAAAAAAAAATTTTCCAAAACTATTTTTTTTTTTCTTTTAGCCCAAGGCTTAAAATAAATTTTATTAACATTTTCTTTTAAATAAAAATTGATTGAATAAAAATTTTTTCCATTTTCCTGGAAAAAATTTAAGAAAAACTAATTGTTTTGGTAGAAGTTAAACAATTAATGAGTTTGTGATTGATAATAAAGATAATTGTTTTAATAATTATTGCCTTTGGTTGAAAATCCTTCTTAGTACGTCAAAATTACTGTTGGGAATTTGAAACTTAACCCGAAGGCACCATACAATTTTTCAAAATCTCATTTTTAAAAACGCGTTTTACAAAATCGCGCAATGACAAAATGCTACTTTTTAGAGCTTCGCCTTACTTTTCAAAATTATGTCTCTTTTTTTAAGCGGAATGTGGTTAGACGAAGATTTGAAAAGCGGTCTTGATCGGTTTTCGTATAGCAGACCCTGAAATTGTTATTCCGAGAATTTTATAGAAAATAGAAAAAACGCTTTTCAAAACAGAAAAATACATTTTTTTTTTTAATTTTTAGGAAATATATTTTAATAAGTTGTACAAACGCCATACCATGGAATAATCGACTCTAAAGACTTAAAAGAAAATTTGTTAAATATTAGTTTAAAATTTTAATTTAAAATCTGAAACCTTGATATTTTTTTGATAAAGTTCAAATGTTTATTTTAACATAAAATTTGGAACAACAGGATTTAGATTTCATACAAAAAACCGAAAACAAAAACTGGTAAAAATGGGCATTTTTTCATAAAAAAACATAACTTTAAAAAAATCTTTAAAAAAAAGAAAATCGAGTATCATCAAACAAAAATCAAGGCTTTCTCTTAAACTACAATCATAATTTTCACAAATCCATTTAAATGTTTTCATGACAGGACCTTGAAAATTATTGTGAGCTCTGATTTAGTAAACTTCGTATAGATTGGCAATCTTTTTACTAAATTTTTTCATAAATTTTTTAATTTTTGTAACAATTTTACATTTATGCGGAAATTGAACTTACAAGTTAGTCTTTTTGCCGTCCTGAAAAGATTTTATAACACAAAAAAAAATTGATAAAAATAACACAGTACAACTCTAAATAATTCCCCTAGTTTTAAAGACAAACTTAAACAATTATTTTTAATAGAAGGGACATTTAATTTTTTTCAAAATAAAAAAGTTATAAAATTTTTTAAGCATTGTAATAAAAAATGGGAAAGTTTTAGTTTCCGACTTCTTTGATTTCTTTTATGCATTTGAAAAAAAAAAAAATAAGAGAGAAAATGAAATTGAAACACATTAAAAAATTTTTGTACCATGACATTTTATTCTTAAAGAAAATTTTCTTTAATTTTGTGTACTTCCTAATTATGTAACATAAATATTATATATATATACATTACATTTTTACAAGAATTGTAATATTATAAAGGGTTCTTTTGAAAATATAAAGTAAATTAAGAGGTTAAAGTGGTTTAAGATCACAAATAAAAGATTAAGTTGCCTAATTAAAACCACTATTACCTTATTTAAATGTTTTTGAAAATTGGAATTATTTTAAGATAAGATTGTACTGTGTTTAACCCTGAAACAATTATAGATAATCAAATAATGTTTTAAGAAAAATTTTGGAGTATATGCAGAAAAATGATTATTTTCTTAATTAACTAATTTCTAACAGGTAAAAATTGCTTCAATTAAGTCAGTACATGTAAAATTAAAATATAATTTTATAAAAATTAATTGATTCCTCAAGCTAAAATGAATAAAAAGCTGGCATATAATAAAATTTCAAATCCAACACGGCATCAAAATATGTCTGTTCCAAACTTGTCTAATACTGTGTAAAATAGTACTTAAGTACAATTCCAAGTACCATTACCTGATACGTATTACTCTTTCAAGTATCAGTATTAGTTAGATTTTGATACTTATGAATGAAATTAAACTTTATGAATTAAAATATTTGCAAAATACTTGATTACTTGGAAAATAATTGAATTCTTGATCCTTGATCGATAATTACTCCAAAATACTTAATTATCAAAAAATAATTACAGAAGTAATTAAACTCAAAGTTTAATTACTTTCTGAGATTTACCGAGTATTCTTACTTGATTCTTTGACTTATAGTTAAATTATGCAAGTATCGAAATCTAAATAATACTGGTACTTGATTAAGTAATGAGTATCAGGTAATTGAAGTAGTATTGTACTGGATCTGGTCTGATCATCACAAAACAAATACTCAAATAATAATAAATAGAACTAAACAGAAAGTAATCAATTCATAAAAGTTAGATTCAGTTAAAAAATTGAAATCTAATTTTAATGTAATATTTGATTTAATTATTAGATACGTTTAGTAGTACATCACAAATAATCCATAATTCTCACAATATCTATTCCCCAAACATCTTTTCCTAATTATTATCATAACTTTAGATTAAATCGGTTATTAAAACTTATGACCTCGTCTTAGTCACAGTACAATCAAACTTTAAAAAAGAAACTTTGTTCCTAAATATGTGCACAGAACTATTTCATACTTATATAAGTAACTTTAAATGCCCATTAACATTACATTTTAAAAACTTTTTATATAAATTAAATAATACAAAGGTTTTCGAAAGAGATTGAAAAAAACCCTAGAAATAATTTTTCATTCTTTTAAATTGTCAAACTGACTTAATTTTCACTAAGTGATTTTACTTCCGTTTTCTTTTGAAGTTTAAATTCTTTAATTTCCGTTTAAATTCAGCAAAGTGGAGAACTGAACTTTATTATTTAAAATTTTTTTTTTAATATTTTCAAAACTTCTTATTATTTATTTCTATTTAACCACCGAAGAAATTCATCCATTTTGTGATTAAAGTGATCCAAATAGCTTCTAACTAATTGATTAATATAAAACAATAATACTCATGATTCATATCACGCACAAGGTGATTGATCCATCACAAAAAAAATAATTTGATTCGTAGGAAACCGATTAATTTAATAAATCAAATCTTCAGAGAATGTTGATCCACATTAAAATAATATTAGGGTGATCCATATTACAAGCTTATATAAGTTAATTGATTATATTTGGAACGATGATCAATATTATACTCTAAAGTAATTGATCCATATTAAAGAGTAAATTAAATGATCTGTATCAAGATGATTGTTATTATTGATCCTTATTTGAAAAAAATTAGCCTGATCCATATTCCAAGTTGATAAATTCATATTAGAAAGTGAGAGCCCACTATAATCCATATAACATTCTAAAGTGATTTTAAAATATTAGAATATAATAAGGATGATCCATATCACAATCTGAGGTGGAAATTCATTTTGAGATCCATATAACCTTTCGAAAAAAATTGATCCACTTAGTGAATCACCTTAATATCCAAGTAGCATTTTGAGTTTAAAGATTTAGATTAAAAAATGATACAAATGATCCATATCAAGCTCTTAAGGGATTGATCCATTAAAAGTTAATTAATCCGATTTATTAGAAAGTGATTAATTTAATCCATATAATCAAGATTATTGGTATTATTGATCCCTATTAGAACAAAATTAGGCTGATCCGTATGAAGTTGTTGAATTCATATTAGGATTCATATTAGGAAATGGCTCTGATAATCCATATAAAATTCTAAAGTGATTGTACAATATTAGAAAATGCGGATGATTAATATTAAAGAATAAGGATGATCCATATCACAATCATAGGTGGTAATTCATTTTGGGTTACCTATAAAAGCTTCGAAAAAAAATGATCCATTTAGTGATTTAGGTGATCCAAGTAGCCTTTTGAGTTGAACGATTTATATTGAAAAATTATGCTAATGATCTGTATCAAACTCTAAGAGGATTGATCCATTACAAATTAATTAATCTAAATAATTGGAAAGATTAATTTGAAATAATACTAATTTTCCATTTCAAGCACTAAGGGGGTTGATGCATTACAAATCAATTAATGTGATTCATTAGAAAGTGATTAATTTGATCCTCATAAGAATATTGATCCATACAAGAAAATGATTAAAATGATCCATTTAACTTTCTAAATTAATTGATTCATGTTATAATATGATTATGATGATTCATTTAATAAGTGATTAAGATTACCCACATAATTTTCTAAGGTAATTGATCCATCCAAAAAATTTCAATTACTATGATTCAATATTAATATTTTGTTTAAATAACTAATTATCAGTAAATGATAGCAGCATTACTAACTTGAAATACACTGTAGCAGTTTCTTAAATCAAAATTTATATTATGAATAATATTTTTTGATTTGTGATTATGATAACTCTAAATGTTTATTAAGTTATTAGTAAGTAAACAGAATGAAAACATAATATTATTTTGTATTATGTTTTTTAATTATAAATATGATACAATGTATATTGTTAAACCTAATGTATAATTTTAATCACGTTTTTATATAGTAAATATTTTATACTTCATTATCTTACAAACATTTATGCATGTTCCATTGTGGATAATTTTCTATTAATATAAGATTATTCTATGTATATTCAATATTTGATTTAAGTAGTAAGTAACAGAATTTTAAATATACTTTTTTAATTCTTATTAAATATGTGAGCATAAATAATTCATTAATTTTGATATGAACAATCGAATAGTCATATTTATATAATCAATTTAATACGAATTTGATTTTGATTAATAGTTCAATAAAGTTATTATAAAAGATTACTGTACTGTATATGAATATTGAAAGTAAACAAAAACGATGATGAGAGCAGAGGATGGTGTGTTAACTGTAGGTTACCCACAATAACAGAATATAAATATAATATCCTTTGATATAGGGTATTTACAATTGTTGTGTTGTTGTTGTTGTTTTGATATGGGGGATTCCATGTGCCATCCTCAACCTAGGCTTTGCGGCCCATTGTGCACTCACAACCAATTCTTTCTTTAAATTTATAAGTATAACATTATTTATTTGGTTTATATTATATATTTGTATATTTTTAATTATGTTTGGAAACCATGGGGATTTGTAAACAAAAATTATATTTCAATAAAAATGCATGACAAGTACGGGAATAAAACTCTCACTTCTATATTTACAGTTAATATTAAAATATTAAACAGTTCTATGGCAGCTGCTTTGGTTTATTTAACCAGATCAACCAACTTTAACAAAAGGGTTTGTCATAAAACCTTTTACGTAGTTTCAAGTGCCTATGGTTGATTTTATGGGATCATGAATTTCGCAGTTTTGGAAGAATAAAATGAACCTGACAAGCTTGTTTAAGCCAATTCTTTAAAAAAAAGTTTACATTTTTCTCCTTTTGGCAAAATTTTAAATATGAACCCAATTTTATTAAAATTACAGTTATATTTATATATAAACAAGTAATTGCTTGACACCTACTCGAATCTTCTGAACTAACTTTCAAAAATTTTTATTTTATAAAATTTGATCGTTGTAGCTCTTTTAGTTTTTGAGTTATCATACAAACAGACGGCGGGATACAAATAATTAATCGAATTACATTTCGATTCTGATCCTATTCATTCACTTAATTCTTCATTTATCTCGATCTTGAGTCTATATGTTTTAACGTCACAAACGTTATGGAAAATTTAGTATACCCTTATACCAAACTTCTTTTACTGGGTTGTGATTGAGTCTTGTTTATTTGTTATACAGATTCTCAAAAAGAATAATATGTATAATTTAAATCCTACATCAATAATTTACAAATGATTTTTCTCACTATGTCAGAAATTGTAAGGAATACTTTTGATGACAGTCAGATTTGACATTAATAAACAAATTTCAATGATATAACTAAAATTATATTTTTTTTTATTGTTCTGTATTTACCAGAGATAATACAATTAGAACAATCAAACTAGTTCTTCCAAGATTCTAGAGAGAAGGTAATTTTTATAAATCGGCCACCCTAAATCAAAATATCAAAATATAAATCTAAAAATATGCACAATACCGTTATATTTAAATATTTTTTCAAAAAAAAAAAATTGTCTGATTTGAATAAATGTTCCTTGCTTCAAAAATTAAATTTTTTTTTTTAATAAAACTACAACATAAATTTGCATGAGTCAGGCATGTTTCAGGAAGGGAGTAATGGGTTTGTGTGTAAACATATATGATATGAAAGCAAAAATTTAGATCATCGGATGAAAAAAATTAAAAAAAGAATACAACATAATGAATAATAATTGCAAATTTTTTTTTGTCTATTTGTTTTGTAGTTAGGAAAAGGGCAATTATAAGAAAATACGATGAAGAAAAAATGATGATTACACAGAGTGTTTCGCCTAGAAACTAGACTACTAGGGTTTATATATAATCTTCAAAGTTAACATGATAATCTTCCATGAAACTTAAGATTTTTTTTTTTTTTGGGGTTTAAAACAAACTAAAAATTGTTTAGTAGGTGGGGCCGATTCTTATCTTTTGGGAGATATGAGCTATTAAAATTTATTTAATTTAATCTTCATAGATTTGAAACCATAGAATTTAAACTAATTTCATGTAATAAAAGCTTGGTTAAAATCCTTTTCATTAAGCTTTGGCAACGAGATTGTAAGGTCTCTTAGAGCAATATTTATCGTAGCTTGAAATTAGAAATGATCTCTAAATTAATTATTTAACAACTGAGTATAACCGCAGTGGTTAGAGTCCCAGTGAAAGTGAAAAAACTTTTCTGGTTTTGGATTCAAATTAATGTCTTAATTAATAATTAATAATTATATATCTTTAATAAAAAATACATTAAAATAACAATATAAACAAATGCAAAATATAAACAAATAATTTAATTGAATAATATAACGCACAGATATAGAATACCATATAACTCAAATACAAAAATATTACAATATAAATAAAAATGAAATTGTATATATTGAAAATCTAAAACGTTTCTACATGTTATAAGACTCAGTACTATCTCATGTTTAAAATGTACGTGGAATTCATTAAAATCAATTCTAATATCAGGAATATAATATGACCCCCAATAATGATCAAATTTTTTCATTAATCTTTATTTTAAAACTTTTATAGAGCTAATTTAGACGGTGTCAACGTTGTAGTATTCACATCTTGTTGATATATCTGCTTAAAAGCTCTTTCCGTTTACACGTTGATGTCATGTATACATAGAGTTCTGCCGCAACTTTATATGTGTGAGTTAATATTATCAGATTTTTTTCCAATAGTATATCACTCTTTAATGTTTAATATAAGAATGATGTGTAGTATATCATAAAAAAATTTTTGACCTGAAAAATTTTTTATTGCTTTTTTAGATGTATTGGTGACTGTCAACACGTAAGGCACCTAAATTTTGGTTAACAAAAATGTACAAAAATGTATACAAGATTTTCGGGTGTTAACCGTGTTTTCGTCGTTTTTTTTCGTGTTAACGCTTTTTTGTAGAAGAAATGAGTAAGTGGGAAAGAGAAAGAAGATTATGTTGACAACAACAGCTGCCACGTCTAAACGCATGGATATAAAAACGTTCTTTAGTTTTTTTAATCTGGATTTCATGACAGGTTATTGGTGAGCCACTCTGTAAATACAAGAAAACTTATAGCATGAATACAAAATACAAGATTAAAAGTAGATAATTATTAATTTAATTATTTTATAATTTTTTTGCATAATTATAGTTTTTTTTTTCGATTCTTAGTATGAAATATTAAATCGAAAAAAAGAATCGAAATAACGTTTCTTGACTCTCGGGGAAAATTTGTGATTGAGCTCTAATTACTTAACAATAGATGTCACTCTAATGATGCAATATAATGTCATTTAAAAATTGTTATATTTTGAATACAAAACATTGCACTGCAAAACATCAGACTTATGGGACTTTTAATTTTTTATTTTTGAAAATAAGAATTTATTTATTAAATCCCAAGATCTGTAAAAAGATTTATTTTTTAATTTAGATATACTTAGTTTCCATTTAATTAAATTTTATTTTAAAAATAAACGAATAAAATTAAGAAATAATTCGTTATTACTGGTATCTTATCAAATTTGATAACAAGAGATAAGATAATATTAAAAACTTAACGAACCAACCAATACTTGCATTACTTTTCATAATATTTCAAATTAAACAAAATAATCAGTTTAACTTTACACCTGCCTTGCAAAATACCTGTAAACAAGAAAAATTGTTTTAATTATTTTGATAAATATTATCTTTTGAAGAAGGTTTTTTTGTCGCCTTTTTTTTTTTTTTGTTCTATTTTGTACAACAAACAGCTGAAAAGTAGTCCAAAAATTTGGGGACTTAGTTTTAAAATTTGACTTAAAAATGGAACACGATGCCAATGTTCCATTGGTCCAAGCCAATACCAATAATATTGAAAATGGTAAAATGATAAGAAATTTTAATTATTACATAAATTATAATTTTAATTATTACATTACATTTAACATAACCTTTAAATTGATTTCTTATCAAAAAAAAATTATCTAAAGCTAATGATTCATACAACTCATATCAATATTATTTTGTAGAATCGCTTGACTGTGGATTAAAGGCATTAGGATGGTGTTCTGGATTAAAATGTCAAAACAAAGCAACAATACGAAATTTTATTATTGTTTTTGCATTTGTTGCAGCATTACAAGGAGCTGTTCAAACATATTTTAGAATTTCTACTAAACAGGCTGGCATCGATTTAGGATTTGATGTTTATGTTCTAGGTAAATTAATAAGTGTTTAAGTTTAAGGCTTCAGTTCCGTACAAAATGGGACGAACTTGGTTGTAAATTTTACAAAAATTAATACAGTTGGATTGATAAACACCTATGAGAAGATTATTATTTAATTTCAAAAAAAATGTTTCCAACAATATCATAAACAGTTTTTAAATGTGAATAAATTCGTTACTTTGTTACCTCTCTTTCTAACAAGAACATTATTACTTACTCTTTTTGTATTCGTTTCTTTCGAAAATTTAAAACATAATGTTTGTTTCTATCATAGAATATTGAAAAGTCGTTTATAGACCTAACTTCTAGGGTCATAACGAGTTTAACATGTTTTTTAAGCATTTACCGTTATTTAAGTGTGTTCTTAGAAAATTTGAAAGTTTTCTTAGAGATCTTTTATGACAAATGTGCCTCACAGATATTAATTTTCTATATATTACTAAAATTAACTTAATGATTTTCAATAGATATAGAAGTCTATTAGTTGTTGGAATTGTGCTATATGGTATTCCGTATCTGTGAGTTATATAATTCAACTAAATTATTTGTTTATATTGTTATATTACTGTATCTTTTATTAAAGACCCAATGGCGAATAATAAGATACAGTAATATAATAATTTGAACCCAATGGCGAATGGTAGCTGAGTCGGCTCGAGGACCAGATAAAAGTTTATTCACTTTAACTGCGAATCAAAATCTGGCCTGTCACATGAAAGGTCGGGACTTTAATCTCTGTACCCACCTAGTCGTTAATTTTCAATTCAACTAAATTATTCAAAATTCTTTTTAAGCATGAATATTTTTATTTAAGATTGGCTTTTCGCAACTATGGGAATAGCACAAGGTTTTTTTATATTGGCATTAATATACTATTCACAACGTTTTCATCCAATGACTTGGATCAGCAGCTTTATACTACTTGAGGCTGCTTTTTGTATCATTACTATCATACCAGCGTTAAACTTTCTGTAACTATTTGATTATTAAATACTTAATATAATTATTGTATAATATTTCTTAAAAATATTTTAGGCCAAATTTGGATGAAAATAGACGTCCAATATATGAACCACCATTATGTGATTTTTATTCATTTCGAATAGATACCGAAAAAATTCACAGTTTATCAACATTTATACTGCTGTTTGTATTGCAATCGATTATATCATTGACTGGAGGAGTACTTTATTGTATAGGATATTCCTATATGGATGATAATTCTAGCGCAAAAGATGTTGCAATCTTAATGAGTATTACATTGGCTTCACACATTTTGGGTGGCTTTTTCGGCAGCGCAGTTTCATTGCTAGTTGAAGCATTACCATTAGGCTGGTGGTTAGGATGGGTAATTTTAGTACCACTTTTACTGGTTTCCGCTATTATAATTGGTCTGTTTCCAAGGAAACTTGTCAAAACAATAGTCAGACAAGCAGCTAATTTAATTATTCAACGAATGTCACAACCTAATTTAGTTGAATGCACCGACTATGTCAAGGAATTTACATTTTTGCCATCAATGAAAAGACTGTTTACAAATAAAGTTTTAATTTTTAATTTATTAGCTTTCACATTTTTGGAAACGGCAATATTAAATTATTTCATGCAGGAAGAGAGTTATATGCAATCTAGATTTTATATGGCAACCAGTGAAGCTAACGGTCTTTTAGATGAATGGACATCACGCTTTTTACAGATTTTATTAAAACCACCTATAGTTGGATTTGCTATATTAATAGCTGGCTTTATTATAGCAAAAGTTTCACCTCGTGGAAAAGGGTTAGCTACATGGAATCTTGGAGTTGAAGTTTTTGTCTGTTTACTATTCATTGGATACATATTTTTGCATTGCAACTCCGAAAATCTTGCACATACATACAAAAATAAAGTAGAACATCCACATTGTGCTAGCCATTGTCAATGTGGTAACAATGTACTTTTTACACCAGTTTGTCCAGATAAAGGAAAAAGAACTTATTTTTCACCATGTCATGCCGGATGCCGATTCACAGAATCTATCAATAATAATATTGTAAATTTTTAAACCATAATTATAGTTCATATAATTTTACATTGTCTTATTTTAGATAATATACAAAAATTGTTCATGTGGTCCGGATCCAGAAATAGCAGTTTTCAACGGTATAGCAACTCCGGGAGCTTGCAATAACGAAGAATGTCATGTATTTTGGTTAATATATCAAATTTTAACTGTTTTTGGATCAATTCTATTGGGAACTTGCAAAGTTAGCAGATTATTAATTATATTGAGAAGTGTTTTACCACAAGACAAAACACTATCACTAGCTTTACAGTTAACTCTTGCTGGTCTAATAGTAAACATACCGGGAAAATTATCTTATGATTATATTGCAAGTAATTATATTACAGTCTAACTAAGTGTATTTGTATTCTAGTTTTTATCAAAAATATTTTTTAGGCTCAACTTGTGAGTTCTGGACTAGCGACAGTAAAAAATGTTTACTTCATCAATCACCATTACATGGAAATATTTTAAACATTGTTTCTATAATTCTTATAGCAATTGCTATTATTTTTGATATATTAGTTATAGTTTTTATCAAAGAATTGGATTGCTTTTCTAAAAAAGGTTCAGCACATAATGCAATTTCTCCAATACAACTGGAAAGAATGGTTTCGACTAGACCAGTCGATGAAACGGATAATGTTGCTAATAACCAAGTTGCCAATGAAAATAATATAACAGTGGATTCCCAACCACGAAATTCTTCTGTCCTAAGAAACCATCAAGAAAGTTCACCGGATTCAAGTTTAATGCAAAATTCTCCACGACGTATTGGTGGTAGACGATCAAGAAATTTTGATAGTCCAGAAAATTCTGTTATTTATTCGGAGGTGCGTGATAAAGACACAGTAACTGAAAATCCACGTCAATCAAATCAATCATCACCACCAGACAAAGAATTAAATTATGCTCAGGTGATGTTCGAATTTAAAAAGAAAAGAGCATCTATTCCGAAACCAACACCACCAATGTCAGATGCAACAACAGTTGGTAGTGATGTTGATGAAAATTTAGATTTTAGATTACAACAAGAACAATTACCGAATAAACACGATGCAGATGCAGATGATGAACTTTCTGAATTAGATACAAATCGAAAGAATGACAAATACAAAGCCAAAGAAACATCATTTTAAAAAACTCTTATAATAATAATCTTACAAAAATTCATAAGTGTTTCAACCAAAAAAATAAATGACATATAGTTTTAAGATTTATATAGTTTCGTTATAATTTATGGATTTTTTGTATCTATATATATTTTACAAATACAAATAAATATTCTATATTTCTATATTAAAATCATTTATTTATTTATTTATTTATTCATATATTTTAGCTCGAACTTCAATTAATGCTTATTTAAGTATTTCCTGAACCCCTCAACTTTTAAGCATGTAAACCAACTGTCATTTTTGATTTAAAAATGCATTTACACCTGGTAAAATTCAATAAAAATATTTTAATAATGTTCTAAACTTCATAACAGTCAATAAAAGAATTTGTCAAAATTATTTTTTTTTTAAATTGGTACATGAATGTAATTATAAGCGATTACACAAATACAAGTGCATTTCTAGTTGAAACAAATAACAACACACCTTCATAATGTAAAATTGACATTTAAATTTTTGATGTGTATACCAACATGATAAAATGCATATAGTATACTGTCATTATTATGTAATAGTATTGAAATAGTTTTACATTTACAGTAGAGCACAGATTTACATTACTTTTTTTAAACTATTCATTTTTTTTTTCAATCACAAAAGAAGCGTTAGTACTCTCTTTATTTTTATTATATACATATAAATATATATATATATATATATATATTTGTGCAACAGGTCAAGGTCCAATAAAAGTCTAAATATGAACTAAAAAATAAAAAAAATTAATTATAATAAAAACAAGTATAAAAAGAAATTAATAATTAAAATATCTAAAAATATATCATAATTTTTCGATATTTTTTTTACAATTGCGTAATATTTATATAAAATTAATAATTTATTTTTTGTGGTAATTATGTGGATACAGTTTAGCCATTTTTTATTTAATCATTTACATATTTAACCTCAAAAAATTAAATTTACAAATTAGAAGAATAAATCAACTTATCAGTTCTTAATATTCGCGAATTGAACTGTTAGTTTTTCTGACTACATCGTATAGGGGTAAAAAAATAATATCATTTTTATTTTCTTAAAAATACATAAATAATAAATACATATTTATATATTTTTGAAAAATATATTACATTATAAATTCGAAAGTTTAATCAACAATATTTTATTCAAACGATAACCCTTATATAAGCTTTATATTATATTTTTATCAATCGCAAAATTAAAATTTTCCAAATCAATATAAAAAATTGTATTTAAAAATGTTCAACTAATTTGTTTTTATTAACATTTTCATTTAAATATTCTATTAAATATTAATCATTCATATAAAAATTAATTATGTCTAAAAATATTATTCTTATAATTCAACTCTTTAAAAGAGTTCAAAAGTTTCTCAAATTTATTTTAATAAATTTCAATTAAATAAAATTTGTACTAATGTGACTAAGCGTTGTTTAAAAAAAAAAAAACAAAATAAAAAAAAAGCTTTTAAGTTCATATTTCTTTTTATAAACTTTATTATGATAATTAATGAGTATACAAATATAATATTGAAATCATTGCCATGTTTATTTACCAGGCCAATATGTACTCGAAAATTTGAGTAAAAATTCAAATTCCAAATTTTTATATTAGGAATCTGAGAATTTATAAATCATTTATGAATTTTATTTTTTCCAAAGATATTCTATATATCTAGCAGATTAAAACAATATTTAATTTATCAATATAAAAGCAGAAATCCGAAACGAATCAAAATAAAAATCAACAGTTGACCCTGCGGTAGGGGAATAGAATACTTCCGCAGTACGAACTGCTTGTCGTAAAAGGCGACTAAAAGTTCAAACAAAAATCCCGAAGCGACTGACTCGGAACGAGCGGCTCTCTGGTCTGCGTCTGATCCCTGAGGGACGGCAGTTAAACTCCTGGCAGTAGGTAAAATGCAACCAATATATAAAATAGAAAATATGAATAACGATAATAAAGAAATAAATCCGGTAGGGATATCTACCAAAGTGTCGGCAGAAGCCACGGCTGCCGGCGAGGGCTTTGCTGATCTTATAAGAAGGTCAGAGGAGTCGCCAGTGGCCCAAAAATCAAAAAACAATATAGCGGACCCATTTAAGAAGAGCGGAAAAATTAACAGATCACCACCGATTAGAGAACTCCAAAATGAACAAGCACTGTATAACAAATGGCAGAAGGCTGTCGAGTCGCCAGTGGCCCAAAAATCAAAAAACAATATAGCGGACCCATTTAAGAAGAGCGGAAAAATTAACAGATCACCACCAATTAGAGAACTCCAAAATGAACAATCACTGTATAACAAATGGCAGAAGGCTGTCGATGAAACAACACAACTAAAGAAGTTGATAAGCAATATGGAAAAACAAATACAGGATCTTAAAAATGAAATTACTTATTTAAAGATGCAGAAACCACAAGATGCAGAAACCACAGTTCTACAAGCTTCACAAGTTCAACACTTATCAAAGTCAGAAAACAGTAAAAAAATAGTATACTCTACAGATGAGGAAGAATTAGCGAAAGAGACTGAATGGATAAGGGTGAAGCAGAAACAAAAAAGGAAGTTAAATGACTCACTTACCCCTCCAAACGCAAAAAAGATGGACTATAAAACCACTCCAAGTAAAGAAACTACTCCAAAAAAGGTTATTTCGCCAAAAAAAATAACCGATCCGGAAAAAGTTAAGAAAAAACAATCTCCACCGCCAATAATTGTGGATGAATTTAATAACTATAACGAATTCTGCGAGAGAGTAAAAAAAGTAATAACAGAAAAACAGTTTGAGATGAAACTCCTTGGAAAGAATTGTATAAAAATCAATTTGTTAGATGAAGATGCTTACAGAACATTAACAAAAGCGCTATCAGAGTACAAATATAGTTGGCACTCATACGAAAGCAAACAGCAAAGGCCAATACGAGTTATGGTCAAGAACCTGCCTCACTCGTGTAAAACAGAAGAAATAATTAAAGATCTTGAAAATAGAGAATATAAAATAATAGGAGCTGCAAATAAACGTAGCTGGAAGAATAAAGAACCATTAAACATGTTTATGTTAACCTTCAAAGCAGAAGAAGATATTAGCAGAATATACGAGATTAAAAGTATTCTAAAATGTATTGTGAATATCGAGCCTCTAAGAAAAAATAAGCTTGTAGTACAATGTAAATCATGCCAGGCATATGGTCACACACAAAAATATTGTGGAAAAACCCCAAGATGTGTAAAATGTGCAGGTAGGCACCATACCAGGGAATGTTTGAAACCTAAAACTGAACCACCAAAATGTGTTCATTGCGGAAATCAACATCCAGCTAATTATAGAGGCTGCATAATCGCAAAAGAAATGCAAAAAATCAAATTTAAGAATATGAGCCCAAATTCACAACAAAGGAATACTCCACAATACGCTAAAAAACAAATCAGAAACCATCTGCAAACGTCGCAAGTGAAGCAAGATTTCCAGACAAATAGAAGCAGTAAAACTTATGCCCAAGTTGTTGCGGGTAAAAAACTTAATAATAATAGCGAACAAGAAAATGATTTAAAACAATCCATTCTGCTTATACTAAAAAAAGTAACCAAAATAGAAAGTTCTATGGTCGATACGGATTGTAGAATAGGAGCACTAGAGGGCAGTACCAAAAACCTGCTTCGAAATCGAAAAGATGAATGAACTAAAAATTTTTTCATGGAATGCCAATGGACTGCTACAACACCAACAAGAGCTACAAGCAGTCCTTGACATAAATAATATAGATGTTTGTCTTATAGCAGAAACACACTTTAACAAACAAACGCATATTAATTTTCATGGTTATAAAGTTTATCATAGCATACATCCAGGTAACTCTGCTAGAGGAGGAAGTGCAGTAATTATAAAACAAAGTATACAACATTTTGAAGAAGCCAAATTTGAAACAGAAGAAATACAAGCTATGGCCGTAAACGTAAAATGCAAAAACTACTTTATTGTAGTAGCAAGTATATATTGTCCACCTAAGTACTCTCTGAAGAAACATCATTATTTGGATCTTTTTAAGAAACTAGGAAAAAAGTTTGTTATAGGAGGTGATTTTAATGCCAAAAATACACACTGGGGATCACGGCTAACAACAACCAAAGGCAGAGAATTATTCCAAGCAACAAGCGAATTTGGGTGTGAAACCATATCAACAGGAAAACCTACATATTGGCCTACAGATCCAAATAAAATACCTGATTTAATAGATTTTTTCATTATTAAAAACATTTCGAATAATTTCATACAGATAGAAGATAGGCAGGAAATGGACTCTGACCACTCACCAATTCTGCTAACTGTAAGTGAAAACGCTATTGAAAAGCAGAGCATTCCGATTCTCGCCAATAAATACACTGACTGGGAAAGCTTTAAAGTGTGTCTGGAAGAAAAAATACAACTAGCTGTACCGTTGCAATACAAAGAACAATTGGATGCGGAGGTGGAAAACTACATTAACGATATACAACTTACAGTGTGGGAAAATACTCCAGTAATTAAACAAAGAGTAAAAGAAAATAAATATCCAGCCGAAATCTTAGAACTAATTGCAATAAAACGCAGAGCAAGGAAAAAATGGCACCAAACTAGAGCTCCACAAGATAAAACTAGGCTGAATAATCTCACCCAACAACTAAGAAGAAGAATTAAGGAAGTGAAAAACAAATCGATAAATTTATATTTGGAAAAGCTAACAAATGATAAAAGTACTGATTACTCTCTTTGGAAGGCAGCTAAAAATCTGAAAAAACCTATTGCAGCTATTCCTCCAATTAGAAAACTGGACGGAAAGTGGGCGAGAGATAATAAAGAAAAAGCCAAATTATTTGCGGAACACCTAGAAAAGATATTTCAAGTAAACACTGGTGAAGAAGAGGAAGATCTAGATGTAGAACAAATTCAAGAGCAAGAGGAAATCGCATTAACAAATCCAGCTGAAGTGAAAAAAGAAATTAAAAACAACATTAAATCTAAAAAAGCTCCGGGATATGATTTAATAACCGGACAAATTCTGAAGCAGCTACCAGAGAAGGCAATAGTTAAAATAACAAATCTTATAAATGCTGCATTCAGGCTGAAATATGTGCCGAAATTGTGGAAAGTGGCCGAGGTCATTATGATACCCAAAGCAGGAAAACCACCAAATGAGATAACGTCTTATAGACCAATCTCATTGCTACCTATAATGTCAAAACTATTTGAAAAAATTTATTTGAGAAGACTAAAACCGATTATTGAAAGGAAGAATCTAATTCCGGACCACCAATTCGGCTTTAGAGAAAAACATGCAACAATAGACCAGGTACACAGAATAACAAACACTATTGAAAAAGCTTTAGAGGAGAAGAAAGTCTGTTCAGCAATCTTTTTGGATGTGACTCAGGCATTCGATAAGGTGTGGCACAAGGGATTGAATTGTAAACTGAGAACAATCCTTCCAAAAGAGCATTCGGAAATGATAGAAAGCTATCTATCAGACAGATACTTCTACATAAAACAAGAAGGAGAATATTCCGATCTTAAAGAAATCGGTGCTGGAGTTCCTCAAGGAAGTGTACTCGGTCCAATACTGTATCTGTTGTATACTTGTGATTTTCCTGCACTTGAAAATAATATAATTGCGACGTTTGCTGATGATACAGCGGTTTTGGCTGTCGGAGAAAATAATGAAGAATCTACAGAAAAACTGCAGAGAGCTATGACAAGAATCCAAAATTATACTAAAAGGTGGAGGCTAAAATTAAATGAAGGTAAGTCAATTCATGTGGATTTCACAAATAAAAAAATTGACCATAAACCAGTATATATAAATGGTCAAGAAATACCTTATTCAAATACTGCCAAATATCTTGGTATGACATTAGATGCGAAGCTTCGCTGGAAAGCCCACATCAAAAACAAGAAGGAAGAGTTACAAATCCGTTATAGAAAAATGTACTGGCTCATAGGTAAGCATTCTACCTTGACAATACAAAACAAACTTCTGCTCTATAAACAAATATTAAAACCAGTATGGTCATATGGCATCCAGCTATGGGGATGCAGCAAAAAGAGTAATAGAGATGTTATTCAGAGGTTCCAGAATAAAGTTCTAAGAAATATTGTGAACGCGCCCTGGTTCATCAGAAACTATGACCTACATAGAGATATGCAAATAGAATTTGTAGATAAAGAAATCCAAAATTTTGCAAGAAGTCACGAAAAAAGACTCCAAAACCATGTAAATGTCGAGGTAGTCCAGCTTCTGGATAATACAAATATAGCCAGACGACTCAAAAGAGTAAAGCCTTTTGAGTTAGTGTAGCTATAATAAGAGAAAGAAACAGTTAGATAGACATCGCTGGATGGAATCTACATTTAAAACTAAAATAAAGCCAGAAGAAAAATTGCTCATTAGCCCTATCGGACTAGATCGCAATAGAGGAAAGGTGTGGTTTAGTGGGTAAGAATCCCACACGCAATGTCAAGCTACGGGGCTCATTGTGTCTTTTGAAGATTCCATTCCAACCTACGTAAAAAATAAAAAAATTTCGGAACGAAGAAAACATGCTTTCGGATAAAAATATCGTTTACAAACGTTTATTCGAAATTTTTACAAAGTTCCTTTTCGAACTTTTTCCCCAAAAATCATTTTAAAATTTTTTTGAAAAATTAAAAAATTCTTGGGATATATACTAGATCTACAAAATTTTAAAAAAAAAGTAATCACCGATACTTCAGTAGAATTAAAATAAAAGTATAAAAATTTTAAAATATATATTATTTAGTTTCTGCAACAGAATCGGTGACTAGGTTTTTTTTTATCACATCGGACCTACTTTTGACTTCCAAGTTATGATAACTCAATTTTATTTAAATAAAGTAAGTTATTAGAACTGTAATTTTATTCTAATTTTGAATCGAAATTGTTCAATAAAATAACTTGATTTTCAGATAGAACGTTTAAAGAAACGTTTGAAAAATTGTTCCAACATACGTAATATGCTTCTATATACGTCTACTTTTAAAAGGAGACTAACAAAATACATTTTGATTTTGATATAATTCTCAACACTGATAGAATTTTTGATAATAATATTAAAAATTGCAGGAAAAAATGCTGAAAATAAGCGGTAACTTTTTATGTGCCAATAATCGCCAAACTTACCCTATAAACTATATATAATCAAATTGAGAAAATAAAAAAATTACTTCAAACCCAATTGAATAAATTTAATTGCAATTGTAATTGTTAAGTGTTAATAATATGAAATATAATACATATTCGGAAACAAAAAATCAGTACTCTGGCCTGATAAATATACGAGACACTGCTAAAATAATTAATTTTAATTTTATGCATTTTAAAAATAAAAAAAAAATAAAAAAAATTAATACCGGCTATATAAAGTTTAAGTGAATTTATTTACTTATATACCTATATAAAACTTTTTTTATTTTTTTTTTAATTTTTTTTATAAAATATTTTTAAATAATAATAACGAATAACCAGTTTTTCAACATTAATTAAAATTAATAAAAATAATGTTAGCGGAAAATAGTAAAGCTTTTAAAACTGTTTTTTTTTTTACAAAATATATTGTATTTTCAACATATTCAATATTTATTAATAAAAAATGTCTAAATAAAGCAAAAATGGTTCCTACAAATAAACAAATGTTTGAAACAAATATTCTTTGGTTTTTGATTGGAACTTCAGCAACTTATTAAATTATAAAAATATATTTTTACTAGTGTATTTTTACTAAAATATAATGACAAATATGTCAATACGTCGATTAATCATAAGTGTACATATCAAATAGTTCTATATAAATAGTATTTTAGCAAAATAATTACATTATTTCACCATTTCGAATTTTAAAATAAAATATTAATTAAAATTTAAAAAAAAAGTTTAAAATTCTGCTAAAACTGTCAAAAACGTCAAACTTTTTAAAAAGTTAAAAACTGAATTTACAGTTATTACAATTAAAAATAATTTTAAAACAATTAACAGTAAAATTATATTTTTACCATCAATTTTTTGAAAGGTTCTGAACTCAACTACTGAAGAACACCCCTTTTTTGAAAAATTGTATTTTTTTTTTTACCAGAATTATAAACAACTCAGTTTGATGTTGATTTTTTATTTACCTACTTGTTTACAATTTTATAAAGCAGCAAAACAACATTTTGTAATTATTGTTTATTTTGATTTTGTTTTTGTAATTTTTTTTTTTATTTTGGTATTCTAGCACTAAGTTTTCATTTACCATTGTAATTTTAATAAGTTTTGTATATACGAGTAATCAAATACGTATGTATATGATAATAATTGACAATGATTGCAAAAATAATTTTATTTTATATTGTATGTACCAATATTAGATACGATCTTCTTGCTTACTTACTAAGATACACTAGTTACTAAAACTAAATAATATTTACTTATTTATTTATTTATTTATTTGTAGTACCAGACAATAGTAAATATTTCCTGATAATATTAATCCTTTGCCGATTTGACATTTGGACTTATTATTAAATTATTGTAATATATACTATATTTTTTTTTTTATTAGATATGATCCGACTAGGATTTGAACCTGAGACTTTTCGATTGAAAAGCCAGCCGCCACTTTACCAAAATTGGTCAATATATTCAATATAAAACTTTTGTATGAATAACAGTATAATAATAATGTAGAAGAAATAACTGACAAGTATAACATTTCATTTTCAGGAACTTTTTCTGAAATTTATGTCAAATATCCGGGTGGCCGATTGTCCTTAATAATGGGAAATTGAAAACGAATCAAATTAATTTGAACTGTAAAGCTTGTTAAAATTTAAATTTAAAATGTAAATTTATATTATGTATTTAAATTTGTTTTTTTTCTAATAATTAAATAATATTTTGTATTTTAATAGAATATTCATGGAATCCCCTTTATATAAACAGGTATGTATATTCTAAGATTTAAAGCTCATATATTATTCAGTTTTTTTTTTTTTTTTTTTTTTTTTAATTTTTTAAATTTAAACTTTTAATAACCTTTATAATAAATTTTTTTTATTTCAATGTACTTTAGTTCAGTTGTTTGAAAAGCTTTAAAGTAAACAGGCAATATTATAATATTGAAATCGAATCGAATTGATTGAAAATATAAATATTATTTAATTTAAAAAAAAAAAATTTTAATAAACTTTAATTTTTCTCTAAAAATTAAGAGAAAGAGAAATTTTATTTAAATTTTTTTTTTTTTTTTTTTTTTTAAATAACTTGAGACAAAAGTTTAACTTCTGACTAAATCTTGATCAGTATTAAAAAGCTATGAACAGATCAAAAACTAGAATTTTTAATTATTTATTATTTTTATTGTGTCTTAAATGTTGGTTTGTTTATAAATATATGCACATATATAAACACATATTAATTTGTTATAAAAAAAAAATTAAATATTTTTTTTAATTAATATATATATATATATGTATATAATATAAATTCTATTTATACATTATATAGACGGTGAAGGAAGTAAGTGCGAAAATTCAAAATTATGTGTTCCAATAAAAAATTGTTTGTCAACAAATCAAAAATTATACAATAACAACTTATCAGAAAATGATATAAATCATTTAAAACAATTACAATGTGGTTATAAGAATGGAACAGTTTATGTTAGTATTATATACTAAATTTAAATATTAATGAGTCAATAAAATATTTTAAAAAAAACAATATATAATAATAATAATAATATTCAATTTATTTTTAAAGGTTTGTTGTGAATCATCACTTCCGAAGGCACCAGATTGTGGTTCAATTATTACAACATCCCGAATAACTGGTGGTAATATAACACATATGACAGATTATCCATGGACAATTTTAATTGGAACATTGGTTGGAAGTGATGGCAGTAAGTTTAAATTTAATTTTTTAATTTTCTACATACTTTTAAAAGAATCTTTATACCCGTATGACTATATAGTCAAAGGGTATAATAAATTTGCCATTACGTTTGTAACGCAGAGAAGGAGGGGGGGGGTAGATATAGACTCAAGTGTATGGATCGGATCAGAATCGAAAAAAAAATCGATTTAGCTATGTATGTCCGTCCGTCCGTCTGTCCGTCCGTCCGCACGATAACTCAAAAACTAAAGGAGCTAGGATCTCGAAATTTTCGCAAATTCGTTTTTTTGCAATAGCCGTCATCGCTATTTAAATCCAGCCATTTTGGTCCATGGGTTCGGGTGGCTGCCATACAACTTCTTTTTTTATATGAGTATTTCTCTGTACCTATAACAGCTACGTGTCTGAAATTTTGGCAAAAGTAGTTTAGCTTTATGGCCAAAGTTTCTGCAAAATTTGGTTGGTCTGTTGCAGTGAGTTCGAGTAGCTGCCATACAACTCCTTCTTTTATATCAGCATTACTCTATACCTATTAAAGCTGGGTGTCTGAAATTTTGCCAAAAATAGTTTAGTGTAATGGCCAAAGTTACTGCAAATTTGTTTGGTCTACTGCAAAGGGTTCGAGTAGCTGCCATACAACTTCTTATTTTATATGAGCATTACTCTATACCTATTGAAGTTGGGTGTCTGAAATTTTGCCAAAAATAGTTTAGTGTAATGGCCAAAGTTACTGCAAAATTTGGTTGGTCTACTGCAGAGGGTTCGAGTAGCTGCCATACAACTCCCTCTTTTATTTGTTTGAAATTTTGCCAAAAGTAATTAATGTTTATAATAATAATGATATAATGTTTATATAACGGTCATACGGGTATCCCAGAGTTGACACAGTCTACTCTACTACACTCTTCCTCGTTTTTAACTAAAATAACATTTTTTTTTTTTTAGAAATCGAATATGGCTGTGGTGGTTCATTAATAAGTAATCAATATGTGTTAACAGCAGCTCATTGCATTAAAATTATGAGTAAAATTAATGAGGGTCAAGTGGCACACAGACGTATTAGAACGGTACGTTTAGGAGAATGGGATACAGCACAACATCCAATTGATATTGAAGTAATTGATAAGTTGAAAAATGAAACAATTGTGGGTGATCCAGTTATTGATATGAAAATTGAAAAATATATTGTACATGAAAAATATCATCCATTATCAAGATTTTATGATATTGCATTGATTAAATTGGCTGAAAAAGTAAATTATACACGTTTTATTGAACCAATATGTCTGCCACATTCAAATCAACTGATTAATGATGATTTAACGATAGTAGGTTGGGGACGTACAACAGCCGAATTTGGCAGTAATAGTAATGTAAAAAGATATGCACACATTCCAAAATGGGATTTGAAAAATTGTACAGAAATATACAAGAGAAGACAAAATTTAGATATAAATTCAACACAATTGTGTGCAGGCGGTACAGATGGTATTGATTCATGTGGTGGTGATTCGGGTGGTCCATTAATCGATTTAAATGTTGATCCAGCTAATATTTATTATTATTTAGCTGGTATTGTATCATTTGGTCCAACAAATTGTGGAAAAGGAAATTTACCGGGTGTTTATACAGATGTTAAATCATATTTAAATTGGATTTATGAAAATATCGAACATTCAGGATCAGAATAATATGAATATTGATTGGTTTTTTTTTGTTCTTAAAAATATAAAACTTATATAGTTTTTTTTTTATTTTTTAATTAATTTATGAAGTATTTAAATTCTTCTTTTGCTTAAATAAATGTTAAAAAAAAAAATTCAAAATGATTCATTGCATTCAAAAGAATAAATTAATATTTAAGGTAACAAATAAATTTGAGGGTTATGAATTGTATAATTTTGAAATATTGATTATAAAAATGTGGTAATACATAATATATATGTTACAATATAATGAAGTATGTTTTAGTTAGAATTTCAGTCCGAGTAGCAAGTAGCAGAAACGAGAAAGAAATATGTCCCTTTGTGGAAATATCATGTGAATTAAAAACCAGCGCATAATAATCTTAATTACTTTTTTAGCAGAATGTCTGGAAATAGAAATGTCCGAATGTTGAAAGTAGCCCAACTTTGGTTATGTTCCGTTTCAAAAATATGTTAAAATTTCTAAATTCCCTGCAGGACATAATGTTTAAGTTTCATTTTAATCATCCATATTCTCTGAAGAAGGGCAAGGACTCTTAACAGTATAACTATAAATATTGAAGAAATTTTTATTAATATTGATTCGTTTAACCATCCTTTCCAGTGTTATATACGTAATCTTCATCATCATCATAATACTTAATGTGTAAATCAAAAAAATTTAGTACATGGTAATAACCAGGCCTATTACCAACCGGTTTCCATAATTTTATTTTTTAAAAAAATAAATATTCATTTTAAAAATATTTATACAGACCGATTATTTACGCTCCTTCCTTAAATTTCGAGATGCAGGCAGATACTAGTATTGTTTATTTTTATTATATCATGTATCTAATATTTTAGCATATATATTTAGTTACCAATGCGATTTTGTAATATTTCATGATCTGTACAGTAATCGAACCTCCACTCCCTCGGTTAATAAACCAAATATCATTACACTACCGAGGCCTCTATTTTTTACATAATTTGGGTAATGATTTAAATATTTTCGGATATTAAAAAAAATTTTGTATTTTCATAAAGATACTTTTTTCATAATTTTATAAATTTTAATTCATAAATTTGAGATAATCTTGTAAGTAAATAACAATTGTTGATTAAAAGTGAAAAAATTAAAACATTTAAATTGAAAAATACGTTAACATCTTTTTTAAAACCATGTTAAGTGAAGGAATGAGACTGTATAACTCTTAATAACTTTGAACTGTGGCTTTAATTTTGCACAGTGTGTTATTAACTTTACTATTTGCCAGTTATTTTATTAGTAAATATTTATATATTAAGTAAAAATTTCAAATATATAGATTTAATATTTTAAATACGAATACAAAACTTTTCTTAATTTTAAATTATTAAAATTAAAATATATAAAAGCAAACAAACCACTTTACATCAAATTTCTTTACCTTCTGTATATTTTTTTTTTTGTAAAGATTTTAAAAAGAAACTAATAGATTTTCGGTTATGATACTTTCATATCCAGGAATGTCAGTATGCATTTTCCCATCATAAAGAACTTGATTATTCTTAATTCATATGTCACCGTTGATATATTCCAACGATGCAATTCCAAGTAAACTGAAGAATCATAAATTTAATAATAAGTATAATGTGGTTTTGTATATTTCTTTATATGCTCTTCAATTTATACATAAAATATTTGAAATATTTTTTAAAAGCGTATTTACAGGGTGGGCCAAAAGTCATTATGGGGTTTAAAAATTTAATAACTTTTTCGTTTATATATTTTTTTTTCAGATTTTATTAATCGAAGCTTGCTACACCAACATGCAAAATTACACCAATGGACCAAAGTATACTTTCCCAATGGCCATTCAATTTTACTGACCTTTTTTTACAGAATTACTGAACAATTTAATTAATTAATCTGAATGAGCAAAATATGCAATTCTGGGGTACGGCAAACCCCAAAATTGTTACAATAACAATTGCTCAAATGTATAGCATAATGTAGGTGGATTAACAAAGGGTTATTGGACCCCATACTTCTTTAGGAATAAAGGGGTTAGTACTCTAACAGTAAATCAGGTATCGTACTATGATTAATAATTTTGTGCATTCTGTACCTTCTTACAATTTGTTCCACAGTATAGAGCAACAGCAAGTAAGAACAATATGTCAAGAAGTTCAGCATTTAATTTTAACTGCACCTGATTATTTGCTCTGTGGTTATTTCAAAGAGCGAGCATATGTGAAGAGCATCAAACTATAGAGCAGCTAAAGCACTATATTAAAACTGTGAATAGGGCAATAGAGCCTGATACTTTGCGTGCTGTTATGAAAAACTCCCATTTAAGAGCCAAATTTTTCATTGATGGAAATGGTGATCATTTATTATAATTAGAATTTAAATCATGCAAAGTTCATATTATATTTTTAAAAGAAATTTTTACCAACAAGCGGGATATTTGGCCCACTCTCTATATATATAAATTCAAAAATTCTCAATAAAACTTAGTTTTTTTAGTAAATTTATTCAGGCTTTGATAACAATATAATTGAAAATATAGTCACAGATATTCAAAATTTTAAAATATATAAATTTAATAAAACATACATTAATTATAAAAAAAAAAAAAAACTTAAAATCTTTTCTTTTAGTGAACAATAGTTTGTTCAATCCAATTAATATATTTTGTAACATCTGTATATACGCCAGGAACACCTACAGTTCCACAATCTGAACTTCCATATGATACAATACCCACTAAATTATAATATGGATTACGACTAAATAAAGATCCGCCGGAATCTCCGTTACATGAATCAGCACCGTTCGAACCAGCACATAACTGAGTTGATTTAATTTTTCTTTTCGAAGTTTTAGCACAATCTTCATTTTTAACATAATTAACATTAGCATATTTTAAAATATCTGTTAATTGTTTCTTAGACTCTTCAGTATAACCCCAACCAATAACAGTAAGATGATCTGAAATTTTTTGTTTTTTATTTGGTAAACAAATTGGATGAATAAAATCGGTAAAATTAATCTTTTCCTTTAATCTTAATAATGCAATATCATTATATTTTTTAAAAACACGATACTTTTTATGTGGTATAATTTTTTCAACTTGAATTTGTTGAACATAAACTTTTTTACCATCTGATGATTCATCTGGATCAATTGATGTATTCCATTCACCCAATTTGGCACTTTCAATTGCAACTAAACGCTCCCTAAAATCTGTATTATTTAAAAATTTTACACAATGTGCTGCCGTCAATATATAACGATCACTAATCAATGATCCACCACACATATCCGTAATACCAGTATCACCTTAAAAATTAAAAAAAAAAGTTTTGTTTATTTATTTCAGAAAAATTAGATTATGTTATTTAATAGGTTATATACCATTATCATCTCTCCATCTTCTGCCAATTAAAACTGCCCATGGATATTCACCCAAACGTGTATCATTTCCACCATAAATCCTATCTTCAAGAGTGAAAGTTGAACTATGAAAATTACTGCAATCTTCTGGAGTTGGAAGTGATGAGTTACAACATAACTTAAAACAATATATTTATTATATATTTATTGTAATTTTAATATTATTTATTTATTTATTAACAGACCCCTAACACATACAAAATTTGATAAGCTAGTGCAAGGGTGGGCAAAAGCCGGCCCGATTTAATATTTTATTTGGCCCGATAGTACATTTGAAATTAATCTATATAACAATTTTTTTTTTAATATTTTTGCAATTATTCATTTCGTATTGCAATAAGAATACACTTCAATTTGGGAATTAAAAGACCAAATAATTTTGTTTTTGGAAATGAAAGATAAAAATAGTTTTCCTGAATTGAAATGTGATCAGTGGTTAAATAATTTTACATTTTCTATGTATGACTATGTGAAATCTTTTCGGACAAAGTTGTTACTTTTTTAAAAATTTGCTCGATGAAAATTTAAATCATTTTCCTACCATGAAATTGAGAAATGTAACTTCAAAATCAGAGTTTATAAAATATAGTACCATTTTATCTGATTTACATTCGGAACTCTTACGTCGTTTTCAAGATTTCGAAAAGATGCAAGGTAATTTATCTTTGATTTCTTCACCATTTTCTTTTGACGTTGAAAAGTCTCTTCCAGAGATTCAGTTGGAATTAATTGACTTACAGAGCAATTCTATACTAAATGAAAATTTCAAGGCAACGAAATTGATAGACTTTTATGCATCGTTAAGTTCTGAAAAATTTTCAAAACTAACAAATTTAGCACAAAAATTTTTAGTTATGTTTGGTTCAACTTATTTATGCGAGCAAATGTTTTCAAGAATGAAATTTATTAAGTCTCGTTATCGCTCCAATATGACGGACGTAAATCTGGTCTCTTCACTGCGAATTGCCACCAGCGAACTATCACCAAAAATCGAGGAAATTGTGGAGAATCAAAAGAGATATAATGCTAGTCATTAATTTTTTGTGTTATTAACTATTAATGCTTATGTTATTTCTATATTTTATTTTTATACATATAAAATTAATAGATTTTTTTATGTTTTGTTAAATTAATTTATATTTAATATTATTTAAATGAATTTAATAAATCAATAATATTATTTAAATGAAAATAGTTTACTAAAAAAAATCAACATTCTATCACTTGTTTATACTTAAAAATAAATGTCTAATCGTACATATACAGATTAAAGGGCCCGCGGCTTTTTTTTAAGAAAAAAATTTGCCCTTTGTCTACAACTGTTGCCCACCCGTGAGCTAGTGAATCAACCTGTTCTTTTTAGTTGGTCTTGCATTGGTATATTTGTTTTATAAACATAATTTTACGCGATTTTTTTTGCGCGAATTTGAAAAAAATTATTTAATTCATTTTTACGCGAATTTTTTTGAAATAACGCGATATTATATTTGAATCGTTTTGAAATTCCAAAAAACAATTTATTAAGTAAATACATATATGATTTTTTTACGCGTTTAAAAATAGAATTCGGTATATTTTGATATAAATCATAAATTACATTTTTTTGATTCGAACAGGGTTTCCAAGACCCTTCGATTAAAGAGCAAAAAAAATTAAGTTTAAATTTACTTATAAAACTAAAAACTTACATATACTAAACCTTTCCTATATCCACATTGTATATTTTTTAAATAATTTATTTGATTATCATCTAATTTTTCTTCATATAACATTTTATTAACTGATGAACAATGTTTTAATGGGACACAAATCTGAGGTTTTGTACATTTTAATGCTTTATTTGAAATTGAAAATAATCATATTAAAAAATATATATAATAATTAGTAAATATATTAAATAAATATATAATTAAAATAGAAAATAAATAAATTACGTACACAAAACTGTAGATATTCCAATTAAAATTAAAATAAAATCTATAAAAAAATATTTTTCCATATTAAAAACTATTTATAATAATTTAATAATTTTTTTTTTAACAATATTTTAATTATCAATGTATTAACACTTTAAAGACTTCTCTCTGACTAATTTGAATAAATTTTATAAATTTTTATATTGATAAGAAATTCAAATAAATAAATATTATTATACTTATTTTGATTTCATTGTATATTTAATTCACAAATAAATGAAGATTAAAGAGAGATCATTTTGAGATCATTTTACTCTCAAATGAATTTTTAGTATATTCAATAAAATTAATAAACTAACACAGTTATATTAATTAGTAAATACAATTAATAATAAATTAATACAATAAAATTGATAAGTTAATATTATATTATTATATTGCAACACAATACACACTTTGATAGAAAATCAAAGCTTATAAATATTAAAGCATAGTTTTAAAATTAATTGAGTTATAAAATAGGTAGGTACGTAATTTATGTTGTTGATAACAAAAATCAATATCACAGTATCAATATAATTCATTAATTTTATATTATTATACTGGTGTTATACACATTATGTTTATATTATTATTATTACCATATTACTCAAGTCATTGGTTTTTATTACTCAAAAAAATATGGGTATTTCCCAAAGAGCTGGAAAATGTATTTAAAAATCTATAAGATTGTTATTATTATTATTTAATATTTTTGTAATTAATATAATTCGTATAAAAGAAGAGTGTTATAAAAATTTGAATTGGGTGTATTTAAGATTGTAAGGGGTGCTTTCCTTATATGAATATATCACCTTTATATCTTTGTTATACTCTTTTCACATGAACCTTCGTCCTTTTCTATATGTAATTTGTTCTATTAAATTTTCAAATGAATATTATATTTTTTTTCAAATCAATTTTGGGTCGAAAGTCGAACTGACATAATTTAATAATCTAGAATTCTGTAATAGAAACTAAAAACGGGATAAATATTAAGAAAAGCCCCAAAAAATTGCATCTGAAAAATTCGTAGGAGTCATTTAAGAAAAATTTTTGTGGTGCCAACTGAATAGAAGCTGTAAGTTGTCGAAAATACTTGTAACTTGAATACCTGTCCAAAGAACTAATATGATTTGAAAAATCTGGGCCCCATTTCTGTAATAGAAACTAAAAAATGAATAAAAATTGAGAAATTCCCAAAAAACGATATCTTCAAAATTCATAGAAGTGATTTAAGAAAAAACTTTGTGACGGCAACTGTTTAGGAGCTGTAAGTGGTCGAAAATACTTGCAACTTGAATACCTGTTCAAATTTTCATAGTAATATGCACAATTTAAAGCCCCAACTCAATGTTTTAACATGTGTTATAGGTTTGTTTTATTTTTAAAGGGGATCCTTAAAATTAATGAAAGTGTCTCTTAGTTTAAATCATTTTGGCTTAAATAATAAATTCCTAGAAATTAAATTTTAATGAAAATCCCAATTTAATTTCTAGAACCTGAACATTTTTTGACGGAGGGAGGGAGAATTATTTTCTTTAAAATTACCTTAAGTTTGTTTGGTAACAATTTCGGAATATTTTCGATTCAAGGTCTATTAGGACTTAAAAATTATAAATTTCCTGTTTTTATAAATCAGTAACTGAGTCACCAGTGTATATTTTTCTAAAATTTAACGTTAACATTGAAGCTCCAATATTATATTTCAGCACTTGTTAGCAGATTTTCTTGAGTATATTGGGATTATATTTAAAGTAATGATGAAATAATTAAATTATAATATTATCAATTTTTTTTATATATATTTTTTATCCTAAACATTATATAATTTTGGAAAATGTGCTCTTTTAAAAACCCTTGGTTTTTCTCATCATTTGTTTAATTTTTATTTTATTTATCTGAAATAAAAATACATTTACAGTTAAATTCTTTTTCTTAAAATATGATTATTCTATGAAAAATTCTAAATTTGTCATTATATATTTATTTTGAATTTTATTTAAAGAACTAATAATTTAAAATAATTTGATGCCTAATAATATAGATACATTTTGAAAATTTGATTAACTGTAGTTTTTTTTTAAAAAAAAAAGCTTTAAAAGTTTATTTATAATATAATCTAACTACAGTGTACTAAAATTCTTTTTGACAGATGATTTAAAATATTTTTTATTTTATTAGCAAAAACACAAACCAAAAATAAATAATTTCTTTGATTTTTTTTCGGTTTGACAGTTCTTTTGATTTTCAAAACACCTATTTTTTATTTCGTCTTGTTCCATTTCATATATTTACTTTGACAGTTATAAAAACTTTTAAAAAATTTTATATTTGTTAAATTTTTTTTAATATTTTAAAATTTATAATTCCTATAATTAAAATATTAATTCACTAAAAATAAAAATTAATATTGTATTTAATTTTGTAAAAATCATGTTTTCATACTTGAAAAATTCTTAAAAAATTTAAAAATTAATTCTTCAATTAAGTTGAAGTTTACAATAAATTAAAATCAAGTTAAAGTCTTTTAATTGTCAGATAAACGTTTTACATCAAACTTCATCAAACCGCAAGGTACTTCAACTGTAAACTCCAAGAAAAAAAACTCTTGATAAAAAATATACAAGTTTAATTTTTGAATGTTGCGCTATATTTATGACAGATCTATTTTACCTTGCAATAAAATACATCAGCATATAAATTTTAAATTTAAGATTTCAAAAAACTCAAATTTAAAGTCTCATTTCTCAGTTGGACTAAACACTTTGAATTTTTATAAAAGAACTAATAATTTAAACTAAAAAAATTTATGAAAATTTTACTAACTGGATTTTTTATCTAAAAAAGCTTTTAAAAGTTTATTTTTAAATAAAAATCTAATTTTTGTTAAATACAGAGAAAGCTTAATCTTTAACCGTTATTTTACTGTTAATTTAAAAACTTTTAAAATTTTATCATCAAAAACACAAACCATAAAGTAATATTTTCTTTATTTTCGAATCAACATCTGTTTTTAGATTTATACGGTTTGACAGTTAAAAAAGCTTTTTATACCCTCCCTATGTTTAAACTTAAAATTATAAACTAATTTAGTAATTCAATGTATAATTATTTTAGGATTTAAAAATATCCTAACATATTTAAATAATGTAAAATTAATTCGCTTTACATTAAATAATTTTTATTTGTGTGAATAATCGTATTTTTTTGTTATAAAGAGCTGTTTTACAATAATAGAATTAAGGGTGCGTTTATGTTGGAGCTGCGATAAGTGATAAGAGCGTCGATAAGAGCATCGATAAGAGCATAGAAAAAGCTATGCTCTTATGCAGTGTTTATATTGGAGCTTCGATAAGCGATAAGCGATGTAAAATAAACAAATAATATTCTTTATGGTTGTATTAAATATCTGGTTATATTTTGAAAAAAAAAAAAAACAAAATGAAATTAAAAAGCTTTTAAGAATTAAATAAAATAATAAAACATATTTATAATTGTTTATTTATTGGAAGGGTAAAGTAATAATAAAAGAATATTAAATTGAAAGAAAATAAAATAATATATTTTAAAAAATTATTTTATAATTATAAAAAATTAAAAAAAGTAAGTTTGCAACAGTTTCTACTACCGTGATATTTATTTAAAAGACAATATAAAACTCGTATTTAAATTAACAATCAAGTTCTTGAAATTTTATTTTATGAAAAACAGATGAATTATAAATATAATATTATTAAACCTATACAATAAGTTAAAGTTCGTTAAACATGCATTCATAAGTACTTACAAAATTTTTTTAAACATATTTTACATAGGATTTTAAAAAATATTTGTAGACAAAAGTTAAAACTAAAATTTTGTTATAATATTTACATCTTAAATTTTTACACTAAATAGTTTATACCTAATATAATACCTAATTGATTTTGTTAATTTTTTTTTATTTATTTCCAATAAAAAAAAATTATTTTTAAAAAATTAAAATTATTATTTACATGTTGTATTAAGCTTCACGGCCACTTCAGTCCATAACTTGTCCAAAATGAACCTGTTATGGTGATTTTTATCCCTCTGGTCCCAAATGGATGGTCTGATATATATTTCGCTTATTCATAGTTCCACGTCCATTACTATTTAAATTACTATTTAAACTAATTTTATTTATTGAAAATTATACAAAAAAAAAAAATAAAACAAAAAATTATTTTATCAAAAATAAAAAAAAATTTTATTTTATTATAATTAAAAATTTACAATTGAACCTGCTTGAGATTTTATATTAAAAAAAAAAATAACAAACAAAAATAACAAAACATTTATTTAAAAAATTACAATAACAAAAGAGAGAAAAGCATTTATTTAAAAATTTTGATCATCGATAAGAGCGTAGAAAACTGAATAAAGAGTTTTCTATGCTCTTATCGCTTATCGATGATCAAAGCGATGCTCCAACATAAACACTTCCATTTAAAACATGTATATAGTTTTCTACGCTATGCTCTTATCGATGCTCTTATCACTTATCGCAGCTCCAACATAAACGCACCCTAAGAAATAATGGTATTGTGAAATACATGTCAAAATTCATAGTTCTTCTTGCAAGACCCAAAAAGAAATTAAAATAAAAAATATTTCTTTGTCTTTCAAATTCATTTAAAAACATTTTGATTGTACTAACCAATCGGATGAGCTTTGAAGATTTGAATCAACAACAGGGACATTGAAGGGTTTAAAAAAGTAAATAAATAAGGGTAATTTACTTAATGAGTCGTAGATCGTATACCTGTAAGGATACTTGTGCTCCAAGAGTAAAAAAGACAATTTAATAATATTTTATAAAATTTACCGTTATAATTTTATTTTTTTTAAATGTAATAAGAACTCTGGGCTGAAGGAGCCTCGGTGGTGTAGTGCGTAAGCATATGACTTACTAACCGAAAGAGTCAGGCTTGAATTCCCGTTCAGGCCATACAATATTTTATTAGAAAAAAAAGTTATTGAAAAATAATTTTTCTTTACGATTCTCCTCCTAGGTAACCAAATATAAATAATTAATATTGTAATTATAAATAAATGTAAAGTACTAAAAAAAACACTCCACATTCCACTTACGAAGCAGGAGAAAAAGCTGTCTGCAATATTTATGTATCAAATATACCTGAAAATAAATTAATAAATAAATAATAACTCAAATATTTTTATTATTAAACACCCTGTGCGGAAACCGTTAAATACTTTATAATATTATACAAATCTTTATTAAGCAAATATTCATGGCTTTCGTTTAAGAAGGGATTAATAAAAGTAGTTACGCAAATGTTATTGCTACCATACATCTTCTTTTACAAGTTGCTAAATCGATTTTCTAATATTTCCTTCTATTCGAATATTTTTTAGTCCACTTTGCTAATTCAAAATCAGGTAACATTTCATCACTTGTTGTCAAGTATATCTCTTTAAAGTTTAAAACCATCTCATCCCCCTCCCTATAAAAAAAAAATATTCTTTAAAAAACAAATTTAGTACTTTTAGTACTAATTTTTAAATGATAAAATAACGTAATCTTCGTAATAAAAAAGTCACAAGTGTTAAAATAATAGTTTTAAAAATATTGATTTGAAATGCTGATAAAAGCTTTCAAACTGAAAGTTTTATTTTAGACTAGTTGTGTGGGTTGGTATCAAAAGTGATTCTTTTCCATAATAAGTGATTTCTTAGAAATTAAGAAAAACTTATAACTTTACAACAACTTAGTAATTAGAAATTAAAATAATTTAATGTTAATAATAATAGTATGTATTTAGTGATATAAGATGAATTTATGATCATAACTCAATGATTTTTCTTTAAAACTAACAAAACTTTTGGAAAAGTCTGGTTTTGTAAATCACTCGTGGAAAAGATTGGTTTTGGAAATAACTCAGTGGAAAAGACTAAGTTTTGCAAATAATATTTTTTTTTATTTTCTTCATCTTAAATCTGATTATAAGTCTTATAAAAATTTATATAATAATAGAAACAAAAACATAATAGTTCATTATTTAAAAATAAAATAATAAATTAATAAAATCAACAAAATAAAAATTAATTCAGTTCAATATTCAGTTTTTTCTTAAGTCTAAATTATGCTAAATCCTATTAATATTCAAAACTAAAACATAATAATTCATAATTTAAAAATAAAATAAAAATTTAACAAAAAACTAATAAATTCAAAGAAACTTCATTGCAATTTGTAAACTATTAAACAATTTCCGTTGAAAGATCTTGAATATTATCGCAAAGGGATTCTTCCATAGCCTCCGGAAGGTCTTTTGACATGAAAATTGCCTTATAAAATTGGAGACCTTCATGAGGTTGATCTTTCCAGTCCATGCCAAAATGTTTTTGCAATAGTTTATCTACATCTTTCATTTTCTCTGACTTTATTTGCACACCTATTGGTAATGTGTCCAGTTGCATTGATGCTAATCCTTAATTACCCTTTTTCAAAACACTTATCGCTTCACTCCCAAATTGGATTTACTACGCCGAAGTTAAATAAAGAAAATTGCCGACTATAGTAGGCAGCCTGATCCTGTACTTTTGGGAGGACCATCGAAAGAAAATGTAATTAAATCCGGTCGTTCCTCTTTAGCAAGATTAAAAAAGGCTTTGCTTCTTAGCTTATGAACTCTCAGTTGTGTAATTAATTCGTTTATAACAGCTAATGTATCAACAGGATTCTCCTTTTTTTTAATGAGATTCGTTCTTTTAACATAAGACATGTGGAACATTGATCTTGCGATGGTAGTTTGAATCCAACATTAAAATTTTCGTTGAAAACTTGACGAAAATATGATTGCTTTACATTATTCAAGTTAGAGTTTTCTTTTTTGAACAATCGGTATAACTCATTGATGGAAAGGGAACTCGGAAGATATTGCCTTTGTGTTATATTAGAACGGCAATAATGTACCTCGATTGCCTTAAATTTTCGTACAAAATCGATTATACATTTTTTCCTATCATTATATAGATGACTTCTTCTGTCACCGCCTCGAGTTTCTTTTGGAATAGTTCCATTTTCAAAAAAATTTTTAACAAGATTTTGAACACGAAATTTAGAGAACCCTGTTAATTTTAAGAACATTTTTTGGCAAACGCGAACCATTTTTTTATTGTATAATCGCACGAAAAATTCGGTTGATAAATTTCTAACTGATCCCAATTTACGACGATCAGTTCTTACAGGTGGTTTGCATTTAACGTAGTTCAAAATAAAGGACTCCTGGCCCTGTTTCGTTTTACTAGTGTACAGATCTTTATGGAATTTATATGCATCATGACTCTTAATTATTGCACATTTAAATTTATCGCCTTTATGTTTACATTTTAAAATTGTAGGCAAGTCTTTTGCTTTATATCTGAAATAAGTGTCATGAAACTAGTATGCACATGGACATTTTATAAATTTTTTACAAACATGGTTTTTTACCTTTTAGTTTTTTCTTCATTTTTTTTCCAATTTTCATTTCTTACAGCTCTTTTTCTTGCCCGTTGTCCCGGAGCTATAACTTTTAAATTCTCTAAAGATTCCATATTATATTATGCTTTATATTTACTTTAAACTAAAATTATATCATGCAAATTAACTAAATAATGGTTACAAAAAATAAATTAAAAAATAAACTCACTCGTCTTACAATTTCAATTAATTGCAAATAACTAAAATAAACGCGCCAAAATTACAAAATTTCTGTATTTATCTGTCAATAGGAAAAGATAAACTTTTGAAAATAAACGATTGCTGTTGTATTGGAAAAGAATTATTTTTGTTTCAAAACTTTTTTATATAGGAATTGTTCAGTTTTGAAAATGGCGTATAATGGAAATGGTTCAGTTTTGATTCTAAAGCACCTTTTTCAAACGATATATCATAGGATATATTTTGATTTAGAAACTTAATTTCTAGTTTAAGTGAAAGAAAAAAAGAATACGAAAAAAATGGCGTCCCTACTTTTTTTTTTTGTTTTATTGGAAAAAGTCAACTTTTGATTCTAATCCACACAGTTACAAGTGTTACAACAAAATGTTAATACAGATCAGTTATTTGACACCCGCCTCACATATCAAACATAAATTACTATGAACTAGTAAACAAAATGTCAAAATGTCAATAAATTCTTCGCAACATTTTTTGTACTGAACTGTACCTTAACTCAAGACATTACTTCACGAATTCTCGTGCTGCTCTACTGATCATTTAATGACTTTTATTATTCGCCGGTTTTATTTACAATAGAGAGGTTGAACGATTTTTTACGAAAATAAATAAATTGCAGAGTTTTAAAACAAAAGAAATAAATTGGTAAAAATAATTCAACGTATTTTAATAATAATAAATTAATTTTTTTTTTGAAAAGTTCAAATTATTATTTATTATTTAGTAAATTTTTTCAATATTTAATATTGTTTTGTCTTGTGTTGATAACACTTTGTTTATTTTAAGTGCTTTAAGACATTTCTTATGTATATGTATATGTAAATACATACATATAAAAAAAATGTATACAAAGTTTTTCCAATATCAGTGTCGTCATTAATTATTAATTGTTTACAGAATTAGGTTACCAAATATTAATTTAAAAATTATAAATTTGAAAATCTCAATTTTTTAATTTGAAAAAGACTTCAGATTTTTATTTTAAAAAAGTTGAATTGGACTATTGGACTTTGAAAATTGGGTATGAATCGTGATAAATATCGTTGACAAGACTAAATAATTGAAAGTTATTTTTAAATAATTTAAAAGTTTATCGTTATTGGAATAGTTTTCGAAATTCAAGAAAATCGTAGTTCTTTTTTATGCGTTATTATGTCCGTTACTGTATTTTCCAATAGATGCCAATAGATTTTTAACCGTATTCAAATATTTGAATAAATATTAAAGTGATTTATGAAAATTTATAAAATAAATAAAAATCGCATCAAATTTTATTCGTTAAGAAATTAGAAAAATATAATATTTAAATTTAAATTATGTAATTTCATTTAATGTGTTTGTAATTCTTTTATTTAATCTCAAAAAATTTTAAGTACCTATAGATAAAGTCTGACGTCATAAAAATCAACTTAATTTAGTGGATTTTTATCAGGCATTCTTTTAAAAGAATTAACTTAAATTAAGTGATTAATTTTGTTTCAACTTTGATATCCTGACTTAGTCCATCTGCTTCATAACTGCCACGTTATTTTATTTTAAATTTCAGTATTAAAAGTTAAGTTGTCAATAATAATTAGAAATTGTCTCTATACAAATCAAAAATAAAATATGCGTTTAAGTAAAGCGGATCCAAACTCCTATTCGGAACCAGGTGAACAAAAGATAAAAAAAAAAATTAAACATCATGTTCTTATTTTAATTTTTATTTTTTAGAAAGAGTTATTTTAAAGCATGTGGAGTTAGATTGGACTGTTGATTTCGATAAGCATCTTCTTAAAGGCAATGCACGATATAATTTCGAAATAATTGAAAAAAATTTATCAGAAATAGTAAGTTTCTCAAAACCAAACAATTCCATGCATTCGTTTCCAATTCCAAAAAATCGTTTTTACTATCTTTAGAAACTTGACGTAAGAGATATTCAACTAGATGCAATTTATTGTATTTGTTCAGCAGATAAAGAAATTCCTCTTAACTTTTACCAAAGTGATAATATCAAAGATATCGGCTCAAAACTGACCATTGAATTGCCAGCAGGAATTGGGTCAAGGTAATTAAATTTTATAAATATTTATTTATATAAATAAAAATCAAGCCAAAAATTTTTAGTTGTAAGTTAAAAATATTGTATCAAACTTCATCAAACGCCAGTGCACTTCAATGGTTAACTCCAGAACAAACTCTTGGTAAAAAATATCCATTCCTATTTTCTCAATGTCATGCTATTCATGCCAGATCAATTTTACCTTGCCAAGATACTCCTGCAGTTAAATTTACTTATCATGCAAAAATTACCTATCCAAAAGAATTAATAGCTTTAATGGGTGCAATTCGAATTAGTAATGAAAAAGGAATTGCTGAATTTGAACAAAATATTCCAATTCCATCTTATTTAATAGCAATTGCTGTTGGTGATTTAGTTTCTCGTTCAATTGGACCGATATCAAATGTATGGGCAGAACAGAGTTTAATAGAAGCTTGCGCTTTTGAATTTACCGAAACTTCGGATTTTCTCAAAAAAGCGGAAGAGATATGCGGGCCCTATGTATGGAAGCAGTACGACTTATTAGTGATGCCACCAAGTTTTCCATTTGGCGGTATGGAAAATCCATGTTTAACATTTATTACTCCAACACTTTTAGCCGGAGATAGATCTTTAGTTAGTGTTATAGCTCATGAAATTGCTCATAGCTGGACTGGAAATTTAATAACTAATAAAAATTTTGAACATTTTTGGATCAGCGAAGGTTTTACCGTTTTTATTGAAGGTAAAATCATAGGAAGAATGCAAGGCGATAAAGAACGTGATTTTCATTTCTTAAGGAAACTTACAGCTTTAAAAGATTGCGTATGTACCTAATATGCAAAAATCCAAAATTAGTTCAAAAAAAATTATTTGAATTTATTTTAGCTTGACACTCAATTAAAAGACACTCCAGAACTTACAAAATTAGTTGTAGATTTATCCAATATTGGTCCAGATGATGCATTTTCCGCAGTACCTTATAATAAAGGTTCAACATTCCTAAGATATATCGAAGATGTACTTGGAGGTCCAGAAATATTTGAACCATTTTTAAGATCTTACTTTGAATTATTTAAATACAAATCTGTTTCAACAGAAGATTTTAAATCATATGTATATAAATACTTTAAAACAAGAAATGAAGAAGATAAAGTGAATCAAATAAATTGGGATTTATGGTTGTACGGAGAGGGGATGCCGCCATTTTTACCTAAGTATAGCTTATTTCTATATAAAATATGAAAAACAAATATAAGCATTTTTTTTATATACATTTTAGGATAAATGAGTCACTTGCAGTTGTAGCAAGTAACCTCTCAGTACTTTGGAGTTCAAAAAGTTGTGCTAATATTAAACTTTCTCCACTATTGTTAGAGAAAATATCATCAAATCAATTAATTTACTTTTTGGGAAAATTAATCGAATGTGAAGAAATTATTGAAATGAATGAAGAAAAAATTATTTTACTTGAAGACACATACAAATTGAATGAAAATAAAAATTGTGAAGTACGTTTCCGATTTTTTCGTTTATGTATTCGAGCTAGATTAATGAGTCGCATGAATGAAATAATTACTTTTGCTAATAGTAATTTTAGAATGGCATTTGTTAGACCAATTTATCGTGATTTAGGAAACTGGCCAGATGCTAAACCAATTGCAATTGAAAATTATAATAAAGTCAAAAATCAAATGATGGCTGTATGTGCTACACAAGTTGCTAAAGATTTAGGTCTTAAATATTAGCAATAACGTGAAATTGTTTTATTAAAAGTTGCCTTGTGTAAATATTTTCTATTGATAAGATTTATTTTAAATATTATTAAAATTGTTTGTCGACTGAAAAGCAGTTTTATAAATTTTGTAGCTTATTCAAAAATTAAAATTAAAAATACACAAGTAAATAAAATTTTTCTTAATTCTAATTCAAAAATAACTATAAAAACTGGAGTAGGGTCTGTGATTTCCTTAAAAACAAACTGTAATTTGTATTAAAAACGTCAGTACTATATATTTATACACAATTTTTAGTAGAATTAGGATTTTTTTTTTGTAAGCACAAACTGTTCAACTGTTAGGCTAATAAACCAGTCTATACCATAAATGCAGGGGGTCATATTATATTCGTGTTATTAGAATTTATCACCATCAAAGTCAAGTAGAAAGCAAACTGAATTCAAAGAAGATTTTTTTTTAATAAATAAAACATAATTAAAGATATTTTAAACTTTAATATAATAAAATTCACAATAACATATAATTAATGTACTTCCGATTAAAATTGTTAAACGACATTTAGGTATAAATTATCTTGATTTCATTTATTTTATAATTATATAATTAATAAAGAATATACATTGTAAAAAAAAACAACATGCAAATAATTTTAAAAATGCTTAAGTGTTACAAATTCAAAAAAATAAAAATTTAAGAGTAAATATTATAAGATTAAATGGGGTTATTTTTGTATTTACAACCTAAATTATATTTTTTTTTTATTTTTTGTAATTTGTTTTATTTTGATTTGGCAACACTATTTTTATAACAATTTATTATTTATTTTATAAATAAAAAATAGGCACTTTTTAGAATTCATATTTCGAGTCAACACTTATGTTATTACTTTTATTTTATTGATTGTGTTTTACTTTATAAAAACATATTGATTAAAAATGGTGTTTCTTATTAAATTTACTTTTATAAAAAAAAGGTAAGTTGATTGAATTTGTAAGTATAAGTATAAGTTTGTAATCTTACTATACTTTTAATTAGATTGAATTATTTTTCAATTTATTATTTACTTTTAATTTTGTGCAAAATATTTAATGTTTATAGTTTTTTAATTATATGTATAAATATTTTTAGAAAATTATTTTTATAACATGATTAAATAGAAGATACGGTTTTGATTAAAAAAATTATTTGAATCGTAACTTCATTTTCCTTTATAAAAATTTTATAAATATAACACCCTGGTAACAAGTAATATGTATATTTATCATATCGATTTTAACATAACCTCAATCAAAGAAATTTTTTAAGGCAATTGCAATATCTCTTCATAGCAAAAATACTAATTTTGAGAATTGACGTAAGAAAAAAAGTAATTTAGAATAAATATCTATGATTGAAGCCCAAAAAACAATTTATTAAAGAAATATTTATATTATTTCTAAACGATTTATTTTAGAAATTATTAATATTTTCAATATAATTTTTCTTTTCATATATTTTTATAATAATAATAATGATTTAATTGAATTTAAGTAACAATACTTAATAATAGGGAAGACTTTATAAAATAACATTAAATTTATTCTTTAAAAGTAAAAGTAAACTTGTAAAGCGGTTAAAATTTATGATTTAATCAAAATTTTCACTAAATTTAACAGAGAATAAAATAATAATAAAGACATAAAACAAAATATTAACAAGTTATAATGCTAATTTTTGTATTAAGCACATTTTCAATTTTTAACAATTTTGCAAACTGAATTAAAATCATAAACTAGATTTCAAGAGGCAGTGTACTGCTTACTACATAATATAGCTACCTTAAAAATACAATATTTCATATAAAGAATTCATTGCAATAGAAGTCTTCACAACAAAAGGTTTCTCACTTTTAGTAAAGATTTTTCAAAAAATTTAAAATTAAATAATTGACTTATACAACCATGTGAATTTAAGAACTTTTTTGTTCTTTACAATTTTTTTTAAATAATTTAAAAATATTAAAGTTTGAAAATAATTTTTAAATTTTACAAAAAAAAAAAAAAAATTCGTCGATATTATAAAGATAGATAATAATTACACATTTTAAAAATTTTGTGTAATAAATTTTGTGTATAAATATTTTCATTTTTTTTTTTTGTAGATGCGATTTATTATTTTATGTTTTTGTACTTAATTTACGAATTATTATTTTCCTAATTTTGATACCATGGTTGACGTCTGACCCATCTTAATCTTTGATTTGTTTGATCTGAACGAATTTTAATGCTAGCACCTTCGGCAGCACGAACAGTTTCTTTAACCTAAAATTAAAATTCGTAATAAAATATGTTACCTTTGTTTAAAAGACAAAAAAACTTACGCTTTGCATTAGATTCTGAGCATTTCCAACTAACATTTCGGTTGCTTCACGATCTTCTTCAGAACCTTGGGCACCTAACATTGTAGCTTTAACCGTTGATAGAATTTTCAATTGTGTTCCGATTGTTGGAATTCTTTCACAAACTTGTAAAAGATTTGTACGAATACGTCTGTCAGTACATTGTCTAGCTAATTCTTTGGCAAGACGTGTTACGTCTTCTGATGCTTCAGCAATTTGTTTTGCAGTTGCAATCAATTCACGTTTACTCCCTTTAGAATCGGCACGTACAAGTTCGGATAATCTGGCCATCAAAACTGCCATCCGTTTAGCTGCGGCAATAATTTCATTATCCTTAGATGACCATTGTCTAACTTCTTGATGTAAGCCACGAGCAGCAAGCTAAAATTAGCAAAAAAAATAGTAAAGAATTATATTTATTTAACGAAAAATTATGCAAAATTACAAGAATTGGTTCATTAGCATGTGGCATAGCATGGAAAACGCCATCATCTTCATCATCAGTTTCAGGAGGTGGAGGTGGTCGCATTGGTATTGATGGTGCTGGTTCTCTTGGTAGTGGAGGTCTAGGTGGTGCACGATCAACTAAAATCAAATTAATATATTAATTTCTCAACTATTTTATTTGACAATACGTTGTTGTATTGCAAAATTTTAGGCCTCTCTTCCAATCGGTAGTGAGCCATTGACTAAGATTTTTATAATATTTGTTCTTTTTAAAAGTCTTACCATTTGATATGTGAAGAGAACTTAAACTTGGAGGTTGTGGTATATCTGGTGTATTAACAATAGCTCCACGAACATCACGAACAGCATTCAATAACTAAAATATTTTAATTTAAATTAATAAAGTCAACATAAAAATTTACATTCTAAAATTACATCTTTATTTGATTCTCTCCAAGCATGAGCTGCACTTGGATCATTGATATTAGTAGCAACTAATTTAGCATTTTGTACCATTCCCGGTAAAAATCTTTCCAATCTATTAGCGGCAGCATTAAGTTTAGCAGTAAACTGTGGATCTTCAGAATTATCAGCTTCCTGTTTAGCAACTAATAAAACCCTATTAACCAATCTGGCAATATTAGATGTATTATCAACCATTTTTTGTGGTTGTCTATTAGCAATAGCATCTTCACATAATACGGTATATTTTTTCATTTGTTCTTCAGATGTTTTAATAAAATCGGCTGGATCTGTTGCTTGATCACATAATGTTCTCATACGCAAAATGGTATCAGCATATTGTTGTTTCAAATTATTGAAATGTTCTTCAGCAGCTTTACTTTCGGGATAATTCATCTTAATACGACCAGCGTTAATTAATTGCGGTGTTAAACTATCTACTTGTGTTGCAGATGAAAGTAAAACTTCAGCAATTTTTTTATTGCCACAAGCACCACCAGCAGCAACCATTCGACTTGTTTTAGATGCACGTTCGCTAAATGCGTGCAAATTATTTGCTTTTTGACCAAAGTTTTGATCTCTTCCAGGTGTACCCTCTGGTACATTTACAGCATCTGTAAATTGTTTTAATGGTGTTGATACATCCATGAAATCTTCAACAACACGATTTACTAATGCATTCTGAATCTTTTCTTTCAACTCATGAAGTTTTTGATTCAATTTTCTAGCAATTTCCTGTGCTTCAGGTGTATTTCCTAAACCAGCTGCACATAATTTACCCAAACGATTTGAAAGACTTTCAACTTCATCACACAACTCCATAATCTCAGCTTTTTGATGACCCGGAACTCCTTCAGCTACTTTACGACCTTCATCAACAATTAAAGCAATAGCACGCTGACCTAACCCCTTATCATCAACATTTGGATTTGTTAACCAACGACAAGCTTGTTCTAATCGTCCACGTACAGTGTGAGCAGTTTGTTGTAAACCAGCTTTATCAACACCAGCAACAGCATTTTGAATAACATGTTCTAAATTACCCAAACGATCACGAATTTCACGTGCTAGTGTTTCAGCTTGTGGAGAATGTCCCTTGCTTTCCTGCCTTAATTCACAAAGTGCATTTGTCATTGTTGAAATGTCATCAGCCAATCTATGAACTGTAGCACCATTTTGTGGCAAACATCTATCAGCTACACGATGTGCATTTTCAATAATTTGCCTTAAGGCTTTTTCACCAACTCCACCTCTTAAAGCATATGGATTAGCTAACCAATCAAAGGCTGCTTCCATTTTATTGCGTATTGCATTCATTAATTTTTTAAGTACAGTTAAATTATCTAATTCACTTGTATCTTCATCATATGTTGTTAACTGCAATACACGAATAATTTCTTGGATTTCATCAGTCATTCTGTGTGACAAGTAATTACGATTTTCTGCAGCTTCTTCAGCACCTTTGCCACCTTGTTCCATAATATGAATATAAACTTTCATACTGCATATTAAAATCGGTGCAAGTATTTTAACTTGTTCCAAACAACGTACCAAAATCTCACTATGTACTTGATGTGTTAATTCTTTTTCACGTGCTGAAACATCACGTGATACTTTACTCAAACATGGGCTTAAATCTTTCAAAAATTGTATTAAATCTTCCATTGAATCGATAACTTCTGATATTGCCAAATAATCTAAAACTCTTTTACATTCAGCAATAATTTTCCGGACTTCTGATTCGTCAAAACATAAAAGTAATGATGATGTTCCCTGTAATATACCACGACTACCTTCAATTAATTTTTTACGTGCTGGACCAGAATATGGATCAGATCTAAGCATTAAAGATGCTTCTTCTAATAATTGTGATGCATTTTCGACCCGAACAAGTGATGATGGCATATCTTGTTTTAAAATCTTATCATCAGAACTATTTATTGTTTCTTTTCCAACTTTAACCAAATTGGTAACTGCCATTGATACTGCTTGTACCGGACGGCTAAGATCCGGCATTGCATTGCCATCTTCAGCTTCTTCATGTAAAATCACTAACCGTGAAACCTGAATTAAAAGAAAATAAAAAAATTTTAGAAAAAAAAAAATTAAGTCATTGACTCTGATTAATTCTATTCTATGATAGTATAATTCTTTAAAATAGAATATAATTTTTTTTTATTTTATAGCAGTGACGTCAAAAGGCAATTTATTTCGAGGTGATCATAGAATTTTCATGGGAAAAAAAAGCACATTGTATGCATATCCATATACACATAAGTGTAGATTTGTATAATTTTTTAATTTCGTTATGAGTCACCTAATAAATAACGTATGAGAGAATTTTTGTTGAAATTTATTTTTGTTATAAAATTTTTTAAATTCGTTTTGAGGGGAGCATACATTATAAATTTTAAAAAATTATCTATTAAATATATCAAATTTGTTAATAACATTTTTTTGATTGTGTTTACTTAAACAACTTTTATTAAATGGAACTTCTTATTGCTTCAGAGTCTCTTTTTTTTAATAAATTTAAACTTTTTTAACGAATATAAGGTTTGTATAAAATTACATTTACATTTTGTAAGATTTCATTCGTTTGAAAATGTATTTCAATCTCATCTAATCTAATCAAATTTAATGTTATCTTTATACATTATCTTTGTACATATTTATTTTTGAATATGTAATGTACGTAATTGTACTTAAGTTTTTAGTAACAAAAATTCTATCTAAAAGATAGATTTTATATTATATGGACATTCTTGAAATTGGAATTTGGATTTGAAAAATAAAAATGAATTAATTTTAATATGTCTATTCGTGATAATTTGACAGGGGTTTCAGAACTCGTCCTAATTTAAAATTTAAATTTTTCAGTAAATTTTAGAGTAAATGGAAATAAATACTATTGACAATTCCACCGACATACAGCCAGTTTCCTGGTCCCGGATATAATATGTCTCCAAAGGTTGCGCATATATTTGAAAATTTTACAATTGTAGTTTAAGTGTGTTATAAGGAAGCTTATAATTTCAAATAGACATTATCAGGCACCGGACGGCTTTAGAGGGCGATTTTTGAAGGAAATAAAGAATGCGCTTATTTAATTATCAAATTTTTCAGAATTGACAACTAAAATTCAAGAAAAAGTTTTAAAAGGCGACAGAACTGATAAATATCATCGTAACATCCAGTGGTAGGCGGCTGTAAACAGCGTCTTTTAATATTGACTATTTATTTTTGACGTACCCTGTATTTAATATATGAATGAAACTATGCAATTACAAAATTGATTTTGTTAACTTTGATGATTCAGAAAATTTAATGTATTAATCAATTTTGATTCGATGGAAATATGTATGTTAAGCAGAGATAACAAATAATTAAATATTAATGGAAGCATTTTTGTGCGAAACGTGCTTTTAAATTTATTATTGCATATTTTATTTAAAAAAAATGATTTTATTTTAATATATTTCTTATAATACAGAGACTGTAAGGCCTTAACCACTTTAAATAATTTTACTCTTTAGTAGGCTTGTAGTATTACATTGCCTAGATAAGCTTTTATTATATTTATGTACAACTAAATATACAAAATGTATACAAAAGTACACTGAAGGGTTATACTGAAGGGTTTAAGATATATTTAATAATTATAATTTTTATCTGTATAAAAAGGTGTAATACCTTCTATTATGAATTGGGAGTTATTTACTTAATATTATAATGAGTTAAATACCTTAAATGACTTTGAATATTAAAGATAACAACAACTATTTCAAAAAAAACGAAACTCATGTATTTGACATGCAAATGTGCAAAGCAATTTTCTTAAAAGTAATTTTAATACCCAAGTAATGAAAAAAACCAAAGGTTTTTAAAGAAGCACATTTTTAAAATTATATAGTTTTATATACTGACTATTTTATCAAAATATAATGTTGGAACTTCAATGTTAACGTTTAATTTAGGAAATATATACACTAGTGATTAAGTTACTGCTTACTTATAAAAACAGTAAATTTTTAATTTTTAGGCCCTAATAGCCCTTCAATGGGGATGGTAGCCAAATTTCGCATTTTTTTAAGATTCTGGAAATTAAATTGTGAATTCCACCAAAATTTAAAATTTTACTGTATAAACAAAAATGATTAAAACTGAGAGACGCTTTCTTCAATTTAAAGAACCGCTTTCAAAATTAAAAAAAACATCTAACACATGTTGAAATATGATGTTGCAACTTTGAATTTTTTATATTACTAAAAAAACAATTGTATTGACAGGTATTCGAGATACAGATGTTTAAAAATAGCAAAATTTCAATTTTCGAGCCCTTATAGCTGCCAAACAGTAGACGTGACAAAAAGATTTTGTTAACTGCTTCTTTATGCGATACCTACCTGTGGTTAAAATTTATGTTCAAACGCTGTAAAAGTTTTTGTAAACATACGGACAGGCGGACAGACGGTCAGACGGACGGACAGAGTGAAACTATATAGGCACAGTTTTAGAAAATCTTTTGAAAATTTGCTAAAAACTAAACTTACAATACCTATTCAGAGTTTTCAACATATAGTTTCAACAAAAAAAAAAAACGATCTTTTTAAAAAAAATTAACATCCGGTGACGAGGCGAACCTCATTAATAAACAATTATGACAAGGCAATATATATATTAAGAAGTATTTAAAGTTAAAAAAAAGACTTCCCCTTAAATAACAATGGATTAGATTAGTAGAAGCTATTAATAAACTTAATTAAAGAATTAAAGATATTTAAAAAAAAAACAGAAGTTCTATAATAAATCAAAGAATAATCTTTTCTGGACTAAAATTCTATATTAAGAAACAGATTTGGAAATTCATCAAATATAACATAATGATTTACTTTCACTTAATGTTAATTTATTTTTATTTTTTTACTCGTGGTTTTTTCGTTTTTTTTTTTTTATTTATGTGTCCAAAATTCACTACTTTTAATTTCATTTGTTTATATTATAAACTGAAAATAAACATAAAATAGTTTTTTTTGGTTTGGCAACACTCCAATTGACTTTTATTAAAAAACAAAAACTATTTTTTATTTTTATTTTTTTTTTTTCAAATAAAAATTATATTTAGATTTTTGAATTAATTTTTATTTTGAAAATGACATTACCACGTCATTTTGACAGTCCATTAGTTCATTAGTATTTATGAATGAAATGTATATAAATCATTAAATAATAATTATATGCATGTGTATTATGAATTATGATTGATTGGAAAAATATTAGATCATTATATTGGGATGGGATTGAAAGCCTGAGATTTGTGATAAAAAGAAATGATTTTAATAATCTAATGATCATTAAATGGATTAGTTTAGCTTGAAAAAAAGTAACATTAGACAGACTTGCCAATCAACTTTGTGTTGCTAAAGTTAAATTTTGAGTTTTTATTTTTAAAATAAATTATAATAGAATTTCTTAAATTTTAAGAGGTGCTAAAAGCCGACCAGTTACCTTAAAATTAAATAAAATAGCTATAAAATTAGCAAATCGAATAAAATTGTTTACAGTAGTAAATTTAGTAAAGGTCCGCAAGGAAATGGTGAATACTTAAATAAGTAAAGATAAAGTAGCAATCTATCTTTAAATACTTAAAACAAAAATAATATCTGCTATGTAACAAAAGATAAAAGAAATACATAGAAAAAACTGGACGGACGCCTCAAAATATTTCTTTAACGAATTCCAGAAAATAAATGAAACTACATACAGATGACCTCTTATAAAATTGTTAAACTTTTATACGGACTGTATCTAGCTTTACAAATTCGCATTCCGAAAATTGCCAAATTGGTACTTTTCGAATAGTCGATTAAAAATAGTTTCTACGGTAAATATACATTAAAATTTGAGTTTTTGACATTTGACATTGCTGTCAATAAAATAAAATGGAAATGAACCGTAAAAATATTATTACATAATATTGTATTTATAATGTAAGAAAAAGATTAAATAAAATAAATTTTATTACTACATTCTTTTAAAAAAAAACTTAAACCTGAAGCTAAATTAAGTAATATTTTTTATAAATATTTTTTTTTTTCTATTTTGTACTAAACTTCACTTAATTTGAGAAAATTACTGGCTCCTAGGGCATAAGTTTAAATTAACAATATATAATAAAGTGTTTATTGACAACCAAGTAATTAAACCTATATGATTATATGGCATTCAACTTTGGGATTATGCCAAGCAAACGCATATTAAAAAAATACAAACCTTTCAGATCAAAGTCCAACGTAACATAGCAAGTGCTCCCTGGTGTGTACATACTTAATAGTTTCTAATTCATAGAGATTTACAAATTCCCAAAGTTATAAATGAAATAAGTAGATATGCCATAAAACATAAAGCTCGTTAAGAAGGGCATATAAATATTGAAGCTGCTCAGTTCAATAATCAGATTATTATACCTACAGGAAGGCTTAAAAGAAAAAGAGCTTTAGATAACATAGTATAAAGTACAGATTTCCTTAGGGAAAGTACATAAAACCTATACTCAAACCAAAGATAACAAAAATTAATGGTAAGTCAGTTCGACGAGTTTTAATAAGGGAAGGGTGTTGTTTCGGTTGGTAAGAATCTGGCATACACTTCTGCTACGGGGCAGTTTATATCTTTCGAAGATTCCACCAATCCACGTAAAATAAAAAACAAAGTGTTACAAACTTTCGAATTAGATTATAAGGAATGGTTAATTCAAATTAATTAAGTTGGCAATCTCGTTATTACATGTAAATAGGTACATACGTGGAATAATTAAAAAGACCGGACACTGTTGTTTAAAAAAAACCATTTTTTTTTTGTTTAAATCATTAAATTTAAAGAATACAATTTAATTATCTGGCCAGTCACACAGTTTAAAATTAAAATTTAAAATGAAATGTAAATTAAAAAGAAAATTTTCGTATAATTTCCTTTATACATATAAAAATTTTCTTTCAAACTTTTCATTTCTTTTTCAGATAATTTTGTAAGAAAATCAAAATATGCAGCTTTCTTGCACCGAAACAAAATAATATGAGATCAAAGGTTAAATTACAATGTATATTATATACGTACATGGTACATATATATACAAAATGAAATGAAAACATAAAATTTTTATTCTTTGTACTAAATTAAGAACATTGCATGCATTTTACAAAAAAAAATTAAAACATAAGATAAAAAATAAAAAGCACATGCACGTTTTTTTATACATGCCGATAAATAGAGAGCATGTGCTATTAAAAGAAATGAAACAGATATAACAAACAAATAAACAAATATATAGGTATATGTATGTATAACTAGTTTTTCATTTTACATGGATTTTATACTTTTTGTTTGTTTCCAGTATACAAGAATAGAAAGCAGAACATTTTTTTGTGCTATTTTTTTTTTTTTTTTTTAATCTTTGACGAATAACAGAAACATCAGCAGAACCAAAAATAGAACAATTGCAAAACTTTTCTTTTATTAGAAAATATATATGTATATATATAAAACCCTTTTTTTTTTGTTTAATGTATGCATAATTATAACACTCTACTCCATGCAGAGAAATTGATTTTCATATACATGTATAGGGTGATCCACCAATAAATTTGAGTACAGAACGAATTTACGTGAGAAGATGATTAATGGTCCAGAACAAGCCAGATTAAATGAGTTTATAAAAAAGTATAAATTTTAATACTTTGAAATCCTAACGCCCTTCTATAAACTGTAACAAAGATTTACAAATTGCAACCCGTATAAAGCATGAACAAATTATTAGTGAAATGAATGTATTAAGTGGAGTAAAAGCCAAAATCTAATTTTGGTATAACTTTAGCTGATGCTCTTTAGTTAAGGTAAAATAACTCGTTATTGTGTTAATAATTTCCAAAAAGGTTTTTGAAAGATTCCAATACATAGGTATACACAACAATTTTATTTTCTTACAGTTAGATGTGCATTTTTTCAGTTTGCATGAAAAAATATATAAAAAATTTGGATTTAAAATTAACCACAAAAATTTTTTTAAGATTTAATAAGGTGAACGTCCTAAAGTTCGTCGGATCAAAAAACCACATTCATTGGCAAAGTTGTAGCTCTTTATTTATGTAACAAATTATTTAATAAATTTTTTTGTACTATTTTTGATTTACGAAATATTCGCAAAAAACCTAAAAACAAAAATATCCTCAAAGTGCGCTTGGAGGTACCTAAATTTTCAAAGCCTAAAAAGCTTATCAATTCAATATTAACATCCAAACCTATAACTTATATCACTTTTAAAAACATTCCGCTTAGCCGTTTTGGCTTTAAACGTGTAGAAAGACAGATACATACACAAACGGATATCATAAAAAAACATGTTACATGTTTCTATGAATCGGAGTAAGCTTTATTTGTAAAATTTCAAGTTTCGCATTTTTGGTGCAAAAACAATACCTATTACGCTTATTATAATTCATATATATAGCGGTTGATAATAGATATGTAAAAATACAAATATAATAATCTCGAATGATCAAGATTTCATGAATATATCTAATAAAAATATTTATTATCATGTATAGGAGCTATACAGCGTAAAAACCAACGCCTCTATTACGACACTGAAGCTTAATTTTTAGACTTAGTTAAAGCTCAATGATCTTCATAGGAGTTTTGGTATCGAATTCTGAATATTGACAACTTTTTATATTCAAAATAGCATTTTACTATTTGGACACTCAATTCTAATCTAATTCATCAAACATCTAAAGAAAATTGTATAGGTAAATATATTATGTATTTTATTGAAAGGTAGGTACTCTGCTGGACTTCTGACAAGTGCTCTTATTTATGTCATAAACTCTATAAAATATGTATTAGATATAAATTCTGATGTTTAATTTTTTTGTTGAAACAGATAGTAAACCGTTAGTACATTGCTCTATAATAAATAAATAAAAAAAAAAAATAAATTTAAAAAATATTTAGGTCATAATTTTTAGCACAAAATAAAAAATATAATCGATTTTAAATGTAAGATATTTTATACAGAAGTCGGAAATAATTGAAATTCGTTAAATAATTCTTTTTTATTTAATATACGAGTATACTTTTAAATAATTAAAGAAAAAAATGAAGAATTGATTGCAAAAAGATATTTATATGTATATATGTATGTACATTCTTCGAAAATAAAATGCATTAGAAATGAAAAAGAATTTTTTAATATTAATCTATAAATTTTGAATAATAAAAATATTTGCTATTCCTGCATTGGAATTTTTATATATTTACAAATATTGTAAATTATGAATCTGCATAAAAAATTTCCTTTTATAAAAACAAATTTATTCTTCTGAGAATTAAAAATTCCATGAAAGAATTTTTATTTTGCATCGATAATATTCTATTCTATGTTAATGCATTTGTATGTTCATACAGAAATAAGTGCATAATATAGTATGATACAATCTAAAAAAATTGCATTCAAAAAACCGAATATAACATTGTACACTATTAAAAATATTTTGATGCATAATATGTAAATTTTAAATATTTTTCTTAAAAATCTGTGGTAATGTGACAGAACCACACAACTTAAATCTACCTGAAGTGCAACAAAAATGACATGACATTGTTGTCTAAAATAGCTGGGATAAAATGGCGCTAGCAAGTCAATTATATATAAGTACAATATTTTTCAATTATTTATTATGCTTTATTCAATTATTCATTATAAATTGTTGTGACAATTGTTTTGAAGTTATGATACAAATGTCAAAGTACTATGTCACAATGCATCAAATTTAAATTTCGATCAAATTTTTTTCAACTATAATTTCTAGTCTTATTCATGGAATTTTAGGCTTTATATCAAATTTCAATTACAAAAGGGAAAACAATTAAAATATGGTAGAATGGAATAGATTTGACACTTTTTGAGACAATTTTAAGCATAATTTTGACAGCTCTAAACAATGTATTTTACAACAATTTGTCGAAAATAAATTGTTAGAAAATATTAGAAATATACCATGTCAAATGTGCCCCATTCTACTATATATTTTTTTCAGCTTATGTTAATTGAATACACATTTTCCAAATATAAGAATCATATTCCAAAAAATTATAATTTTTAATATAAAATGTTATCTCATATTACCACAGAAATATATCTTTAAAAAAAAAACCCTTTCTTAAAATATTTCAAGTGGAGTTTTAAGATCACACAAAATACAAGTGTATCTTTTATTATTCAATAAAGTCTTAAAAATGGTTTTTTTAAATTAACAAAATATCACATTACTATTACAAAAAAAAAACAGTGTCCCCAATAGAATTTTTTTTTATCTAACCAAATTGGTAATAAATTGATACAAATTAAAAGATAGGAAATTTTTATTAAGTACATATGTATGTGATTGAATCAGAACTCCTACAACAAATAAATTCATTTAATGAGAACTATATAATTTGTTGTCACAAAAGATCAAAATTGCCTTCTTTATATTTTTATGAGAATTTTTTTTAGATAAATATACATTTAATTTTATGTCTGAATCGATATTCGGGTAAATTTACAGTGGCGGTAATTAATAAATGTTCAAAGTTAATATGTTCCAATAGATAAGAGTTTCACTAAGTTTTAAAAAATTTTCATGAGGGGAATTCCCTTTGTTACTAATATATTTTAAAACCACTTAAATAAATAAGCAATTAATACATATAAATAACTAGCTAATGCTCGGTACGCGTTGCTGCGCCTCACAATGGTGGTTTAGTTTAAATTGATGAAATTTTTTTTTTTAAATAGATGATTACAAAAGATAACATAAACATTACACATGATGTAAATGTTAATTTTTAAATTTTTTAAACGTTTTTGCTAGGATTATTCTAGTAATTTTTTGAAGTTCCTGTAATCAAAGAAGTGCTAACTACTTTCCAAAAAAATTTTTTTGAACATTCGTTCAAACCAAAATTTTTAGTCCACGATTTCTTTCCGTACCCAAAAACTCCTATATATAAATTTTCATGAGAATAGGCTGAGCAGTTTAGGTAGTCTACTCGCTACATTCAAACAAACAAACAAACTTTCGCTTTTATATATATAGATAGATAACAAGTTTTTTATAACTGCAAGAATTTATTTTTAAAATGCAATTTTTTTCTTTACCAGCAGTTTCTTAGTTAGTGGATTTGTTTTTAGGGTACTCCGTATATCGGGAACCAAGAACCCAATACTGTAATAGAAACTCAAAAGAGAGAAAACAATTAAGAGTATTTTAATAAAGTATAATCTTAGTTCTTGAGAGACAGTTTTTTGGAAAACTATTTTTTAAAATTTTAAATGGTATATTAATATTTTATACTTATGAGTTTTGAAAGCTTGAGATATTTTTCAAATCATATATAGGTCCGAGTTCTAACTCCAAAAATATATGCCGGCAACATTCACTCAGGCACTTAAAAAGCAAAACGTTAAACTTTTTCTTTTAAGTGCCTGAGTGAATGTTGCCGACTTTTTCTAACGGAAAATCAAGATTTAAATCATATTTTATATTTTATGTCTGTGACTTCACTAAAAATTCCCTATTTAGTTAAAGCGTTTAATAATCCATACATTGCAAATTGAATATAATACATATAAAAATAATTATTTTGTACCGTATCTCAATAACTTATAGTATATGAAAAGAAATAAATACATATTCATACACTCGTTTTATATAAAGTTAGTTAATTATATTATTTAAGTTGATTTTATTTTATAGAAATAATCATTTTAATACAAGCTCTTCTTTATATAGATTTGTCTATAAATTTAATTTAAAAAAAAACTCATTTCACGTATGTATCTTAACACTAATTAACAATTGAATTTTTTTTTTTTTTAGATCATTGACCAAAACAAGATTATGATGACACAATCATCATAATTAAATTGTTGCAAATTTTATTTTTTTTTTTTCATCATTATTATTTAAATTTTGATTTCTTTATTAATTTTTTTTATAATCCGAATTTAAAAAAATTTATTTGAAAAATACATTAAGAATTACATCTTAAGCCAGTTTAACACTAGGAATGTAGATTTTTTGAATGTGAAATCAAATAGAACAAGTAATTCAAAAAATCAAGGGTTTTTAAATAAGCCTTATATTTTTTACATTATTTTCAATATCTGTATATAAATTTTATAATTAATAAACTTCCCAAATGACAGAGAGTTTTAAAATGTCAATTATGACAATTAATCTGACAATTATCTACTCCTGAAACAAAAATTAATATTTCAATTTACAAACTACTACTCATCTACTCCTAATCTACTATTTTTCCTAAAAGAAACGCTTGCATTCTTTCTGTTGGCATTTATTTAACTTACAGGTGTTTAAAAATAGCCAAAATTGAATTTTTGACTCCTTGCAGCTCCGAAACGAAAGTTTATACTAAAAAGTTTAAAATCTAAGTTTTCTAAAAATTTCAGCTCCTTACTCAAATAATTTGGAAGATACAAGTGATCAAGAATTTTGCAAAAATTGAGTTTCGCATAACGGGAAATAAAAATACCGTATGGCAACCCGTTTAGCATTTTAAATTTTTTTGTTTTAGCAATTTAAATATGAGGTTTTTCAAAACATTAGAGGCTCTAGTTTCGGTGCGACTACAGAAAAACGGTTATTCCTTAAAATTATTTTTTTTCAAACATATCCATCTGTGGTTATGATTTCCTAATTTGAAACGGTGAAAAAGTTTTGCAAGCGTCCTGGCCGACAGACAACGGACAGAGTGTATTTATATAGCCACTCTTTTTTTTGAAAATTGTTTATATTCAAATGAGAGAATTTCTAAAATAAAATTTCTCAATTCCGATTTGATATTTCAAGTTTACCAAATGTCATTTTTAAAACTTTGACAATTAGAGTATATTATTTTATTGTTCAATTATTTTTGAGTCGGCTTATAAGTCGACCTGAATAATGAAAATTTAAATGTCAACCCACACCAGTGTAAAATAGCCTTAATCAAGAAATATTTAAAAAATTAAATTGTTATCGTATCGAATCAAATTATATTAAAAATTATGTATTTTAATATGTAATATAAAATATAAAATATATGTATAATATATATATATATATTGTAGTTAATTTATTTTAAAGAAAATTTTGCTAAAGATAAAATACCATGAAAATTTTTATTTGAAAGGGAAGCTATGATTATATATGAAAAATCGCATTAAATTGGTTCTTTGTTTTTAGATTTCATTCAGGTGGGTGGATTAATCGTCTTTATTATAATAATTTAGTTGTCGTCTCAGGTCTAACCTTCAGCCTTTTTATATTATATTCGTGTTCTTCTTTTATATTTTATTTTGCTACAATAAATTTATTTATGATTTGAGTAGTTTTTAATGTCATCGATTTTCTTCATTTCATTTTAAATAAAAATGAAAAACAATATTAATTTTCTTATTCTTTTCTTTTATTCGTTTTAGGTGTGACTTTAATTTCTTATATTATATATATATATGTAATATGTATATATACATAATTATTAAGTAGACCATAGATCATTAATTCTTCAATCTTGATATTTGTTTTTATTTTTAATTAATTTTTTTAATATAGAAAAAAAAACCAAAATTCCGTCAAAACAAAAATTTTATCATTTTTTTATTTATGAAAATTTTTATAAAATGGCAAATTTGAAAAATTTTATCAGTTAAAAATTTTTAAGGTTGACCTAAACATATTATGTATCTATATAGATTATAGATACTCAAGGTATTAAATATTTAAATAAAAAATTTAAAGGTTAGAATTGCGTTTTAAATATAGGGGTTTTTGGTATAGAGAATGCATTTTATACTGCTTAGATCGTATTACAGTTTCTACTCATAGAAGTTTTGAAGAAGATATCATAGAAGGAAATAAGCTAAAGCAAAAAAGCATTTACAAATAATGTGTTATATGAAGATCTAAAATTAAGAAAAGTAATTTTCCCAAATTTTTAACTAAGGAAACTTATGATAATTCTCGTCTCCTACTATTTTTTGATGATATAATGTTTCCCAAAATTTCAAACCTCTAGATTAAGCCGTTCAAAAGATATGTAGGGTCAAAATTTTGCAAAAATTGAGTTTTACATAACGGTAAATTTTAGTACCACATGGCAAACCTAAAAATAAAAGCAACTGTCTTTTATCGTGTTCAGATTAAAAATATACCTACTAGAACTCTTTTATTATAACAACTTAAATATAGGGCTTTTTCCGACTTTGGGGAGATGTACCTCCGTAATGGGTAGAGCTACAGAAAAAAAGTTCTTTCATGAAATTATTTTTTTACAATTAATACCCGTAGTTGAAATTTGCATCTCTCTTTTTCTAACGGTGTAAAAGTTTTTGTAAACATTAGAACGAACAGATGCCAGAGTTCAACTAATAAGCACATTTTTCAAAATTTTTTTGAAAATGTACTAAAAACTAATATTAATCAAAAATTAGGTATCATTTTTTCCTAACAAGCTTAATAAAATTATTTCTTGTAAACCGTAAAACTATATAATTAAATCTCTTCAGATATTAGAATAATTCCTGTATTAATGAATCAAGAAAATTAATTTCCTTAATTTTAATTAATTAAATGCATCCTAGGAATTAATTTATTTTTGCAAACCTAACAATTATTATTCACAATCATAAAAATTTTATCAAAATACATACTATAGAAATATGGGATAGGTTTAAAAATATATAAAATTAATAAAATGATAAATACCTACATTGTCAAGATTTTTTTTGACATTTGTCATATTTAAAAAACAAATTGATAATTTTTTTTGATTTGGAACAAAATTTTCTGGAATAACGAATCATTTAGACTTCCCCATACCCAAAACATCTTTTGTTTATACCCGTATGACTATATAGTCAAAGGGTATAATAAATTTGCCATTACGTTTGTGACGCAGAGAAGGAGGGGGGGGTAGATATAGACTCAAGTGTATGGATCGGATCAGAATCGAAAAATAAATCGATTTAGCTATGTATGTCCGTCCGTCTGTCCGTCCGTCCGTCTGTCCGTCCGTCCGTCCGTCTGTCCGTCCGCACGATAACTCAAAAACTAAAAAAGCTAGGATCTTGAAATTTTCGCAAATTCGTTTTTTTGCAATAGCCGTCATCGCTATTTAAATCCAGCCATTTTGGTCCATGGGTTCGGGTAGCTGCCATACAACTTCTTTTTTTATATGAGCATTACTCTGTACCTATTACAGCTGCGTGTCTGAAATTTTGCCAAAAGTAGTTTAGTTTTATGGCCAAAGTTTCTGCAAAATTTGGTTGGTCTAGTGGAGTGGGTTCGAATAGCTGCCATACAACTTCTTATTTTATATGAGCATTACTCTCCACCTAATGAAGCTGGGTGTCTGAGTTTTTGCCAACAATTGTTTAGTGTAATGGCCAAAGTTTTTGCAAAATTTGGTTGGTCTGCTGCAGAGGGTTCGAGTAGCTGCCATACAACTCCTTATTTTATATGAGCATTACTCTCCACCTAATGAAGCTGGATGTCTGAATTTTTGCCAAAAATTGTTTAGTGTAATGGCCAAAGTTTCTGCAAAATTTGGTTGGTCTACGACAGAGGGTTCGAGTAGCTGCCATACAACTCTTTATTTTATATGAGTATTCCACTACACTTAATAAAGCTAAAAGTAATTAACCGGATGATATAATGTATATGTTACGGTCATACGGGTATCCCAGAGTTGACACAGTCTACTCTACTACACTCTTCCTCGTTTTAAATATGATTTAGTTTATAAATATTTTATAATAGTTCATAACACATAACCTATATATTTTGGAAAACTCTAAACTAATATCTATTCGAATAGATATAGCTAAGATTCTATGTAATAACTATATTTTTAAATTAAAAAGACTTAATACGAGAAAAAATCAAAAACTTTATAGATACATACGTATATATATGCATATGTATATGAAAATTAAATTTTTTTTTTACAACTTGGCATATTAATTTACCGTAACATTGTAAAAATTATTTTCCAAATTTAACGGTTTGTTCAAAAATTCAAAATAATTAAATTTTGTACAATTTTTCTTCACTAGAAAAAATTATTAGAAAAATTAAAAATTTCTCCGTAAAATTGTAATTTTTGAATACTTTTTACTAAAGTAGTAATTCTATAATACTAGCTGTTGGCCGTCACAGAATGACGGAATGTCAATTAAAAGAATAACTTTTTCTAATAAGAATTATTTGTAATTTCATTATATACATGTACAAATATTGTAGATCAATACTATTTTCTTAAATAAAGTCGAAACTGTTACATTTTGTAATACGTAGATTGTATTTCGATTCTAGTAATTGATACACAAAAAAAAAATTACTTATATAACTTCTTGTTGTTTCTTAAAAATTTGAAGATGAATAATATGTTATGTAGTCTACCTTTTATATGTTTTAAATTTGAAAAATTTCGGGGTCGTTAGTTCAAATCCCTTCTTGGTGAATTTTTTTTTTTAATTTCAATTAATTTTTTTTTATTTAATTACGTATTTGTTTAAATTTTAAATTTTTAAATTTAAATTCGATAAATTTGTTTGTTAAAAGATTTGAAATTTTTTTATAGGTTTGATTTGTTTCAATAATGATCTATTTCTCCATCTATTAACTTTGATTACTATGGTTCAGTTCATTTATTTCAGGGATGAGATGAGGGAAGCTTTGAAATTGCTTTGAAACATTGCTTGCTTTATTTACTTTCCAAAGCAAAAAGCAACGCAACGCAACAAAGCGTACATTTGGCCTTCGCCATTATTTCAGTTTTTAACTGAAACTAATAAAGACTTACTACAAAACTGTTCATGTGAAGCATAGTCTTAGTTTTTAATACCAAAATGATTTACTATTTATTTAAAATCCCCAGAAAATCTTCTGTGATTTTTAAAACTGAAATCAATTTTTTCATAAACTAATAAATAAATTTAAGTTCATAAAAAAAATTTTTTTTTTATTAAAAATTAATAAAATATTTTCTGACCTGCTAACGATAATTTATGATATTTTATTTTCTAAAATAAAACACATTCAACAAAACATTAATATTTTATTTTTTAATAATTAAACACATCCAACAAAACACATTTAAAAATACAAAATAATAAAATAATAATAATAATATAATAATAATAATAATACTTTTAAACATATGTATTCGGTATTAAAAATATTTTATTTTATATACTTAATATCGTCATTTTAAATAATTGAGTACTAATTTTAAATAAACGAGATTAGATTTTTTTTCAATAAACATAAGAAATTTTATAACTAATAGATTTTCGATTATTGATTGATTTTATTATTCAAAGTACACAAAAGATTCGTATATGTATTCAGATTTTTAAACAATAATTCGCATTTTTTATTATATATTTACTTATATTAAAATTACTCTTTCGTTTGTAACACATTCCCTGACATCGTAAATGTCTTTGCGACGTCGTGAATACATTGTCGCATGATCGTAAATGTAAACTTAAAAATTTCACATTGTCTCATGATCGTAAATTCATTTTACATTGTGTTCGCGACCCATTTTCACGACGCGTGTTGTTAAATTGAGTATCGAAAATTTTTTGGATATACAAAAAAAAATTTTAAAGTTATTTGAATTTTGAAGTTTTAATTTGAATTTTTGTCAGTTAAGTTTTATTTTTGTGGTCATGGAAACTCTTATTTCTTCACCACAGTCAAATAAATAATTGAAGAAAAATTTTTTAACGAAATTAATATCCATTTTGTCTAAATATTGATTTGTACTTTTCAAAGAAAGTTTCTGTAGAAAAAATTTAAATTTTTTGACATTTCATTTTGACGCAATCAGAATTGTAAACAAAATACATTGTATTTTCGACACAATGTGTTCAAAAATTTTTACATTGTGTTATTTTCACATTGTATCAGGTTGAAGTTTTTTTACGACATTTACGATGTCACCCATTGTTTTGGTTATGATAGATATGAACTACATTATATAAATAGAATCTAATCTGCCTCGAAATTTAGCTATGTGAGTCTCTACTTCCGTCAACACGATAATCAAAAAAACTAAATCATAGGTGCAGGGTATCAAAAACTACAAGAATCTTCAAATTCACTAATTCAAAATCTGTTACAGTATGAACATTGCTATTTTGTTTTTTATCAAAACCAGGCATATTATACCTATATAATTTTTAGAACTAAGTGGCAGATTATCGACCTAAGCAGATTTTTAAAACTAATTGCACAAGGATATTTAACAATGGTAGTTAGTATGTATTTAAAGTTTAGAAATAATATTACTTAAATCAGCAAAAAAAATGGTGAATTTTACCAATTTTAAACACAGCCGTCAAATAGCAAAAATAAATTCAAAGAAATTTTTTAATACACTACTAAAATCGCTATTTATCAAAGCTACGAAATATTCTACGAAAATAAAACTTCCATTGTGGTTAAGCTGCGGTTTTACAAAGTGAATGTGAGTAGTGTAAAATGAAAATTAAAAAACTTATTTTTTGGACTACGTTAAGAAGTGATTGTTATTTGTTTTATATTATTGAAATTTCGAAAATAATCAATAAATTTCGAAATTATTCGACCTTGATTTGCAACGTACAAGTACAAACACAGAAGACTGTACATTAACAGTTATTTAAGATAAATTGTAAAATGTACTCTCTCAATACACAAAATGACTTTTTTAATTTTTTAATTTTTAGAACTCATGTATAATCGCGTTATTGATATCTTAGAGTTGACAAGGCTAACGAATTTTTCTTCGAAAACTGTATATTAACGGTTATTTAAGATAAATTGCAAAATATACTCTTTTAATACGCAAAATGACTTTTTCAATTTTTGATTTTTAGAACTCATGTATAATCGCGTTATTGATATCTTAGAGTTGACATGGGCAACGATATTTTTTTCATTTTTTTTTTTTTGTATAGATGAATCATTTAACCAATATATTTAACTTTTAATTGTTTAATCAAAAAGATAAACAAAAATACAAAAAAAAAAAATAACAAATTTCAACAAAAATTCTTTTTTCATTACTGCAATATTTTCAAAAATAATTCTGATTAATCTTAAGACTATTTTTAGAATTTGGCTATAATATTACTTTTTTAATAAAATTTTTAAAAATTATTAAAAATAAAATTTTAAAAATTATGTATATATATGTATATGCTTACCTGTTGAGCAACAGGATCCAAAATACTTTCGATTGTTTTTGTATGAAAAACTGGCATTTTGAAATATCTCCGTAAATGCCTTTCTCCAAAAAAATCGTGTTGAAAAATTTGATCTTATAAAATAATTTAGGTAATTTGCGTTTTGTTTTTTTTTTTTTTTTTTTTTAAATAATACTTAAGGTATATAAAAAAATAATGTGTGATGTACAAAAAAGACTATTTTTATTTTTAAGAAAAAAAATTACAAAAAAAAAATCAACAACTTTTTAATTGGTTGCCTTATGTTTATATATATGTGTGTGTGTATAGGTAAATGCAGTATGATTTTGCAAATATATATATATAACACAATCAAAAAAAAAATTAATAAAAATTTGAGCAAATCAACAAATTATTAATTTTAAATTCAAAAATCAACCAAAAAAACAACACATAAAACAAATTTGTTTCTTGTTTCAATTTTGTATACAATTTTAGCACAACATTATATAGTTATTTATAATATTTATAATGTTTTATAATTTATGTTTTTCCTTTTTCAAATGATTTTTTTTTTTTTTTTTTTGCGAATTTGATTCCTTTTGTTTCAATGAAGGTTACAAAAAATGTGTCTTGAATCCTGTGTGAAAAAAACAAAAAAAAAAAAAAAATCAAACATAAAAAAATAGGAATGATTAAAGGGATATTATTGTTAAATACAAATATAAAAATATAAAAATATATACTAAATTACATATATAATACATAAAACATACGTTGATGACTTTCTAAAAAAAAAAAAACCAAATAGGTATTGAATAACAAGCTAGTACTTATTTGAATTTATATCTTAAAAATAATAAATTGTGCCTCAAAAAGGTATTGGGAACACTTCAAAGCAAAGGCGTCAAGGTTGGCAAGGGTTGCCGTAATTTTGATTTCAATCTTATGTAAATGCACGTCTTTAATCTCAACAGACTCTCACATTAGTATAGATCAGAAACAAAGTCTTAAGATTTTATTCATATTGTAATAAGATATTCATGTATAATGGGTTAATTTAATAAGTAATAAAAGTTCTGAATTCTATTATACTTTCCAATCCCAGTATAACTTTATTGAGTAAGATTTCATTACACGACTTCTAAATATATATAGTTATATATATATAAAAGTTAAAATCAAATATGGGGTGTGATTTAAATAAAGTCAAGTCAAATGAAATACTATCAATGTTGTTATACTTATGCCCCACTTTCACCTACAATGAACGCACTCGGGACGCTTTCTACACGTAGTCTACAAAGGAGTGCCACTATGAAATTGTGAATTGAAAATATTTTAACTTTTAAGATGGCTGCGCAACGAGAGCGTCTATTGTTACTACTTTCATATAATTCAGTATACATGTAACTTTTGTTTGACAGATAGCTTCACGGGAGCGTTCATTGTATTAGATTATTCGTAAATTTTACAGTCAAATGAAATAAAGCTGAAATACGAACGGCAAGCTGTCATTTTAATCTCTATATATACCTATTCTTTTTATTAATACTCAGTTTTCAAAATATTTTAAATGACAGCTTGCCGTTCGTATTTCAGCTTTATTTTATTTAACTGTAAAATTTACGAATAATCTAATACAATAAACGCTCCCGTGAAGCTATCTGTCAATATATGTGTAAGCTATACTATATGTCAATATCTTATATATATATATATGATATACCTATCTCGTGAAAAATTTAAGTTAGGTTTGAAGTTGCAGAAATATCTTCAAAGAATAAAAGAGTTTGGTTGACATTTTTGAAATCCAGATTTTGGTCAATGTTATGATAAAAACAACATAAAAAGTAAAAAATCAATAGAAAATAAATCTATAAAGATAATGAAAAAAAAAAATTGGAAAATTTGAAGCTTAATTTAAATTTCAAAATAGTGCATGAACTTCACTAATGTAAAAATTACCTAATTACTTATAGACAAAACTATATATTTCTTCACTCTCATTAAATGCAGAAAAGTAAGATTTCTTCTAAATTTAATTAAATGATGCTTCATCTAAAAAATAGCACATTTTGAACTATCTTATATTTATTATACTAGATGGTATCCGAAAGTATCGCACTAGCACTTCACATCACATTAGGAATAAGCAATTTTAACCGCTTTTGTACTATTTTGCCCTCTTTGATATTTTTTTCAGATTAAAATTTGTGACAGTAAATAAATTATTTGAAGTAAAAGCAGTATTGCCTTAATGAATATTTTTATAGCATTTTATGTCAAATTAATTTTGATAATGCCAAAAATATACTTCATTTTAGCATTATCGAGCTACATTTATGATGATTATAACAATGTTTAATGTACTTTATTTGAAGTTTAACAAAACGTTAATAGTTTAAAAATTAGGCATTTTTATTTTATTTATAAACACTTTTGTTTACTTTATTTTGCTTCCAAATAATTTAAAAAAAACATTCAATTGACTCAATAATATTAAGCTGTCGCGAAGTACTATTAGCGCGAAGGACGATCATCTAGTATGGTTAAAAGAACACTTAAATATTTGACAGATAATTTAGTATTAGTGCGATTAATTCTGGACAACACTTGACATACTATTCGGAGTTTTTCAGAGTTTTTCGGAATAAATTAAGTGTGAAAAGTTAGTTTTTAGTTCGAAGTGGGGTAGTTTCAAATACGACCATAATAATATATACATATATAATTACAACTAAAAAAAAAAATATGTATATTCTAAAATAACTATAAGAAGAAAAAAAATTAATAAAATATCTAAATTCAAAAAGTGTATGTAATTCTAGTCCATGCTAAATTATGAAACAAATTACAAGAACATATATACAATTAAAATATAACATATTTTGAACATTTTAAGAAAGTTTTATAACTAAAAGTAAATTTTATAATTGAAGGTAAAAATAAAAAAAATGGCAAAATTCCAAAATGTATCAATTCAAATTTATATTCTGTGATAAATTTAAAGCAACATCAAATAAAAATTTTAATAAAATAATAAAAAAATTAAAATTTATTTTACTTTAAAATTAAAAAATTTTAATTGGCAAATTGATGCGGAACTATAATTGCAGGTTTATCAAAATTATAATTACTTTTTTTTTCATTTTAAATTAAATTTGAATATAGGTACTTCTAATATTATATAATTAAATAATATAATACCATTTATTTCTTCAAAACACACAAAAGTATAATTGCTTTATAATTCCAAAATTAATTACTTGTAAATATATTCTTAGATTTAATTCAACAAATTATAAAATGGGACATTGCACCCTAATGTTACACAGAATAAAGTTTTTCAGTTTTATACTAAATAAGTAGGTACTCAAAAACAAACTGGAAGAAGTATATATCGTAAGATATAAGTAGTAGAATAATTAAAACTTAGCATAGAATTTCAGGATTGAAAGGGAGTTGGTTAAATGTTTCTTAATTGGATGTAAATGAATAAATTTCATTAACTATTTATTTGCAACCTTTAACTATTTATCGAGTAGTTATTAAAATTTCTTTCAAAATTCGAGAAGGAAGCGGCGCCCCGTTATCTCTATTTTATTTATTTTAAATATTGAACCTTAAGTGCTAAGTGTATTCTTAAGTACAGTGTTTTAAGTATTAAAAAGTTATAATAAATCTTTTGTTCAATTTAATTAATATTAATTTACTACTTAGGCAACTTAAGTATTAAATATTTGTATTATTTTAAAATTTTCAAGCTCAAGAGGAGTATTAATATTCTAAAATCAGTTCTTAAATATTTTTCTTAATACGTATATAAAAGCTTTTTCGAAAATATCAATTTTCGTAAGTTTCTGATTCTCTCCGAAAATTAGAAATAACACCGCCAGTACCCAATAGATAGAGCATCCCGAATAAGTCAGTTATTTTTTTATAAAAAAAATCAAGGATATTCCATTTCATTGTATAAGCAGACAAATAAAGTGACACTTTTTCCAATTTTAGGAAGTCGCTCTAATGAATAATACCTGTGAATTCAAGAGGTATTCAAGTAGGACTTTTTTTTTCACCACTGCAAAAGAATTGAAACTCCAAGGATCTAATTTTTTTCAAAATATCAAATTTCTAACTTAAACCGTTTAGATTTTAGAGTAACAACAGATTAAAAACAATAATTAAATTTCGCATAATGGTAAACTAAAATACCGTACGGTAAAATATTTATAAAGCATATAAAGACAGCTGTCATTTGACATTTCAGATTAAAGATATAACTTTAAACATGTGTTATAACAATTTTAATATAGAGCTTTTCCCAAATTGGGAACTTTACTTTTCCAAACTTTGGGCTCCGTAAAAGATATTCCCGTTATTAATTTAATATTGGAATAAAGACAGCTGTCATTTGACATTTGACATTGAAAAGATACCTTAGAACATGTGTTATAAATAAAGAGCTTTTCCCAACTTGGGAACTGTACTTTTCCAAACTTTGGACTCCGTAAAAGATTGTCCCGTTATTAATTTAATATTTTAATAACTAATATTTAATAAACAAACAAACAAACAAACATAAATTTTTTTTAAAATTTTTAATAAAATTTTTATATTCTATGCTTGTATCTCTGTTTTATTTATTTAATTTGTAAACAAGTTTTCATTACACCTTAGCAAAAAAAAATAATAAAACTAAAAAATAACAAAATATTGCATAATTTTTTTTTCTTTCTTTATTTTATCTTCTCTTTTAATGTGAGATCATCACCCACAGACCTACTGAAAAAAAAAAACAAATACAAAATACGTATTTAAAAATTTATTTAATTTTTTTACTTTTAATACAATTTCACCCCGATTGATTTATGACAATTGAATAAGAAAAAATTATTTAAACAGAAAATATTTTATGAAACTTCAAATCTGTTTTTTTTTTATTTTAAATTTATTTTAATCTTTTTTTTGTGTTTTTTTATTTTTGTAAATATACTTAACATATTTTTAGAATTTACATTTATTTTTTTATTTTTAATTGTTGTTTATAGTTAGTTTTTTATTTATAAACTTTAAAATTCAATTGATTTAATTATAATAATAAGACAACAATACCCAAAATAGTAGCAACAAGTACATTTTTTAACTACATTATATATATATATATATATATATATATATATATATACATTTTGTATACTTTTCAGTGAGTACGAGTAAGAATAGGTAGTTAAAAATACATATAATTATACATATTATTTAATTTTTGTATACTGTTGCTTTGTTTTAATGTAGTATTTTGACAATCAAAATTTAAAATAGTTTAACCTTAAGATTTGGAAGAAAACAATTACTCAAAGTTGAAAAATTAATGACAGGGTAAGTAATTATCAACTTTTTACATCTTAGATAATAAAAAAGCTTGTCATTAACTAAGCAATTTTTAGTTCTAGATATACAACTACACAATACATCCGTTTAAAACCAATTCAATTGTGATAAAGTCACAATTCATTCGGATTTAGAAAAGATTTATTTTTCGGTTCGTTAACCCGTTGCGGCACAACAACTATATATTAATTTACTTATGTATACTTATAAACAGTTCTCTACCACGTACAATGTGCTAAGCAAGTGATTAAGCCTTTCCTTTTCAGGTGAGGCAGCTAATTTATTTTATATTATGATATAAATTATAAATTATATTTTTTTATTAGATATGATCCGACCAGGGTTTAACCCGAGACCTTTGGTTTGAAAGACCGACGTCCTAATCACTTCCATACCCATCGGGTTTAACAAAAACTATAGTAGAGTTTTATGTGTCCGTATTAACAGTCCGTACTGATGACTTCAAATTTTGTAAAAATTATGGCTCTAATCATTTAAGTAATACAACTACTTGTCAGTCAATTACAAATTCAAAATGATTATCTCAAAAACGTTGAGATTGATATCATTTTTACTTACCAATTTTTATTTCATTTTTAAAATCCCCTCAGAGAAATAACTAAGTAGGTAATTTTAAAAATGAAATAAAATTGGTAAGTATATAAATAACGGTTTTTATGCAAAAATTACAGTTATTTTATAAAAACAGTGAACAATATCAATATCTTTCAGATTTCAAATCTTGCCACTCTTCAACTTTGTAAGTAAATTAAAAGTTGGGAAAATATTACTAAAAGACGATATTACTAAATGAATCTTTTATGTTGTACAGGATGGCACAAAACGACCGATATGGTTTGACTGTTTAATAACTTTTTAAATTTATTTATATTTTTTATTTTTATTTCAGAATTTCGTAAAGAAAACTTGGGGAATTGAAAATGAAAGAGTACACAACAGAACAGCTATCAAAAATTACGAAAAGTTATGAAAAATATAAAAAATCTAAGACGTTTCTACATTCTTCAATAGAATCTGCTTTTATACCCCTAGTTTAAAATGGCCTACTGCATTTAGACATAAGAGATATAAAATCCCCTTTCGCCTTTTAAAATTTCTAAAAATCTAAAGAAGTAACTTAAGTAATAAACTTCTTCGGAAAAATACTACAAAGTATTCAATATCCAAATAGTTTAAATTCATTTTCTTATAATAAAAGGGGTTAAAATAAAATTAAAAAAAAATTGCCAAACATAATTATTTAATATTTTTTTCAAAACCATTTCGCTGTTGCAGTTTTTCGTGACAATAGCCAAATTAAAATTGTAAATTAAAAACCCACACTGTATGGAAAATCCCTAAAATATGACAGAAACTAATAAAAACTTTGACAAGATGTATGTGATTTTTTTTCTTACTTTGTTTATTTTTATTGCAAAAAATAACAACAATAAAAACAACAACAACAAATATAAATAAAAGAAAAATTATGAAAGAAAATCTGTATCACCTTTTGAACGTGATGTTTTATACGTGTATTATGTATTTTATTTATATGTTTCATTTAAATAATGTTTTTCTTTTCTTTCATACATCGTTTGTCACGTTATAAAAAAAATAATAAAAAAAATAAAATATTTTAAAATAATTCATTAAAATTATTTATTTTAAGAAACTTAAAATAATAATATAAATATATAAAAGAAAAGTCAACAAAATTTAAGAATAAATACTTACACATACATATGTATAGTTTGTACATTAAAGTTTATTAGTAAATTTTGGCATTCAACAAATTATGACTTAATTTTAATATTGAAAAAAATCACGTTTAGTTGAAAACGATTCAATGATTTTCAAAAAAGTATGAAATTTTTTTTTAAAAATCTGTCCCAATTTCAAGGGTAAGTTCTTGCAATTGACTGGGAATAATATTTTAAATTTAAATGGGTTTATTTTCTGTCTATTAACAATTTACTGTTTTTAAAAGTGTATATACTTAGTAAAACATATTATACTACAATGTTGTTTATTGAAAGTGTGTACTTTGAAAGTTCACTAAAAATGAAGTGAGAAGTTCAAGTCAAACAAAAGAAATAAGATTCTGTGGGAACGAAACGATTGACCTTTTAAGATCTAAATTTTTTTAAACCATATATTAGACGCAATTAGTTTTAACCCTTTTGTTTATTGTAATTATAAATTATTTAAGGTTGATAAATACTTAAGTACTAAATTATAACTGTACTCCTTATATAATTTCATTTTTCCTCTTGAATAACAAAAAAATATTTTATTAAAAACCGTTATTAAATATGGTTTTTGAAAGAAGTTTTGGGGTCAACAAAAAAAAGTTTAATTTTAATATATGATATAAGGTTGTGGTGAGATTAAAATTGAATTAAAGTACTTAGTCATAAGTACTTAGTCTCAGCTGAGCGAGAAAAATTAATAGAACATTATGTCAATATAAAATGTCAAAAAAAATTGAATACGAAATTGAATAGTGCAATAGACGAGTATGGTTATAGTAGCTCTTCAATTTAATTGCCTATTGGAAATAGAAACCCCAAAAAAGAGCCTAACTAGTTTAACATTAAGTATACATAGAATTGTTAATAATATAGTTCGACGCAAAATCATTTTTTAAAATATTAATTCCTAATTTAATTATACTACTTTAATATAGCATACATATTAACTATAGCAAATTAAAATTATTTAAATAGATATTCATATATTCTGATTCGATTTCATATTAATTCGATCATCATTCAAATATCTGAAAAATTTTTTTAAATAATATTATTTTATCCAGTTTAAATTAACATTGAAAACTTATCATGGTACATTAATTTTATTATCATGTTTTTTTTTTTATTCTAAAATCGCGTGAATTTTATATTTAAGAATATACTTAGCTAATACTTTATATCTGTATTTAATAAATGAAAAAGATACATCTCTTCTTTGATAGGAAATTCTAGCCAACATGACGTCATATTTTTTAAAAAATTAAATTCTGGCCAATTCTAGTCATTAACAACCTTGTTTTTCTCCATTTTTGATTTTTAATTTTATTTTAAAAAAAATGATAAAATAAAACTATTTTTTTGAATTTTTTTTTAAAATTAAATATGTAAAGTTCTTATACGTATATATATATATAATATAATTTTCACTTTAATACTTAATGGGAAGCAAATATTAATGTAGGTGTCTAGCAGTAAAAATTAATCTTTGATCTATTAAAACCTATACAATTTATAAGTGATCAAGAAAAATTTAAAATAAATAACAAACTTTTTTATAATTTGGTTTTTTTATAATTGTGGAAAAGATTAAAACTAAGTTGAGTATTTAATTTTATACAAGCAATAAGTATACAAGAGATTAAAAAAAAATGTCAGATTAAGATAGATTAATTTTATATTAAACTTATACTAATGGCTGAATGCAATCATTTATAAACTAAAATATATATAGTTTGGACAAGTCTATTTAACAGAACAATATTTGGTTGACCCGATTATAAAAAGCGCAACAGAAAAAATTTCTATTCCAAACTATTTCTTAAGTTAAAATAACAATATAGAAGATGAACGTAAAAATAATTATAATATTTATGATGATGAGAACTATTAAATAAAACAAAAGTACTCTAATATGTTTAAATTGTTTAAAAACTGGAATATGAAAAATTACATTTGTACTAAGTTTATTCAATATTGAAAACATATTTAATAAAATAAAATATTATTTACATAATTAATTTTTTTTTAAAGCGCTAACTGCCCAACTGTTAGGCTAATAAGCCTGTCTATACCATAGATACATGTTGGAACAGGGGGTCATATTGAATATGTGTTATTAGAATTGGTCTTATTAAGTTCCACATACAATTTAAACATGAGATACTTAGTATTAGGCCTTATAACATGTAGAAACGTCTTAGATTTTCAATATTTACAATTCTATTTTTTGTTTATACTTATTGTAATATTTTGTATTTGAGTTATATGGTATTCTATATCTGCGAGTTATATTATTCAATTAAATTATTTGTTTATATTTTGCATTTGTTTATATTGTTATATTAATGTTTTTTTTATTAAAGATATATAATTATTAATTATTGATTATGCCATTAAATTGAACCCAATAGCGAATGGTAGGTGAGTCGAATCGAAAACCAGAAAAGTTTTTTCACTTTCACTAGGATTCAACCCCTATGCCACTTAGCCGTATTGAATACACTTTCTATTAAATCCACCTACGTTCTATGGAATAGCGTAAAAATTCTTCAAAAATTTAGTTAACTAAGTATGTATTTATGTTTAATTATGTTTTTTCAAGAAAGCCGTGTATTTAAAAAAAATTATCCATAATTCCCAATTCCTAATCTAATCTTTCCTATAATTCCTATCTTCAAAACCAAATTGTACATTTATATTAGAGACATAATCTTAAAGCATGGCTTAAAATGGAAATGATTTTCATGGGTTAAAATCGCACACTTTATATAAGTAATAGAAACGTCTTACAGTTTGATTGAGTGGCTTTTAATACTATCGTAGTCTCCGGTTAAAAAAAAAACTTCACTTAAAACCTGTGTCATTCATTCTTATTTTACTTTTTGAAAACTCTAACCAGTTATTAGTTCGTTTATAGCAATTTTCATTAATGGCGCCGATTTGACGTTCAGTGAATCAGACGGTTTCAACTGGAAGTCCATATATTTTGTTGTTGCAAAAAAAAAATCGGAAAAGTTAAAATGGTTTTAATTTTTTTTAGTTTTTTCGATTTCATTCGTTTTAAATTTCTTTACCATTGTTTTAAACACCAAATGTCAAAAAAAAAAATCAATATTTTTTATCTGTTAAAATGGGTAAAAGCCTTATTTTATTTAAAGGCGCTGATCAAACGTTCAATGATAGCTTATGTATAAAAAGTTTTGTTTATATGGATTGCTTGATTTCTATTTGAAAAATTTAATGTTTCATTTTCACTTTTAGCTAACGAATGACATTTGTCAGTTTTTGCCATATTAAAAAAGTGCCAGTTACAACTGATAGTATAATCATTTCATATTTTTTCAGTACTGAAGCACTGAAGAACTGAACGTCTAATCAGCGCCAATGATTAATAAATAACCATTATACTAAAGTACTAATTCCAATTTTCTAAATTAACCATGTATAGGTTAAACACCCCAGTTTAAAACAATTCCATTTGCTCATAATTTGATTTAAACTTCATATATTCTATAAGATACTTATATGTACATTTTTAAAATCCTAATTTACTTATACTTAAAGTTGTATAAGTACAAAAGAATTGAGAACCGAGTATATTGACATGCATGTGATGCATCATATTATATTATTAATTGAATTTAATTGAATATTATTTAAGAAATATATGAATGAATCATTCATTTAATAATAACAATTCAAAAAAACAGAAAATTTTAAAATATTTTTCTTAATCATATGTAAACAACATTGTATTTATTAAGCGTTTCTACATTTCTCTAGTCAGTACTATATAAGTAAGTACATGTATACTTGTATATATTAATATTAATAGTTAATAACGCCTTTCTCTCTTTTTCAATTTGTTTTCATTGAAATTCTAATTGGTTATTTATACTAAAAACATACAAAATAATTTATTAAATCTTAATATTTTTCTTAAAATACAATAAAATTTTATATTTTTAAAATTATTTTTTTTTTTAATAGCTTTAAATAAAAATTGAATAAATTTTTAAAAGAATAAGTATGTATAGTTATACGTAAGTTATTTAGAAAAATAAAACCAAAAAAACAAAAGTAATAACAAATAATAAAAAAAATAAAAAATTAAGAAACCCCAACACTATATATGGTGTCATTCAGATATTATAAACAACAAGTAAGACAGTAGTTTTGTCCGACCAAAATAAGGCATCAAAAAACGTTCTCATATTACACAAAACACTTTACATCAATAATATCAGAATACTTGTATAGAATATTTTATAAAAATAATAATAATAAAAAAAATCACTTTTTTAAATTGAATTCGATTTCATTTGTTCCAATTCTATATTATTTTATTATTATTATGTATTATATTAGCTGTTTAGTTATATTGTTAATTATATATATAAAAGTATTTATATGTAATTATCAATATATTATAAATTAACAACGTATATGCAGTAGAAAAATATTTCAAAATTATTATTAAATATTAAAAAAAAAAATAACAATTATAAGGTCAAAATAATTAATATATGCTCTGATAAATTAAATAATAAATTAAAATGTTACCATTTTTTTGATTTTATACAATTACTTATTTCGATTCGACTTTATAACCAAAAACATAGTTGAAATAGAGTCGAATTACCAATTCTATCTTATTTCCAAAAATGGTTCAAAAAATAAAGTCGAATGCAAAAAAAATCTTTGTTTTTAAATCTTGTTTTTAGAAAATCCCTTTTTTTATATTTCGGAAAAAGTTGATAATTCTGGTTTTGCATTCAACTCAAAAATCCTTAAAAACCAGATTTTTCTATTAAAAAAGAGATTTTTCAATAAAAAACGAGATTTTATAAAACGAAATTTTTTAAAATCAAGATTTTCTAAAAACGAGATTTAAAAACAAAGATTTACTAAACTGATATTATGTAACGCTTCCCAAATAAATAATTCAAAAAAAAAAAAAAATTAAACGGAAAAGGAGCAGCTGATTTCAAATCTAACTCTTACATCTCAAATTATAAATATTGTATAACAGATAGAGATACAAATATTCTGCAAAAGGGAAATACCCTGATTTTGTACCCAACTCTTAAAACCAGAATTTCTGAAAAACTATTTTCAGAATAGATTTAGAATAACTAGAAGAGATTTTATAGTTGGTTATTAAATTTGGGTTACACCCCCTTTTCCGGAATATTAACATATTTGTGTATGAAATATTGTTAATAAGAATTGAATTCAAAATCAGGATTTTAGTAATTTGCTTAACAGAAGTTGCTTTATCGAAAAAAATATTTTAAAAGAATCAGTAGAAGGATTTATCGTTATTTGCAAAATTAAAGTTTAAATATTTTGAGAGAGATTTTAGTGCGGCAGTCTTCGAATGCTTTCTTGGACTTTATGACCAAAACTAAATGCAATTGCTAATTTTTTTGGATATAAGAGAAAATTGCTAATTCGTCTTCCAAATATTTCCATTGTTTTTGGTAATAAAGTCAGTTCGACTTTATTTCACCCCACCTTATTTAGGGCTAAACTATTATTAGAATAATATTGTAAGAATTAAAAATATTAAATTTTTTTTAATAAGTATTTATTCTGCAATTTAATATTGGTGTTAAAAGTCTTTACGACACCAAAAAATAGTAAACCACATTAAATAAATTTTTATACTTCTTTTATACAAGTATATAAGAATTTAATTCTTTATTTACAATTTTTTAAATTATGTTTTCATTATTTTCATTTCAATAATTCAAAATTTGCATAATAAAATGATTTTCACTTCAATTGGACACAATGTGTACAAACAAATATTACAGCTGGTTTGTTACTCATACTTTATTTTGTATGATTCAAAAAAAAAATTAAATATCAAATTTACGTACATACAAATAATGCTGATACATGTACTAACTAACTAGTAAATAAAAAAGACTTTTTTAACAAGAATTGAGTAATATTTGAATCAACATTGAACTTAAATATTGAATTTTAAAAATGTTGTGTTACCATACAAAGTCACCTGCGTTTAAATATAAAGTGGGAGTTTTTAGCTTTTTTTTTAGAGTTTAGATATAAGTATTTATGAATAATAACATTGAATATACCATTTTTAGTAGCCTTCCGCATGTTTTTCTTATAGTTAAAATTATAATTTATAGAGTTACATATTTATTAAAGTGTCATATATGTATTTTGCAATATTATGGTCTAAATTGAATAAATTAAAATTGAGGTATTTATTTTTGAATTATAAATAGAATTTTAAATCAATTTAAAATAATTGTTATATAACTTAAAGGAACAATAGGTTGAAAAAACAAAGATTTAAAAACAAGGACCTAAGTAACCATGGTTACCTTTTAAGATAACTTCAGTAGTAACCTTATTCTATAGACAAAAGAGTTTATACTATATAGCCAATCAAAGTACCCTCAAAATAACACTTAATAAAAATGAAACTCCCGCTACAGTGAATTAAATTTTCATAAATATCACTTCTTATTTGATATTAAAAAGATAAATCTAAGTTGTTGTTGTTATAATGGGGGTGTATACTCCTGTTATTAATCTAATCTAAGATCGTTTTTTTAATTTTAGAATCTGTTTGATATTATTACAACTTGCTTCTCCTAAGAAAACCTTCGTCCGAAAGGATCCTGGAAAATGTAGCCAATGTTCTTTTGCCTGGATTTTGATCAAAACTTTTGTAATCCGCTTTACTTCTGTCTGCAAGCGTTTATTGACTCTATATTCACTCTAGGTTCTATAGTGGCTACTATAAATGAATCTATAGTTATTAAAATTTAATTTAAATTGAATTTTTAAGCAGTGGCTTTGTAAATATTTTAATCAATCAGGTCGAATTCAATGAAATTTCTTATTTTTGATCAAATACTCGATTTGAAAAATAAATCTCAAGTAAAATTAGTGACAGAATATTATTTTTTTAAAAGTATTTAATTATTAATGAAAAACGACGTTCTTATTAAAAGATTTTTAACTTAATCTATTGAAACATTCGTTCTTAACAATATTCTAATGAAGTAGTTTATATTTTTTTTTAATTAATTGTTAACTGAGTAATTTAAAATTGATTTGTTATAATCTATTATCTATTTTTATTATATCAATAAATTTTTATTACTTAATAATTGGAAGGATTATATAGAACAATGTCGTTATTCTTATTAAAATTATAAAATGATTCATATTGGAGTATTTTAAAATTATATTAAAGATTAAATTCAATATTAATTGCTTTCTTTTAATTGATTATACATTTATTTCAGCTAAAACTTGATAATAAATCTTTTATTAAAAAATAAAATTACAATTACATAAACGGAGAAAAAATGAACTTGTTTTTCCTTTTATGAAGATCTAATTTAAATATTTATTTAAAATTTTTAAAAAAAATAAAATCAAAACGAAACGAAATCTTTAAAGTGTATTTTATTTGATTTTAAAACTACTACTGAATTTTATATTTGAGTGAGAAAAAAAAACAGATTCAATTTAAATATAATTTAAAGTTGTTAAGTGATACATAATATATTTTAAAGTATAGAAAACGGACTAAAAGAATACATATTACAATAATATGTATATTATATATACAAATAATTAGATATATAATTAGATTTTGTTTAAAAAAATTTATTCTTTTTAAAATAAACATTAAATATTTTCATTTTCATTTTCCTTTTTGGTTCAATATTGTTTATTTCATATACTTAGGTATTGTTCTTTTGTTTTGGTTTAAGTTTTCTTTTTTTTTTTTTATTTTTTGTTTAATTAGCAATTCTAAAACCTGAATAATTTATTGTTGCCAACTTGTTGCTTAATACTTAATTCAAAGCAGCAAACAATTTACAATATGCACATTTTAAAAAATACTTTTTGTTTGTTGTTCAAAAGGTGATTCTCTTTTGTTTAAAAAATTACTTCTGTGAATTTTGAAACTAAAACTTGAAAGAAAATGTTCATTATATTTTTAAAACCGAATTAAATAAAAATTTAAATTTTATTAAAAAAAAAAAAATTATACTTAAGCTTTTCAATGATCCATCATTAAAATTCAAAACTATTTAGAATAAAGTTTACTCATCATCTTGAATGAACTTATATTTTTTTTTTGTAATTTGTTTAAAATTTCAAAAAACCAAAAATAACAATTTACAAAATTTTCAACTTATATTTTTATATTTTTATGTGTTTTCTTTTTTATCTTTTTTATTAAAAAAAAAAAAAATTTATAATTTTACTTATATTTAATATTCAAAATATCACATTATTTAATCTTTACACCCTCTATGTTTAGGAATGTATTTTAGTAAACCTGTCTATCTTTTTTTTTTTTTTTGTTTCTTTTTTTAGAACACACGGTTTTTTTTCAAAAAAAAAAAAATATTATAAAATAAAAAGAAATAAACGAATTATAACAAAAACAAAAATAAATATATATATATATATATATTGTACATTTATATATAATACAAAAATATATATGTAATATACTTTCTTAGACTATAAATTAAGAAAATACATAATATAAAAAACGAAAAATTTATAAGATAAAAATAAATTCACAAAAAGGTATATATATATATATAGGTAGACTTATATATATTAACATATGTATAAAAATTACGTATATAATTCATATATATATAAATATGTGCACTTTGAAATTAGTATTTTTAAGATAAAAAAAAAAAATCAAACTAAATCAAATTACTAATTTTATACAAAAATAAAATAAAACTATAAGATGCTATTAATTTCTACACAAATATGGAAATAATTAATATATTTTCAATTTTCAATTTTTTTTTTTTATTTTATATTAATATTATAATATATATAAATTATTTTTTTTTTTTTAATTAAAATATATTTAAAAAATATCACTAACAATACGTTTGTTTTGTTGTCATTTCCAAATGAACAACACAAAATTAAATTAGACAAATAAAAAAAATTAAGCGACAAATTAACAAATAAAAATTAAATTAACCGCCTTCACTCAAGATCCACAGAAGACTGACTGAATAAAAAAAATTTAAAAGAAATATTACAAAAATATTTGTTTTTTAATTAAATATTTACTACTATATAATTGGCCCGCAAATTAACATTTATTTTCAAGGAATGCTTTTGACATTTTTCTAAAATTAGAAAAATCAAAAATAAATAAAATTTGACATTTATTACAAAAAATGTGTTTATGACATTTGTCAAATAAAATTTTAATCCCAAGTAGCACAATTAATATAAATTATACGTCAAGATTTTGTTTTGAAATGGTGATCAATTCAATAGGCGTTATTTTTTTAAAAAATAATCAAAAAAAAATTGCGCCCTCGGAGCTTGTGATTCTTGTTCTTTTTTGTAAATCAGACCACCTTCAGAGCGTACTCTATGTGCTCAGTGGGAATATATCGAACATGCAAAATAAAATACAAAGACATTTTGACATTTGTTTAAGATTTTACTTGTAAAATAAAAGTCAAAATGTTTAGTTTATTTTAAGTTATCCATTTTTAATTTACTTTCAATAATTCAATTTCATTTTTTGACAATTGAAAACGTAAATAAAATATAAATGACTTTTATTTCAAATCGTGTTTTTTTTATTAAATATGAACGCTTTGAGTGTACTCTGTTCCTGCTCTGCTCAGAGTGTGCTCAGATCTATGCTCTGATTTAAAAAAAAACACCTAATAGATTAAAATATAAATTATTTTTATTTTGGAAAACTTATTACCGTAAAAATAATAATATTTAATGTACTAATTAAGTCAAAAGTCGAAGTCAAAAGTTTTAATTGTTTGTTTGTCAAATCTGTTATTTATTTTTCAAAATTTCATTTAATATTTTGTATCATTTATTTTTTTAATATGTTATTTTAATGATATTTAGCATTCATAAAATATAATTAATTAAATTTATATGTATTGTACGAGTGGCAAGCCCAAAAATTATTAAAAATACACAAAAAATAAAAATATTTAAAAAAAAATATTGAGCACATAAAAAATATTTATAGATTTCTTTTACTTTAATTATTTTTATAACAAAACGAAAATATCAAAACAAGTTCTTATTTTGCTTTCATTTTTTATTTAAAAATCTTATTCAAATTAAATTTAAATTTAATTTATTTCATTTATAATATTATTATATTAAATGTATTCATTTATTATTTTTTAACTTTTCATTTAATATAGTATTGCCTAAATTAATTATTTATCTTCAATATTTCCTTTATGTTGTCAGTAGTGTTTGAAAATGTCAAAAATGACATGTAAAAATAACTGAGAATTGAGAAATTTTAAATCAAAACAAATGTTTTTTTTTTTCAATTCTTTCATCGTTTTTTTTTACGAGACAAAAAATTTTTTATTGACAAATTGTCATTCAGGGAATTTGGTTCGAGTTTTAATTTCGGTAAAATTTAAAAACGTTGTGTTTGAAAACAACACAAAATAAAAATTAAATTAAAATTTTCATAAAAAATAATAAACCTTAATAATTAACAAAAGTATTTTTAATCATATCTTATCTATTTTATTTAAAAAATTAATAAAACATTAAATAATTCAAATCAGCTGTTTCGGTTTTCTTGTTTTTTTTTTCTTTTATTTTGAAGTGATTAAAAATATATTGGAAACTACTCTTTTTGGAACTTTTTAGTTTTTTTTAATAAATGTGAAATGTAAAAAAAAAATGTGAATGTAAACATAAAATCCAATTATAAATATTAAGGAATATAAAAGAAAAAAAGAAGGAAATTTTTTGTAATAAATATAAAAAATTTTTAAAACAACGCTTCAATAAATGTTCACACCCAACATTAGTGATAATTTTTTTTTTCGTTTTTATTTTTGAAGAAAAACAAAACAAATTTAGAATTGTACAAAAAAAAAAAAAAATAAGTGAAAATTTTATAAGAAAAACTGCGCACCTTAAAAGAATTTGTTTGTGAAATATTCATTTTTTAAAAAAGAACATTTTAAAAATTTGATTATAATTTATATGTTAATAACACAATACACTTGTTCATTTTTTTATGAGAATTTTGTGGAAAGTAAACAAAATATCCTTCAACTATTCAGTGAATTCAATTTTATTGATAGATATCATCTATTTCGAACATTTTCAGCTATGTCTACCGCTTTTCTGACAGCGATAGCGGTAATACTTTGTATCCTATTTAGGATATTAAATGTAAATAGTCAACCATCAAAGCCAAATATATGGTGTGTTAATGAATCATTTTTGGATTGCCTTTATAAAATTGCACCATTACTAAAAGATCCGTAAGTTATCTTTAAATTTCATTTAATTTTTTAAACATTTAGAATTATTTTAATAGTTAAAGTTTCAGCTAATTTCAAAAGTCACTTTCGATCTCAAAAATCCAATAAGAACAAATAATATTAAGAGTGTAATAGACTAAAAACTGGTTCTATATACAAAAGTAAGATTTTAATCAAGAAATCCCAGACTTAGGTGAAATGAAAACTTTCAAAATGATCACAAGTTAGATTTAGGTACTTATGTCATTATTATAAATTACTTAATTAAAGCTGTTTTAGATTTATTCTCAAGAAATACAACTTTAAAGTTTTAAATTGGATTAAAATATGTACTACTTGGTATGTTCTAATAGGAATTTCTTAGACTAAAGAATTTTGTTTTAAATGGCGGTGATTTTTTTTAAGAAAAGTAATTCTTAAAAATTATTGCATCATTATGATAAAATAAAGCATATTATAGTTATCAAATTTGAAATACTGATATTCTTTAAATTTAATTTAAATTGAAAGGGTTAACAATATCAAATATGTGTTTCAGGATTTTTATTTATACTTAATAAATAAAACAGTTAATTATTAAATTGAAACATTCCCAATAACACTTAAAAAATGTATTAAGTGTGTGATAATAAAAATAAATTGATTTTTTTTTAACACATGGTATAGATAAAACGTGTTACATCTTTTAAATACTTTGGGCCAAAGTATTAATATAAACATTTTACATTTGTTTTTATAAATAGTTTTACAATTATAGAAAATTAGAAAATATTATTAGAATTTTTGCAATCTATAAATAGAAAACCTTAATTTAACCACTTTTATTTATGATTCTTTTAAAAATAAACCAAGAAACTAAATAAAAACAAAAATATATATTGATGAATGATGATTAAAATTTGATTTGCTTTTTATACCAGAAAAAAAAAACAACGTGTATTGGTTTCGCTATAAAATACTCATTAATAATTAAATAACATTTACCTAGCCCAAACACAAAACATGTTATCTAATTTTGTTAATAACTTTTTTTTTACTCTCTATAAATAAAAAACTTTAACTAATGACTAATTGATCCATGGTTGATTTGATATAAAATAACTACCTATTTCTTTTTAGCTATATTTTTCAGTAAATTCTATATAAAAAGAATACTAGTTCTTAAGTATTGGAATTGAAAATATGTAAACAAACAAATAAGTACATATTAGAAAAAATATTTTATTTATATTAGGAACAAGAAACCAAACATCAAAAAATAAATACCTACCTATATATTAAAAATTAAAATTGAAATAATTCAAATAACTAATAAAAATAATTAATATTTTAAACAAAAAAAAAAATAAATATTATTCATAAGTACCTGTAAGTGGTGATGCAAAACAATTTTTATTATAAAAATTATTGAGTTCATAATGAGTCATCATAACAATATAATGAAAAGTAAATAGTTAAATTATTTTTTTTTTTATTTTACTTTCCTTTTAAGCGGTCTTAGCTCATGAATAACTTCAGTAAAAGTAATATAAGTATATAAAATATAAATATATTGTAAAAGTCACTAACATTTAGTTTTTTTATTTAAACTTATTATAACTTACATTATATGTACATAAATATTTAAATGTGATAAGAATTTCTAATTATCAATAATTATTTTACTACTTTATCATCAAAGCTTATTTGAATTAATTAAATCCCATATATAATTGAGATTAATATAAAGTCAAAATGTAATATACAATTTTAAAGCATGTGTCATATTTTTTTTTTTTTTTAATAAAAGTTGCGGGTTAATGATGTATACAGACATACAGTAGCTTAGATTCAATTTATTAAAGCTATACTTAGTTGTATATACAAATTAAAGATTAAATGAAGTCATTTTTTTATTTTTTTATTTTATTTAAATTTTAATTCATTAAATTAAATATTTGATCTTGAAAAATTTAAATTTTTTCTTTATTATAAATTCTTGCATAACTGAAGTTTATTGTTATTTTTTTTTGAGTAGAGTTTTGAACCTGTATTCAGATAATTAATCAAAAAAGAATAAAAATTTATAAGCAATTAATTAAATAGTTAGTTAGTTATAGTTATAATATAACTATTCTTAGGTAGTTATAATAGTATTTATAACTAGTAGTTAATTTTAACTGAATCGACTAAGTGATTGAATAAATCAATCAAAAAAAAAAATAAATTCAAAATGGAATAACAATAATAATAATTTATTTTATATAAATTCGTGATTTGGTGGTCAATAAATAATACACTCATAAGTTTCGAAATTTTACTAATTTTTTTGAATTTTTCTGATTACTTCAATTCATTGTTTATTTTTTTTTTTCTTTATTATTATTATATTGCAAAAAAAAAATTGAATTTAATTTAAGACTATGTATATATAATTATATTTTATTTTTATGATTTAATTAATTTTAATTTATTATTCTTTTTAAAAATATTTATTTATTTATATTATATAAAAATTTAGATCACACATAAGTCATGTGTTAATATGATGGTATTTTTTTAACCCAGGAAAGATTGATTTTGAATAATTGAACTTATATGGTAGTTTTTTTTTTTTTTGAATTTAAAAGTACAAGAATATAACTTTTGTAGTTAAAGAATATGTAATTAGTTAGTATTTAAATGTAAACTAGACGATTATATTTGTATAATAAGTATATGGCGCATGATCAGTATGTATGAACTTCATAAGGATACTATACTATTTATTATATAGGCACTTGTAACTATTTTAAAGACTATACCTTAATTATAAAATTATGAAGTAAGTAGTTAAGTAAATATTAGTATTTCAAAATATCTGAGTTAAGTAATTTATGAAAAAAATCAATTGAAAAAACTAGGACAATCTATTCTATTCTATAATGTACGAACTAAATTTTAAAACTAGTAATCGAATTTATAGTATACAAATTCCAAAAATAAGTACATTAAATAATCCCTGACTTAAAGGGGTTAATTTCAATTTAGTTAGAAGAGATCGAAACAATATATTTTCTAAATTATCAAATTCAGTAAACAATATTTTCTTTTTTAATTCATTATTATTAATAACTTTATCTGTTATTCATTATTATTAATAACTTTTAATTTATAGTTACTTAGTTAATAATAATTTAAAATAATTTGATCTATTACCCTTCAACAAAATTAAATATGAAAAAATAAAAACAATAAGCAAAAATATAATATTTAGGAAATGCATAAGTATATGCGTTGATCTATATACCATAAACTTATATATAATATATACATATTTATATATTAATGAATAATATACGTAGGTTTAAGATAAGTGTTTGATAACATTAATCAACAATTGATAAGATAAAATATATGACTATATAAGCTCTATAAAAGTATATGACTAAAGCTTTAAGTATGTGTATACTTAATTTTTACATCATCATCGCTTCAAGTTGGAAACAAATTTGATTCTTTTAGTTATTTAATTCTTTTTTTTTTTTTTTTTTTTGTATTTTAAATAAATACTTATGAAAAATATTTTAAATTATTTTGTTTTGTACATATCATTCATTATATTTTGAATATTTATCTATAACTAAGTATGTTACCTATTAAAATTTTTATTTGGCGATTTTAGTTAAAAAAAAAGCATGACTAATAAATTATTAGATTTTGATTGTTTGTACACATGTTTTTATACAATAAAAAAACTGAATGAATTTAATAGAATAATGTAGAAATACTTAGAAATTATTGTATGTTTTGGTTTTTTAATAAAAGTTTAATATAAGTAAGTTTATTTAGATTGAAGAGACGTAAGTTGTTAATATTAAATACGGCTTACAGGCATTCAGTTTTATTATCAGCCTTTTGACCTTTCGGAATAATTTTTGGAAACACTGATTCAGTACAAGCACTAATTGATGATTTGAATCAATTTAATGCGCTTACGTTCCTTAATGAGTAGTAAACTACTATTTTTTACTCTCAACTACTCCCAGCTACACCAGAGATATTTAAAAAAATTTGCAGATCACTTTAATTTAAATTTTTTATAATAGATGGATATTCATTTGTATAGGTAATGTTAAATCATATTTTTTATTAGATAACCAATAAGCACTTACTTTTTAAGTCCATTTTAAAAAATATTATTTATATATTTATCAGTAGGGCAAATAAAAATATGCATTAGCATTTTTTTTTCCTTATGTCTTATTGATAAATGAACAAGATAGAAGTTCGTTTCAACAAAAATTATGAATTTTAAGCTAGTGTTGTTAGGGCATATTTTTGCATATTTCACTTGTTAGAGCATATTTTGCATATTTCAACTTTTAAGAGCATATTTTGCATATTTTAACTTTTAAGAGCATATTTTGGTTTATTTTGACAATTTTCGTTCAAAAGATCATAATTTTTTTAATTTTCTTGCATTTAAAATATTTTTGTTAGAGCATATTTTGCATATTTTAACTTTTAAGAGCATTTTTTTGGTATATTTTGACAATTTTCGTTCGAAAGATCATAATTTTTTTATTTTTCTTGCATTTAAAATATTTTTCATAAAAAAACATAAAAATGAATTTCACTATTTAGATATTTATTTATTTAAAATATCATTCTTTTAAAATAAACATGTAGGTATTAGGTATTTAAAGAAATCTCTATGTATGTATGTAAATATACATATTTATTTTATTATTCCTTTCAACTTGATTCAGAAACTTTCAACTTGATTAAAAACTATATCTGCAGCTTTGACTGGTGAAGCGATACACAATGCTACAATGAATTACACTATAAACGAAACTATTACATTTAAATTCGCACCAATCAACTCAGTTAATGTAGAAAGGAGCTTTTAATTGTACAAAAGCGTCCTGCGATCGAACCGGAATAAGTTCTTATTTGAAAATTTAAGTGAAATGGTTGTGATATATTGCAATTAAAATATCAGTTAAACTTAGTTTTTAATTTTACTAGATGCAAGATTTTCGTTATTTGGATTAATTTTTATTTTAATTTATGTTTACTTAATTTATGTTTATTTATTTTTTTTAATTTTAACTTATTCTACTCTCTAATTTATCTTGTTTTAATTTTTTAATTTCATGAATTAATTTTTTTTACTTTATTAAATTTAACTCTAAAATAAAAAATTATAATAAAAATAATATATAAAAAAGTAAAAATCTATCTGCTTTTAATTCTTAAATTTAAACAACTTTTGAAGATGGTGTCACTAGCCCACCCTATTAATATTCATTTTATTTCAAGCTTTCTAAGAAATGGATCTTTTTTTATGTATTTGAGCATATTTTAAATGCTTAAAATAGATTTTTTAGAGCATATTTTAAGCGCTTAAAACGGATTTTTTAGAGCATATTTTTATTTGCCCTATTTATCAGCAATAAACCTTAATTTTTTCACTTTATTTTCAATATTTAAATATATTAAAAATAATAAACTTCTAAAATGACAGATAGTTTTAAAATGTCAAATATGTGTATGACAATTAATCTGACAATTATCTACTCCTGAAACAAAAATTAGCATTCCATTTACAAACTACTCCCATCTACTTTTTTTGCTAAAAGAAACGCATGTATGAACTTAAATTAAGTAAGCAAAATCCGATAAACATTATATTTTTTTTTAGTCTTTACTTTAATCAATGGCTGAAATTATCAGTCTGTGCACATGTCATAAAACTGATGAAAATTTGATGGTCTGTGAATGGTTTAAAGATTAAATTTAATGTCAGTACTTAATTACATTTTCTTATCAATTAACTAAGTATTTTAGAAAAAAATGTGAGTAAGAAAATAATAATAAAATAAATACAACATAATATATGTATAAAAATTATTAATTACACTTAAAGTGGAATACAATTTTTGATTTCATAAACAATCCTGAAATTTGTCTTGTCTTATTATTGAAAAATAGTTTAAAATGTACTCGTACTACAATTTTAATCGTCTTCTTCTATTTATTTAATTTATTTTGTTTTATTTACTTTTATGCTAAAAGCATTTTGTATATTTATACTATGTAATTACTAAATTGCTTTAAATGTTCTTATCTATATAGTATAGATACATCCTTAGAAATAAGGATGATCCAAAATTATTTTATTGGTTTGTTTATCTTCCCTAATTACTAATTTTTAAGATTAACTTAATTAAGTACATAGTTACATCTAACTATATAATACTTATATAATTACTAAGAATAAATATTGTAAGTATTCATTAAAAATTTGACACTCTTATAATATTCAAATTGCTACTTACGAATTTCTTAAGTATTTCATTTTATTCTTATTTTTTTTTATATAAGTAATCATAGTAATTATGTGCTTTAAGTAAGTCCTTAATTGTTTAATAAAGTTAATTTATTCAAACAGAAGAGATAACACTCGGTAATGAAACAATTTATTATCAATCTTTTTATTAAGACTCAATTAATTTTTTTGACTAATTTGGTGTTTACATAATTTTAATGGAAAGATTTCCATTTTGAAATGATAAGTGTACAATTAAAAATATTGAAACATCTCTGAATTTTATTTTTAGTTAACTTTAGATAATAGTAAAGTACAAAGTTTATAATTTAAGAATTTCCTTAATATTTTTTATGGATTAGAAGTTTAGATTTTTGAACTCTCAAAATGGTCTGATAAATATTTCTTGAATATTTAGGTTCTAATAAACTTAAATAGAAATTTCTTAAAAATTTTTTCGTGAAAGCTTGCCTTATAATTTAAAATACCCATAAATTACTTAATTACTTTTTATATAAGTACAAATATTTATAAAATATTTGACAAATTTAAGGAATACTTCCCAAATTGAATATTTGACTATCACAAAAAACGTAATTGTGAACGTGGCTTAAGTCGTCATTTTGATACATTTGATTAGAACAAAAAGTATATTGAACTTTAAGTGTAAAGTAAAATTAATTTTATTTTATATGATTAAAGTTAGGCTTATATTGATTTAAAATTATCTCAAAAGTCAAAACAATTTGGTAGTAAAGGTTAAAAGCTTGATAACTAATTCCGGTTACATATATATATAAGTACTTATGTTAGTTAAAAATCACATTAAAATGTGATCAAGTAAAGTCGAAACGAAAACAATAACCCCAATAAAAATCAGGTGCAGAAAGGTCAGGAGACCTTGGAGGCCAACGGAATGTAGAGTTTCTTGAAATCAGTTTATTGCGGATTTTTTTCGGCAATTCTGTTATAACTGGTCCGTCTATGTGTGCAGTTGCACCATCTTGTTGAAACCAAACAGAGTTGAAAGGAATTCTGTTTCGGCGCAGTTCTGGATAGAAAAACTCTCAACATCTCTAAATAACGGTCTCCAGTGACCGTAACAGTAACACCGTCTTCTTCAAAAAAGTAAGGCCCGACAATGCACCTTGATGAAACTGCACACTACACTGTGACGCGAAGTGGATGCAATTCCATCTCATGAAGTATCTGTGGGTTTGAATTACTCCATATTCTACAGTTTTGTTTATTAACATTGCCATTTAAGTGAAAATGGGCCTCGTCAGACATAAAAATGCAGTTTAGGATGTTTTCGTCCTGTTTCACCATTTCAATCATTTTCTGGCAAAATTGCAAGCGAATTGGCAAATCTGCTAGGTTTAGTTTATTTGTTAGTTGCAATTTATATGGAAATTAGTTTAAATCTCTATGCAAAATTGTCTCCAGCGACTAATTTCTGATATTCATTTGAGCAGACAAATTTCTTGTCGAAACTCGAGGATTGGCTTGTATGGCAACAGCTACAACAGCGATAGTTTTCTGCGTTCTAACTTAGGGATCCCGATGATAATGCCTTCTTTCGACTGTCCCACGTTTGGCAAAGCTATTCACAAGTCTCATTATTGTCCATCTTCTAGGAGGTGTGCTACCGAATGTGCGCCTATATTCCCTTTTAACGCGTATTACGGACTCCAGCGAGTGAAAGAGGTGCATTATCCAAATTCTTATATAGAAAACTATATCCGAATCCTCCATTATCTGTAATTTTAAATATCAATCTGTAAGAAAAAAAAGAAATGAAGAAAATTACTTTAACAGAAAAAATTTTATTGCGATTTATTTTGGTAGCAGCTTTCATCAGCCACCCTTTAAATATTCTGGAAAAGGGGATTTTGTACTTTTAAAAATGAGAATTTTCAAGAAAAGTTTTTCCAGAATAATTATAAATAATTGTACACCAAACTTTGAACATAGGAGGAATTTTGTAAATGGTTATTAAATTTAGGTTACTCCATATTCCAGAACATTTTACACTTTTGTATAAATATATGCAAGACTGATGAATAAGAATTGAGTTCAAAATCAGGATTTATGCACAATTAGCTCAATTTATTATTTAAATGTGTAAGTATTTCAAAAGAATCAGTGGAGCGATTTTATGGTTTCTAACAAAACCAAAGTTCCAATAATTGATTTAACAGGTTTTTTGATCCGGTAGTCCTCATTCATTATTATTGAAAGCTTAATTGTGCATAAAAGGACAATGAAAACAATAAGTAAAGGATATGAGATTATTTCAAAATCAGGTTAAAACCTTTTTTCAGAATATACTCATGTATTTTTAAATAGATGAGATTGTGTCGGTTCGACTTTGTTTCACCCCCTATAAAAATATGTGTGGAAAGTCTTTACAATGAAATATAAAGCTAATCGCAAAAATCATATCGTTAGATTAGAAAAGAAAATGTGTTAATATTCTCATTCTAATTGATTATACCCAATCAATCATATTACAAATTTATTATTTACCTTGGTTATATTTCAATGAATTAATTTTAACACATTTTAATTCATACACGTTTTTCTAATATACAAAGAATTTTCATATTGAAAATATGGAGATATTAAATCGTATATGTATATATATTTATTTAATTTACATTAAAAAAATAAAAATTTCAAATATAAATTGGAATTACAAATATTTTATGAAATATTTCAATTAAATATTTAATAAGTTGAAGTTAAAAAAAAAATGTTTTTCTATATGATTGATGATGACAAAAAATATTAGCATATACGACTTCATAAATTAAATTTACTTTAGAAAAATTTAAATTCAAAAAATACAACAGCAACTAAAACAAATTGTATAAAGGAAAATTTTATTTTACATGTATTATTTTGTTTTTTCATATTTGTTGTTTTTTTTTCAAATATCAAAAGATTGTTAAAATGATAGGTACTTTTTTTTTTTTAAAAAAATAATATGGTGGCGGGATATATAATAATGTATATGACATCCTATGATGGGTTCAAGGATATTTTTTTCTATACAGTTATTCTATGTAGATAATTTTCATTTTACGGTTAATAGAATTTTATTACTTCTTGTTTCTTTAAATGTTTATGTATCCTGTTCTTTTCAGTTTTGTTCGTTTTAAATTTAACTATGGCCTTCTCTTTCTATAATCTATAGTAGTATACATTGGGTGTCTATTCAATCTTGTTATACAATTATATGTTATAACATTATATCCTTCCAACATTATATCAAACTATTTGTAGTATGTTGTTATGCCGTCCATTAAAAAAAAATGTTGAGATTTGATGACGATTGTTCGTCATAAAAAAGAATAATATGAAATCTGACATTTTAGAGTAATCAATTGACAATTATAAGGTTTTTACTAATTCAACCCAATGTTGACAAAACTCATTTTTTTTTTAGAGAAGTCAATTATTATTTTTATTTGCTACAAAAACTTACATCAAAAAAGAAATGTCAAATCAATCAAACTGTCAAACAGTTCAGCAGTCAATGTTCAATTAAGAATATTTCTGGACTCATCAATTGTTACTTTACGCATTTGATAGTTTCTATATGTTCAAAATAGTTTGACTTAGGGTTTGAAGTTCGCTCCAACACAGTCATGGAAGTATGATTCCTGTCAAAACCCCACAAAAAAAAGTAGGCGCCTATGTAATTCACTTCAAACATTAAACGCACCCATATTATATGTCATTTTGACATTTGAAGTTTTGCCATTTATAAAAATGGAGTCGTATGCATTACAACAACGTGTTGAAATTATTGAATTATTCTATGAAATTGGTTGTTCTGTAAGAAATGTATTTCGCAAATTACGCGAAGGACACAATCGTCCAACTGAGCAACAAATTGGTAATATTGTGCTGAAATTTCCAGAAACAATATCGTTGTCGACATCAGAAGTGTGCTCGTGTCGGTCGTTCACAAGAAAAGATTTGTGCTGTGAGTGACAGTGTTACAGCTGACTCTACCATGTCAATTTCCCAACGATCACACCAATTGGGATTTTCGGAGTCAACTGTATGGCGTATTAATGCACAAAGATTTAGCGTTGAAGGACAACAAAGTTCAATTGGCACAAGAATTCCTGCTCTTGCTGCTCTGAATTGATACAAGAATAGCAAAATCATTCCATGCGTCGGCACATTGCCAATTCGATACGATTTTTCAAAAATCTTTCGGACAAAGCTCATTTCGAAATTGATGGCTGAGAATTTTGCATATACATACATATACAAATATTCAAAAAGTAACTGTAAAACCCCTTCTGATTATTATTTTCATAATCTTGGACTTAAAAAAAAACTAGATTTTGCAATCCAGGACATTTATAAGACGAGATTTTGACATGCGATCAAACGTATCCAATCCATATTATGCTAGTAATGCCGCCCATGAAAAAAAAAAAACAAAAAAAAATAAAAAATAAAAAAATTATAAAAGAGGACTATTGTATGAATTTTAATGTTAACCATTGTTGACAGTAATATAAAAATCGATAAAAAATACTCAAACCTTTAAAGTTAATATTTAACATTTAACGTTTGTCCTTTCCGTTTTTTTTTTTTATTTTTCTTTTTTTTTTCTATTTAATAATTAATTGTGTAAATTTTTTTATATTATGTTTTAACGTTTTGTAGAGTAGAGAAAAGAAAAAAAAAATCAAATATAATTACTATCCTAGAATAAAAAAAAAGGTGTCCTTAATTCTTTTTATTGTTTTTTTTTTTAATTTTTTACATTTTGTTGTTATTGTTTTTTTTTTACTTAAATTCTATTCAAATATAAATTTTTTTATTTACATAATTACTTTAAGATTATATACAAATTATATATAAGAATTTATATATATGTATATAAGTATAATATTAATATTGATTTTTTTTTTAATTTCAAAATGAATTCATTGTAAATATTAGTTTAATTTTAATTTAAAATTTTTAATTTTTTTTTTTTTTTTGGAATGATGCCAATTTAAATTTTTTTTTTGATAATATCTTAATTGCAAATGTAAACAAATAATAATTTTTGATTTATATTTTAATTAATATTGAAAATATTTACATAAATTTTGATTTTTGGAATTTTTCAAGTGATTCATGATTATAAATCAAAAGCAATGATATTCCATATAGTTTGATATGAAATCCCTTTAGTTTTTCCAATACGATTTTGTGATTTGGCCTTAACGGATAGAATTTTAAAAGTCAGTATTGATTAGAAGATCCATGATTGGTTTATTTTTAAAATTTTGAAATGTTTGAATCAAATCATAATGAGATAATTAAGTATAATTGGAGCTATTGCAAATTATACAATAGTAAATTAGTCGGAATAATATAAGTTTGATATATTACTTCAGTATTTCGTTTTTGGAAAACTTGAGCGAGGAACTTTGAGGAAAACATTTAGATGGTCTTTTTAAATTTTTGTTGACGCAATCTTAATTTAGGGGAAAGGGGAAAATAAAGTCTAAAGAAGAGCAATAAAGCCTAATTGGTCTCATTTCACAATTGAGTTGAGAAATAAGTCTTAACTAACAAAATTTAGGCTCTATATTTCCTTTTCTAAATTGAAATATAGTATTGTAGGCTTTATTTTCCCCTGCCAATTTACATATGGAATCGAATCATATTCTAAATTTTAACATTATTATTAATTAAGTTTCCGTAACCGCAGTTTTAAAGCCACCGTCGAATTTGAATTGTGTTATAATGAGTGCTTTTTGAAATTAAAAGCCTTTTAAGTGTTATGTATATATATAATTGGTTTGAGATAATATATAATTGATAGTATAACATATGAGGGATATATATATAGTAATATAATAAGATATTTATCAAATCACGTTAGACTTCGTTATTCTATACTTTTACTATTAAATATGAATTGAGCTGGTTTCAAACCCCTATCTTTCTACTCATATCTCACATATCTATCCATATCTTAGATAGTATGTAATTTCTCTCATTCAATAGTTTCAAATATAAGCTATATATATTTAATATATTTGATTGTAAACGATTAGAGTTGTTTAAGCAAAATACATTTTCAATAATTTCTTTCTTGCACTTAAAATTGTTTACAATGGAACCAGCTATCAAGTACATATACTTTGTTTGTGTCTATATAGAAAAATTTCTTTCACTCTCGAATTTCTATACTCGAAGTTAAGTTTTGTAAAAAAAAATTCATTGAAGTGATTTCTGAAAAGTGTATAAAAATTCCTTTGTAAAATTTTAATATGCGCTCATTATCAGGCGTCATATGGAATTAACTTATCACCTATAGTTACCTAATTATATTTTTCAGCTTTAATAGTTTCCTTAATAACTTTGAAGATAAAAAAAGATAAAATTTTCTACATGATAAAAACCCACCTTTATTTTTGCACTAGTAATGGAAGTATTTACACTCATATTTTTCAATATACACACATAGCATAGAATGTAAATAAAAGTAATAATATTGATATTATTTACATAGAATTTAAAAATATTCTTTTAAATTGTACAAATATGATAACAATTAATATATACCTACTTTTATATTTGGAAAATTTTTAATAAATCCTTTCAAAAACAATTTCAAGGTCTTATAAACAAGCTGTTATACAATTTATTAAATATACGTGTACTTAATTGGAAATACCAAATAAATACATAGGTACCTCTTAATTTTCTAAAAAATTTCTTAAGGGAAAACCCCTTAAAGTACATAAAAATATTTAATATGCGCATTTTCTTTTAAATTTACCTTAGATTTGTCCTTGAGACCAAAATTATATACGTTAAAAAATTTATAAAACAATTGAATTGAACTCCTAAAAATATGCATTTTTTAGCTTTAAAATAAAAATTTAAATTAAAAATAACTTCATTCATCTTTTTCTACTTTACTAGTAAAATGGTTCTTTACTCTGTTATAAGTATCAATGTCTTAAACATATGTACATATATATTTTGTAAGGTTTATAATTTATATATGTACAGGGTGGCGTAAAATGACCGATATGGTTTGAATGTTTAATAACTTTTTTATTTAATGGTTAATTATTATTATTATTTTTTTGTTATACAGTATATTAATAGGGAATATTTTTAGCTTAAGTAAAAAAATTATATCCCGCGAGTGGTGACCATTTTCATCTTCGCACATTCGTGCTCTTTCCAGTACATTTTCCATAACTTTTCGTAATTTTTGATCGTTGTTCTGTTGTGTACTGTTCCATTTCCAATTCCCCAAGTTTTCTTCACAAAATTCTGAAATAAAAATAAAAAATATAAGTAAATTTAAAAAGTTATTAAACAATCAAACCATATCGGTCGTTTTGCGTCACCCTGTATGTAAATATTTTTAGAATATTTATAGAAATTTCTGCCATAGAAATAATAGAAGGTTCAGTGATTATATTGGTAAAATGTTTGTCTAAAGTAAATATTATATGGGTTTTAGGTTTGGGATTTTTTAATATTTTGGTGTGTGCGATTGCAATTCTATGCGATTGTGAGCTAATATCATTTCTAATATGGCATATAAATATAATCGTTATCAAAGAAAAAAGTTAATATAACTCCAGTTTGACCCTAGATCTATATTAAAATTTTACCAGCATGGTCTAATAGCTGTATAATTTTTATATTGTGGTAGAATTGAATCTCATTGTTTCTGAACACTAGTTATCAATTATTATATTAATATTGAAAATGGTACGTATATATATTACTCCAAATAAATTTAAATTTTTCTAAAATACAATGTAGAAGTTCACTATATTCAATTAAGGACATAATGAACACTCGCTGTAAATTTTCATCACAAGTTTAATTGTAAATTAAAAAGGATGAAAATTATTAATTTATATACGTACACAATAATATTGGAAAAATTTTAAGTTTTTTAAAAAAAATTTTCCTAATGTTTATAGAAAAATGTATTAACCTTTATTATTGAATTGCTGAATATACCGTATATAATAGTTTTACTCTACATTTAGGAACACCTTATCACTGAATAATTAGTTTATTAGTCTATATATTTTTTTAATCATTACCTAAATATTTCCAACTTTTAACTTTTATTCATTCGTCACTTTTAAACATTTGTGTTTACATTAAATATTCCTAAAATTTATTTACCGTATAAAAGTTCCCTTGTGTATTGTTTCAAATCTGACATGTGTCAAAATTATACAAAACTGTCAAGAACGGTATACTTTTATTTTTACTTTTCAACACAAATTCTCAAATGAGAAAATTGATAATTAATTGAGAGGGATCGGCTTGGATTGCCATACATTCCTTGTAAATCCCCTTGGTGACCAAATTGTAATTTAAAACATGTATATATATATTACTTATACATTAATAGAAATTATTGGAAGTGGAATGAAGTGTCTCGATTTAAGATTTGATCAATTTAAAATTTTTAATTGAAGAACTTTTTTAATGATTATTATTAATTAAATTCATAAATATTGCCAATTCTATAGATAGCCCTCTGAAAGGTGATATAACTTTAATTCTAGTATGGTTACAAATAAAACACATACTACTCACCTTAAAATTATCAAATATAAGTTCTACTTTAATTTCCAGCTAGGAATTTTACTTTAATTTCATTTCATTGATCACTAATATGGAAATTTTTTAGATTTATAATTTCTTCGCATTTCAATATTAAAATTTCGTGTCATAAAATTTTTTTTAATCATGAATATGTATATATATATATATATATATCTAAAAAAAAATATGATGTATATATATACATACAACAAACAAACTTATATATTTCATTAATTTTAAGAGTAAAAAATAATGAAAAAATATTCATGGAACTGATGAAATTTTCATTTTTCCAAAACATGTTTAAAAACACCCTTGGCTTTAATTATCGAAATTATAAGTGCATTCTATACTTTTAACATTCTACAAAACATGGTTACATGATTTTTTTTGTTATTTTCTATTGCTATAGGATATATATTAATTATGTTCTACAGTATGAAACAACCCTGTCTTCAATTTTTCAACAATATAACAACAAAAACAAAAATAAAATGCAAAAAAAAAAATGCAATTGAATTATTGCCGGAATATGGCACGCGCGTTATCAATTCATTTATTCGTTCATTCATTCAGTCATATACACTTCAACATAATGTCATCATTTGCATTTTTTGATTATATTTTTTTTTTTTATTTTTTATTTGAGTAAAAGTATGTAGAATTAGTCACGTGGCATACCTTGATGCCAGTGCATTTTATATGTTTTGCCATAATAAAGTAAATAATTGACTTTTCTTAGTACTTAGTTACAATAAACAAATATTGGATGTTGGATATCTAGTAGTTATATTCATTAATTAAAATGCGGATACTACGTACATAGATTTGTAAAATTGAAAAAATATTTTAAAAATATTGAAAATTAAAATTGTAACTATGTTCAAAATAAGTATAGGCAGATTTTTAAAATTGATTGTCAATCGTTTGAGTAGCTTGGCATATGTGGTCATGTAATATATCAGGGCAGGGCCGTCTCCAGAGTCGTGTTAACGATATCCACCTAGTAACTAAAAAATTAAAACAAATTATCCTGTGTTAAATAATTACTAATGAAAAGACAAAGGAACTATCTCCAAAATCAAAAAAGCTAGAACTACTTTAATTTGAGAGTGTTCTGTCAAATTTTCATTATGTCCCTCAATTTTAAATGGTTGGAGTGGTGATTCAAAAAGGTAGCACACTCCATCCAAGGTCAATAAAGGTTCAAAAGAAATTGGAGTGGTGATCCTAGCAGGAAGGATACTCCAACGAATGTTAATTAGGGTTAAAAAGCATAACTGAAAAACGGTGTTCCGTCATGTTCTATGATCTTTTAAGATCTTTGGGTTAAATATGATGAGATTTTAAGATTAAAACTTAAAACTTGATAGCAGGGTACACCACTTACAAGTTCTTGAAAATTAATTTTCAATTAAAGTGGTGATACGGGTAATTACCGCACTCTTCTCAAACAAACAAGCATATCTTCGTACCTAATATAAATGGAACTTTTAAATTTGGTTAGGTTTTCTGAATTGATCAGTTAATTTCATCAGTCGATTTGATATTGACTTTAGTATTAGTTGGGTTTATTTTCATCCGGGTCAGTATCAAGGCTTGAAAAAAAACGATGTGGGTCACTCAAATAAAAAAAGATTTTTATTTTAAATGTTGGCTAACTTTGTTATTAAAATTTGAATATTTAATGTCAAATATAAAGTGTCAAATGTTGAATTAAAATTTTATATTTGTTTATGGAAGGTTTTGTTTATTAAAAAAGTAAAATTTTTTTTAAATTTATGTATAATTGTATTTGTTTTATATGAAAAACTATATCTGCACCACCTGTTACAATTGCCTGTATATATTTCCACATTAATATATTGGTTATGTTGTTGTTATTTTTACGTGTTATAAAGCAAATCTTGATCCTGAATCGAATGGAAATAAGGTATTATTTGAATACTAATATAAGTTATCATAATACTCTTCCAATTTTGTTCACTCAGTAATATTTAATATTTACGTCATCACTTTCATGAATTTTTTAATTTAATTTTACTGTTAAACCACCCCTAAAAGATTTTTTTAATATCATTTTAGAAATTGTCACACATCATCAATTAATCTAAAAATAAATTTTGCTTAAAGCATGTGTTTTTTAAAAAATTTTACATTATTTCCATTATATAATAAAGTACATATTACTAAGTATTATATAATAGTTATTTCATATTTTTAAGTACTTAAAATTAACCTTAACTATCCTATACTAAATTAGCTTTTCAAAAATACATAAATTATTAACGTGTGAAATAAATCGACCATGACTGTGTCAAATATATAAACTCGTATATCATTGGGCTTGTCAATTTTATTTCTTTTAAATTGCGCCATAAAAATTGAAAGACGATAAGAATTATGAGAGTAAATAGTTAAATATATCAACTATTTTTAAAAAAAATTGTGAATATTTAATGTAAAATTTACAATAAGTATCTATAGGATATGTATTTAATGTAACGTAAAATAAAAAATAGATACTTTCATTACTCAAGTAAAAAAATAAACAATTTTTTTTTTTGAAAATAATGATGACACTGATTATTATGATTATGTAAATTTCCATTAAAATATTTATTATAAAATTTTCCTTTTTTTAACTCTTGGAAATAAAATCAGAATAAAATATTTGTTTTTTTAAGAAGAAAAAGTTTCAAATTGAAAATATAATTAATTTCAGAGAATTTTTGATTAGTTGTAAACTTCTAAGAGTTGTTTAATAATATAAAATTAACTAACACAAAAGTTGGTATGATTATAGGAATTAATTTTTTTAAGAATCTTTTGAATACTCCTAGGAAATCAATGATTCCTTATAAAATTTCCTTTAAATAAGGAACTAGTTCTAAGGATTGAAAAGAGAGTTCTTAGATAAATGACCTATCACTAATATATTTAAAAAATTTTTAAAACTAGTTTCCTAACCAAATTTCAAGTGAAACTCGTTTGTGATATAGTATTTTCCAAAGTTGAAATTTTCATTTTTTAGGAACTGGTATTTTTTTTTAGAATGATAGAACTTTAAATCAAAGTATATCTATTGTTGAGATGTAATTTTACTTGGTCACGTGTTCAAAAATTTTCTTGCTAGCTTTTACTCTTTCCACACATACATATGCAAAAACTTACTCAAATTGTTGGAAATAGATAGTAATAGGAATATTTCATGCAAGACGGAAATTTAAAGGACGGAAAATTAAAAAATAAAAAAAAAATTGAAATTGAAACATAGTAAAATTGCATAGTGTGTCGAAAGTAATAAACCAATAATAAACTTTAAAATATAATTGTAAAATTTTCAAACGAGACCGCCACTATATATACACGCGATTTCAAATTCAGTAGTTCCTATACCTGATACAATATACTCATACATAGACAATTTTCTTCGAATTTTTGCAATTCCATTAAATTTTTTCGATTCTATTCGATTTTATCGAAAATATGTATTTAGTGATGAAGCTCGCTTTTAGTTGAACGGCTACGTAAATTTCAGCAGGTTTCATTGCATCCTAAAAAATGCTCACTATAGTGTAGTTTATAACTTAAAGGCAATCTAATTAATATAATACCAAATTTAAAAGGTTGCTTACTTCCGCCGATTACCAATTAAAGATATTGACTCCACCCCTGAAAATTAACTTTTTTATAATTTTTCGCCTATCTTTAGAACTCGCATCATATGGAAACATTAAACGTAATGAAAAAACTGTAGTTATGCATGATCTAATTATAAAAATAATTGTGATAACATACAGTTGTTAATTATTTATAACTGGAGTATGAATCATAACTTATTATAAGTAATAATAATTATAAAATAAAATTAAAACAAATTTTGTTATCTGAATTCTGTTATATGAAATATGTTGCTATTGTTGATTGCAGAACTTAAGGCGTTGCACGAATTGAATTTTGAAATATTGATTATTTTTGAAAAAACCTTACATCACAAATGCCTATATAGTTTTGTAAAACCTTTTTAAGACTCGGAGGAAAATTACTCCAAAGGTTTGGCTTTAATCAAATATACATTCTATAAGACCGCAAGTGGGACAAAATAACAGACACTATACTTTTGTATAATAGATAACTAAATCTTAAATCTAAAATTTGTATTACCATATAACAGTTAAGTTAAAAAAAAATACAAGTTAAAAGATACACAGATACACAGATAAACTTATATACATATACATAAAATATTCTTTTTAATATAAGTACTTATCATAAAATTTTAAAGTTTTGATTTTATTTTTCTTCTAGTGATAAGTTTTCAACCTAATTTTTTTCTTTTTGTTTTTGGGTTGGGGTATACTTTAAAACAATTTTCCTCTTTATTTTTAGTTTTTTTTCTTTTTTTTTTTAAATAAATTTCCCAATTTGTATCTTAAGTCAAGTTCAATATTTAGATGTCAAAAACATTGTTCAAGGTTTATTTTCTTTTTTAAAATTTTATAATTATACTTATCAGAAAATGCTTTTGTTTTTGTGAACCGTTCCGTTTAATTTTTTATTCCAATTGATGAAAATTTTAAAAGTTTTTTGTTTTATTTTTTTAACCATAAAAGAATTTTTCAAAAAAGTTTTTCTTTACACCAAAAGAAAACTTTTTTAAAATATTAAGAAAAGTGGTTTGATGGTGAGCGCGCTTTGCTTTTCAAAAAATTAATAATATAGCGTTGTAAAAAGTATATGACAGTATTTGAACCCTAATAAATATGATGTATATTTTACTGAAGATTTATTAAAAATATGTGTATGTGTATATATATGTACCTATTATTTTACAGGGTGATTTTCTTTGAGCTCTTGATTATTTATGGGGTGTATTACTGCGTCTAAAAACTAAGCGAAAAAGTGCGCTTTAAGAAAAGGTTTTTAATTTTTCCACTACTCTCAATTTCTGAGTTAATGGAACCTCAAATTTATCTTCAGTTTCAATTAAATATGTTTTAAAAACAAAACAATTAGTTAATAATACCATATTTATAACAAATTTTGAACGAAAAGTAAACTTGTTTTTAAAAATCATGTTCAGACTCTACAATTGAGTAAATTTTGACAGCAAGTAAAATTAAATTTGTCATTCTATAATTGTTTTTAATTTATGTATTACAATTTTTTTCATAAATAACAAAAAATTACAAATCGAAGGGATATGAAAAATACAAAAAACTTCGATTAATCAAAAAAACCAAAAATCGATTATGTCAAAAATTTAAGTACTACTAACCTTAGGGAAATGAACTGAAGAAACTAATTCAAAAATTTCAAATTATTTCATTGAATATTTTCTTGTTTATTGTACGTTCATATACAAATTCGAAAATCGAATTGATTGTCTTTTAAATAAATCTAATGATATGTCAAATGCAATAGTATTATACTACGTTCATAAATTCCAAAATCTAGTTGATTACCTAATGCAAAATCAATTGACATGTCAAGTGTTTACAAACATTTTTTAAAATAAAGCACGTAATACGGACTTGACATTTTTATTATATTTATTTTTAAATTAAATTGTGAATTTAAAAAAAAAATTCTAATCTTGAATTATTTTAACATATTTTATGTTTTTCAGCCATTTTTAATTTTTATACATCAAATTTTTGTACTTTTTATTATGACAGTTGACAAATATAAAAAAAAAACAAAGGTTGTGAAATTTTTTTTAATAATCAATTCAAAAATCGAAAATTCATGGATGAACGACTTTATTTTGAGGTGATCTTCAGAATATCAAGTAGTGAATTTCTTTGACAGATAAAGTTTTTTAAAATTGTCTTCACAAATTATCACTTTCATTTCGATGAGGAAAGGTATTACCCGGGGAAAATCATAATAGGGAATATATGAGGAGGATCAGAACCAAAGTGATCTAACCGACTAAAAAAATATTTTTTAAACAATTTAATTATAAAAAAGAAAAGAGGAGTTAATTTCCAGTTACATCTGCGGTATTCGATTTTTTTAGTGTCTAAGCCTTGTGACTTTTTCTGAAATTTTTTGTAGGTTAGGTCACTTTTGTTCTGAGCCTCGTGACTATACATTATATAGAGGGGGATTTATATATACGACATATATACGGATTTATATAGACGGGGATTAATATATTTAGTCTTTTTCCCCTCTAGAAATTGTGTGTAGGGGGATTAATGGGGAAAAAGTAATAGACTTCTATCTATCCTACGGAACAATTTTTGACTCACCTTATAAGTATTCAAAATTGTAAAGAAATTACCCTGTATGTTTATGAATTTATATACCTATAACGACTTATATATACTTATTGAATTTAAATTATCTATTATAATAATTTATTACTTCATTATCAATTTAAAAAAAAAAAAAGATTTGTCTAAACATTTTTTTTTATCGCCATCTTCTACTTCTTGGGTTTGGATAAAAATATTAAATTTTATTTTATATTTATTTATCGTTTTTTAAATATTTAAAAATATTTTTGGATAGAGCAAAACATTAAGAATTAAATTTTTTCTGTATTTTAAATGAATATTTTTTATTTAAAGAACCAATAAAACTTGGAACCTTTTATTTTGAACACATTTATATATATAGAGTAATAATAAAGACGATTTATATGACGATTTTACTTAAAATATTGAAAATGAATTATATTAAGATAAGTACATATGGTTCTTTTTTTTTTAAGTCTATTACTGCAGTCAATTTAATTTTAATAATTGATTTTAAAATAAAATTTCATTATACAGATTATTTTCTAAAAATTGAATTATAACATACTTACCACAGAATTTTTGTAATATCAATAAATGAAATGAATTCAATTCGGAACATTAAATTTTAATATATAGGTCTGCAGTACTGGGGTTTAGTACTTACATAGGTTTTCATTTTAAAAAAACATGAATTGATTTTTAATATAAAAATTTTTCGTATTTAATAAATAAAAATTGAGTATATTTTTAAATAGGAGTTTATTATCATTATCAAATATTTATATTTATTATCATTTTTATTTATTCTATAGAAAAAATTTTTATCTTTAAATGATTCCAAGAAAACTTGCATTCATATGATGTGTGAATTCTTATTAATAAAATAAAAAATGGAATCAATTGATTAATGTAAGAAGTACTCAAAACACGTACCCTCAACACGTGTTGATTCATTTATCAAATAATATTATTTAATTATTTAATTTGGACTTTAGATATATGATATATATATATTATATATAAATTTAGTTAATAAGAATTTAAGAAAATTAAAAACGTGTACAACATATCTGAATCACTTGTAAAACTTAATTATTTAAAAATTTGCAAAAAAATGAAAGAACTTATTTTGCACAGCCCACGATTTACAGAACCAATGAAGTTGAAAAAATTCATTAAATTGAAAGGAAAATATATATATCTTATTATGTGTCCATATATTATTGAAAACGTTTGTTTTTTTCACAATTCATTCCCTCATTCCCTTTAACATTTTTTTCATTCGAAATTTAATGAGACTTCCTACGAATACTACTCCTTGTAACACATTTTAGTCATTTCTTTGTTCTTTTTTTGTTCGTGCGCAAATTATGCTGACAAATACAAATTTGTTTTTTGAATGTTTTTAAAGAATTTCTCATTATTAATGAAAAATTGGGAAAAAAAAATGTCATCATTCAACTTTCGTAGAAAAATTAATGTGATTCACATCCTATTTAGCCTTCATCAATTGAAGAGAATCCTTATATTAATTCCAAATAACTAATCAAACAAATACTTATATACATTAATTTTTTTCTAAAAAAAACATATATAAGTACGCATGAATGTTGCCACGTTAATAATGTCATATTATTACAACTTTACAACATTACATATTTCCAATAAAATTGAATTAAATCATTTTTCTCTTGCAAGGGTTTTTTTTTACAAGTAATTAAAATTGACCTTTCACTCCTATTCAATAATTGTAAATTCTACTACTCTTAATTGGCATCAATTAACATTGTACAAATTAATTAAAAATTAAATTATTTGATTAAACAATTAATCTAACACGATGTTTTTACACGTGTTTTTTTTTTTTTTTTACTTGACAACATTTTTTGTTTTTACAAGCATATTTACAATTTTATTAACAATCAATAGTAACGCCTACAAGTATGCATTTCATTACGATATAAATAAATTTTTTAATATAAAAATTTTTTTTTAGTATTAAGTACAATATTCAATATATATATACTCTTTTCACATGATTTTGGTCCTTTTTCAAATGAAATGAATTTAAAAGATAAAATTATAAAATTGTATTTAAAAATTGTAAATTAAAAAGTAAATATGTTAATATGTAAAATATAAAGTTTAATTATAAATAAATAATAATATATAATAATCATGTCGTAAGTTATTCCAGTAATGGCTTATGTAGACAAGGAAAACAGTAATGTTGCTTAAGTACCTTTTTGTAATATTAGAATTCAAATAAATAAATATATTTATACCAATTGTTCTAATTCGATGCTTTTTTCAATCAGCCCCCTATCTTAGAGCCCAGTAGACGGATCATAAAGTTCATTTCTAAAGCTCGATCTTAAAAATAGTTCCCAAAAACGCAGATGCATTACATAATTGGGGACTAGATTTTTCAAATCATGTCGGTTCGATTTCTAGGTTCCAAGATACTGCAGCGTAGACGGATCATAAAGTTCATCTCTAAAGCTCGATTTTAAAAAAGTTCCAAAAAATGCAGATGCATTACATAATTGGGCACTAGATTTTTCGAATCATGTCTGTACAACTTCTAAGTCCCAAACTACTGGGGCGTAATTAAAAAGGACCTAAATGATTTCGAAAGATTAATTTCTTTTGAAAATAGACAAATTTTATTAGAAAAAGGACCAACTTCATGTAGAAAGAGTATATATATTTTATAGGTGTATGAAAATAGAACAATTTATTTGTTGAATAATGAAAATGAATTATTATCGTACATTAAAACCTATTTTTATAGTTATCCATTAGTGAAATTAAAAAAAAAATTACTGATTAGAAGAAAATACTAATTAAGAAGTTATTTATAAACTATTATTATTATATTCTCATAACTTTAATTAAAATGATTGGATATCATTAAATTATATATTAAAAATATATAAATATTCATTATATAATAATTTGTTTTGTCTATATTCTATAATAATAATAATAGTAATAATAGTTTACAGATATAAATATTTTTATTTTTAAAAAACACTTTACTTAAATTAAATTATATTTTAAGAATATACTAAGAAGAAAAATTAAAAGAAAGTAGTTCGCTAAACTGATATAATTTTAATGTAAAATGTTAAAGTTTTATATTATATATTGCCATAATAATAGTTAAATTCATTCAATGGTAATAATTTTACTATCTTTTCAATCGAATAAAGTTTAAAAAAACTTTTTTAGTTAGAAATAAACACAAATTACAAGTTTTAAACTAAAGAAAAACTAACATACTACTTATTATAGTTTTTTTTTTTAGTTTATACAAAACTAGCGCCTAAAAGTTTTCAGGATACACCTACGATTATAAAGTATAACTATATAATTTGAAATTTCTTTGATGAAAAATTTTTCATAACATGCGATTAGTTATTTGCTAATTTTATTGTAAAACAAATCCAAAAACAAAGACCAAAACATATTATGAATTTATTTCCAAGGTTGCCATACTGTTAAAATTGTAATCGTATAGTAATTCATTTTTCCTCAATATGAATGAATAAATTATTGTAAAAACTGGTTTTTTAAGAATTTAAAAAATGAAAAATTAAACAATAAGGAGGTCATCAATTATTGTGATATGAAAAATTTATTTCAAACTTTGTTGTAATGTAATGAATATTTATTTTTAGTATTTAGCGTTTGAATGCAAAACTATGCATTATTGTAATATGAAAAACCGAGTAGTTTCCTTTTAATTTCACTAAAATTATTTATTTTTACAAATACAAGTATTTCGTTTATGAAATGCAGACTTCTTCAGTGATTGTACTCGATTCGAAGAATCTTTGCATTTTTTAATTTTCCAATATTAGAAACAATTTTCAATTTTGTTCTGATATTGGAATTTTAAAACATTAAAAATTTGTTATTGTCTTGTTATAGATATTAATGTGGTATAAATTTAAAAAGAAAATCTAAGTTTATTTGCATAATTCCAAATAACAATATGGTCATTCTTCGTGGAAATGAGAGAAAAATTGTATTAAAAAATAGCAGTCGAAAGAAGTATGACTCACACAATAACAAGGGATTCAAAAGAAAGAGTAATCAAGTCAAATAGGGATCAGAATATTCTAAAATCAAAAATATAAAACATTTGGGTAGAGTTTATCTCAATATCATAACTTGTGGAAATGTAAGTGCTGAAAATAAGCATAATAGATTATAGGTTAACAGATCCTATAATAGATAGATCTATCACAAAGAATTGCTGGTTCATTAGGATGTTTTTGCACCATAACAGAAACCTATCAACAAAATTCTAACCTCAATTAAAATTAAGTATTTTCTGAGCTCAATTAAATTTTATAAACAATAAGGAAGATTATAAATGCCCTTGTCAACTTTTTGATATCCGTGGAAAGCCAATATGATGATTAAAATAAAATAAACCATAAATTCCCAAACAATATTTAAAAAACAAAATAATTAAAAAAAATTATAAAAAAAATTTGGCCCACCCCCACTTAATAAATGAAAAATACTGTAAAAACAAAAAAATTGCATCCACCTGAATCCAATTTCAAAACTTGCCAACGCACTTGCCCTTTATTAATTACTTTACTTGTCCATTTTCTATTGTAACCTCGTAGTTTCATTAGATTCACAGTTATCGGATTGAGAACTTTGTATGGCAGCTTCCTAAAAAACGTGCCATATGTATTAAAAACTGAATGTTTATTTTGAACCATCAACAAATCGATACCAATTGTCTAAAAATTAAATTCGTGTGAATTTCCAAACTCCAACTCTTTTAGTTTTGGAATTATCGTGCGATCCGACAGACACACATAGCTAGATCGACTAACTGTTCGATGCTGATCTCGTTTTAATCAAAATACAATTATCTTGTGTCCAAAACCTTAACCCTTTTCGTTTTTTCAGTAACTTCAGTGCAACTTCAAACATGAGCGGTCTTCACGTTTTGCGACTTTTTTCCCAACGTGTTAAATTTCCAACATTGTAAATTTAGATATGACGTAAACGACCTATTGGAAAGACTAATTTTACATAGCGAAAATATGATTCTTTTCTGAAATGTCAATTTATTTTTTAAAATGTCAAAATATAAAAAACATAAAAAAAATTAACATATTTTTTTTTTATACAGTAGAAAATGTCTCAAACACAATTCCAATATGCTGAAAATTTTAGTTTAAGAAACAGCCATTGAAAATGGTTTGACAAATTTAATTTGTCAAGGTATTGGAAATAAACAAAAATTTCATGGATAGGAAATTTGTCAAGATATAAAGACACAAAACGTGAAGACCCTTATGACTAAAGAATCTTTTACATACTAATTTTGTTACCTTTTACCTCACCTTTCAACTAAATATTTTTCTAGACTTAGTTTTCATAAAGCACGTCTTTCCCATTAAACCAAAGCTATAAAATAATCCATCATTTGTTTTCCAAAATTGAATTAAAACAAATAACAAAGATCTTGTAAATAAAAATCTAATCAATTGACTATAAAATTTTATGAAAAATTTACTTACAAGTTACATTTTGAATCAATATAAATAATAAATTTCATTCATCCATTATTTTTTTGCAACTCTTAAATTGATTTCACATTATTCTTAAATAAAACTCAAATCTATCTTAAGAATAATATGGTAATCCTATAATGTCAAATGAACCTGAAATTTATGTCAATTTAAGTATATATTAGTTAACTATACTATTTATACTTATTTGATATACAATAAGTAAATAATAAAACTAAAAATACCAATTTATGAAAATGAAAAGGACAACAAAAGAAAATAATAATTTGTTTTTGATTTGAAAGAAAAAAAAAAAAGAAAAAACAACAACAAAAACAACAACAAAACAATAATAAATAAAAAACTTATCAAAATTTAAGCGTAACAACTTGTTTGATTTGACATTGATGAAAAAAGGATAAAGTGCTGTCATGGCCATTCACAATATAAGAATTTTTTAACCATTACTAACAAATCTGTTCTTGAAAATTCCAAAAATAAAGAAAAAAAAAAAATTAAATAAATAAATAAAATAATGGAAATCTTTTTACGAAATTGCGTTTGTAATTTAATAATAAATTTAATACGTTTAACAGTGATGTATTTAATTTTATTATTTAGACAACTGTAATGGTAAATGCAGTTTATATTAAGAACAATCGGTTAATATCATAATCATACCAATGGAATAGTGGTAAAGACGCCACCATTAAAGGTCTCGGGTTCAAACCCCGGTCAAATCATGTCTAATAAAAAAATATCGTAAAATTGTATAATTATATCGTAATAGTTTATATCGTAATTCGTAATATAAAATAATATATATAAAATTTACATGAGTGCATTCATAATCTTATACAATAGCTACTATAGAGTAATCAACAGCTTAGTTAATATTACGATTAAAGAAACTGATGCCTAGTGCAAATAGACTTGGTGAATTCCTAATACTCGTCGAAGGAGTGAAAAAGAACTAAAGAAAAAATAAAATATTTGAATGTAGCTAACATCTTCGGTTTAAATTTCTTACTTTCAAAATGTAAATACTAAAATACCAAACTAAGAAAAATTGTAAACATTTTATTATTCAAATATTTATTAACAATTTTTTTCTCCTTACAATTCTCTAGGGAGCAATGGAACATCCACTTTACCTTTACATTTATTTCGATTTTGTGATATAGCCTTTACTTGTGACCATGTTTGGCTAATTTTATTACCTCTTTCAATACTGTTCTTTAACAGCTATTCTGAGATCTGCCTATGTATTTTCTTTCTTGTGGTTGCCAATCTAGAGCTTGTCTATACATGAGATACTTTTTTTTCAATTTCAATAGGATCTTTATCAACAATTGATACAAATTAATTGGATGCATAAATGTTACAATAAGTTATTAGAGTTTAATTCCGACCTTAGCCAAAGCTGTCTAGCCGTTGTTTAAAAAAATGATAAATTCGTAATAACTAAGAACTTTTCTTCTGTCCAATAAAACTTTCTCAAGTTGAACTGCAAAAAATTAATTGAGATAAATATATATACTAATTTATATATATATATTTATTTATTAAGTATTTCCAAGTTGACGGGCCCTTTTCCTTTCGTATATAAGCCAACAATATTATTTTATTAGCATAATATTATTTATTTTGTAATATTATATTATTATTAATATTATATATATATATATTTTATATTTTACTATACATATTTGGTCACCATGGGGATTTGAAATGCATAATTATTTTCGAATTTTTTTTTTTTAAATATTGTAGGACCTGAATTGAATGCGTGACCTCTCGGTTAATAAGTTAAACGCTTACCCACTACACCATCGGGGCCCCAAAATTTATATATAAATCAATTAATTGGTTGTTTAAGAAAAATTTTCGAAAGTAATTTTGATTTATAAGTACTTTTCAAAAATATTAAAATTAATTCATAGATTTCAGTATAGAATATTGATATATTTTTTTTTAAATTAAATTTTATTCTAAAATTTATTCTCAACATTTAATAATTTTCACTCAATTTTCTTTATTAAACATTATGATCAAACGTGTTCGTAATAGTTCTTTGAACAAATAAAAACAAATATTTAATTATTAAATACGTTATCATACGTTTATTAAATCAAAATATAATAAAAAGGTATACAATTCAAATTATTTAGTGTTCTTAATTATTCCAGATATTATTATTTAATTAATTATTTTGAAAAGTTTTTTAATTACAAAATATTACAATATATTATTTTGTTAATCCGACCCTGTTCTTAAAGGTAAACAAACATTCAATAAAAAAAAAAATAAAAAAAAAAAAAAAAAAAAATTCTAAAAATCAAATTAGGATTTATTCTTTCCACAATAATTAAAATACAAATAAATTCTAATTTTGTTTTCCTTATAGTAATTTACTTTGAGGTATTTATTGTATTATTTAATTTATAAGTAAGTGGGTTGACTAACTATATTTACTTAAAAAAAAAAAAAAAAAAAAAAAAAAATAAATTAAATCAAAATAAAAATTTATATTAAACATTACGTTTTTATTCTAAAATTCATTCCAAAAGAAAATCTTCAAAAAAAAAAAAGAGACCATTATTTATTAAAATGTCCTGTCCAGTTTTGTCCCTGCCATTGAATAAAACTTTTATATCCAAGGTCAGCAAAAATTTAAACAATAATAGCAGAATATATATATTTAAAAATTTTGTATGTATATGTGATTATCTTTTGTTTTTAGTTTTTTCATTCTTAAAGATACATACTTAAAAATAAATCTTAAGATTTTTATTTATTTTTATTTACGTGTATCTATAGGTTCCATATGTACTTACACACTTACACTTTTATTAAATCATGTATTTTTTATTAAATTTTCCAATGAAAAATAACAGAAAAGAGAGAAGAAAAAGTGAATTCATGGTCAAAATTGGGTAAAATACAAAAAAACTTGAAAAATAAAAAATTTATTAAAAAAAATATATATGGGTTCTTATTTTTATATTAAGGGTCTTGATTGGTAAAAGGGTAAAGATATAATCTTAAAAAATCTTAATCTTAAGGAATTTAAAATTTTAAAAAAATTATATTAAATAAAGTGTAACTATGTATTAAAATTGAAGAACAAATTCCTGCAATTCGGTCTGATTAATTTTATTTTGCAAACATTTTTGAATCATTTTTACATACGGTATTAGAAGGTTTTACTATATAGAATTACAGAGTTTCTAATGATGAGCTTTTATATTTGAAGCCAGTTAAAAGCTTGGAACTCAGAAAGATGGTAAATGATTTTTTCAAAATATCAGATTATTGACATTAAAGAAACAGTTCAATTGTACCTAAAACCTTAATTAGTCTTTTTACATTAAAATTCATTAAAATAAACAAATATAAAAAATATAAACAAATAATTGAATTGAATAATATAATTCGCAGATACTGAAATACTTTAGAATACCTTAGGAATATTTAATTATAAATTAATTAACAAATGTATAGAATTGTATATATATTGAAAATCTAACACATTTCTAAAAGTAATAAAGTCTTCTATACCATCTCATGGAATAATTATAGATGTGGAATTCATTAAGATAAATTCTAATAATGAAAGTTTGACATTCCCAGTACTTTTCTCCTATAGTACTGTTTATTCGTTTAATGTATGTATAATTAACAATGTGTTCCAAATCGCAATTATATATAATTTAAATCGCTTTTGCTTGGATTTTTCTTTTTAAACGCTTTACATGAAAATTGTAAAAATTATTTACAACTCACATTTGTTGAACGGTTTATTGGGATTTTAACTGTCACAATTCTGGATAGAATACACATTGTATAATGATGTTTATTGGATTGTTACAGTATTATCATTAAAAATTATTTCTTTATTTATTCTTTATTCCTTTTTCAGATTTTTAAAAGAGAATTCAATTATTCCCCCGGATCAATTCCCAAAAGTAACCCAAGTTACAATGAATATAAGATTTCAAACCTCTTCCTCCCTAGAATATTACGCAATAAATAAATATAACATAAAATTGTCATATCGTATTAGTAACCAATAACGAATCATTTTTATGTTTTCCTTTATCCATAAGACGCATTTTATATATATACATAATTAATAAACAATTTATTGATTGTAATTTGTAACCCTGAAACTATTCTAAGAACCCAATAAAATTCCACAATATTTTAATAACAATAATAAAAAAAAAAGATTTTTATCTTTTTTATAAGAAAATTTTTATTTTTCAAAAGAAAAAAATTGACAAAAGAAAATTATAAAAGGAAAATTGATTAAAAATGGACCAATATTATATTATATTAATACAATTTGTATATATATTATTATATTATATATTAATCTCTCTATGGTATAAGCATTTTCTTTTCTTCTTTTGGGACAAATTTTCATACAAAATGTAATCATTAAAATAAAAATTTTTACGAATGAAATGAAAATAAAAATGGAAAATAAGGAAGTCAATAATAAAAACTGATTTCAAAATCATTGCTTATATAGCGTATCTTGAAATAAATATAATGGATCAATTTAAAAAAAGAAATAATAATAAAAGGAAAATAAAAAATTCTCTTGAAATTGAAATTTATGCAATTGTGCACTACAAATATTTCATATTTTGTCTAAAGTAAAATAAAAAAAATTTCAATTTTACCACGAAAATATGGCGCCTGTATAAAGTTTCTTTAATTTTTTTTTGTATAACGAATTCTACATTTAATTTATCAGTTATTATAATATCTAAAGATACCACCATATCGATAGATCGTATATGACAAAATTTTAGGGTTTGTTGCTCGAGTGTGGTAAGACCTAATGACAGAGAGTCTGGTGCCTTCCTATTTGCTGATGATGGAATAATGAAGCATTGCCAAAGATAAAAAAAGGTAAACCTATAAGAGCAGAATATTATAAAAAGTGGAACTTGAATCTAAACTAAAATAAATGTAATATCATTTGTATTAGAAATGCAAGCGGCAGTAAGCAGCGACATCAGTAAGCAGCGACATCAGTAAGCAGTTAGTGAAATTAAAAAATGATCATGCAAAATAGGAAATAAAAACATATAATTAAAGGAGGCATTAGACGTACTCCAGAATTGACTTTACAAATAAATTTAAATTTAGTCCACATGCAAGGAACATGCTAAATAAAGCAAGAGGAGTAACAGCAACATTGAAACCATTCCTATCTTCAAATTTTGTTCACAAATCAACGGAATGTTTAATTTATAAAAGTCTTATAAGACCTATTCTAGGATATGGATCCACAACATGGATGCAAATTTCCCCAACCATGGCAAATGAATTAGAAAATTACAAATATCTGTTAGATATCAATTAGAAACACTTTTTTTTACTCCGGAACATATTTACAATTAAATCCAAGTACCTTTGTAAAGCAAATACATATCACCAATTAGCCTTAAATGAAAAATAGTTCTCATTATTCAATAACTCATTATTATTGATTACACTGACTTGAATTTTCGAATAAAAAATTATAGAGCACTTGAAAAAATGCCTTGAGCAAGTAATTAAAATATAAAATGTAAGAAGTATTTTTACAAATTAGAATAAACATAGGTAGATGGTAACACTAATGTGAATCATATTGTTTTTAAATGTCACAGATGGCACAAAATATATTTAAGTCAGCCTTATTGAATTGTTAGATAATAATTGTAACATATTAAAATTGTTGAAATTTTATAAGCTCAATAAAAAAATAGTTCTTTTAAAAATATAAGCAAACAATTTAATTGAATAATATAATTCGCAGATACAGAAATACTTTTTAATACAAATATTAAATTGTATCTATTGGTAATCTAAGAAGTTTTATATGTTATAAGGCCCAATTTTCACCATCCCTCATAATCTAACAATCCAAAATAACCTTAACCAAAATCCCAATATTCTTCCATATCCCGATCCCCGTAACTAAACTGTGCATTTGTATCAAAAGTCCATTTGTTCAAAAAGAATTTAGTTTTAGTGTGTTAAAGTCCTACAATACCAAAAGGAACAACGCACTATTCCAATGGGTGACTTTCGAGCTTTCCATTCCTTCGTAAAAAAAGTGCTAACTCATGTTTAAATTGTATGTGGAATTCATTAAGATTAGAAAATCTTAGACAATTTCGGATATTCTATTATTAAAAATTTTAATTTTATTACTCTAACAAAAGTTTTATACCGAAGTCAAAATTCAATTCGCATAAATAAAATCAAATTCTATTTTAAATTTTAATTACAAAAAAAAAATTAAAAAATAATAAATATCAGTCATTTTTATAAATAATTGTCAAATTTCTATTGTTTTTAAAATTTAAGTCAAAAATAAAAAATACTTAATTATATTTGTAATAAAAAATGTTTACTAAAATTTTGAAATACATTTTACCAATACGTCCGAAAAATTCAATAATAACAAGATATTTTAATAGTGATAATGGTATAAGTGATATTCTTAGGGTAGCAATATGTGGTGCTGGAACTGTTGCAGGACAAATGCTAGGATTCTTTTTAAAAAAATCAAAAATTAATATAGAGATTAGTATGTATGATCAAGCACCAATAGTTGGTAATATAACAAAGCAATTAGATTTAATTGATACAAGAAATCGTGTTGAAATTTATAATGGACCCATTAAATTGAAGAATGCATTAAAAGTAATTAATAAATTTATTAAAAAATTATTAATATACATTGTTATATACACATACATAAATGTTTATAGGGTGCTGACATTGTAGCAATTTTAATTAAATCAAAATTTATTAAACCCACAACAAATTTAAGTTTATTCGAATATAATTTTCAACAAGTTGGAAATATTGCAAAATGTTGTATTGAAGTTTGTCCCAATGTAAGACAACTTTGTCCTATAATATTTAAATATTGTTTTAATTTAAATAAAACATAATTTATCATATAGGCAATAATAGCTATCGGAACGGAACCTATTAATTGTATTGTACCAGCAACTTGTGAATTATTCAAATATTTTGATATAGAAAATGATCATAGAATTTTAGGAATAACATCTTTGGATGTAATGCAAGCTGCAATTGTTTATGCAAATATGTATAATTTTGATCCGAGTGATATATATGTACCACTTACAGGAGGAGCATCAGGTTTTTATTTATACAAAACTAATGATCAATGATCTATAAAATCTAATTTATAATTATTTTATTTGATTTGAAATTAATTATCTAGCTGATACAATAGTTCCGATATTTTCGGAAGCAGCACCAATAGTAACTGGTGAAATTGGACGTGATTATCCTGAACGTATGTATAATGCATTTTTACAAAGAAAATCAATTGAAAATGAATCTGAAGTTGCATATGGTTATTCATGTATGAAATTACTTAAATCTATAATGAATGCATTACTTGGTAAAAATGATATAGTTGAAACAGCATTTGTAGCAGCACCTGAAACCGCCTCTGCCAAATATATGACATCATTAATAGATTTGGGTGAAAATGGAATTGAAACGGTTTATGAACCACCAATTAATTTAAATCGTTATGAAAAACGTTGTATGCAAACAGCAATGAGTAATTTACAACGTGATATTGCCTTTGCTGAGAAACATTTGTTTGCAACTCGAAGAGTTGAAACAAGATCAAGATAAATTTTTTTTTGAATTAAATTTAAATTATTTTGATGTTTTATTATATTTTGTCCAAATATATGTTTGCGATAAACTTTCAACTGAAATAGTTAATATATATATACATACATTAGAATAAATATTTGTTAATATGTCAAATTTATTTAAATGTCATAAAATTATTGTATATTAAAATAGAAATTCAAACAATTCAAATTTCGTTTAAATAATGTTCTGAAAATGAATTAATTATTTTTTAATACTCGATAACTGTTGAAGACAACTACTGAATTAATTTCAATTAATATTAACCGTTTCTTAGTTCCGGGACATTAATTAATGTGCGACAAACTTAAGACAAATCAGACTTTTGTGTCTTAGCCACAATTCGCAGCCATGACGCAGTTGCAAAATGTCAAAAAACCTAGCCATCAAATTGAAGTGACATTTAATGTAAACAAATTAAGTAAATAAACATAATTAATTTTCAATCATTGAATTGAACGTTAAAGTAAAAAGTTTATTTTACTTTAAATTTTTTAATATTATTATTTATATAAAAAAAAAATTTAATTTTTAATTTTTTACACTAAAAAGTAATAAATATAAATTGTTGACAAAACACACTTAGCTGTCAAAGAAAGCAGAAGTCAAAAATTGATTAACTTTTGCACCAAGGCTGCGTTGAAACTTTATTGGTACTTTCATGATGTTGATTTGTATTGTTTTCAATATGTTTGACTTTTGAAGTAGAAAACGTTGTTGGCTGCGCTCATTGTTTTCAAGAGGTTATTTTTTTTAAATTATACAACGAATTGAAGAACGAAAACATATTTTTAAATTGCATTAGTATTAAAACGCCAAACCATCTATTTGGTTAAAAATAGTTAACATTAGACATGGAAAATTAAATTTTTTAGAATATAAATTGATATTCAATTAACAAGGGAATTATTTGAGTCCATAAAAATTAGAATTGGAGCATGTGTTCAAGAATTATAGATAATATAAAATTTTACTTTATTTTTTACTTTTAACGAGTTTGAAATGTCAAAATCTTCATTTACAAAATTTGCGAAGTCCAACGCCCAACTGTAAATACCGTAGTTTCACTTATCATGACAGGGCTGTCCATGCTTTTGTGTATAAAAAAAGCAAAATTTAATTTAAATTTACACACATTTGGTACGATTTTAGTCTTACAAAAAATTCAACAAAAACATATCATATGATTCATTTGTCATTTTGTAAAACGTCAAAATCCGGAATTGCTCTATATTAAGTACTAATAAAATATTTATTGAACAGAAAGGTGTCATTTAATTCTAAATATTTATTTTTTATTATTTTTATCAACGATAGTAAAAATCTATAATAATCTAAAATAATTTAGTGTAAAGGGAAACAAGCAATTTAAAGTTTCTTGCATTCCAATTATTTTACGCTCATTTTTTTTTTATTTGTGGAATAAAATAAAAAAAAAGGCAGGAAAGGTAAAATAAACTTTCTTTTCCGGTATCTAATCTAAAACGTTTAGTTTTTTTTTTAATAGCAATCAATCAAGCATTTTTATGCTGTATAAATATTTAATTATTGATTATCATTAAATTTTATTTCATTACACAATATTGTTAATTGGTTTAATGGTCATGACTGTTTTTTTTTCCTTTATAGTAATTTTTTTTTTTATAGGTTCAATTTCTTGGAAATGGTTTTGAATTCAATTCACTGAGTTTTCAAATTACAGTATATGTATATTATTATGTATGTGAATAATATATATATATAAAAATTACCATTTTCTACAATATTGCAACGTGCATTTTTTTGTCAATTACATTAATTTAAAAAAAAAAAAAATTAACCATTAATCAAAATGAAAATGAAAATTTGTTACGCCTAAAATATTGAAAATCAAATAAATTATCTGCATTCAAGCATAGATTTTCTTTTGCATTTTCTTAAATAATTACCATAATACAATTAAATCATTTTTAAAAAGTTTTTTTGCATTAAAGCTTCAATAATATTTTTAATTAACAGTTTCATAACAAGTTAAAAAATTTTAACTGGGGTAATCATTTGGTGGGTTAACCGTGATTCGATTCCTGTAATGTAAATTTTTTTCAATTATATTTAATTGAAAAAAATTTACAAATCCCCATGGTGACCCATGGAAATATATATAGTAAAATATAAATACTGTTTATAATGTAATAAATATAATTATTTAGACAATTAATATTAGAAAGATAAATATGATTTTAAATTACAGTAGTTATTGCAATTTTGAAAATATAAAGTTCAAATTTATTTCACAAATTCTTTATTTAATTCTTAACAATATAAAACAACATTCAAAACAAAATTGGTATCAAACTTTGGAAACTAACAAAACCAAATGCATAGAAAAACTTGGTAACTATAACCAAATAATTATTACGTTGGTAACAAATATTTAAATTTGAACTAAAGTTTGATGTACAATGAATATGACCCGGTATTGTCATCTTAGATTGTCAGAATAGAATTTCGCAACAAATTCAATAATGCGATAATTTCATTATTTTTATACTATAAGCTTTTTTTTAAGATCAGAGCCTGCTTAAACTATGTTTAGAGCGTTTATATTTAATTACAAATATAATGAAGAATAAACCGTAATTTTTTTTTATTTGACGTTTTAAATTAAAAGCATAGAAGTTTTGGTTTTATTTGATTTATATTAATATAAGAAAGCTTTCATATAAAATCCATTAATCATATGAAATGTCAAAATGTCAATGTATTATGCCTTTCATACTCATCTTAATTCTGATGCATACTAAGTGTGCTCTGCAATAAAATTCTTCTAGTGTTTAAAACTAAAATGACAAGAGCCTAGAAGGAGCTTTAACTTCTTATATCAAGTTTCATTTTGTCAATAATTTGTGGCTGTCGAGCTTTTTTAATCTTTTACGTTTTTTTAATGTCGAGTCTAAACGTTTTGGCCTATTGACTTAAAACTTGGACAAATGTTCCTCTTAGTTAACGGGATCTATTGTATGAAGTTGGTTTACACAATAGATGCTTTATTGCTGTTACATTAAAAATGGCGTAATGTACATCAAACGACATATTTTAATTATAAATAAAAGCATTTAAACACATGTATTCAAAATGTCAATTCATCAATTTTGTGTCGTATATACACTGGACTTCGAACTAAGAGCAATTTTAAAAACTGTAAAACTTTTTTATGAATCTTTTTAAGTGGGTACCTTCCTTTTGAGTAGAAACAATTGAAAAATTAATAAAAAAAAATCATTGAACATATGAAATCAAGTATTGTTTACAACTTTGTTTTCTTTCGTTGTTCTACATATTCTGGAAAAAATTTTTACATATACATAATATGTGTATAATTTTTTATTAACAAATTTGATTAATTTTTTTTACAATGAAATGCCAAAACACAATACAAAATAGTAAAATTGTGTATAGTTGACTTTCCCTTTTTTTTTTTTTTTAGATTGTCACTTTTTTTTTTAATTTAAATTTCCTTTCTTGTGCCCCAAAAAATTTAAAAGAAAAAAAAAATGCCTTCTCTTAATTTAATTTTTTTAAAAAAAAACCTCTCTTTGAAATCAGGTTAAACTATTTGAATTAAATTTTTTCATTTAATTCATTTTTTCTTAATAAATTTTATAAATAAAACAATTCTTATGAATGAATTTCAACTTTTAAAATAATTATTTAATTAAAAATTTATTAATAATTTTAGCAACTATATTTGATTTATTATTTACTAATTTTATATTTACTGTCGTCTCGTGTATTTAATTGACAAATCAAATATATAATTGATAATGATAAATATTTGATTAATAATAGGTGATAAAAACTGTTTATTTTTTTATTTAATTTAATTTTTATTTATTTTATTTCCAAGTGTTCTTAAACGTGACTTTTTTAAAAATGGGTGTTATAGATTTAAGATATTATGTATAGATACTTTATTTTCTATATGTAATTTAAGAATATTAATACCTCTTAAATTAAAAATTAACACTAAAATTTTAAACTTAACCACGTAATAACTCTTATAATATAGTGAGTGATATTGATAGTTAAGAAATTTTGTAATTGTTTTATAATGTTACATATATGTAAAATAGTAAATGATTTAATGGTTTTAATATTGTAGAATTATATATACAATTATAAAATGCTATAATGTAGACAATCTAAATATTATGTGCAAAATAGATATACCGATTATGAAACATTCTTATTCTTTATTTTCTATTTCTAATTCTATTTAAGGAATTGTATTCGTAGAGTATAATGACATTATTTTTAATTTATTCATATAATTTTAACCCAAAAATTGAAATTTGATTCATTTATTCTTTTCGATACTTTCGATCGATCGTTAGAAATATCGAAGTATGTGTAGAGCTTATTCAATTTCCTTAATAATCGAGGAAACCCCTTTTTTTCTTTTTTATTCCGGAAGCAATATCTATAAGATGGAGTATAATTCTAACATTTCGGCTGGCGCTTCCCAAACTTCACTAAGTTACTTGAACAAAATCCAAAATCGCGTCTTACCCTTAATTGTCTCCCCTTCTGTTCAGGTTACTTCACTCCTCTTAGCACTCGTCGTAATATGGGAGCTCTAACTCTTTAAAGATATCTTGTAGGTATTTACACTTGCTCTATTCCCTAAGTGGCTCTAAGTGGAAATCCCTAAGTGGCTCAAAACTGGTTATGGAAACTCATTTATCGTGAGAACTGCTAGAATATGGAACATGCTTCCACCCAATGTGTGTCCCTCTGATAGAAATCTCTCCTTTTCTATCCTATTTTCCTTCTAACTTCATAGCCCCTTAGCCAAGTCTACAATTTCTTAGCTATGTATAAAGGATTTCGTTCCTTAAGTTTGACTAGCGTGTAAAAAAAAAATACTTTCAAAATACTACATGTTTTACTAATTTATTCTGTTATTTACTTACGCACTAGTTAACCTATATAAACATTGATAATTTAAATGTAAGTATAATATTGAGTACCTTTGAAATTCAAAAAAAAAATTTCTAACTTACAATGCCAGAGCTCTTTCTTACCACATAATCGAAAAGTAAACGAAATAAATTTTAAGGAACTTTGGACTGCAACGGGTTAAAGAAAAACATTCTGTTAATAATTCAAAAAAAAAACAATTATGTCAAAGCAGACCTATTTACAAAATTAAACAATAATTTCGGAGGTATTTTAAATCTACCGTCAGACCTTAATGGGTTAAAAAATTTTCAGTTTTTGGAAAAAGGTGGGTTTATATTTCAACTTCTTTTGAACTTTGTCTAAATAAAAAACACTATATTTTATACGGTTTTGCAGAATTTTAACAGATTAATTTGATTTCTTGTTGACTGTCCAATAGGGCCCTACACTAACGACTTATCACTAATCATATAATAATTTATTTTGATATATTTTATTGTACCAAAATCAAATTTGACAATAAATCCATTAAATGTGATTACTGATTAGTAAAAAACAACCACTTATCAAAAAATTATTATTTGTTAAGTGATAAGTTTTTTGTGCAATAGGACCCAAAATAATTGAATTTTTTTTATAATTATAATCTTGAAGAGCCGTTTAATAACTATCATATGATTATTTTACTGAATAAGTATCTAATTCGTCTACAATAAACGAATTAGGTACTTAAAGCAACGCAATAAGTACTTATATATTTACTTATTTAGTATCTTAAAAGAGTAATTGAATTTTAGTATACATTAATGTATACATTTACACTTTTACTAATTTTGCATTCACATTCCTTTAACTTGTATTTTCTTAGTAACCAACTATGGTATAAAAATTAAATAAAAAATTAAATTTTGAAAAATTCATTAGAATTCTTTTATATAATATACGTGAAATAAAGAAATTGTCACAGATTATTGACCTTCTAATTCGAATACAAATATTATGATACATGTACATATACGTATAAATAATATATACAATGCCTAGTAAATATTTATTCAATACATATTTACTAAAAAAGTTTATTAACCTATATATACATTGTTATTTAAAATATATTTTATTTTTTTGTAATTTTGTTCATCTTAAATTACGTTTTTAAGGGAGTAATTAAGATTATAAATTACACAAGGTTAATAAAACTAGCTATAGTTATATTTTGGCAATTAGATTAGTATTAGTGCCAATTTGGGGGGTGGTAGTAGTAATTTTATATTGGGTAGTATTTTATTGCTTATATTGTGAATAGTATTTTTTAAGGTTAAGTGTTTTACTTAATGATCATTTAGATTAATCGATTAAATTATTTTAATATATTTAATCTATAAAACCCATAGATAGACGTAAATTTTATATTTTATTCTAGTTTCTATTATATTAGTCAAATACGAAGTTATAAAAGCTAGCAGTTACTATTTAAAACCACAATAGGACTGTTGAATAATATTAAAAGGAATAAATGAAATATATTTTAAATGATATTAATGGAGAGTTGCAATAACACCTAAAGAAACAAAACATAATAACTCTTACTTCCAATTAAAGTGGGAAATAAAGTTTTAAGTCTAAACTGTAATCGCAAATTTCCACGGTTCAATTGGACAAAAACCAAATATTAAATGTTTTAATATATAAAAAAAAATATGCCTATAGGTTTCAAGATTTGAGATTTAATTCAAACTAAGCCACCAAAAATAATGTTAACAGGGCTTCCATCAAGTGCCCCATTTTAAATTTTAAAATATCAATTGTTTATATACCTAATTTTTGAAATTAAATGAATATGAAGAGGTTTTAGTAGTAATTATTTAATTTTTATGCAAATGTTTGCGGTAGTCCCCTTTTTTTAAATGCTTTGTTACCATAGAAACCAGATGTTAAAATTTGTTAATTACAAGAAGTTTAAATTTGTGAGTTAACTAATTAATTAATACCTAGTAAAAAATATAATTCAATTAATAACTAGACTTTATTTCCATTCCGAATGGGACATAAAGTCAAATTTATATCAGACCTTATTTCTGTAGGTGTTATTGCATTATTGCCATTTTTAACACTATCCATTAAAGCTTTTCTTTTCTATTAAGAGAAAATTAATAACAATGAAAAATGACAATTTTTGAAAAAAGTAAAACAAAACTATACTAGACATGCTTAAAAGCCCTACCTTTTAGACCTTATTTGATAAATTTTCACTATGTTTTCTTTTCCTAAAGCTCGTTTGACAACTTTTTAATTTTGTTTTTAGTATTATTTTTTGGTAGGTATATTTTTCACACAAAATACCTACAAATTAAAAACATGATAAGTTTTTTTTCTATAAGTATTATCTTGGATTGGCATGGTAATGACATCATAATTCCATAACCAAACCACCATTAAATATAAAAAAAAAAAAATTCTTTTAAAACAAAAAGTAAAGAAAACAAAAAAAAAAACTTAAGCTAATATATAAACAAAAACCGCAAAGTAAAAATTAAAATAAAATGTAAAATAAAATGTAAAAAAAATGAGTCAAGTCGCAACAATTTATATAAAAAAAAGTTCTTTTATTCTCTTTTTTTAACTATTTAACAAAAAAAAAAAAAAAAAATATTTACTGTGCGTTCGTTAATCTTTCAAAAAAAAATTTTTTATATCTTATGTAAATAAAATAGAATATCTGTCTATTAAACTAGAAAACAAATATTTACTTTTACTTGTATTTAAATTAAATAAATAAATTCTATAAATTCTGCTATTATTCTGCCATTATGTTGCAGTTTAAAAAATTGGTAAGGGCGGACTAGCAAAACTTCCTTAAGCATGGGTTAACATAATTGCTGTATACAGTTTTCCAAATACATATTTTACTCTACTTTGGTAAAACCATCTTAGAATCTCTTGTAATAACACACATAATTTTTTTACTAATATATTTTTTTAACAATCGTCAGGCCGAAACGGGTTAACAAACTCACTGTCATTAATTATAGTCAATTCCAATTTTAGGAGGAACAGAAATACAAAATTTAAAGACAAATAAACAGTCTTTAATTCAGAGAGAAAAAATTAAAAAAATAAACCTTTAAAAACAATAATTGTGCCGCAATGGGTTAACGGAACTAAGAAATATATTTTTTTTAAATTTTCTTTTGCGCGAAGCTGATACTCAACAAAATCGAACTTAAAACGCTTACAAATGATATTTATTTTTAAAACGTTGAACCGAAACGGGTTAACAAACCGGCAAAGGTAAGCGGCGATCGATCTATTCAAAATTCTGTCTGTGGCACAAAAGAATGTATACATATTTTAAAATGTGAAAGTTCAATCTACTGTTAGGGCAATCTTTTCTAGATCCAAATGAATATTATTATCAGAGGTAGAGTACCGTGTCTGAGGCACAAAAGAATGTGTACTTGTTATACAACATAGAAACTCCAATCTACTGTTAGGGCGATCTATTCTAGATGCAAATGATTATTATTATCAAAGGTGTAGTCTGTGGCACAAAAGAAAGAATGTGTATATATTATACAATATGTAAGCTCCAGTCTACTGTTAAGGCAATCTATTCTTGATCAAAATGAATATTCTTATCAGAGATATATTGTACCTTATCTGTAAATTGTTAAAAATCTTAATTCCGAATCTTAACCGCCTGTGATCCCTCTATGATTAAACAAAATAAAATATTAACATGAAACACTATATACTTATAAAAATCTTTACACTTTATTAAAAACGAACGTTATTTATGGAAAGAAGTTAATAATTGCTTTAAAACTTATAATAAGTAAGTAGTGTTTTCTAATAAAATTAGAATCCCTCTAATTGCCACTCTAACTTTATTTTCCATTTTTTTCAATTAAATCTGATATGATTGTTTAAGTTTTTTTAACATTCTTTTAATTGTTTTTTTTTTTGAAATTATAAAAAAGTTTAGTATTAAGTTTGATTTGAAATTAATATTAAATTTTTTTAAAAAAGTTCTAACTTTAATATTAAGTTTTATGTAATTAATATCAGTGAAGTAAGACCGTATCTCACAAAAAAATGTTTTAAACTAGAACCATTAAATTATGTAAAATAAAAGATTATATAAATTCATTAAATTAGAAAGCACAAATTTGTAAATTATAGGGTTAAATAATTTTTGATTTAATTTAAATTTTCCACGCTTTCCTATTTTTTTTTTTTGAAAACTTTTATACACCTGCTTGTAAACATTTAAAAGATGGACGATTAATCTGGAATTTGTTTATAATATATATTCTTTGAAGTAGAAGTTTAGTTCAGAGTTAAGAACTCTTATTTAAATATTCTTTTGATGCGTAAAATTTTACCCAATGAACCCGATCTAACATAATTGCTTATAAAATATACTAATTGTTAAAAATTTTAAAGGGTTGTTTTCCTCTAAGATATAAGGGATGTTAAAAACTTTCAAAACCATTAAAAATAGTTAAACCTCTTCGGTAGTTTGAAGCTTTTACTTAGTCAAACTACGTCTTCCAATAACCAAAGGAGTGGGCTAAGGATATCAACTGCTTACTTAAGGGATCGGAATAGAAGGAATATTTTTGATGTATATAAATCCTAAGAATTTGAAAGACTCATATTGTGGTAATGTTTTCTATGATTGGGAGCAGCGACTAATGTAAAAGTTCCCATATTTCAAGAGTTCAAGATCGTTTAAGCTCTATAGTCCAAATAAATTCTTTTAGTATCTTCTGAGTTATTAACTAAGTAAAAATCATAGAATGTAGAGCAGTTATGAAGCTACTCTACTTCAACATTCACTTGAAGATGATTTCTATTGTGACATAATTATCATTAATGATGAGAATGCTTTTATATCTCATACATTTATAGAGGAGCTCTACTGAGTTTATTCAAACTTTTTAATCACTAAATTCCCTCGTATGGCTAAGTCGGAGATAATTAACGAAAAAGTGATTCTCAATTCCTACTTAACGTTACGAAAAATGCAAAAGTCTACGAAAGAAATATTAATTCGTACCATATTCGTACTTCATATTATTTCGTGATCAGTTAACTTTGTTTTATAAAAATATTAAAATTTAACTCTTTTAAAAATATTTTTCAAAAATTATTACTACAAAATTGAAAACAATAATCATAATTTTTACTTAAAAAACTGAATTCAAATGTCAAAGTTGCCATTGTAAATTTAATTTTCTACGAGGGAATTTAGAATTACTAAAAGTTTTTGTTCGTACCGTAGCCAATTTTTCGTAGAAAATCTACGAGGGAATTTAGAATTGTAATTCAAATTACGATTTTATTTTTCACTTATACATTATTTAAACATTAAAAAAACAAAAAGAACATCTTTCCCCAAAAAAATTTTCCAAATTCAAATTCATTTGCATTTAATCCACGTGTAAATCTTCATTATTCAGCTTTTAAAGAATTTGTGTTGTGGAAACTTTGTATAAAAAGTAAGAAAAAGATTTTTCAAAGTAACAAAATCAAAAAAATTAATTTTCCATCTAAATATTTAAATTTTAATATTGAAAAGTAGAACATTGTAGATAGAACACTAATAATTTACATAAATCTGATGTTTCTCCACAAAACCTCATTTTTTTTATATTCGACCCTTGTGTATAATAAAAATTAGATAGATTTATGATTATTAATCGATTTAAATATAGTTCTTTTGTATATTATCTAATCTTTAGTACATATACTTGTTAAATATATAATAAAGCAACTTATATATTATATAATAAGTATATAATATGAATATAATAAATATAATATGAATATATGACTTTGCATATAATTTCTATTATCTAATAATTCCATATTCTCTTATATTAATAATTTAAAATATTTTAAAAAATCAATATTTTTTCATAAGTATATAATTTATATTTTTCTTTGTAATTAAATAAATTAAAATCATTTGGTTTTCAGTTCCTTTTTTTATAAATTTAATTTTTAATTTTTATTAAAAATGAAAATAAAAACCCGGCGACATATTGTGAAAATCACATAATATTAAAAAATTTATTCTACCACATGATTAGTTGTTGAAATAAAAATTCATATTTTATTAACAACTGCTATACTTACACAATCAATCCACAAATTTAATAAATTTTAAATAGAATTTAAATAGTTAAAATAGATTTTTTGAATTAAATATTAAATAAAAAGTTCAAGTTCAAATATAATTACTATAGAATTTTTTTATTTAATATAAGTGATTATTTAGTTTTTTTTTAATTATTGTAAAATAGTTAAAAGACATAAAAACCGTTAGTTTGCCTAATTATATATTAAATTTTAAATAAAGTATTACATGTATTTAAAAAAAAAAAAATAGTAAAAGCCAAAGACAATTTAAAAATTAAAAAAGTTAAAAAAAAAACAAAAAATTTTGTTGCATCGGCCGGGAATCGAACCCGGGCCGCCCGCGTGGCAGGCGAGCATTCTACCACTGAACCACCGATGCTTGAAGAGTTTGTTGTCCAATTTCTTATATGTATATTTGTATTCTATAGAGTCATGTATATAACATATAATATATTTAATTTCCTCAACATAACCAGAGACTTATGAAAGAGATATAGATATAACTTATCATCCTTTTTACAAGTTACAAATTTATATTTTTTTGATTCTCCAGTGGAGCTCCAGTCGCCATTTCTTTTGATAGATTTTACATAATATTTATAATTACATATTAAAATCTATAACAAACCCTGAATTTTTAATAATATTAAATTCATTTCAATTTAATTTTCTTTTTTAGATATGTTCCAACACGATTATGGGGTTTTAGTGGACATGTTCAAACAGTAATACATAGTATTGTTGGCCGTGTTAAATGCCCATGGCCTTTAGGAGAACGATGTTATTTATCATTACATGATGGTTCAACTTTAACATATGATCTGTATCAACCATTAACTGAACATGAAGGTAAATAAGGCTTAAAATTTAATTTATTAATTTAAAATAAAAAAAAAACAGAGTAGATATTAGTCTGTCAGCTCTCTTGAATATTGTAAAACAATTTTCATATAATAATATGTTTAATTTTAAAATCGTTTTTAGATGATGTAACTATAGCAATATGTCCAGGAATTGGTAACTCTTCAGAAAGTGTATATGTAAGAACATTTGTACATTATGCACAATGTCATGGTTATCGTTGTGCAGTACTAAATCACATTGGTGCCTTATCAAGTGTTCAAGTAACTTCATCAAGAATTTTTACTTATGGTATAGAATTTATTAAATTTTTTTCTTATCAGATCATGTTTATTAATATTATATTATTTATTTTTTTTTTAGGACATACTGATGATTATGCTGCAATGGTAGCAAATTTATTTAAAAAATATCCGTCCTCACATCTTTGTTTAGTTGGATTTAGTCTTGGTGGAAATTTGGTTACAAAATATATGGGAGATTTAGCAATTAAAAAACCACATAGAGTTATTGGTGCTATATCTGTATGCCAAGGTTATAATGCTGTAGAGTAAGTTTTTATTTTATTACATATTAAAAAAAAAATTTAATTAGCATATTTTTGTATGTACAATGCAGGTTAAACCTCACCTCGATTTTGAATATATATATATTTTTTTATACATCAAAAATTCAAATTTAAATACAATTCTACATACAAAACTTAGGTGTGAAATTTTAATTTCTATTCATCTTATTAACATTTTAATTATATACTTAAGAATATGCAACTTGAATATGTATAGTGAATATTATATATTCACATATGTGTATATAATTTTTATTATATATTGAAAAAACGTTGAAAAAACAATTTGTATAAATGAAATATAATTTAAGATGCAACGCAATATATTCTTTATCAGATCAATAAAAAAATTTAATGATGAAATTTAAAAATTTATGTAAATTTTTTCATCTTTTAAGAAAATTTAAATTTTAATGATACAGAAATGGAAATTTTTTTAGTTTCGAATTTGTTTAAATTCATTTTTTCATATTAATAATACAAATCAAATTAAATGCACTTTAAAGTTAAAAAATGTTCCGAAAAAACTAGCCTTTAGAATTTTCAATGAAGTTATTTCAAATGTTAAAGTAATATGTATTATATATTATTATATCCTTTATACATTGCTATATTAAATGTTTAAATCCCATATTTCATAAAATTTTTGTTTTTATTATAAAAAGAAATCTTATAATGCGATTTTTTAAATTTTTTAAAAATTTTTCCAAAAGAAAAATAAATAAATAAATTACTCATATAAAATTTTATTTACAAATTATTTTTAGGGGAACAAAATGGCTTTTAAATTGGCAAAATTTTAGGAGATTTTATTTATATGTAATGACTGAAAATATGAAAACCATCATAATGCGTCATCGTCATGTTCTTTTAACAGACGAAGTTAAAACAAATTATAATTTAAATGAAAGAGAAATAATTGCTGCAGCAACATTACCAGAATTAGATGAAGCTTATACACGCCGAATACATAATTTTTCATCCGTTACAGAATTATATAAATGGAGTTCATGTATTAATTATTTAGATAATATTGAACAACAAATGGTTTTTATTAATTCAAGAGATGATCCATTAGTACCTGAACATTTATTACATCCAATTAAAGAGTTTGCAAGTAAGTAAATACTTTTTACAAAAAAAAAATTCTTTAATATTTTCAGTGTTATAAAGATATTCTACATATAATATAGATTTCAAATACTCCGAATAATACGAAAAATATATATATAACATTAAGGTAGCTTAATTTTCTTTCAAATTCCATTTAATTCTTCTAATTGTTCAATATTATTCCAATTTGATTATTATTCTATACGCAATATGTATATAGATATACATTACTCCATATTGAAATTTTAAAATTACTACTTAAATTTACATGCAGTCGTGGCCGAGCGGTTAAGGCGTCTGACTAGAAATCAGATTCCCTCTGGGAGCGTAGGTTCGAATCCTACCGACTGCGAAGAAATGTGGAATAATTTTTTTTTTAAATATTATTTTTTCAACATAATTAAATTTTAATTTATTTTTTAAGTATTTAATAAATAACTACCACAAATTAACTATTATTTAAATGGAAATTGCTATCACCAGTAACTAAAGCCTTCGGTTATATTATTATTTAATTTATAAATAATTTGTTTTTTTTTTCTTCCATTTATATTTTTGATTTTAAATTTTGCAATTCTTTTTTTTTTTTAGACAAACACAATAAAGCTGCATATGTTGAAGTTGCACATGGAGGACATTTAGGTTTTTATGAAGGTGGTTTATTATATCCAAATCCAGTTACTTGGCTTGATAGGGCATTAATAGCAATAATTGGATCAATATTAAGCCATCATAGTCAACAACAAAAGATCTCAGTAATATAATTAATTAATAACATTCACAAAAAAAACAAACAAAATAGTTTTATACTACCTATTTAATAAACTTTATAACATATTAAAAAAAATTTAAAATGATTAATAATTGTTTCTTAGAATAAAATGTATAAGAACAAATAATTATATAATCAAATAATATATAATCTTAAGTAATTTTCTAATAGAAAATTAAATGAACTGTTAATATGATGTAACTAAACTAGTTTATATTATCATTAGTTAATTAGCTTTAACAACTAATATTTTTTTCACTTTTTTTTTTTCAATTCAAACTCTTTATAATTATCTTTTAATCTTATACAATATTATCTTCATTAAAAATTATTATTTCAAAAATTAAACGATTGTTTACTATATTATCTAACTATTATCTTTCCTTTCCCTAATTAATTTAATTAAAATAAAAATTCAAAAAATGTTCTAAATTGTACAGAATTTTTCCAAAAATTAATTAAAAAAAAAAGAAGAAATGACAGAAACAATAAAAAAAACAAATAAATAAATTTTTTATTAAACAAAATATTTTTTAAAGAAATTGCATTATATTTTTTAAAAATTATTTAATGTTTTTTACTTTTAAAAATTTTTTATAATAATTATATAAATGTATTTAATATTTAAAAATGGATTTAAATGAAAACAAAAATTAATAATAAATATATAATTGTTCAATTTAAAAAAAAAAGTAATATATATATAAATAGAGGATGCATTATTCACAACATTCATAATGATGTCTACCAATCCTATAATAGTAATTGATATTCAATTATAAATTATATGTTGTTTATATGAAACCAAATAATATAAAATTTCGATTAACCATCTATTAATTTAAATAAGAATTATTATTGGTTTTAAAACGAATCAATTTATATAGAAACAATAGAAAACGATATATAGAAAAATAAAGTTAAAATTATATTGCCTTTTTACTCTCTAAAACGAGTGGAAGATTTTTGTAAGAAGAGCATTTTCACTATAATTTTGAATAAATACGAGATTCATAAATATTAATCAGATGCGCTATACCCATAAAAAACCATGCAGAGATTTAAAACTTCTTTACTATTGTTAATATTTTACATTATTAGAAAAAATTTTGATAAAAAGGTAATCGATATACTGTATCAACATGTAAAATTTATTTCGTTAAAAATGATATTTATAACATTTACAATTAAAATTGTTTTGTTCCGAAAATTTTTATAACCGTTCCGAACTAATTTTTATACCATGTTATATGAATTAACAATTTGAAAAGTATATAATTTATAGAACAAATTTTCCTCCTAATAATAAAATTTTATTAATTGAATATCAATGATTAATCTCAAATTAAAAAATAAAATTGCTTTGTGATTTGTTTTAAATTTAAGACAAAAGAAGAAAAAAAACAAAATGAATAAAAATTTAAAGACAAATTAAAATTTAAGTGAATAACATAAAAAAAAAAAAAATTAAATAAAATGTATTTTCAAACATATATGAATTTAATCCAAGCTTTTTAAAATAATAAACATAATATATGTATAATTATTACGAAATTGTTGTACAATATTTTTTTTGGAAAAAAAAAATAAACATAGGTAGGATGAATTAGCATTTATGTAAAATTAATATGAAATATAAAAAAAAAAACAACAGAATAACTAATAATTTATAAATCCTCATTTTAAATAATTGGGATAAGAAGATACTTGTACATTTGAGGAAAAACAAAATAAAATGTGTTAACGCAAATTTAATTTTTCAAATATAATTCTTTCTTAATTTTTTAATTTCAATTACAGTAATCTGCGTTGTAGTTATACTTTAGAAACATACGTTTATAACGAACTTACATCTTTTTTTAAACGAACGAGTAGACTGAAACCTTAAAAAAATATTAGAAAATTTATAAATAAACTACATATAAGGAAGGTTTTTACTAACCAGACTTATGATTAAAATTTGTATATTTTGCATCAAATAAAAAATTAAATTAAACATAATGCTTCATAATATTATTATACAATAACGTCTCTATAGTTATACCTTTCAATATAATATTTTTATAATCACAGAGTCAACTTAACTTGACTCTTGTTTATAAATTTCTTCAGGTATAGCTGTAGCTACTTTTGGTATAAAAACTATACCGCGCAAATCAAAGGATTGCTGTATTAAAGGATTTTAGAAAAATATAATCTAACATATATTTTTAATTTAAATTCTGTTTTTTTATTTTTTCAATAAAAGTTTTTAAATTGAAAAAAATACGTGATGATTATTAAATTATTCACGAGTTCTGTTTTAATCAATTTTTTTTTTTTAATATTTGTATAGAATAAATTTTTAAATATTAAACAAATAAAAACAAAAATTTAATTAGATTTAAGTTTTATACAATTAAAATATATGTCTTTTTTATTTGTGATACGTCAAAACTCATTTATGAGGCAAGTATTTAGATGTTTAAATTAGTTAATAAAATTAATTTATATTTAATTAAAAAAAAATATATATAAACTTAATACAAAATTATTTAACAAAAATGAAAAAAAAAATTCTAAAACGAAGGAGATTACGAATTAAAAGTAATAATATGAAATATATATTCAAAATATATACAAAAAAAATATATCATAATTATTAAGAATATACCGATAATTGTTCCGTTAATTTTTAATTTAATTTTGAACATTCCTTATATTAGACACAAAAATTTAAAGAAGGCACCACTTGATTTGAATGCATAAAATTAAATTCAAAATGACAAAAGGATTCTCTTTAATAATTCCAATAAAACAGTTTTTTGTAGACAAATTTGTATATTATAGTTTAAAGTACTTATAAGATTATTTATAAGTACTTAATATTATATATTTAATTAATTGTTGCTATTAACCAGTTCAATTTTATTTAAAATACACTTTTAAAGCACACTTAGTTTTTATTATATGTTTTAAATAAAACTGTAAAACAAGTGAAAATAAAAAATGAAAATTGTTTTAATACATTACAATAATTTTAACTTAAACCCAATATGTGGTTTTTGTCATAAAAGTAATGTATGTTATACACTATTTAAATAATTAATTATTTGTATTTAAAAATTTTTAGCTCAAAAATTGTAAATTGGAGACCGATGATAATGAGCCCTAGAAGAGCATTTAGTTGTTCATATTATTTAATTTAAACAACTTAGTTTTAACAGAATTAACTATTAAATATGCAATGAAATTTAGAAAAATACATTTCAACCAAAAAAACAATTTTTTTTTAAGTTAATTAAAACGGCTTTTGTACGTTTTAAATAGTTTTTTAAGCCTTAAAAAAAAATTACAAATTATTTTAATAGAAAGACATATAAACAGGATATATTAATTAATTTGTGAATTTATATTAACATAAATTGTTGTGTGATTACTGCAGTATTTTTTTACTTAGTTGAAATTTTATTTTTGCTTCAAAATTAAAAAATTTGAATTGCACTTTAATTTTGTAAATTTTGTGTATTTGTAATAAATAACATAATAAAAAAAAACTTATAGAACATATTTGTAATAAAAGAAAAAAACAAAAATCGAAATACGAATACAAATTCTTAATGATTAAATGTAAATTGAGATGCATAAATTTTTTTAATAGTAAAAAAAATACTTTGTGTTACTAGACTTTAGAAATTTCAAATAAAAATTGATTTTCAATTGTAATTTTACCGGAATTTTTTATTTTTATTTTTTAGTTATTTACAGAAATAATTCGAGTTCAATTGATATAGGTAGGATGGTCAATTAGATATGTGTTGAAAAGCAAATACCAAACTTGGAATTTTGGATCTTAAAAGATTTAACAGCTATACTCAGTCTGAAGCAGTGTTTTGAAATTCCATCGGACAAAACTTGTTAAAATGGAAAAATGATTATAACAATTACTTAAATTTCATTACTTGCTATCACCTTAAATTTTAATACACCCTCTTGTCTATTTAATCTTTAATCACTTACAAAGTAATTTTTACAACCCATTTAATTTTCCAGAAAGTAAAAAAGTTTTATAAATTAAACAAAGAAAATTTTAGAAAAATCGGAAACCAATTTAAAATGTGGTTTTTTAAATTTTTATTTACAAAAAATAATTTTTCACAAAATATTTCGGACTTTTACTTAGGTTGATAATACTTTTCAATATGAAATAAATATGCTGTATAAAAAATTGATAACGATTCTTAAAAAATTATTGGAAAAATTAATGGAAAACATATATTATTTCTCTTTTAATAGTTTTATAGTTGCATCTATATTTTTTTCACATGCATAAAAAGCTTGTTCAATCATACTTTCGTAAAATGCAATATCCGAACTTTTAGAAAAACCAGAATTTATCTAAAATCAAAAAAAAAGATTAAATTAATACCTATAAAAAATTAACACAGTTCTCACTTTTTCCAAATCCTTTTTACTCTTCGCAGTAATGACTTTTTCACTTTTCATTTTTGTAATTTCTTTAGTTTCTTTATTATCACATAATAAGTCCAGAAAAGCTTCTTGATTATGTATAATTTCTTCACAATCGGTCATTGATAAACCTAGAATTTCCTAAACATTCAGTTTTAAAAAATTATAATTCGTTTAATCATAAATTTGTATTTTATCATGAACTTGGAATTACCGCTTTAATGGCAGAATTTATATCTTCTGGAACTTCTTGATAAATTATATCTTTAAGAGCTTTTAGTTTTAATGGACTCTTTATGAATGCTAGAGGATCTAAATTGTAAATAAGAAAATTTATAATAAATAATAAAGTAAAACCATTTAAAACCATTACCATCATCATCTTCAGTAGCTTCTTCTTCATAATTGCTATCATTTTCATCAGTTTGCGTTTCATCAAAAAAATCACCGTGCTTTTTTAAGTTTGTAAGAAAATGAATAGTTTTTTCTTTATTATTACCGTTGTTTTTGTATGCTTTTCTAGCTAATTCCTCTTCGAATCCCATTTGAATTATTGAAGAAATTACTTCTTGGGTTGTCATTATGCCTTAAAATGTATGTTAGATATTTTGAATGTGCATTTCATTAATTTGATAGAATTTTAAAATATTTAATTACAAGTTTTTACCTGTGGTTTTGAATAAATGTATAGAAATATGATTTAAACAAATATTTAAATATAATATACACGTTTTACCACAAATTTGTTGGTTTTTTTAAGATTTAATAAAAATAGACAAACACAATTTATACGAATACTTTCTTATAAACATATAAAAATAAAAAGTTACTTTAATACTTTAAAATTATATCTTAAAACCTATTTCAAAAATCAAAAAACTGAAAAATTTAAATTTAACAAATATGATTTTCTTGCTACTGCGCAGTACAAGAATTGGAATTTAAAGTACTGTCAGTCATTAGTGACATGTCAGAAGTGTCAATTCTTTTAAAATATGTAAACAAAGAGTTTGTTAGCAGAAACTGTCAAGCCACTTGCTAATTGTGACATAGACTGATAGTGATGAAATGTATTTTTAAATAATCATTTTTTTATACGTTTTTATTTTTGTTTTAACATTATTAAAGGGGACTAAGTTTTTCTAAGCACAAGGATTGAACAAAATTTTGTAACTTTTTTCATTCATATAATATAATGAATTTATTTTTATATCTTCTATTCTTATGTCTTGGCCACAATTATCGTTGCAACGCGTTAAATTGACATTTAATGTTGGCTACGCTAATTGTGCTCAGAAGGTTACTTTACGCGGTTTATTTTTTAAATCTGAGCAAAGATCTGAGCACACTCTGAGCAGACAATGTACAGAGTACGCTCATAGCGCTCAGATTTAATAAAAAACACGATTTTAAAAAACTGTAATTTTTATTTTCGTAACGTTTTGGATTGTTAAAGAAATTCAGTCAAATTAAAAATGGATAAATAAAATAAAAAAAAATCTTGACTTTTATTTTACAAGTATGTATAACTTAATCAAACGTCAAAATGTCTTTGTATTTTATTTTACCCAGCCGTACTCAAAATATTTGAACTGAGCATGCAGTGCACGCTCTGATTAAAAAAAAAAAACTCTAACCACAAGCTCTGAGCTCAGATTAAAAAAAAAAACGCCTTATCAGATTAAGTACCGATTTTTTTTTTTTTAAATAAGTTATACCAAAAATACCAATTTCCAAATCATCCAGAAATACAAATTGTTAAAGCGTGTTACGTACGTGCGTAATACATTTTTTCATCATGTTAGGGATGTGTCTTCAAAAATGTGAGTGAATCTTTTTATATGCTATAAATACGTTAAAACCAACGCAAAGCTCCAGACATGGATAGAGATTATTTTGGTAGAAATAATACTAAGTAAATATATATTTTTTCCGGTTAAAACTTCTACAATTTACTTTGTAAAATACCATTTCATGAAATATTTTATATATTTGTCTTTTTCTAGTTAATTATTCTAAAGTTCTCTTTTCCTTTGTCGTTTGAAACATAGATTTAATTTTATATCTATGGTTTGAAGGTTATTATCAATCACCAAAATGTCCAAAAGATTGACAATTTGTACATTTTGATTTTTTTTTTAATAATATGTTTTCATATCGTCCAATTATTTAATTTTTTTTTTTCTTTATTCCAATAGTAAATATAAATATACAATTCTAAATAGTGTTTCATTAGCTTAAAACTAACATATTATGTTTAGATTTTAGCCTAAGCCATCCGATCTTATAATTCAAAAGTATGAAATACAAATTTAGTGTTTTATGTTTGTTAATAAAATAAATTTTTTCTAGAGTTATGTTCTTATAATACATTTTTCACTTTTACATACTTTAATTTAAAAAAAAAGCAGCTACAAAAAAAATATAATCCACTTTTCTTCGCAGTCGGTAGGATTCGAACCTACGCTCCCAGAGGGAATCTGATTTCTAGTCAGACGCCTTAACCGCTCGGCCACGACTGCATACTAAAGTTGGTGACAAAAGCATTTCTTATACTTAAATGAACAATAAACAAATAATTAAATACTAAAATAATAAAAATATGTATATTTGAATAAGTTTACACTTTTTTTTATGACTTTTATTACTAATAAAAATTTAAAAAAGAAATTTTATTTGATATGTAAATATTTTGTTAAAAGCTATTTTTGATAAGAATAAAACAGTCAGTAAATAAAATAAACATGAATCATAAGTCATGGTTGATACATTTATTTTAATTTGTTTTTTTAATATACAATTATTTAAAAAAGTTTACTTTTAATTTAAATCAAATCTATATTTTTAATAAAAGCTTTCAAAAATTCGAAAATTACTCTTATTGCGCATTTTAAATAAGCATCGGTGGTTCAGTGGTAGAATGCTCGCCTGCCACGCGGGCGGCCCGGGTTCGATTCCCGGCCGATGCAACTTTTTTTTTTTGTTTTAATAAAAAGGAAATTGCTTTAGATTTGAATTTTAAATTATTTTAAAACTTTTAACAATATTTGCCAAAAAAATCATAATTATCAATTAACATATAAATTCCTAGACCAGCATTGTCTGTTCCCTAAATCCTCTTAACTTTTTAAAATAAACAACATTCACCTCTTTTTTTTTTAATAATCTACGCATTTATTTACTTTATTTTATCGGCATAACAAATTATTATTTTTGAGCCTAGTCCAAAGTCTTCCTCCATTGGCTTCTATCTTGTGCGGCTTCTCTCCAACTTCCAACAATATTCAGCATTCTTACGTCTGACTGAACCCTGTCTTTCCATCGAAGATGTGGTCGACCTCTTCTGCGTCTACTCTACGGATTGGAGTCAAAAGCCACTATTGCTGGAGCATCATCGTATTTATTTATATATAGTTTACCACATATCTCATAGTTCAATTTCATCTGCAAATGCTTGTTGATATATGATATTATTGCTTTATTAATTACTTTTAGGATTTTATTTCATAATTAATAACATTTTAGTAGGTCTTTAATAAATAATCAGTGAAATCTTTAGAAAATTACTAAATAGGAGAACTGTTTCTGATGGCAACTTTAGAATTGCTAAAAATGGGAACTGTTTCTTGTTTTTAAAAACTGATAGAAAAACCAATTATTATTAAAAATTAAAATAACAAAGTTTATTTTTTGAAAAAACTGTTTTTTTTTTTTTTTTTTTTTTTTATTTCTTTCTTCCTTTTAATGTTTAGTCGTTTAATGTATATAATAAATATATATTTTTTATATAACTACATATTTTCAAATGATTTTTACACGATCCTAACTAATTTTACAACAAAGAAAAATTTTTCCAAAAAAACATAATAATTATGTAAAATAGAATAGCAAAAAAAAAAAATAAAAATAATAAAGAATCGCAAAAATATCCTGCGTATAACTTTAGTTAATTTAAGTTTCGAAAAATGTAATTTTATTAAATGATTTAAAATTTATTTTTTATTTTTACCACAAAATCTTAAAATTGGATGAGATTCAAACATAATTTCTTTTATATTCAAAATTAAACAAATAATATAATTTATAATGAATGAAACTTAATTGTAAATTGTAAGCAAAAAAAAAAAAAAAAAAAATTATAATATGTATTTAAAATAAAAAGTCTACTTTTTCTTATTTAATGTTTCTGCAGCTGCAGCTGCTGCATTTCCTGTTGATCTACCAATTTGATAAATTCCATCTTTGAAAATAATTACCAGTACCGTTACATTATCAACAGATCCACGATAATACGATTGTAATGCTAGAGCTTTTGCTCCAAAATTTGGTTCATTAAGATGATCTTTAACAAATGCCACAGCCTCTTCATTACTAAAAGTATCCCAAAGACCATCTGATGCTAATATAATAAAACTTGGCCTACAAAAAAAAAGTAAATTGAAAAATAAGTAAATAAGTAAAAAAAAACGATTCTAAATTATAATAAAAATCTTACTTATGATCGTTTAATTCAAATTTTAATATATCTGGATCAGCTATAACAAGATTCTTGTCTTTTAAGGGATAATCTCCCATTGCTCTTGATGTTGCTAATATACCAGCAACACGCCATACACCTCTAAAAGCGATAAAACCACCGGCATCATGTATCCTTTTCCGTTCTCTAACCTAAAGATAATAAATAAAAAATGTTCTTTTAATGTATTATTTGTTTAAACAGTATTTAAAAACAATTTTGTACCTGTTGTGGCTTATGATCAAAAGATAAAGGAATTGCATTTCCTTTTGAATCGCACATTACACCTCGTGAATCTCCAACATTCGCAACAATTAATTTAGTACCATGTAAAATTGCTATTAAGGCTGTTGTTCCAGCGACATTTGTCTAAGTAAATATAAAACAAATTAAATTAAATTTAAGTTCCTTAATAATATTGTTTTAATATAATTATAATTAAGTGGTTTTTTTATTGGAGCGGAAGAATTGAGAAAATATTTTGAGAAAATTTTAACAATTTCAGTTAATTAAAATGGATTATTTTGAATTCCATTTAACAGTTTAACTACTCAAACGCAACCTATTCAAGTTTTCAAATATTAATATCAATTTAGTGTAGATAAAACTTGTTCTGATTAAAATATGATTACTTTAAATTAAAAAAATAATTATGTAAATTTGGTTCATAGTTATTACCATAAAATAAATTGGGCTATTTAAATAAATAATATTTTTAATACACAAGTAAAACTAAACCAGTTTTTCAAATTTAAAATATTATACAAAAAAACAAAATATTACAATTAATTAAATTTAAAATATGCAAAATTGAAACTGTTGGCCAATATACATTTTCATATACATTAACTGAATTTATAGTCAAAGTAATAATGGACAATCAAAATTTTGTATTTAAATCAGTTTTAATACAATTAAAATATGTAAGAAAGTCTTTTTTAAAACGATTTCCACTGTAAATTATTTTTATTTTTCGAAATTTAAATCTAATTTTTATTTAATTTGTTAAAAGTTACAAAATCGAAATTTTAACACAAATAACTTACATTTTTTCTGCCTGTTTCTACTAATTTATAATCAGCTGATAAAATTTCATCAGATATCATTTTACCAAAATTAATTTTTCCACTTTCAATATAACATTCAGCACTTAAAACTGGTGGAGCTGGTTTTGTATTACCATTATTATTATCATTTGAATTAATATTAAATGTATCCTTTGGTCTAATTAATGAATTTAATCTTGATGTATAAGCATCTGTTGGTGTATTTGATTTTCCAGTACAATCATCTGTAGTACTAAAATATAAAAAATAAAACATTTTAAGAAACAATTTAAAAAAAATCAGTTTTTTATATAAAATTAAATACTTACTTGGATTTTCTTCCACTATCTTTTCGTCTTAAATTTGTACCACCACCACCATTACCACCAGCGCCAAGATTTTCTTTATTATCACCTAATAATTCATCTCTTCTAAAACTTGATCTTCTTTTCATAAATGGACTATTTTCATAATCATGTTGTGTATCTGGATTTGCTTTTAATCTTGTTTGTTCTTCTTTTAATATTCTGCATGTTTCCGTAATTTTATTAAATAAATTTTTAACTAAAATATCTTTTGCAAAATCTGCAGCAAATTCTCCACCATGTCCATCAAATATTGCAAAAAATGATATTCCTGTACTATTGACATCTTCTTCTATTGTATATCTAAAATATAATTTAAAAAAAAATGAATAAGTAAATTTATTTGATTTTAAAACTTATTTAAAAGAAATTTTGTATATATATGAAATTATTTAAAGATACTTGACTCGAAAATTGTCTGATTTTTATTTCATTGGATGAAAAAATTCAAATTTGATTTCGATTATGTTTGTTATTGGAAGCAGAAGGAAGGGTCGATTATGTTGATATTCAAAGCAGAACGAAGGGTTACAAAAGGGGTTCTATATATATATACAAAGGTATAAGTGGTGTAATATAATTATAATATACATATATAAAGTATATATTAATGATGAATAACGAACGTGATTGTTAAATTTTGTTGTAACAAATTGATTTTGAGAATTTCCAATTTGCATCAAAATAAAAATCTGCCAAATTACATTTTCTGTATTACTTTATTGTATTTTTGAAATCCCATTGGAATAATATTATTCTTTAGAGAATTTGAAATCAAATTTGTTAAAAAGTTTGTTAAGCATCAAATCAGTTGATGATTTTATAAGATTATAGGTATAATAAGTGATATTTCTTTATATATCGAGTTCTTCTTACAACTGTCAATCTTATCTTGTAAATTCTAGACTCTAGTAGAGGACCAATAAGAGCTCTTAATTTCCCTAAACCGGTATATTTTTAAAATCCTGTAGCATTTTTCCATCCGAAGGCTTTCAATATGTGTGGGCTTAAATAAAAATAAGTAACTTAATGACTCTCGAACAAATACTAAGTGAATATATATGTAATCAATTAAGAATCAATGATTTATTGAATCAGTATCAATTTTTTAGAAACTCCAGACTCCAAATAAATCACAATGGGGTTGCTGTAATTAAAAAAGCTCAATTTCAACTTTTCTAATTAAGAAATGATTACATAAGAAGCATTTTGTAAATTGAATATAGTAACTATATACTTAATCCTTTATATACTTTTGCATTCATTATTTTTAATGGATTCCCGGGAAATTTTATATAAAAAAACTACGTAGTTAAAATTATTTTGAATTTAATTGCGTTTAACTTGTTTCAAATTTTTTTTTTTGTTTTCCATTTTTCTATTTAATATTAAGTATAAATATAATAAATTCGACATAAAATACAATTCACTCAAGTGAAATAATAATAGTGGAGACAGAAAGGCGCCAATAAGATTTTGTAAATACATAAAGATAAAGATTTTAGAAAAAAAAAAACAAATTTCTGTTTCTTGACCTTTAAAGAGTCTTTAAAGAGATGAAAATTTTCATAAAATATATATTTTTTAACTACTTATTGCAAAATATTGATTTTTTTCTGTTAAATAATATGAAAATGAAAATTATTTACGTATTTATTTTCTCTTGAAAATTTCAATTTGTTTTAATTTTCTTTTTTTTTTTTTGAAAAATTAAATAAAAAACGAGGAAAAGTGTAGTAGAGTAAACTGTGTCAACTCTGTGATACCGGTATGACCATAATTTACATTATATAATCCAGTTAATTACTTTTGGTAAAATTTTAAATACACAAATTATTAGAGTTTCAGTTATATATGTACAAAATCTTCTACTATATCAATTATATATTTTTCAGTCGTTGGACTTTTATGTTAATTACTATTGACAAAATTTCAAAAATCAAACTTTATTTGGTATAGACTAATAGCCTATCTACAAAGAACGCTCTTGTTCCGATCTCTACACGTAGCTATCTGTCAAACTAAGTTAAATGTATTGAATTATGTGAAAGTGTCTACAATAGACGCAGCCATGCCGCAATTTTTTAACTTTTAACTTTTTTGCTTTCTTTATGTATCAAACGTCAAATAATTGAACTTTGAAAAATATTTTTTATTGAAAAATAAAAAAAAAAATATATCAGAATAAAAAATTAGTAAAATTATTAATTTTTTTTCTATCTTGGGGTAAATAATTTCAAACCATTATTCAAAATAACTATAAAATAAATTTGAAACTATTGAATATTTTTTAATTTATGAAATTTGTAAACAAAACAATGTCAAAAAACGCTGTCATGTACATTTCATTGTTGACACTCCTTGGTTAACTACGTAATGAGAGCGAAACGAGAACGTCATTGTAGATAGGCTATAATGCTTTTATAAAAAAACAAGTTGTATGACAACTATTCGAACCAACAAAAGTAGACCAACCAAATTTTTCAGAAACTCTAGCCATATGACTAAACCACTTTTGGCAAAATTTTAAATATCCAGCTTTACCAAGTATTGAGTTATTTTCATGTAAAAAAAAGAAGTTTTATGGCAGATGCTCGAACCCGTTAAGCTGGATTTCAATAGCGATGATGATGGTTATTACATAAAAAAGAATTTAAGAATATTTTAAAATCCTAGCTTCTTTATTTTTTGAGCTATCGTGCGAACGGACAGACGAATAGACATACACAGCTAGATCCCTTTACTTTCCGACCCTGATCCGATCAATATGTTTGATTCTATATCTACCTCCCCTCATTCCCCGCGTCCCAGACGTAATGGAAAATCTCTATTATACTCTTTTGACCTAGAGTCATACGGGTATAAAAAAAAACTGATGGTAATAAAAAAATTAAATTAATACTAGGTATCTATTTTTATTCCATTCAAAAACAAAATAAATTAAATAAAAAACTTTTTAAAAAACCGTCGTAGTTAAAAAATACTGATGTGTGGAAATATATACACAATTTGGATAAAAAAAAATGTTTTTTTTTTTTTTAATATTACTAATAATAGAATAATTTTTTATAAAAAAAAAAATAAGAAACAAAATAAATAAATATAGATATAAAAATATTTAGTAAATGTTTATTATTAATATAGTACTTTAAACATTTTTAAAATTATTAAGAAAATGAAGTCTGTTCACGTTCACGAAAATAAAACTATAAATAAACATATTTGAATTTTAATTTTAAATTCATTAATAAAAATAAACCAAAATTTAATGTTTTTTATTTAAAGGTAATTATCATGTTTTTTAATGGAAGTTTCGATATTAACAATTTAAAAATGGTCAAATTTTAAAAATGATTAATTTAACTGTGTGCATCACGTTTTTATAATGTGAAAATTTATTTCCTAATTAATTTTCAAAGTTAACTATCTTTTATACTCTAAGACCTAGTGAAGACTTTTTAAATTGAGTTGAAAACATTCTAATTTTAAAGTAGGAGTGATGGGAAACTCGAAAAAATTACTTTTTTTATAATAATTTCTTATATTTTCAACTAATCAAATACGTGCATCTGGATACAATCATCCCGAAAGTGATGCGAAAGTGTTTTAAAATTTTTTTTTCATTTTATTTGATTAGTCACTAAAAAAACATTTCTTTGCTAAATGTCAAAATATGTTTACTTAAAATAAAAATACCTTCAGACAAAAATAAAAATATCTTTAGTTGAAGCAAAAAAATAAATATATTCAGTTAAAGTAAAAGTGGTACTGTTCAGTCCAACAAAAGAAATTATAAATACCTAATCCCTTTTAATATTAAACAATGACTACAATTAAAAGATTCTCTTCACTCATTAATTAAAAAAAAAACTAAGTATGTCTTTACTTTTTTTGATTCTTTAAAACAAAATTGCTTACATTCACATGAGATGCATTCATCTGGATACAAGTATTTGATTGATTGCAAATGTATATAGTGAACGTACCCTCTTAGTTCGAAACTTGTTTCTTTCATTTAAATAAATTTATTTCACTTAAAATAAAATTAGTTTCTCTTAAAGCTAATAATTCTTATCTTAAGTAAAAATGTTTCAATTAAAGTAAAAATAGCTTCAGTTAATGTAAAAAGACTATGTATATATACAGGTATGCTACACAAACACTATATCCATTATAAGGCTGGTAGAGGAAGTAAAATCAAACAAAAATTGTATTGAAGGTGGAGGGCGGTCTATTGTGCATCATTTTTGATATATTAAGCCTTAAAACATTATAAGATCTATAAGAAGAGGCTTTTCATTAGAAGATCTATAACTTTTGAAAGCGGATTGTTGAACTTTAATATTGTAGGATTTATTAGTAAGATTTTTACTTACCGAAATCTCTAAAATAAAAGCATTGAGAATTAACTAGAAAGCTGAAATCCTTAAATATTAAGAAGTAAATAGATAGACTCGTTCAGAAAACTCTTAATGAGAAATAAAAGGCACGAGGAGACTCTAAAGTCTAAATACTTGTGCTGTACGACACAACAAAATCATAAGTTGAATAAAAAATTAAAATTTGACGTTTGTCACTTCATTTTGACATTTCAATCACATAATAACCGCACATGACATAAAAATAACACAAGTCACCACACAAGCTGTTTGTTGTCATTTCCGTATTTTGAATTATTTTTAAAAGAATAGCAGAATATTAAATACATATCGTATAAATTTTAATGACACATAAAAACCTCTTTAGTTTTTTAAATTAATTTTTTTTTTAAATTATTACTTTCTCTAAAAATCTATATTTATAAATTTTCCATATAAATTTTTAAATAATTCAAAAATAAAAACACTAAAATTAAATTGTCAATTGAATTTAATTTAATATGGGAAAATTTTATAAAAAAAAGTTTTGCGAATTTTTTTTTTTTTGGTATTTTGTAAAAAAACAAAGAAAAATTAGTCATTATGACGTTTTTATATTGTATTTAATTAACAAGATACCAACTGAAATCCCGTGAGGTGGTTTTTATAATATATGTAAATTCAAAATAAAAATGATGATTATAAATTGGTGCAATATACGATATTAACAAGGTCAAAACACCCGGGAGGTTGTATTCACAATACAACATAAATATTATGATTTTTTTTTTTCGTGCAATTTACGATATTAACAGGTTTATAATTTAAATACCCTTCAAAATTTCAAAAAAAAAAACAAATTAAATAAAATACAAATTTTGTACATGTTTCAAATTAAAAATAAAAACGTCATTCAAATGAATTGTGAGAAAAATTATAAAAAATTTTACACGAATACGTTATGTTGTTTCAATGACTTTTTAGATATAGAGGGGATGAGGGGTTACATGCAAGAAAACACTATTATTATTACTTTTAATACCGCAAAATGATTAAGGGAATTGATTTAGAAGTTAAAGTGGAAGTTAGTTCAACATCCCAAAAAAAAATACTCTTGTATTAAATGAATTATATTTTTTTAGGATTTAGGAATTAGGATTGATCTACTGATTCACCAAATATTGTAACACGGTTTATGGAAATTCGTTTGTCATGCGCTCATCTCGTTTATGGAACCATATTCCACCAAATGTATTCCCAAAAGTTGATAATGTATATATGTACGATTTAGCTAAATTTAAGAAGAACATTAATATGGTTCTTCTAAATATCCCATCAAATTTTCCGCATCCCCCATAATCCAGAAACCCCAAATAATAATTTCCATCATAATCCCAAATCCTTCCATATCCCCATCCCTGTAACCAAACTGTACATTTGTATCACTGGTTCCCTCCTAAAGTGGACCATAAACAAAAAGGGTATTGTGTTTGTGTGTTAAAATCGCACACTACCCAAAGAAACACCGCACAGTTTCTATGGGTGGCTTTCGAGCTTTTCATTACCTAGAAAAATTAGATAAACCTGGCTAAGATAATATTTTTGTATAGTGACGTATATTATTATACGTCATAATATTTTTGTATAGTGACGTATAGTGACGTATAGTATTAGTTATATATTGAGAAGATAAGAACTAAGGAATGCTAAGGAATCCCTAGACAAGGGAACCTTAAGAACAACAAAATGTTGGAATACTGAGGGTTTAAAAATATAATTGAAACAATTTGGAGCCATGCTATATTCATATTGAAAGAGATGATGGTCAATTGTTAAGGCCATAGCAGAAAATAGAACCAACAAAAGGAAAGCTTTAGATCTTATTTAAGGTCTAAAACTTCTAAGGGAGTATGAAAAAAGTAATTTAAGAATCTGAAACAAAATTATTATATAGATATCCATTATGGTTACTTAACAGAATTACCAAAACTTTTTAAAAAAATCTTTGTTATATTATTTACTTTTAGTTTAAAAACAAAAATAAGGTTATATAACTTATCATATTTATTATTTATTATGTTATTTAAGAAAAAAATTTTATATAACATATATATCCATACAACTATATATATATACTAAGAAAACATTCCTATAAATTTTTTAATAAAATTTGAAAATAGTCAAATAAAATTATCATATCAATCATAATAAGCTTATCAAAATATTATATTAAATTTTAAGAATATTTAAGTTAAAATCAAAGTAAAGTATATTATATAATGTTTTATTATAATTATATAAGAGCAATATGCATATTTATATGTACGAGCCTAAACATAAAAGAATTCGTCCATCCCTTATGTTCACATAATTTTTACGGATCAAATGAATGACTCATAAAATTAACTTTACTTAGTTTTAAAAACTTAAAAAATGTACTACTAAAAATAATATAAAATTAAATTAAAAAAAAATATATACTTAATAGTAAAAATGCAAACTACTATAATTTTAAAGCAAATTAATTTGTCTATACCATTGTATAAAATCTCTTATTTATTTTATTTATGTCTCAAATACGACGGGGAACGGTATTTCTAATTTCAGAATAGAGTTTTTTGGATGAATCCATTCTGAATATCTTCTTAACAAATTAGATTTGTCCTGAACTTCATTTCATTTTTCAAAATTTCACAAACTCTCAAAGTAAGGACAAGGAAGGCTTGACTAAGAGCAAAATCCTAAATCCTGAACTTCATTTAATTTTTAAAAATTTCACAAAGCCTCAATTTAAGGACAAGGAAGGCTTGATTAAGAGGAAGATCCTAAATCATGAACTTCATTTAATTTTTCAAAATTTCACAAAGTCTCAATTTAAGGATAAATCTCCACTACTAGGATTGTAGAATTCCTTTTTCCTTTGTTAAGCCTTGACTAAGAGGAAGATCTTGAATACTGAACCTCATTTCATTTTTCAAAATATCACAAAGTCTCAATTTAAGGACAAATTTGCACTACTAGGATTGTAGAATTTCTTTTTAATTTATCCAGAATAGTGGGTGGGCAAATTATTTTGCGATTGGACTCGTATATATTTAGGATGATTCACTTTTAGTGTTGCATATTTATGGTGTATACATTTCAACATTTTGATTTCAAAAGTACAAAAATCTTTTGGTATTTGTAGTTCCATAAAGTTTGTTCAAATAAGCAAATTAAATGAAAACTTAAAAAAATGTGAACCCATTATTTCGGGAATCTGGGAAAATAAACTACGGCCTATCGAACATTTCCTTTTTGAATATTTCAATCCTTTAAATACACCCTACCCTACAAACATTCAAGATCCAAAGGGAATAACCCTCTAAAAAATTAAAAAAAAAAAGAAAAATACTTTAATTTCGAAAGTTTATCATAAAGTAAAGTAAATCCCTATCTAATTCCTAAATAATCATAATATTTTCAACATTCTTTTGATTACTTATCGAATTTGTTCTTCAAATTATATTTTGTGCATATATACTTATATATATATATATATATATATATTAAAAATGTAATTAATAAATTATTTTGATTTTTCGCACAATTTGGAAATAAATTTTTTTTGGCTCCAAAATATTTTCACGCTAAGCTTCTTTTTAAAATTTTAAAAGAACTTCAGAAAAAAAAACCACAGATGTCCTCCTACGAGAATTTGTTTTTATTATTTTGTTCTTCTGTTCTGTTTTTTTTTTTTTTTTAAAAAAACAACCGAATTATTAATATGTGCACATATGTATATACAATTTCACATGTGTATATATATAATATACAAATATAATATACATGAAAATTCTGATAGATACTTAATATATTTAAAGATACAGACCTACTTATAAAAAAAGGGGTATATACTTATTAAATATTTAAATAAAAAATATAAAAAAAAAATTTATAAAAAACTTATCCAAAATAAATTTTTTTTTAATTTTATTTTCATATAATTTCATATATATATTTATAAACATTGTTTATATACATATTTTGTGTCACATTGAATTCGCTATGTATAGAATAACAATAAAATATTAAGTATGTTTTTTTATAAATAATTTGAGTATATTTGTCAGTCTATAAATATATTTATAATTTTTGGGGATACTTTAATCTAAATTAACTTTAGCAGATTACTGTGATGCGATTAGAAGCAGAAGGTGACTATTCCAAATTGTTACTTCTGCAAAAAAAACTTACATACCACCTAAGATTGGGTATAATTTACACATTTGGACTGCTGTTCTCCAAATATCTTTAAGTTATACACCTACATAGAACAAAATATAAAAATGTCAATCCTACACTAAATTGGGGATCTAGCTGTTTAAACAATTTTTACTTCTCTTAGCAGTCGTCCAATTGGATCTTAAACTTTTTTATAGATATCTTGTAGATAAATAAGACTTGTGTTCAATAATTGAATTGAAATCAACAATATCTCCCTTTAAAAAATGCCTGTGTAACATCAGAGAGGCTTCAAGTGCTCAATTCTTATAATGTGGTGATATTCCTTGGTGGTATCCCACAAATGAAGGGAGGCTTCAAGTGCTCATTTCTATATAATGCGGTGGTATTCCTTGGTGGTTCAAAACTGTTTATGGAAACTCATTTAATATGACAACTGCTAGAATATGGAACATGCTCCAATTCAATGGTTAAACCTCTGATATAAATATACCATTTTTTGATTTACAAAGTTTTTGAAAGAACTTTTCCAACCTACCTGCATATCCCTCCTACTATTATATTTCTCTTTTAATCCCTTTTTCTCTTAGCCAAGCCTATATATATCTATTTGCTCATTTAAGTAGAAAAGGATCCGTTGCTACATTGCAACATTTTGAGTTCCAAGAAAATTTCAAATTTAAAAATTCAAGAATTTATGTACAGATTCATTTTCAAAATCACTGATAAGTGAATTTCTGTATCAATATGGCATTGAACAAATGGTAAAATTTCAAGAAAATTTTGGTTACTCTTATAAAAGCAAACTTTTTACAATTTTTTTAAGTTTTTTAATACACAAAATTTAAAAAATAAATTATTAAATAAAAATATATATAAATTTTTTTTTTAATTTTTATTGTTTTTTTTTATATTTTCATTTTTCAAAAATATTATTTTATTTTGATTAGCCTGTGTTGGACAGGGATCATTAATATTTCTTTGATAAAAAGCGTTTCTAATTTTTTTCAAAGGAAAAACGTTTAAGGGCGTTGCCTTAGAAATCTAATGGAATATTTTAAATCATTATAATATAAGTACCCATTTTATGGCAATTTAACATTTTAATATAATTATTTACAGTAATTTTTAAGAAAATTAGAATATTTTTCAAATGAAATTGATTTTTAATTTAATTTTTCCAAAAAAAAAAGTTCCCTTAAAAGGAACATTTGTGGGATATTATATCAAGAACGAATTCAGAGAATTGTTATGCAGATTTAACAGCGTAATTCAAATTTTGGAAATTTGAAAATATAACAAAAAGTGTGTGATATCAAAAAATATATTCACCCCTATTCTTGAAGGTGTAGCAGACGATGAGTATCGCAAAAGTGAAGATTGGCTATTCTTGAAGGCTCAAAAGTGACATTGACGCCATTTTGTCAATTTGACGTGATGTCTATACTATATCCACCCCTATTCTCGAAGGTGTAGCAGACGATGAGTATCGCAAAAGTGATGATTAGCTATTCTTGAAGGCTCAAAAGTGACATTGACGCCATTTTGTCAATTTGACGTGATGTCTATACTATATCCACCCCTATTCTTGAAGGTGTAGCAGACGATGAGTATCGCAAAAGTGATTATTGGCTATTCCTGAAGGCTCAAAAGTGATATTGACGCCATATTGTCAATTTGACGTGATGTCTGGCCAAATCATCACGTTTGGCTATTCTTGAAGGCGTAGCAAACGAAGTGATAGAAACTTGCTATCAGTTCTAAATTTGCCTACGAAGAGGTATTAAGTATATATAAGAGGTATAACAAAAATGCAAACTAGAAATTAATTTCAATGCAATAGCATTTGTTTTGTTAAAAACATTAGTATATTTTTATAATATGTACATGATTTTATATACTACGGATGTACGGATGTCTAGGGTGGTTAGACTGCCGCCGTTTATTACCGAAAGGTTTGGATTCGAAACTTAGTAAAAGTGAAAAAAAATAAATATTTATGATTCTCGACTCAGTTACCACGACAACCCGTTGAGTTCAAATTAATGGCTTAACCTAAGTGATTAATAATTCTATATGTTTAATAAAAAATATATTAATATAACAATATAAACAAATACAAAATAAAAATAATTAATTTAATTGATTAAACTCACAGATGCAGAAATACTTTATAATAATAAGGTCCCGGCTTTTTACTATCTAATTTTTTAAATTGTATGTGGGATTCATTAAGATTAATTCTAATAATAAGTATATAATATGTTCCCCCAGTTTCAAATTTACCTATGGTATAGACAGACTTATAGACAGCCTAACATCCTATATTATGGTATAGACAGCCTAACATCCTATATTATTCTATATATAATAAGAATTCTATATATATACACAATGAAGCTCTAATTCCATGATGCTCTGTAATTTATTTTAAACATATTTAGCATATAAAATTTATTCTAAATTTAAAATATGGGAGTTAATTTTCAGGTTATTAAAATAAAACTTTATTTATTATATATTTTATTTGAAAATTATTTTTTTTTGATATTTAATAAGTATTCCTATTTAATTGTTAAAATTAAAGTTATATTCTTAATAACAAATTTTTTTTATTTATATCATAATATGTATATATATATATATTAGTTATGAAATTAAAGAATAATAAAATTGTTTTCAATTTTTTTTTTCAAAATTTTTGGAATAAATCCAAAAATATTAAATTTACAAAAACAAAAAATTATTAATTTTTTTTTTAGTATAAGGTACTTATTGTTACGCGTGTTTTTTTTAAATATTAAATTAATTAAAAAATGACAAAAATATTTTCAAAATAAAAACATGATCCCAAAATAAATAAAAAATATTTTTAATTAAAAAATATGAAGTTAATTTATAATTTAAAAAAAAACAAAATAATAATAACTTATTTACTACTTTTTTTTTAATAACTTTATAAAAGTCAGTTACCATATTTAATATAGTCAAACATTTTTTTAAATTAAAACTTTAGGTTGTTTTTTTTTAAATTAAAAATTTGACTCATAATAAACTTTTGAACTACAAATTACATAGTATAATATAATTTTATTAATGAAAATATATTTAATCAATATTTTATTAATAATTATGAATATTATTCATTTAAACTTAAATTTTAATTTTTGTACTTTAGAATTAAAAATAACTTAACATTTTAGAATAATCTGTATGTGAGTCATAATTATTATTATACAATTTTATTATTTAATTATATAGTATGATGACAAACAGTAGTGTGAATTGTGATATGAATGGGTCTAATAATAATTTTTAAACTTTTTGAATATGAATATTGAAAATGGAATTGTAGTTATAAAAAGGTTATTAAAGGTTAAGTACTTTTGGGATAAAAAGCTGATTTGATTCATAAAACTCTACAATTTTAAATAATCATATTTTAGCGAAATAATAAATTTATGGAAAAGTACTTACTTATTTATTATTAACATTTAAATCAAAGGTTTAAAATTATTATTGATTATTCATAACACTATGCATAATATATATACCATTTAACCTTTACCCTTTAAATCAGCAAAAAGGTAATCGCAACCTTATAAAAGTGAATCACAATCTCTTAAAAGTGAATCACAAACTTTTTAAAGTGTATAACAATTCTTTCAAAGTGAATTACAACCACTTCAAAGTCATTCACGATTTTTTTTAAAACAAACAGAACTTCTCTAAAATGATATAAAACCTTTACGATTTCAAATCAAGCCCTTTCTATTTATAATACCATATGTAAAAATTAAAAATGATAATGTTGTTTTTGAATTTGAAAATGTTTTAATCGGCTTGGAAAGAGTTGTAATTCACTTTGTAAATATTAAGATTTGAAAAGGTTGATTTTGTAAGTGAAATACAGGTTGTTTCCTAATTAAGTGCGCTGCTATATACCACTGCATAGATTAAAAGAAGGTTGGCAATTTTTAAACTGTAAAAGATACAATATTAAATAAGTACTTGTTTTTTGGATGTTTGTTGGATTTCTTAAGCTTTCTAAAAATATTTTACAAAATTTTTATTGTGTTTTGATATTGAAATTTAATTTAAGCTCCCATATCTTTGGAACTAGAAGAGACCCGGCTTAGCTCCCATAAACAAAAGTTTTCTATTCATAAGTAATCTAAATAAGTGATATTTAGTAGTGCACTTAATTAGAAAACACCCTGTATATACATGAAAAATTTTACGATCTATCGGACCTTTAATATTTTAGGTTTAATTGAAGCAATATGTTTAAGGCAGTTGAAAATAAAAATGTAACTAGAATCAAGTCCTCCGTACCTCTTTGTTGAGATTTGGGGTTGTATGATTTGGGTAACCTCAAAGTGCTATACTAATTAAAAGAGAAAGATTGAAACGAAACTATCTTGGATTTAGCCTAAATTTAGTATTTCCTTCATTAAATATACATATACAATACGGAAAAAGTAGAAAAAAAATTGATTAATAAGTCGGTTTGACTTTGACTCATATTATAAGGTACTCTTTTAGTGGGTTAAAGTCTGCCACAACGGAAAAGGGGAAGTGAAGTACAAATAATTATCTTTACGAGACCGTTTACCAAGTATTTATTATTAAACTTTTTATAGCTAAAGATGTTTTTGAATAGAATTTAAAATCAAGATGTTTCCCCGGAATTACATATTTTACATGGTATATTTTCAAAATAATTAAAATTTATTACAAGTATTTAGTTCAAGTATTACAAGTATTTTAATTATCATTTGTAATTATAATTTAAGTAAAATAAATTTTATATAAAATTTATATACCATATTAAAAATTTAATTGAATTTAAAGAATTCTCTAAAAGTACGTTCTAATTAAATCTTAAATATATATGTAAATGAATTAAAAAGAATACTAAGAAAATTATAAATCTTAAATAAGTAACTAAAATCAAAGAATTCAAAGAATTTTCGTTTTAATGATTTAAGTAAATAATAGAAAAAATATACATAATATAAGTAATACAAGTAAATTATAAAATAACATAATATAAAAATATATTCAAAAAATAAATTATGTACAAATTTTCTCTTTTGTTTATAAAATAAATTAATTAAAAATTTATTTTAAATAAAAGAAAGAGGAAAATTTTCTAAGTGTAGGTATCAGATTCATGTAAGAATTTTTTCTAGCTAATTACTTATTTATAGTAAATAAGTAGCAATAGATGGGATAATATTGTAGTATAGATTTAATTACCACGGATTAGGTTTAAAAACAAGTTTTAAACAAATTACAAAGAAAATAATTAATTCTATGAAATTTAAAATTTATTGGAAATGGAGAATTCTGAAGGAAACCTAAATCTTCAAGGATTTTAAAAGAAAGAATCATTGATTAATTTTCCCTTCTATCTACAATTGTATGATTTAAAAAATAAAATAATTTAATTGAATAATATAACTCACAGATACAAAAAGACGTTATAACTCAACAACATATTATAATATACAAATAGAATTGTATATCCATTAGAACCTAGGACGTTTCTAAATGCTATATAGTTTAGTACTATCTCATAAATCTTTTGCATGTGTACAATGTGATTCGCAAGTATGTGTCTTGACATACAACACCCTGTAGGAAATACCGTGAGGATAAAACTTTTGTATGGGAGCTAAGTTATGGGTTCTATAGTTTTACAATTATTGGGCATTAAGAAGATTTGGGCCTGTTTTGATTAAAACACCCATAACTTCTATTCTGAAGTGGAATTTTGAAAAAAGATTTTGATAGAATGAGAAACAAGCTTTTTTTCTTAAAAGTATTGGTCTTAAATTTTTATCTCTTTAGATTGTGCCCTTAATCTTTTAATTTGGTCCTCGCGGTATTTCCTACAGAGTGATATATTTCGTAAAGGCATTTATTTGCATATGCATGTATTATATGTATTGTATGTGTCGAAATTGTGTTAAAATCAATTCTTAGAATATAATACGTTTAGCACATTCCTTCCGATCACAACGTTTTGATATGTGGTATAGACAGACTGCTAGTCCATCAGTTGAATAGTTACCGTTTAAAAAAAAATACGAAAGCTAACCGTACAAATTTGTTAACACTCTCTTTAAATACGTCATAATTTCAAAAAAATGTTTTTTCTTTTAAGTTTTAGAATAAAACTTTGAGCTTAAAATTCAAAATTTAAACATTTTAATATTTTATATTTGCATTTAATAACTTTACTGTCATACTATCATTATTTATCTGTCATAGTTACTGTGACTGTCATAATTTTTCTAACCCTACTTTTTGCATCACCTTGACCACAATCAAATTCGTATAACTGATCTTCAATTTTTCATTTAAATTACTTCATGCGCAATTATTTACTATGGTATAAATGTCAAAGTACTCTTGATCTTAAGCCAAGAATTTTCAATGACAAAGACACTTTCGTATCAAAAATTTCACCATTAAATTAAAATGTAATAAAAACAAATTAATTTATTCAATGTTATATTACAATTTTTTTTACCATTTTCACCACTGAATTTAATTTAAAAATAAATTATGGTGTCAATAAATTATAAAGCAATCATCAAATGCATTCCTGCCTACAAATTACAACTATACAAACTAACCTAATAACTATGACGACTGTTGTCAGTCATTAACATGATGACATACATATTTTTTGTATTATGTACACAGCTAAATCCTTTATCCAAGTACAATTTTATTTATAAAATTATTTTTAAACTAGATTACAACAACAAAAACTAAATTTTGTAAAGGTTTAAATAATGTATATGTGTATATGTGAATGTGTGTGTAAACAATATAAAAATTAAAAAGACATTTTTTAATTTAGAATTTAATTAATTAATTTGTTTATCAACCGTAACTATACTGTTGATTTATTTTATATACTTTGGATATATTATTTATTTTTTATATATATATACTCTTTTCACATGAATTTGGTCTTTATTTTTTCACGTGAAATTTTTCTATTTTCTAAATTCATTTTGATCTTTTTTCAAATTCAATTTGATCTTTTTTCAAATTAACTTGATCACAAATTTGCAAATAAAATTGACCTTTTTTCAAATCTATTTATTTGTAGTACCAGACAATTGTAAATATTGCCTGATAATATTAGTACTTTGCCAATTTTGACATTTGGCAATTTGACAATTATTTTAATATACACTATATTTTTGTATTAGATATGATCCGACCAGGATTTGAACCCGAGACTTTTTGATTGAAAAGCCGCCACTTTGCCATTGAGCTATATGTAAGATGTTTTTCAAGTCAATTTGGTCACTTTTAAAAACGCCACCATATCATGGAATCCAGAAGTCAAAATAACATTATTTGAAAAATTTGGACCTCAATTCTAGCTATAATTCGTGATCACTACTAAAATTTCTTAATTTCCATGTAAAACCAAATTTTTTATTATTTTTTATAATTTTTGATCATTTTTGTATTTGAAAACTTTAAACTCGTTTTTGAAGGGCTAAAAAAAAAAAATAAAGCAAGCCCTAAATGGCCACTAAATTTTTTAAAACTATTTTTGAGGACGGACTTAAGAGTTTAAGTTTTTTAATATTTCTTGCTGTATTTGGATTCTACTATAAAATGGCTGGTGAGTGGCTTTTTCCACGATATGTTGAGTCGACCACTGGATTCCATAAAACGGGACTAATTAAAAATAGACTAATTTAATTTTTTTTTTTGACATTTATTAAAATTGTACTTGGATTTAGTTATGTATATATATGTATGTCATCATGTTAATGACTGACAACAGTTGTCATAGTTGTTAGTTCAGTTTATAGAGTTGTAATTAGTAGGTATTTGACATTTGTAAAATTGATAAATTACAAGTGAAAAAGGACCAAGTTCAAGTGAATAGAGTATATGTATTTCAATCAATATGTAATTTATGTAATACGTACTGACATATAAAAAAAATAAATTGAGAAAAAAATTTCAAATGTCAAGGCAAATTTAAAAGAAATTTTTTTCTTATTTTATTTAAATTAATTTTCCCTCTAATTTAAATTTTTTTTATTTGTAACAATAGGAAATTTTCTTTTCTTTTGTTGTAAATTTTAATAAAAATTAGAAAAAATTCATTTTAGATTTCCAATTTTTTTTTAAATAATTATTTTATTTTAATAAATGACATATTTCATAATTTAATTCGAAAAAAGAAATTTCAAAATCTAGTAACCTAACAAATTGATTTTATTATTTCTTGCACTAATTATTTTTGATATACGTATTAAGAAAAGTTTTCATATTATTAAAACTTTTTTATTTTTTGCATTAATGCAATATCTGTAGATACAATTTTAAAAACAATCTAAGGAAATTTGTAAGATAATTTATTAAAAAATCACATGAAAGAATTGCATATATATACAAAAAAAAAAAAAATAATATAATAGAAATAAAATCGGATTTATACATGAGTGAACAAAAAATTGCATATATTAATCATATACAAGTATATATGCGTATATAAAGAAAAGTGTGCAATATTTCATTTGAAGAATAAACGATTTGTTAGATTTAATGTTAATTAGTAATATTACTTATCGTGTAAATTAAAATAATTTAACATGGAAATTATTTATAATGGAATTAATTACTTAAAGTATAAATACTAAATCATTTAATTACTAATACTAATCAGTTTAATAGGACATTGGTCGAAATATATTTTGGTCAATGCTACTGTCATATTCTTAATAAAACTCGATTTTATTAAAATGTCATTTTCTAAAAGTACATTTTGCGATTTATTTGAAATAACCGTTAATATTTAAAGTCTTCTGTATTTTACAGTTTTACGTAGAAAATCAAGATCAAATACCGGAATTTAATACCGGAGTTCGAAATTTATTGTTTATTTTCGAAACGTCGATGATATAAAGCAAAAAATTCTCTCTCCTCGATGTATTCTAAAATAGAGCTTTTCCAATCTTGCTTCTACACTACTCATATAAGTTGACTTATAAATTGATTATGATAACGTCAAGGATTCAAGAGGGAATTCGTCAAAATATATACACTTCCTTACTATAGTAGGTAATTCTTCAGAAGAAATCAGAAGTATATATTATGCAGAAAATTCAACATTTCTGCAGAAATATTCGTTTAGCAACTGAGCCGCATTTATTATTGAAGTACCACAAATAGTAAAAAATTTAACTCTGAAATTTAGGAAATTTTTCATAAATCACACCTCAAAATTGTGAAACGTATTAGTACCACACACACGTTTCGTAATTATGATTTACTTGAATGAAAAAACCATAACTTATAAGGGTAGGTGGCACAGTGGTTAGAGTGCCAAACTTCAAGGCCCGGGTTCAAATCCAGGTGAAAGTGCAAAAACTATTCTGGTTTTCGACTCGACTCAGCTACCATTCGCATTTGGGTTCAAATTAATGGGTTAATCAATAATTATATATCTCTAATAAAAAATACATTAATATAACAATACTTATAAAGAAAAATTTTAATTGAATAATATAGTTCACAGATATAGAATAACATATAACTCAAATAGAGTTGTATCTATTGAAAATCTAAGACGTTTCTACATGTTATAAGGTCTAATACTATCTCATGTTTAAATTGTATATGGAATTCACGAAGATCAATTCTAGTAATACGAATATAATATGACCCCCTGTTCCAACATGTACCTATGGTATAGACAGGCTTATTATCTTAACAGTTAAACAGTTAGCAAGCACTTAAAAAAAAAAAAAAAACTCAGATGATTTATGATATGATCCAGTAAAGATAAAAATCCTGTAAAAATTCATTATAACAAGAATTTAGACTTATACTAAACAAATCGTTTTAAATCAAATTACTAGGTACTGAAATAAAAACTGGCATATTTGAGTTTTAGTCAAATTACTAATTACTTTGTCTAATTACTAAAATATTATACATAACAAATTACATGAATACTAAAATACTTATTCTATTTTCATGTATTTCACTCGTATAGCAATTATCTTGCATATACCAATTAATCCTACAACAGCCCTAAAACGATAATTAAATTTTTAAAAATAATTTAAACTGTTTTTTTTTATTATAAGAATAAGTACAAAAGAATTTTAACACTTGTACTTGTTAAATAATATAAAATATAAGATAAACCTTTTTATGTAATATTTATTTCAGACTTGTATATAAGGTCAATAGTTATGTTATATTATGACATTTTAATACATTATATAAAAATAGAACAAAATGGAAATGATATATTTAAAAAAACTGTTTTTTGATGTTTTGTTTACATACAGTTTGTTTAGGAGCTTAACAAATTCTGAAAGCAAGACAAAAAACCCAATGGGATTAAAATACAAAGTAAAGTAAAAGTATTTTATTTACGTGTTATATTTTAAAAAAAAAAATTCTATGTCATGAATTATCTATTTAATATATAACTAATAGTATATAATATATACATGATAGTACTAATATTTTGCGTGTTTGTATATTTAATCATATATATTTTATATATTTATATAGGTAATCAAACAAGTAATTGTTCGCCGGTAATTCATTGAAATTGCAAATACATATTTAAATAAATTATTAATAATTTGTCACAAAAGTAATAAAGTTGTCTAATCAGTTTTACTTATACATAAGAATTGTATTTATTAAAAAAGTAGGTTGTTAAGTCTAAAGTTTTCTAATTAATTATATACGGCATATTGTAATGATATGTTAAATTTATAACTTATTTATTTATTTATTTATTTGTAGTACCAGACAATAGTAAATATTGCCTGATAATATTAATCCTTTGCCTATTTGACATTTGGACTTCTTATTAAACTATTATAATATACACTTTATTTTTTTTTTTATTTACTTTATTACTGAGTTATCGGTCAAATGGATTTAGAACTATTTTCTAAAAGTTGTACTACAGTTGATTTTAACCCAAGCTGTATTATAATACTGTGTAAAATGCTACTTAAGTATAATTGCAATTACCATTACCTGATACTCATTACTTTGTCAAGTACCAGAATTACTTAGATTTCGTTACTTACAAAATTTAAGTATAAATAAATTGATCAAGTAAAAATACTTGCATTTCCCAAAAAGAAATTAAATTTTTAAATTAATTACTTTTATAATTATTTTTTGATACTTAAGTACTTATTTTTGAGTAATTAAGTATCAAGTATTCAATTATTTTTCATATTATTAAAGTATTTTGCATTAACAAAGTAATGAGTATCAGGTACTTTAAAACTTTTTATTTTAAGTACCAGAAAATGTGATTTAATATAAAAATTTATATGAAATGAATGATTGTAATATCAACTTCTGAAACCAAGACCCTTTATGTTATTGCATCTAAACCCTTTGATATATTGTGCTAACTCTCTTTAAGTTCCTAATTAAGGTGAATCAAAGTACTGTAAGGTGTATCTTTTCAAGTTTTTATTAAAATTGGGTTTCTTTTGGTATTTGAGCTCAAGTGTTTCTGGAACTTGGAATTTAAATTAAATAATCGATGCTTGTTTGACTTCTGTCCATTTCTGAATTTATACAAATTCCAAGTCAAATGGGTTTTCATTTTACTGTCACTTTTTCGAACTTTTTTTTTATTTTTTTTTTAACATTTTTAGTTTATATTTCAGTATCGGACCAGATTTTTATACGACCATTTTCTTAAGAAATGAGAGTCCGTTTTATTAATAGTCAACATTTTCAATTTCTCATGAATTACATGAATTACTAATTTAGTGTGACAGGTATAGTCAAAAGTACTTACACTAAAATGACAGGTAATTTACTACAAACGACTCCATTCAAAATTTGCAAAATTCTTGTAGAAAGGGCAGAGTATTCGGAATAGGAAATGGCAATATTTTCGGAAATGACTTAATTAAATAAAATTTTGACAAGTTTTTGTAAATAATATTAGTTTTATTACATAGAAGAGAAATAACGGTTATTAAATAATAAGGTAAAAATTGACAGACCAAAGAAGTTATTTAAATATAAAGTATTTTTTCAATTTTAATTACTTTTTAAAATTATATAAAGAAACTATATAATTGCATATAAATATCCTAGTATTGTATGAAGGTATTGATAATATATAAATTCCAAATATTAACTTTTATAATTTTACTCAAATGTCATTATCTATTTTTGGTATTAGTTATCTAATCGATAACAAAAATGACATGTTTATACTAAATATAACCTGTAATCCTTTCACAAATACATTTATATAAAAATACAAATAGGTAAAACATATAAAATAAAATCTAATACCAAAACAAAATATTAATAATAAAAAATCATGTCAATCATAAATCTTTTATAAAACTTTCAATATATTGATTGGTATTTAACACTTAACGAAATTAAAATCATAATATAAGGTATATATATATATCTAACTATATACATTTGTAACTAATATTTAACTTTATTATTTTTGTTTTTATAAATTAATAATTTTATACCATTGATTTTACATCTATACTATATTTAAGAATTAATGTCCAAATTGATGAAAGTTAATACAATGTTTTAGTCCTAAAAAAAAAAAAATAGAAAAACTAGAAACAAAAGTAAAAACTTTCACCACACCCTATCAAAAAATAAAAGTCAAAAAAAAAAAACCCCCAAAGTTACTAAATTATATAAAGGTGTGACTGTTGAAATTTTTGATATAATAATTTATTTGAGTATATACGTAAAAACTATAAATAAATGTGTTGAATAAGCAGCATATTCTATAACTTTCAAATAGAACGCATCCCTTGAGAATTTTTGATATACATATATATATGTATAAATATAAGTATATATATTTATATTTATACTTATTATAAAGTATATTAAAATATTATAGTTCCTTTGAGACATTTTGGAAATGGTATTTACTCATATGTTATTATTGATCTTAAATAATGCGTCTTTGATTTAGAGGAATATAAAATATTGATTAAAATATAATTATTTAAAATATATAGACTAGTTACTTTAAAAAAAAATCATTAACTAATGAGAATAGATTGATAGATGAGTATAACTTGAATTACACTTAAATAATTACACTCATTTTATACCTGTATAATACTGAGTAAAATGGTACTTAAGTACAGTTTCAAGAATAATTTTGTGGTTATCATTACTTTGTCAAGTACCAGTATTTTATTTAGATTTGGATAATTATAAAATTTAAGTATTAGTATTAAAATTAAATAAAAATACTTGTGATTCCCAGAAAGTAATTAAGTTTTGAGTTTGAATACTCTTGTAATTATTTTTTGATAATTAAGTACTTTCAAGTAATTATAAGTAACAAGAAATACTTAAGTATCTAGAATTTAATTATTTTCCATGTGAGTATTAAAGTATTTTGTAAAATTTTGTCATTCATAAAGTTCAATTAAGTATTTCTTAATATTTAGTGACTTGAAAGTACTTAAGTATCAAAATATAATTAAAAAAGTAATTAAACTCAATTACAAGTATATACTTGATTTGATAAACTTGATTTTTTTACTTATACTTAAGTTTTATAAGTATCGAAATCTAAATAATACTGGTAATTGTATTGGTACTTAAAAGATAGAGGTCTGTAATTATTGTTTGATACATAAGTATTTTCAAGTAATTATAAGTACCAAGAAATACTTAAGCATCAAGAATTACAAATTTTCCAAGTATTAAAGTATTTTGCAAATTTTTTCATTCATAAAGTTCATTTAAGTACTTAAGTAAAGTTCGCTTAGTTACACTTAAGTGTCCAAAAATAATTACAAAAGTAATTACAATTATTTTTACTTGATTTTTTTTACTTATACTTAAATTTTATAAGTATCGAAATCTAAATGATACTGGTACTTGACAAAGTAACGAGTATCAGGTAAATTACAATTGTACTTAAGTATCATTTTACTCAGTATTATATAGGTTTGATCAGGTAATGGTACTGGTAATTGTACTCGTATTTGAAATGAACAGGTCTTTTTATAACCGACCTTCAAATAAAACATAATTATACAAATGTACTGTTTATAATAAAGGACTCAAATTAAAATTTATATGTTAGTGTGTTAATAACCCTTGTACAGAACTTGCAATTTGATTGAAAAACATCAATTGAAAAATTGTATACCACAAACAAATCCTATTTTAATATCTAAAAATCGCGTATTATAGTTAATGAAAAGTGTAAAAATAAGAATAACTAAATAATTTATTTTAAATAATGATTAGTTACTGTTCAGAAATTAAAAAATAAAAAAAAATTTTTAAATTTTACCTTGAAAATAACAATAAAAGCGTGTCGGTATAACATATAATAAAAAATTTAAAAAAAAAAAATAATTCTTTATTATATTTATTTATAGTTAATTTTTATTTATATATAATTTATTTTACTAAAATAATTTTAAATCATTTATAAATTTATTAATATAAATGTTTTTTTTTAAATTTTTGAAATACAAACAAAAACGAAATGCTAATAAAAATATTATGTGTATATGGACAATTTATGTCGTCTGTCTGTCTGTTTATTTAATAATTTCAATATAACATTGGCATGTTTAATTTTAAAATAAAAAAAAACTTGAATATTTGAATTAATAAACAACTTGTCATATAGCATTATATTTTAATAAAACTTTTAATTTTGTAAAAGAATTTTGTAAGAAAAAGAATATTGGAAGATTTATTATATAGATTTTGATTTATTTCTTTCTAGACTTTTGCACATACAATTCAAGGCTATCGATGTAAAATAAAAATATTTTTCATGTTAATTTATTATTTAAATTTTTAATAAATCATCTTTTTTTTTTTGAAAATATTTGATACACAAGAATAGAGATAAAATATTTTATAAAATTATTCAATAAAATATTACGCCTACTATGTACCAAAAACGCCTCCTAAAAGTATACTATATCATAACTAAAAACTAATGGACGGGAACTATATTAAAAACTTATTAAAAATAAATAACTCCTTTGGGTGTCTGTAATTTGGAGGTTAAGGAATATGAAATACATCCTTGTCAATTTTTATTCTCCTCTATGTTATTCGTTTTCTCTCTGTTATAACTCTTTCATAGTTATAATATCGAGTTCAAAATTTTACAGACTTAAGTGTAGTCCGTATATTGGATTTTCTTCTACAATTAATTTAGGGCTACATTAAGATTGTTAACTTGAGATCAAAATTTTAATATAAAAAAATAAACTACAAGTTAAAAAAATTCAACCCTAATTAGCTAAATATTTTAACTTAAGCATTTGCAACATTATTTTTTAACCAAGGCCTGCATATTATATGGGTTATGATTTTATTATTCGAAAATTAAATATGTATATAAATTCAGTTTATATGAAAAATAAGCATAAATTTAACATATGCAACCCTAATTAACTAAACTTTTTATTTTAAACATTTACCAAATTTTTTTTTTGACTAAGGCCTGCATATTATATGGGTTATGAATTTATTATATGAATATTAAATGTTTAAATTAAGTTAATATTAAAAGTAAACATAAGTTTAACATTATGCAACCTTAATTAGGTAAACTTTTTAACTTTAGCATTTGCCAACATTTTTTTTTAAACAAGGCCTGCATGTTATACTGGCAATTACGATTCGCAGAAACATAGTTTGAAGTCTGATTCATACGATAACTCATAAATTAAAGGTGCTGGGGTTCTGAAATTTTCATAAATTAATTTTTATACAAGAGCCATTTTATACACTGAGCCCATATGTACAATGTATTATATGTATACTTACTTACTTTATTGGCAATTCATATAACAATACTTAATTTGAAAAATATAATAATAATATTCTTATGAAAAAAATATAAAAACTTACTAAATAATATTTTAAGAAGACAAAAATTTTAATTTTTTTTAATAATAATAAATCTATTTATTTATGATTTTATAATAATAAAAAATGGCTTTTTTTAAATACAAAAAAAAAATTCTGGGATTTTCTTAAAATTTTCAAAATGGAAGCGTTTTTTTATTTTTATAATTTTGTTTATCTCAACTTGTGGATTATAAAAATACTTATTTATATCTTAAATTAAAAATATATCTAGACTCCAATAAAATAGTTATAGAATTCTTAAATAAAATATTAAATACTTATTATAAATTTATTCATTATTATAGTTTTCGAAAATATTTATACTATTTTGTATATAAAATTTTATTTTATTTCAATTTCCTGTTAGTTTCTAAAGATTTTTAACTGTTTCCGGTTTAATTTATTGAAGTTAAAAAATTTATATTCAAATTTTTTTTTTTCTATATTTAAGTAATTAATACATAATCGATAATATTTTATCGAAATGAATCGATTTGTTATAAAGTACTGTATATATATATAAATATGTATTACTGTTAGAACATCATAAAATTTTATTATATCTTTAACAAATCGTGCAGTACTTAAACTATTATTATTGTATTACTGGTAGTATAGCAACAAAATAGAACTTTACCATTTTTAGTAGATGTTGAATTACAACACTAGAACATATAAGGAGGGGGTTATCAAAAAAAACTTTTTAAATTATAATAAACTTAAAGTAGTTAACAAAATATTTGTTTCTTTGCGTGGTAATAATTTCACAAAAATCTATAATTCTTTTTATTAAATAACTAAAGTACTTATCTTTACCCCTCTTTAGATTCCGATAACGAATATAAGGTATCCAGGTATCCACAAAGCTCATCATAACTCATATTAAACTAAGGTTGGTTCTGTTTAACGGATCATAATTCTCACTAAGACATCATTGATTACTCGATTGTAGTTATTATACAAGACTATTGTATGTAAAAGTAATTGTAAAAATACAAGTACTACTTTATTTTTAAACCATCTATAAGTAACTTTTATGATGTAATCAAAAGGTTTTGAATGCGACATAACCTGGCCGGGAATTTGAACTCAAAATCTTTTGATTAAGAGGTAGTCATCTTAGTACCACTGATTAATAAGAACTCGTAATTATTCAAAATTATTTTTAAAAATTAAAATTCATAACCAATCGAGTACTTTTGGTATTTAAAAGAGATTTAAACTTTTAAAAGTAATCTCAAACCATTGACTACAATAGGAGCAGCAGTACTTAATACTTTAAAAAAATTTAGTAATAATAATGCTAGTATAGATTCTTCATTTTATTTAGATTCCTCCTAAATAATAAAGTACTTCCATTAATTAATTCAATCAAGATTATAGTTCATTATACAACTACAAAAGAAAAGAAACCAAGTACTTAATCTTAATATACTTTCTATCTTTAAAAATAATTTATATTGATAACTTCAATTTATTTTATTTTTTTTGGCGCAAAAATATTACTTGTGAAAAAAACCCCTACACTTATTTTATATATATATAAAAATATAAATTTTTGTGATATCTTATAACACGTAAACAAATAATTGATTTGTAGGAGTTTATTAAACGATTACAATGACCAAAATAAACATTATACGGTATCTTTATATCTAGAAATCATGTCACGTATTTTAAATGTTTTAAATGTTATTGACGTTTATCTTCGTCTTCTTCCGAATTCCGATTTGAAACGTAATAAATGAAATAGTAATGTTATAAAAATTTATTTCATTTTTAGTAAAAGTTTTACTAGGAAGTACTTGGGAAGTTTATTTCAGTTAATAATAATTTACTTGAAAAAGAATTACTTATAAATTCATAAAATGAAAAAAATGAAAAGTTAATAAAAAAAATATTATTTACATATCCGTTTTTTGAATTTATAGTTACTTTCTTTATTTTTAATTTAAAAAAAGAATTTAAAATAAAAATAATTACAAGATTACTAATTTAGTTACTCATTGTTTTTTACTTTTCAAAAATCCATTAAACTTTTTTAAGAATTTAAAATAAATGTCAATTATATTGAAAACATTTTAACTTAAAGGTAAAAAATTTATCACGCAATTTAAGGTGCATACGACAAGGCCAAATGAAATTAAGCCAATTGACCTTATTTCTTTATCATATTTGAAATAAAGCCAAATTATTATTTTTCAGAAATTTTTCGAAAATTACATTTAACTATATTAATACAATATTTATATATATGTGTAGGTGAGATTTTGAATTAGAATGAATTTTAGAGTTGGATTCAAAATCAGGGTATTCCCCTTTTACAGAATATTTATATGTATTTGGGATTCTGAATTAATAAAGGAAACGTTTGGTTCAAAATCCTGGTATTCCCTTGGTCCAGAATATTTATATATATTTAGACTTGGATTCAAAATTAGGATTGCTGATTTCCCAGAATATTCATATAAGTGTATCTGTGGAATTCTGAATTAAGAGAGATTTGAGAATTGGATTCAAAATCAGGGTATTCCCTTTTTACAAAATATTTATGTACTATAAAATCCCTCCTGATTCAGAATCTGGTATATTCACATGTAAGTATATATATATATATAAATATATATATTCTGGAAAAAGCGGTAATACTAATTTTCATTTATCACATGTTTAAAATAATTTTGGCTTTATTTCTTTTTAAAAATGAAATAAAGCCGAGAATTAAGAAATTATGATTTTGGTTTTATTTCAAATGTAATATTGAAGTAAAGCCAAAAAAGTGCAATTTGATTTTATTTCATTTGGCCTTATTGCATGTACCCGCAATTTATAGTAAGTAATTTTAATATGGTATGTAAATAATTAATATATTGATTACTGTATTACATAACTTTAGTATATGGTATAAATTTTATTTATTACTAGCAATCAGTCAAATTATTAATTTGAAACTAATCAATTTTTTTAATTTACTTATTTATTTATTGCTAATACAATTTTTAATGTACCTTTTACTTATTCAATTACTATGTAAGTGTAATTAAATTTGTTGTATAGTAGCGGGTATGATAAGGGATCAATCTTATAATTTTTTAAATATTTATTAAATTCTAATCTTTAATAGTTTTGTTTATTAATAATGTTTCATCGTTTAAGAAAATTTTTAATTAAAACCACATTTTCTACAACACCTCATCCTAAAAATATGCAATAATTGTTAATTGGACAAAGTTTTGATTAAAGAAAAACAAAGGGGCACTACTTGCAACACGATGGGGCAAATGCAAAGTAATTGAATATAAGTCGGAGGATATAAACGTAGAATATCTAAAGTACGATATGTCAATACCAGGCATAGATAGGTTATTTAAAAGTATTCATTGGTGACTGTTAAACGCTTTTAATCAAACTAAAAAAATTGTCATAAGTATTTAATACTTATGTAATTGTTTTTAATTAGGTTTGAGTAATTAAGTTAGTATAAGTTAAGTTAGATTTTAATCAAATAAAACAATGAAAAGTAAAATTTCTAGGTTAACATATTTTCATTGATTCGTAAAATGATAAATATTGTTAAATAATTGTGCGTATAAACATCATTTAATGTTACAAATGAAACCACCAAAGTGGTTCCTTAAATCGTATGATCATAACGCATTATTTTAAATACATGCCAATTCCTAATATGCATAAATGGACCGTTTTTGGTTTTAGGAAAATAATTAGTTAATCATGTGGTTTTTTAATTTTAATAAATTATTAAAATTCTGGCAATCGAAGAAATTATTATATAGTAAGTTTACAAAAGGTGCTTTGGAGTTAAGTACCATAGTTAAGTTAAGTAGCATAGTGGTTAAGTACCTGGCGTATCAACACAAGGAGTACGGTTTCGATCCATGTTAAGATCGTTTTACTTAAAAAAGTACTTTTAATACAACTAACATAATATATTTAAATAAATATAATAAATACACTGACTTGAAAGTGTAGATTTCTGTTGTACTTCGGATACTAGAAAATCAAGCATTCAATATGTTTATATGTCTCTTCATCTTGTGTTTTAAATTACGACTAAGTATATTATGTATTTTCTCGGATTCTTGTACTCACTAATCACTATTCTATCTAACGCTATTTCCACCTTTGTATTAAAAATAATTAATTTTTATATTATTAGTATTATGTTAATTAACTGATATGTAGATGCCATTTTTTTTATTTCATTATTGAAATCTTTTTAATTTCCATATAATTGTAAAAGGTTTCTCAGATAATTTCTCAGAATATCTCAGACAATTAACAATTTATTTAATTATATATAAAATATTTATATGTATATAAAACTTCAGCATCCTGTATCAACTCAAATGACATTTGGATCCCATCTATTTGAAGGCAACACAACCCATGTATTAAAAATTAAAAATTTATATAGCGTATATTTTAGATAAGTAATTAATTTGAAAATCAATTTTTAATTTTAAAAAAACTTTACTAAGTACTTACTATTATATATATACATATACATACTAGTACTAATAAGAATATATATTACAGTATTAAATTTAAATTCGAATTTTTAAATTCTAAATGCATATACTTAAAAGTTCTAATATACTTATATAAAACAAAATCAATCTACTTAATAAGTTTTTACAAATATATAATATATAGCATAATTAATTAAATATACAGGTATAACATTATGCATACATACTATATGAATTCCTAATTAAATAAACTAACTATTAAGTATGTAAATTAATAGATTTAGAAACTAAAAATTCTAAAAAAGTAAGATAAGTATATGTAAATTATAATCCAACAGAAGTTTATATTTTTTATCGATTATTTTGTACCTTCATGATTTAGAATTAATAAAAACTAATTTACATAAGTAATTATAGAATTTTTTTTTATAATTTATTATTTAAAAAAAAAAATATAAAATGAAAAACTGAAAAAATTTTATTACTAATATACTAGCAAATATATAAATTACTTTGAATATGTAAACTTATATCTAAAAAAAATTTCTAGAAAACTTTGATATTAAACAGAATTTAATTGAATAATATAAAATTCAATCATCATTTTTTTATAATTAAAAGTTTTCGAATGAAGTAATTCTTTAAAAAAAAAAAACCTATAACTAATTAAGTACTTGTTAATTAAAAATTTTATAGTACAAGAATAATTAAGAAGTTTGTTTAATATGTAACTACCATATTTTTATTTATTAAATAATCTTAAAGGAATAATAAAATTTTTAATTGAACTTCCACCTCTGCATAGATTAAGTCCGAATTTTTTTGATTTTTTTCTGAATTTAGGTTCATTGTTTATATGTGGTGGTGATTTCAATGCCAGACTTCCAAACGTTGGCAATTTTTCAACAAATTTTCTTGGTAGCAGTTTTTCTCTATTCTTGTCACAAAATCCGCAGTTTTCTACTTATTTTTCTAGTAATCCTACATGTTTTCGCTCTGTTGAAGGTTCATTTATTGATTTCTTTTTTACTTCTAACACATTTCTTCACAAAAATCCTTTTGTTACACAGCGTTTTACATTCTCTGATCACACTTCCGTTACATTAAATATATCTTTCTCTATTTCTGGTCGTACTCCACCTATTTCTGACTCTATTTATTTATATAATCATACTAATATTTCAGGTTTTAATAAATTCATAACTTCTCAATTTAATAGTTTTCAAATCTCTGCTAATAGCAATATGACTCCTGACTCCTTGGAAAACATTGCTGTAAGCATTAATAATACTTTTCTTGAAGCTGTTCATCGTTTTGTTCCTGTTATTCCTATTAATTCAGGTAAAATTTTGCTTTCTTTTCAAACTCTTCGTCTAAAACGACAATTGAGATATTACTCTCGTCGGCTTCGAGGAGCAATTCGTACTTCTAATTATCAATCAATTCGTCGTGATTTCAATTTCGTTCGTCAGATGTATGTTAAATCGCTTTGTTTTGATTATCGTAACCATTATGCTAACATTGTTTCAGGAACTGTATGCAATCGTCAATGCTATGATCTTATCAAGCATTGTAAACCTAAACAAAACTGTATTTCTAGTTTGAATTCAATCATTGATGTTGATGATCATACTATTATTAATGATTTATCTCAGATCCCTGAAATTTTTGCAAATCGATTTCAGTCACAACATGAAACCACATTTCAATACCACTCAATGAATGAATCACTGGTTGACGGTTCCATCGAGCTCCTAAATAACTTTAATTTCCCTATTAGGTTTTCTAATGAAATATCTGCTTCAATTATAGATAGGGTAAGTCTTCAAAGTCTGAATAACTCATTGTCGAATAATCAAAGAAATCTTCTTACCTGTCGTGACGAAGTTCAAGAAGTTATCAATACACGTATAAATAAGAAGAGTTCCGGTTGTGATCGAACTCCAATTTGTTTATTTAAGTTCTTCTCACCAGAGATAATTTTATTTTTTACAATCTTTTTCAATCAGCTCATTTCCTCTGGTTATTTCCCTAAAATTTGGAGAATGGCCATTGTAATACCGATTCCTAAATGTGGGAAGGATAAAAATTTTGTTAATAATTGGCGCCCAATCAGTCAACTAAATTCAATATCTAAGCTTTTTGAAAAAATTGTTGACTTAAGGCTTTCTTCTCAGTTGAAATCTATTTTACCACCCTTTCAATTTGGTTTTGTTAATAAAAAATCTACTAATCATCCTTTGTCACGATTTACCTCTGATGTAGCCAAAGGATTGAACAATGGGTGCATAACAACGGCGTTAGCTTTAGACATTCAAAGTGCCTTTGATACTGTATGGCATAAGGGTCTCCTTCATAAATTGGTTAGGTTTGGTGTCAATACACATATAATTAACATTATACGCCATTATCTGACTGATAGAACTTTTGTTGTTGGTCGAAGTAATTCTTCTACCGTTCGTAATTTTGTTGCTGGAGTTCCTCAAGGTTCTGTCTTAGGCCCAAAATTATTTAATACATATTTGGCTGATATTCCTACTACATTATTAGTTCAAATTTTGCAGTTTGCGGATGATATTTTACTTTATATCTCACACAAAGCACCTTTAGTTACATCTCAGATATTAAATAATTATTTAAATACTTTGAATGATTACTATACTAGTTGGAAGCTTAAAATAAATGTAAGTAAAACTGAGCTTATTAATATCATAGGGGTCAAAGCTGTTTCCCCATCTTTGGTAAAGCGGTTAAAATTAAAACAAAAAATCGTTTTAAATAATATTGTGATCTTACCCAGTAAGCAATTTAAGTATTTAGGTGTTATTTTTTCCTCAAATTTCAAATTTATTTCCCATATTAATAAAATTATATATAAAGTTAACTCCGCTTCTTTTCAAATCTCTAAAGTAATGTTTAGTCAGTTTTTGGAACCTAAATTTCGTTTGTTTATTTATAAAGTCTATATTCGGTCTATTATTCAACACGCTTCTATGGTGTGGCTTAATCCTACTTTAGTTTCAGCTCATCAAGTTGAGAGATTACGCTTACTTGAAAGAAAGATAATTCGTCGTGCTGGAGGCTTTCATAGACAGCGTGGCTCTTACTTATATATTAATAATAGTCTACTATATGAACAATCTGGAATCAATAGAATCGATAGATTCTTAACTAAAATTAATCTTAAATTTTTCGCTAATTGTTTTAATCACGAAAATCGTTTTATTCGTGGCTTGATCGAACCTTTTTCTGAAAACGTTAAATATTTTTCGCCTTCATTTATATTTCACTTGTCTAATAATAATTCACTGTTTTCTGATGGTGAACTTTTGTTATACCACCATGGTAGTCACAATCCTGACTTGCTGGTTTACAACACTAACCAGTGATCATTAGTATGTAAGTTAGTTTTAGTTTTGTTGTTGTTTTTTTCTATTTCATTACATGTTTTTTTATTATTTTTTTCATTAATTTCATTACTAATATTGTTGATAATTGTTTGTAATTTTTTTTTTTTTTTAATTCTGATTTGTTGTAAGCTCGCTTTAGGGTATAACATGAATTTTGATTTAGTGTTAAGTTTTTGTTCTTCTTATTTGTTAAATTAAAAAAGAACTATAAATTAAAAAAAAAAAAAAAAAAAAAAAAGTTTTTTTTTTAAATCAAGTTTTTTGGTACATAAAAGTAATCATTATCATTAATATAATAACTACTGTATGTACTTAATACATTAAATTAGATTTAAAAAATTTAAAAATTTAAGTATTTTCAAATAGTTCCCGTTATGTGACTTAAGAATTAATTAAGTTTATAATTATTGGGTCACATAACTTAAAATAAATTTTGTCATCGGTTTTAATTAATTTCTAAAGGAAATATAAATGTAACAATACATATCCTACAGTATAAACTGTAAAGGAATTACCTACACCTAAACTGTAAGAAAATCATTAAAAAATATCTAGAAGTCCCTTTTCGGAGTTTATTCAATTCAATTAAAGAGGGATATAAGATCTATCTGATTGAAAGGGATAATTTTATCAAAGATTTTATAACTACATATTTACCATCACCTACAATATAATTCCTTTAAGTTATTTTTCAATTCGGTCAAAGGAAAAGATTAGAGCCTCATAACCATATGCAATACCCATTCGGAAGTTGACTATTGATTTTATAAAAACTCATGTATGTCCGTCCGTCTGTCCGTCTCCGCACGATAACTCAAAAACTAAAGGAGCTAGGATCTTGAAATTTTCGCAAATTCGTTTTTTTGCAGTAGCCGTCATCGCTATTTCTATCCAACCATTTTGGTCCATGGGTTCGGGTAGCTGCCATACAACTTCTTTTTTTATATGAGTATTACTCTATACCTATTGAAGTTGGGTGTCTGAAATTTTGCCAAAAATAGTTTAGTGTAATGGCCCAAGTTACTGCAAAATTTGGTTGGTCTACTGCAGAGGGTTCAAGTAGCTGCCATACAACTCCTTCTTTTATATGAGCATTACACTACTACACTACAATAAAGCTGGTATGTTTGAAATTTTGCCAAAAGAAATTAATGTTTATAATAAAATAATAATGATATAATGTTAATATAACGGTCGTATGGGAATCCCAGAGTTGACATAGTCTACTCTACCACATTCTTCCTCATTTTTTATAATTTCCATTCGTATATACTTAATTATACTTACATTAATTTCTAGTTTTATTTTATATTTCTTTTACATTTTAATGCAATTACCATATTTTAAAAAAAAAAACCTTCTATTTCTTTACATTAACTTGCTTTTACTTGCTATTCTATACCACGTCCTATTAATATCATCATAACTTTATTTTAAAAAAAACAAAATTGAATTTTTTATTCAATTAACTACTATACTTTTATTTTATGATGTAATAATCAAACGCATTTCCTGTTTTGTAGAGGTTATTTCCTATTTATATATATATAATACATATATATACTTATTCCTCAATAACACTCAAGTAAATATGCATACATTGTAAATAAATTGATTTATTTATTGATTTATTCCTAAATTTAGATTAAGTTTATAATAGATTTTTTTATGACGTCAGCAACTGAACTGAACCTCAACCTTAGTCCTGCATCCATAAATAGTTAACTATTTTTTGAATTTCTTTTTGGCAAATATAAAATGCCATTTAAAAGGGCACATATTTTGCAAGAAAAATTGCATCAACACAATTTATATTTAACAATACTTTTGCAATTAAAATAAAATCGTTAATTAATCATTAATTTAAAATTAACTTTCCAAAAATAATCAATTAAAATATATTGTAGTTATAGGGATATTAGAAAATTTCAATTTAAATTTAAAATTAACTAAATAATTTTTCTCAGTGAATAGATCAAAAATAAATTAAATTTGAACTTTAAAAATTTATTTAAAAATAAATATTCTATAAATCTATTTAAAAAAACCATTTTTTTTTAACTTATCGTATTTTTGATTACCTTTTAGTTGTGCTTCTGATTTTTGATTTTGAATACAAGTGAGCTCTTTTTTGATATGCAATATAAATTGCAAAAAATTTTCTTTGACAGATTTTTTCATTTGCAATCAACATTGATTAAATGGTACTTGGAAAAAAAACAATTTTTTATTTGCAATTAAATTAGAAAATAAAAGGAAAAAATTATTGCAATGAAATATTTTGTTGTTTTTTACATTCAATTTACTATATATAAAAGTTTTATAAGGTAAATATGTAAAATGTATAGTATTTGATATACTTAGTTGTTATGTAATAATTGTAAGATTTTTTTTTTTTTATATCCAATTGAGATTTTCAATCTTAAGTACTTTTTTATGTATCTACTTTCAACTATTCAACGATTCAATTTTAAAAACTATAGGAAATGTTTTTTTTTTTAGAAAAAATAGGTGCCGTTCTTATTGCACTATATTATATACTTTACAAGTAATACTATCAGTTTTTGCTTCAGATGAATGAAACTATTTATGAAAATTGTATAGGGTAAGAGTTTCTGTTATATCCCACTTGTTTTAAAAACATAACTAAACAAATTATATTTGAATTAAATTAAACTTGTATTTAAAACCGAAATGATCCACTAAGTAAATATATAGTTATTAATAAATTATTAATCGATTAATAAAACTTTAAAATTTAGAGTATTAATGTCCTGAAGTAATTGTTCATTACAAGTTATAAAACATGAAGTTAGCCGATTTAAATTTATATTTAAGAATTATGTGAATTTTGTAAACTTGGGGATTTTTTTCAAGCATGTACATAGGTTTCATTATAAGTATGTAGTTTTTTTTTCAAAAAGTATTTGTCAGTAAAGTAAGTTTAAACCTCAAATCTGGATAGTGTAGTGAATAAACACTCGACCTGTTAATCAATGGATGTTGAGTTCAAATCTCGTACAGTTTTTTCTTTACAAATCCCTTTGTCAACCATTTATACTTAACCTAAAATAATAGAATACTTATATGTCATGATATAATTAAATGAAATAAGATGTAAATATTTTGAAATAAAAAATATCTCTCGGTAATTGATATATATATGTACTAGATCGGAACGGCAGATTTATATAGGCAGTTAAAAAAAGAATTCTACAAAACGGTTTCCCAAAATTATTAGAGACAGTACGATTTTTCTGAAATTTCGAGATTTAGATGTTTTTATATAATATGATTTCTTGTTTTGTTTCTATGGTTACTATGATTTTAAATATTTCCAAAAAAAACACATAATAATGGTGTCTATTCAAAATAATATTTATTATTTTTAGTTAAAATGTGAAAATGTGTATTTTAGTTGTATTGTAAAATTGTATATTAAATTTGAATTTCACACTGCCTTGTAGAGATGTTCAAATATCCGAAGTATTATAGTGAAAGGGGCCGTAATATCTTTGAAAAATAAGCGAAGATTATGAATGAAGGAGTCGAAGAAACAACGATCCAAGACTCAGCAAAGTATATTTTAGAATAACGGTATTTCTTCTCGGACCACTGAATTGTTTCCTTATTCTAAGCAGTATCTGTCCTGTTGCAGTATGAGTCCTATTGCACGACTCAGCTCCCTGTCAAAAAGTCAAAAACCAGACTAAATTCTTGGCTACAAAACATTATTGAATTAACTAGGATTTATAATATTCCTATTCCTTACATTTTAAAAATGAGAATTTTATTTTCTAGAAAGTCTCTAATAATTTGGTAATTCACTTTATCTTCCATCAAAAATTAACCAAAAATATAGACCCATCAGAACTCTCTTCAAAATTAAAGTTTTTTTAATGCAAACATAATTTTACAACTGCTTGATATTTTTTGTATACAAATATTAAATTAATTTAAAAATTAAAAAAAAAAACCCAAATTAAATATTCAAAATTAAAAAAAAAAACTTACAATTTTACAAGTTATTTTTCCAAAAAAATTTAATTACAATTCCCACATACCTAATAAAAAATTTATAATTACTATAAGTATTATTTACTTAAGGAACAACATTTGTGTAATTTACCTTACCCTTTTTTATTTTTTAGGGGGCAAAACTTATCAAAAGCTTTTTTTTTATTATGTAATCATTTACTTAGAGATTTTTTTTTATAAATTTTAATAAATTAAAAAAACCCCCCCAACCAATTGCATTCTAATAAAATATTAGCAAAAAATTAAATAAAATAAACAAAAAAATTAAATAAATAAATAAAAAAAGAAATTTTGTTAAATGAAAAATAATAAAAAAAAAAAGGAAAAAAAAAGCTTTAAAGGCAAATAACCTTTAATTGCGACAGCATTGGCAGCATTTTTTTTTTCTATAAAGTTCAGTTCATCAAAAATAAAATGTAAGTTAAAGGCATCTTCTATAAAGTATATTTGGCGTGCTGTCTTCATTTATATTTGCATTTATAATATATATATATATATATATATATATATATATATATATGGATATATATATATATATATATAATTTCACGAAACTAAAATAAAATAAGCAATCATCATATCTTCTCCTACTTTTATGTACTCGTCATCACCCATCTCTATTTAATTGTTTTACACTCTATTTCTATTATAAATAGCTAGTTCGCACAGCACTGACTGACTATATATATATATACATATATATTTTGTAGCATAAAAATAGATTAGCCTCAATTTGATTGTGCAACATTTTCAATTTTTCATGAAAAATGTTTCAATTTTTTTTTTTTTTTTTTTTTTTTTTAACTTGTAAAAATTTTCTTGTATTTTTTTTTTTTTGTATTTATTTTGATTTATGTGGTTCACCAGTCACTACCACACAAAAATATAATAGGGTATAGACAAGAAGAAGAATTTGTACATATATACAGGGTGTTTCCGACTCGATGGTCTTCCTTGAATCACCCATCGAGTATGTTGAAACGAACAAAGAATAGTATTGAAGGGGGGGTCTACCGGTACCATTTACTGTTGACTCGAACACAAATGGTCCAATAAGGCTATTTCCCAAAATACCTGCCCATACATTAATTGAAAATTTGTATTGGGAATTACTTCTTCTAGTTATAAAAGGATTTTGTTTAGCCCAAGTTTTTGAGGTAGAAAGGTGGGAGTATAGTCAAAATGTAGAGAAAGAGAATAATAATATTTTAAAATATAAAAAAATATTATGTTAATACGAATATTTTCTTGATAAAAGACGTTTAATTGATATTTTGTTAAAAATATGTGGCTTTAAGCCCCTATAACTTCAGACTGGGATAATATTGAAATTGGCATAACTGGTTTTTTCCTATCTTATTTGGTTCCATTTTTATCGAAATAAAATTAAATTATGATTAAAAAACATTTAAGGCCTCATAACTTTTAAAGGAAAGAAAATAGACCGCCCTTTCAATACAATTTTTTGTACGTCTCGACATGCCCGATCACCCATTTCAAGGAAGACAATCGAGTCGGAAACACCCTGTATATATAACTACTTATAGTACTGTTTGATGTTTTTGTCATATATATATATATATATATATATATATATATAAAATATACAAGAACAGCAGATAGTTTGTCATATCATTTAGAACAAAACAAATTATAAATAAGTTTCTATAAGTACTGATTCCTATGATTCCTATTTTCTATAGAATAATGCCAAATGTCAGATTCTTTATTATTTTTTTTTTAATTTGTATTTTTTTTAAAAAAAAAATTGGTTTTTTTATAAAAAAAATAATTTTTTATTTTAATAATAATTGTTGACAATGTGATACCTCAAAAAAAAAATTCTTTTAAAAACATAAAACACAAGGGATCCATGAAAATACAAAACATCCCAGTTACTTTATATGATATAAAATATTTTATTCAAAAAATTTTTGAAGTTTTTTTAAAAATGTATGTTACATGTATAATAAATTTGACATTTATCAAATTAAATTTATACATATATACACAATATGCATATACAATTTTCAATAAGTACTATTTGATTCCTTAAAAAAATGCTTTACAAATTTTTTTTATCAGTTGTGACTTGCGAGTACTTATAATAAGTAATTAAATTTTATTATGAGTATTAAGAGTTTATTTAAGTACTTACTAAAGGTTACTGAAGTATAATTTGATTCGTTAAAAATATGCTTTACGAAGTTTTTTAATTAGTAGTTGTGACTTGTGATTACTTATAATAAGTAATTGAATTTTATTAAGAGTTTCAAAGTACTTATACTGAAAGTAACTGAAGTTTAAGTTTACAAATTTTAAAAATTCCCATTTTTTATACCTTTGTGAAAATAGAATAGAATTAATTACTTGTGTTAAATTAAGTAAACTTGTTCGAAAACTAAATTACTTGAGAACTTAGTAATTACTTTTTTTTAAAATAAATTGCAGTAAAGAAACTGACACTATCGCAACTTCAAATTAACTTTTAAAATAAACTTTGAAACAATAGCTTTTCTACAAAAACTTAAAAATTAATTTGTAAAAATTGCAGAATCCCAGGTCTTTTAGATTTTAAGTTATTGTGCGGCCGGACGGAAAGACACACATAGCCAAATAGACTCAGTTATTGATTTTATCAATGGGTTTGAGTCTATTTCTATTTCGTCTGCTTTCCAGTGGCACAAATGTATAATGGCAAATTTAGTATGCATTTAGAACTGCGTTCTAATCAAGTTTTGTAAAATAAAGTACTTTTGTCTCATAAGGTGTTTTTGATCTTTTAGCCTTCCCTTCTTTTAATATAAAGTACTTTTGTCTAATAAGATACCATCCCTTCTTTAAGCGAGTGAAATAAAAAAAAATATTTAATGACTGATTAATGACTAATGACTGAAATTAAATTTAAACAAAATAAAATAAAATATTAAAAAAAAATTTGCCGGATCACGCGAGCTCAAACCACTTATCAAATAATAAAATAATCGTATTATTAATGCGAGTAAGTATTTTTCTAGCTAAGTACTTAATCAAAACTTTATTGAATTATTATAATTATTATCAATATGTACATTGTTTCGAAACAATAAAACTTATCAAGAAAATTATTATTTGTTAGTAAATAATAAAATGAATAATTTGTTAAAATAGGACCTTTATATTGTTTAGAGGTAGGATTTCTTCTTTTATGTTACGAATTTCGAAACTTCTAAGAATTAAAAGTTTATTTTAAAGTTAATTAAAACTTTTAACCTATACTTAGTTATCAAAATAAATTGAAGGACGATAAGTAAAAACAAATCTTAATACTTTTTGGTGTATTAAAATTCTTCTACAAAACTTAACTTATAATACTTTTTTCAAAATAAATTCAACAGATGTTTTATAAACACTGAATTAGAACGATTATAAAATTATTAGGTACTTATAACGTAAGATTATCTAAACAAATAAAATTGCAGTACAATTTGGTTTGAATCGCGTTTTAATAAATAAAATAAACAAATAAGTAAGTACCTATACTTAACTTAATTTCTTTATAAAATATTTAATATAAAGTTATAACTAAGTAAGCCTTTTTTGAATCTTTAGATAAAACGAAAAATAGTGTAGTAGGGTAGACTGTGTCAACATGTAATGATATTACAGTCATACGGGTATCCCAGGATATAATCCAGTATAAATAACTGGTTTATATCCCACATTATATAATCCAGTTATTTATTTTTGACAAAATTTTAAAGACATAACTTATTAGGCTTTCAGTTATGTATATATAAGAAAATATAAGGAAGGCAGCTCTTCAAACCTCTTCCATTACACCAACATTATTTTATTCAGGCGTTGGCGATTTAAGTTAACTACTGTTGACAAAAATTTAGTCATTCGCCTTTATTAGTTATAGAGTAATGCTCATATAAATATATGAGATAAAGTTGTATGGTAACTACTCGAACCGACTGCAGTAGACCAACCAAATTTTATAAAAACTTTTCCCACAACACTAAACTATTATTGGCAAAATTTTAGATACCCGATTAGCCGATACTCGAACCCACTATAGTAGACCAACCAATTTTGGCAAATGGAAAATTTTGTTTTTGTTGTTTTGAAGGGGGGAAACACGGCTCTCTCTCTGGGTTTTGCAGAGTCGCTATTATTTACTACAGCGCCATTCTATACCCTTCATGAAACTTATCAATTTTCCCTGAAACTTAATCTTACTAAAGTCATCCCAGTGTCTTCCTCCTAAGAGTCTTAAGTCTTGTAGAGTTTCGCATTGGCATAAGACATGGAGAACCATTTTGTCCTCCCTTCTACAGACTTTGCATGTTCCCGTAGTTGCCCTACCTATTTTTACTGCATGGGCTTTGAGCAAATTTAGTATACCCTTTTGAACTATAGTCATACGGGTATAAAAATCTTAAGTGGATGATAATACTTATGTACATCAAAAATATTAATATATTTATAATTAAATATATAAATAAAATTGGAATAAGTGATTAGATTCGGTCTAATAATATTAAAATAATTCTCATATACTTAATGTGATGCAAACTAAAAAAAATTTGTACTAATTTTATATGTTAACAAAATTAAATAAATTTAACATTAAATATGAAGCAAAAACATTATATTAAATTTAAATAAACACTTAATTATAATAATTTGTAAAAATTCATTAGTAAGTATATGAAGAAAGTTATTTTTTTAAGTTAATTTATTAAACTATATGGAAAATTATTAAATAAATAAGATGATTTAAGTTTATATATAATTAATTATGGAAAATATTTATAAAATATATCGTCATGTTTCGTATAGAATATATAGATTAATAAAAATATAGTACAATAAGTACAATACAATTTACTTTTTTATTTAATATTTACAATTAAACTAGTTAAAACTGCATTATATTTATTCTAGGTCTAGTATAGAAAAAGAAATTTTTAATTGTTTTGTTTGAATAACTTATCAATTCATGTAAAATAATATTAATCAGTGGAAATTTTGTACAACAAAAGTAAATTTAATTGAAAAATAAAAGAAATAAATAAAAAAATTAAGTGATTCATAGTTTTTTTTTTAAATAATACTTATTTTAAGTAAGTTTACGGTATTATTTTTAAAAAAGAAATTTCCGTCGTTATTACTTATACGATTATGTAAATTTTATTTTAATAAAATTAAAACTTTTTATAAGTTTTAATTTACAAAATGTTTAATATTAACCGATTTAGAAAATGCACACGAGAGAGCAAAAACTGTAGAGCTGAGACAAAAAACCTCGGCTGAGTGATCCACGTGTGTATTAACATTGAATACTACTTGAAATTCTACATCGACTAATATACAGCTCATATTTCTGTAGATAACTTTTTAATATATCTATATACAAATTTATATATTTTCATTTTAATTCAATATAACTAACTTTTGCTCTTCCACGTTATTGTAGATAACCGTGCAAAGAGTCCTTAGGGTCTACAGTTTAATCTAGAGCTCTACAAAATAACGCGTACTATATTTTGTTAAATTACTAACAAAATTTTAGTTTATATTACAATTAATAATTATTGTAATTGTGCTACTATTGTCATATTTGGCGACTTTACTGTTATCGCCTATAAATATGCAATTTTTTTTTTTTTTTATAACCTAAACTTGAATTACGGCTTAATTGTGTATTTAATGTTAGTATTAAATATAAATATATTAACATTTGCAGGGTTCTACTATATATTATGTCATAATAATTATAATGATGACTGTACTGTAGTCGCCTATAAATATGCAATATGTATATATATTTTTAATTTTTTTTTCTGTTATTTGAATTACTGTTTATAAGTTTGTAGCCACCGTGTTATTATATAAAAAAAAAATTCTTTCAATCATAGTTAGCAACTGTACTATATTTTCCTATAAATATGCAATCTCTACTTATAGGAGAATTTATTTTACTTTTCTTTATGCATAGCCTAAATTTTTTTAAGAATTTAAATAGTATATTTAAACGGTTAATTATGATTAATTAATTACAAATTATGCATGAAATTAATTTTTTAATAACAAACAAAATGCAAAATTGAACAAAATATATAAGTATAGCACAAAATATAAGTATGTCATTACAAAATAAATAAATGACACAAAAATGTAAGAAAATGCAATAAGTATTCTCATTTCTATATAAGTTATAGCAGTACATAATATTATAAACTATATAGTATTGAAGTATTTAAATATACGAGTATATATAAAAGCATTACATTTTCACGTTGAAGATTTTTATCTTATTGTAAAAATTTATTTGTAAAAAATTCATGATGATTCGTTGACTTTATTTTCCTCTTTATTTTAATTTTTTTCTTTTTTGATTTATTGTGTACTGCCAATTTTTTTAAATAAATTAATGTACTTAAAAATATTTTGTTCTTGCTTGGATTCTTTTTTTTTTTTGTAGGAAAATTTCTTGAAAATAAAAAAAAAGAAATTGTATTTTTTTTTATTATTTTTAAATTTTTAGTTACTTCCTAGATACTTAAATCATTTTTTTTACTCTATTACGTTTCATTTTATGTACCGATTTCAATTTAAAAAAAAAAAAAAATGATGACGATTTATCCGTAAAATTATACAAGTACTTAAGTGGGTACTGTGTAAGTATCTTTTCTGAATTACATTTTAAAATAATATGAATTATACTTATAAATTAAAACATGTATAGTTCAACTGTATATAAAACTATAGAGAATGGGAGTTAAAAACAAAAACAATTCAATTTTGAAAAAAATGGGGTCTCTCATATACATAAAAAAACAAAACAACAACTCATTAAGATAATTTTGTCAATTAGAGCACTAATTGGGAAACAATGATGATTACAATTATCTACTCTGATAATTTGTTTTGTATAATCAAGTCACATGTGTATAATATGTATATATATAAGTATATATACGCTAATTAATATTCAAAACGTATTACCGGTGATAAACTTGTTTAAATATTTACAATTTACAATGCCATTTGTTTATTATAATGTTTTACAAATGATAAACTCATCTACTTATAGAGCTACAATATAAAATTCTATTGAATAAATTCTTATTTATAAAGTCATAATAAATATACACTCGTACTTAGGGGACCAGAATACATCAAATGAAAAATATTTTATATATATTTTCATTTATATACAATTTTCCTCTACTTTTATTTAAATTCGATATTCAAATGACCTTGAACCGTTTGTTTAATAACATTATCAGAATTAAAAAAAAAAAATAACAAAACAAATATTGAAAATATATTATATCAAAAAAAAAAAAGGTTGTTTAGCAATCAATATTAAATTTTCCAATATTGATATGTAATAAATATGAAAATAATTGGGGGAAAAGTTGAAGGTATACATTATTGGCCAAATACATGTGCGTATAATTGTTGAGCGTGAATGAATGCAAAAAAATACCAACGCATACTCTGTATATTTGGACTTAAATAAGAATATGTGTATTTTTGAATACTGCCATCTAATAAATGCCAGTACAGAATGAATTGTGATCCCGTGATCAAATTGACAACTTATCAAGAGTTTATGTTGGTAAAAGATGAAAAATTTATATCACGATATCATGATATCACGATTTTTAATATCTCGTTTCTCGAAAATCAATATCTAGTTTTTTTAAAATATTTAAAATCAATATCTATAGTTTTTTTTTAAATTAGGAATATCAAAATCTGGCTTTTTAAATCTCGTAAAATCTCGATTTTTTAAGGTATCAAAATTATGTAGGCCCGGTCATTTGCGGAATACACAAAAACAAATATAAACAAAAAAGAGGTTTTGATTTTCGAGATTAAAAAAATCCGAAATTTTGATTTTTGAGATTTAAAAAAAATTAGATTTTTAAAACCGAGATTTTGTATCCGATCCCAAACTTAACTATACATTTAAATGATTTATTTAAAAAATTTCTAATTATTTTAAAAATTAATATAAAATTTTTATATATAAGCATAATATGACTTACCTATCTTCCATTTTAGGTCTTCGTCCGAGTAATGCAAATGCTGCACTTTGTTTTTTTGTATCTTCCCAACATTGATGATCACCACTACCACAATCCAATAATTTTAATTTATTGGCGCGATTTTTTGTATAACCAAAACTTGCCGATAATCTCGCTAATAAGCCACGACTCCATGTATCAACTGCTTGTAAATAAATTAATAATATAAAAATGATAATGCCACAAAATATAACTTCGGGCCGTAATACATAAAGTCGACATAATTTCCATGTATAAGCTAAAGGCGAATTAATTGATGAAACACCAACAGCAAATTTTGATAATAATTTCATTTGTGAAACAAAGGTTTGATATAAAACTTTATCCTCAAGCTCGTCTTCCATTTCCATTAAATCCGTATATTGGATTTAAGGAGTTTTTTTTTATTTATAAGAAGTATATGTATATGTAAATTTTTGTTTTAATTAATTTTTTTGTTTTTTTTTTTTACTTAAGTTAAATTTTTTTTTTTAATTACATTTAAATTTTAAATTTATCTGCCAATTACTATATTGTAAATAAAATAATTTATATAAGTAATTAAGGATACTTTCTGTCATGTGTACGTGTAATAATATTTTCAATAAACAAATGCGGTTTATTGAATGTATTATTATGAGAAAATTATCTACTTAATAAATTAGATTGTATATTATATAATATAAGAGGTTCCTATCCTTCCTATTCTATTTGAGCAAAATCGAAATATTTTTTATATAATAACCTAAATTTAACTGTGGGAACAAAGGAGTTCGTCCTATTTAAATTCAATTCTATGGAAAGGACAATAGTTATAAAATAAAATGGAAAAATGGAAAGGACACATTAAGATTGAAGAATAATTTTAAGTTATTTAATTTATTTTAAAAGACTTTTTAAAAATATTTTTCTTAAATTTTTTTTTCCATTTCTATTTTCAAATAAATTGTGCAAATTTTTAGCATAATAGATTTAAGTGTCCTGAAATTTTTTTAGCGCCATTAATAACTGCTTTAAAAAATTTTTATTCTAATTAGAAAATAATACATTAAAAAAAATTTAAAAGAGCTAAAAAATAAAAAAAAAAATTGTTTTGAACATCATTTTCATATTCGTGCGTCTGGCAGATATACATAATAATCAAAATTAATTTGTTTTTATATTTTTAATCCAACTAAATTTAAAAATAAATGAAGAAGTATATATATGTTTTTAAATCCAAATTATTATCGGATTTTTTCTTAAAATAAAAATATCTTTTTTTTATTATTATTTATTTCACAGACGTCACATTTTTTTATTTTCTTTATTTTTTTTCATTTCATTTATTTGTATATCAAATGCAGGTCCGGTTAATTTTTCCAATTTAAAAGAAAATTATTTTTAAAAAATAATAAAAAATTTATGAAAATTATAATTCACTTGTATTTATTTTAAAAAAAAAAACATAATATTTATGTGTATGTATTAATATTTATATATTTTTCTCATATTTATTTAGGAAAAAAGTGAATTGAAATAAAAAAATAAATGATTTATTTCTTTTTTTTTTTAAATTACATTTAATAAAATCTACACCCAAAAAGTTCTAAACACAGCAAAACCTCGACGAAGACTGTCATATGCTAAAACAAAAAAAAATATTTCCATTTGTTTGTAATGTTGTCAAAATCAATTAAATTAAAAACTGACAAGATCATATGACAGATGTGATTGTCAAATTCAAACGTGAAATGAATTGTCAATTGTCATTTCAAAATTGTGTATAGCGAATGCTGCCATTGTATAATGAACTAAGAAAATTTTTAAATATTGCCAGATAATGAAAATTTTTTTTATATATTATTTTTATTTAGTCAGAGGTATTAAATATAGTATCTGATTTTATTAAATAATATTAGTACAGGTGATTAATAAGGAATGAATTTAATATGATTTATAAAATATATAATATATATGTATATGGTAGTATAAATACATATTTATCTGTAGTATGAAAATTTAATATAAAAATTTAATTATTTTTAATTTTTTTTTTTAATTTAAATTAAATACTAAAATGGGTCCAAGACAGCTTTTAAAGCTGACTTAGTACTTACTTTTAAAACTTGCTAAGTACTTAGTAATAGTAATATTGTTGAATTAAGTGGTATTTTTTTTTTTAATTTTTTACAAGGAAAATATTTGATGTTAAGATATTGGGTGTGTTTAGTTAGTAGTTGGTTTGGATATATGTCGTTAAAAATTACTAGAATCTAGCAAAATAACGGTAAACAATTCAAGGGATTTTCTAGGAAACGATATTTTTAAAATTTTTAAATTTTGAATAAATTTCATATGGAATACAATGTAATAATACTGTATTGCACATACAAATGAAGCGTTATTAAAAAAAAATAATGTTTAAAATTGAATTAAAATTTGCTACATTGTTGCATTTCATCATAACTCCATTTCTAGCAATTTTCCCGTTTTTGTTGCTTAATAAAAATGATTTCTTAGTTTATTTTTAAGTTCATTCTTATCAACAAAACAATTAAAAGCTAATAAGGAAATGAAATCTTTTTTAATATCCAACTTGTGTTGTGCTATATTAGATTTTTTTGTGCATATATAATTAATTTACTTTTTTTATTTTTAATTTACTAAAAACAACATTTCAAAAAATTAGTATAGAAATTTAGGAAAATTTTGTAGAAATTTACATTATTAATACCTAATTTAAATATGTACTATTTAAACTATATATCCAGATAAATCGTTCAAACGTTTTAAAAATAAACATAAATATAATTCAGGAAGTAAACAAAAGATTTAGATAAAAGATGACTATTTTTAATTTTTTAATGAAATATTGTGCTCTAATAATGTCATCACTCATACTCATCACTTAAATTACAGTAAAAACCTATTATAACGACCTTAAAATCTTCAAACAAAATTATTTAACATTTTTAATATTATTTATAAAAATAATCAATACTTCTGATTGATTAATAATTTAAAAACTCAATACATCAATGCTACAAAATTAATTATTAGTTGTTATGTTACAATTTATAAAAATAAACTCTAACATATGTAATAACTTATATCAAATAGAAAGTAAAAATATTAAGGACTATTATTAGATTTTAATATAAAATTATAAAGATTTTATCAAATTAAAATATTTTTCCTTTTTTTTATGGACTAATTATTTTATTATGCAGTCTCTGTACATGTCTATTTTTAGTATTTACTGTAATGGGAAAAAAATATAATTAAATCAAGTTATGATTCATTTGTATCGTGTTGTATGTGTTTTGTTTTAATTCGCAAGAATAAAAAATTAAACAATATTAAAATGAATGATGAAATACGGTACTTTTTTACAACTTTAACATTATAAAATGTATTTCATCCTTCATATTTTAATATTTTTTTTTTTTGTTTTAAATAAGAACAACCCTCACAATTTTTCATAATTTAAAATTAAAAGTTAATAAATTTTGGAATTATTGTTTTTTTATGATAAAAATAAAAAATACAATAATTTACCGAATGAGAATATAGTTTAACTGAATGATAAGATTACCATTTTTTAATTTTAAAAATGACTCAATAATAAATTTAAATGGCCTATTTAAAAAAAAAAAAAACAAAAAAAAATACCAAAACAACAATGTATAATTTCGATGTTTCCTTATAAATTATAAAAAAGAATTTTAAAGCAATTTTTCAGCTAGTTGATCTTTCATTTAAATTAAAAAACAATGTCATACGTATATATATATATATTTGATTTTTTTTTTTTATAATTTAATTTACATCAATTCAAAATAAATAATTTTATCAGTATTTATATCTATGTATTGAATGATGATTTAATTTTCTTTTTTTTTTCAACTTTTAATATATATATTTGTAAATAAATTAATCATTTAGAGTAATTTGCAAATAAATAATTAAGAAATCATTCTTTCCAATGTTCTGTTCTATTTTTTTTTGAATTAGTTTTATTTCAACTGTGCGTTGTATAATATTTTCTTCTATTCAAAAAAAAAAAAACAATAAATAAAAGAAATACTAATACAATATAGTAAAACTGATTACATGTTAAGTTATTAATAATGAAAATAATTTAAATATATAATTAACTTTCTTTATTAGTAGCAACAGACTTTGCAAAATAACTAAACTATAGCTTAATTAAAAAGCACTTATAAATTTCTTTTATTGACAATTGAGAAAAAAAAGAAACAAATTTAACATTTCAATAACTTGATTGTACTTTTTTTTCTGTAACTTTATGTGCCTAATCATTTTTGATTGATAATTTGATTTGACTATAATACTTAATATATGTATGTGCACATCTAATAATTCTACATTTTTTAATTAAAATAATAACAAAAAGCTTTTTTTGCATTTAGTGGTTTTGTTTGTTTTAGTAATAATAACATTTAAACACATTTTTAATTTTATATTTATTATTTTTTGGCATTGGAACCTATTGGTGATGGATTCCTTTGAGGAGTTGACGGCCTACTTGAATTAATGCCACTATACAAATACTTTGCTTTTTTCTCAGACGGTTTCAAAATTTGAAAAGAACACATCAATGTTTCATCAACACTCATCATACCTCCAGCATTATCAAATTCTCCACAATAATTTGGAGCAGAAAATAATGTTACTAACTGACGTTTTGCGAAAAATTCATATCCATCTTCAACAACTTGATGTGCTCTACATATTAAATCCAAATCATGTCGATTTAAAAATTTCGAAACAACGTCAGCTCCAAAAGTAAAACTAACGCCACGATCATTTTCACCCCATCCTTGAATATCTTTATCAGGATCACTCCATAATAAATCGCAAAGTAAACCAGTATCTGGAACATCTGTCGGTCTCATTAAACGACGTATTTGTTCCATTCCTTGTAAATCAGGTGAAAGTCCACCATGACAACAGAATATTTTTTCATCAATTATTGCGGCTATTGGCAAGCAATTAAAACAGTCTGTAAAAGTTTTCCATAACTTTACATTATATCTTCGTTTACATTCATCATAAAATCCATAAATTCTATTAATGCTAGCACATTCATGATTACCACGTAATAAAAAGAAATTTTCTGGATATTTTATTTTATATGCCAATAATAGACATATTGTTTCTAATGATTGCTTTCCTCGATCAACATAATCTCCAAGAAATAAATAATTTGCAGCAGGTGGAAATCCTCCATACTCAAATAATCTCAATAAATCTGTATATTGTCCATGTATATCTCCACAAATAATTAATGGTGCTTCCAATTCTAATAAAATTGGTTGTTGCAAAAAGATTTCTCTTGATTTTAAACATAAACCTCGTACTTCTGCTTCACTCATTTGTACTGGTTTTCCCTGACGACATCCTCGCACTTCCAAAAGTCTGTTAATTAAACTATCTACGTTCAGATCAAAGTCAGCCATATTGTCTTCTTCAATCAATTTTTTTTAAATGCTCTTTTTTTTTTTTTCAAATGTACGGCCCATATAATTTAATTTTTAAAAATAAACTGAAAATTGTAATATTTAATCACAGTCTATTATAAATAATTTAATTTTTTTCTTCTTATTATTTATTCCTTATTTTACTTTACATAAATAAATATACGTCAAATTATTCTTTTTAAATGCAAGTCCAATGAATTCTTTTTTTTTTCGTTTTAAATGGATATTCTTTATAAAAAATTAAATATAGATCTTAAAAACATTGAAAGCTTTAATAATTTTGCATGTTTATATATATCTTAAATATATATATACTATAAATTGTCTCTGTTTCTATTAATAAATTTTTGCTTTTTACTTTTTTTTTCCAATTAAGAAAAATAAAAACTTTACTCGCAAATCGCGAACAAAATTCCACTACAAACTTCTTCTCAGAAGGAAAACTCAATAACGACTGTCATTTATTTGTCAAAAATTTAAACGTCAAAAATTGCAACATCAAAATTTATAAGAGTTGCCGTTGAACATACGTTCTATCAAAAGTGTGCCGTTTACATTAGGTGCAATTGAATATGAATATGTGAACAATTTTGAATTGATTCGACTCTTTTCACAAATTAATATTTAAAAAAAAAAATTTAAATTGAATATAAATACATTCTTAATGGTAATTTTAATATTATAAAGAAATATTATTAAAATTAATTTTAATTGATAATTGGATGGTAACTTTCAAATGTTATAGTTATTTCATGAGTGATTTTGCTATATTATAAACAAAAATTTTTTTATAGAATAATTAATTCAATATAAATTCTTCAAGATAAAAATAACACTGAAATTCAAAAATTCATTTAGAACTAGAGTTCTGAACTCCCATTGAAAACATAAAACGAAAAGAGTATAAGAACACAAAACGACAATTATATTAAGAATAATAGACAAACAAACTTTTTATTTTAATGACCAGAAATGAAACATTTAACAATGTAATTACTTTTAACATAAATAATAATAATATGAATGACAGATGCATATTCAATTCTCTAAAAATTTGAGTATTGTCCACTTAATTTGATTTAAATCATTTAAGTTCTTGTTCGTTGCTTAGCATAATCTAAAGCATTTAACAGTATTTTCTTTTCTAGAATACGATATTGAAGCAGCATTGCTTTAATATATCCTAGCCTTATTTCTCCTTTAAGGTAATTAGAGTGCATTGTTTCGTCGTTATCAAGATTGGTGGGAAATATTCTTAATAATAATTCCAAACGATTTTGTAAAAATTGCCAAGTTTTAGTTTCAAGGGTTGTTTCTAAAGCGCAATCAATATGTAATAAATCAGATGTACGTTCAGAATTCATCCAATGTTCTATTTGATCCTTATTCATATGAAAAACTCTTACAAATGCTAACAGATGAGGTGAAATGAATTTGGGACTTGGTAAAACTTTAAGTTCACAATTATTTGCAATATCCAATTTATCCAAAAGTTTAGTTTTATCTTTATAAAGTTCATCATGATTTCCTAATCCTAATCGGATTGAAACACTATCTGCCGAATTTTCAGAGTAAATAAAGCCATTATGAATTAAAAGATCAGCATTTGATCGATTACCATAGTATATGAAAATCTGTTCGCCAATTTTAAAATCTAAAAGTGCATTACTTTCGAGACGTTCTAATTCTAAATTATAAGATGATGTAACTTCACCATCTTTATGATTTGCCATATCCCATAACGGTATTAAAGCAGGTATAACAGCATTTGCAGTATTTTCATCAACATTTTTTCCGCTACACTCTGGTATGAAATTTTGTCTTGTCATTACTGTTGAAACAGCCCATCTATATAGCTCATAAGAAAATTTCTCTTTTAAAATTTCAGAATCTTTGGATGATTGAATACATTTATATATAAATGCATATTGTCTTGCTATACTTTTACATTGATTTAATGCATTTGAAAAACAATTAGAACCTTTCAATTCTTGCATCTCATTATAATTAAAATACATAACTGTTGAATATTTCTTTGGTAAAATGTCAATAAATGGCTTCCAAAAGCTATTTTCATCCAATTTTTCAAGTAACAAGATAAATGCTAGTTTAACATTTGCCATAGTATCAAATAGAGGTATATCTATTCCAATTTTATTCGGTGGTACTGTTAATTCAGATATCATAATTTTCCTTGGTATTGTTATTAGAGCTTCTCCTTTTTTAACTTCAGCAATTGCTTCTAAACCTAGTTCATATCCAGGAAACTCTGATATTTTGACTTTGTCATATACTGCTCCATTTTCTTTAGCCCATTTGGCAAAATTTTCAATTTTCGATATACGTGGTTGATTTGAGTTCGTTGAATTTTTAGATTTTATAGAGTTTTCAATAGAAATAACTCTATCCAACAGAGATTGTAATTCAGCATATTGACTCCACATTTCAGTTGGATTATTTGCTTGTTTAAAGCCAAGTTTTAAAAGTGACTCCACAATTGAATTTAATTCATTTCTTTTTTGTGGTGATAATTTTTTGGCACTTTCAATTTTTGTAGGATTATTATTTGCCTTCTTTTGATTTTTTCTACCCATTTTTTTGTTCTTATTTATTTTTATTTATAATTTATAAAAAAAAAAAATTCCAATCTAAAATAACTGTCAGTTTAAAAAATTATATTAACCAATTATTTTTTTAAAGGTCGCAATTACTCATCTTCTAATAATTTTCTGTTTATATAATTCTTATCAATTTTTGTTATGATTTTATGTTTTTAAACTGATGGAATCTCCTTTCACGTGGGATGATATATGTGTATTAGTTAATAATATAATGCGCGACCTCTAAAAATAAATATAATTAAGGATTTTTTTTTCTAGATAGTAGGTATTATATTTCACAATTTACCTGGTCGCTTTTTCACTAAATTTTTTAATTAAAATTGACAATATTCTTTCAGAAAGATTGTTAAAACAATTCTCTTGTAATTTTTTACAATTAAAATATTGAAAATATAGTTTTAAAAATCAAATAAAAATAAAATTTTATTTATTTCTATTAGAATTTTTATTTTAAAAATGTACCACTACTCACGAGAATGAATAAAAATAGAAGACTGTCAACTGTCAGTTTCAGTCAATTTATTTTTACATTTTATACTTCAACAAATTTTAGATTTGCTGATTCTGTCATCAGAATTATATATAATATAATAAGTGTTACCGTTGATAGTTGAAATAAAAATACTAACTTATTTAAAATTTGAATTATTATTATAAACAAATTAAGTTTCAATATAATACTGCTTTTAATATAAATAAATAAGAAAAATAAGTTTTATTGAATTAAAGAGTATATATTAATTTATATTTTAATTTAGGAACTCTGAAAAAATATAATATTTAATATAGAGATTAATAAAACTTCAGCATGGAAAAGCAACCTTGGAAATTTCTGATTTGATCAAAAAAATATTTAAATAAAAATTTGAATATTTTGATAATTTTTATAAAGGAATGAATACTAATATTTTAATAAAACTTATATGTTATATTATTAAACTTATATTTTTAATTATATTTCAAAAAATTTTAAATTAATTAAAAAGAAAAAAGCTATTTTCTTCCAAATTTTCTATTTTGTTTATTTTGCTTTGATATTTCTTATAATTGCCGAAGATGATGACAGAAAAAAGTTGAAAGATTAATTAAAATTAAAAATAAAATTTATTTCGAAAATTTGTATATTGCTGTAGGTTGGTACATTTATGTATGTAATAAGTATGTATGAACATTATTTTTGTAAAATACACATTGTTTTGAAATTGAACCACCGTTATTATTATAAAATATATTTTCCAAAATAAATTTAATAAAAAAAAAATTTAAAATTAAGTGATTCTTATTGAATAGTTTTATATTTTCTTATCAATAAATATTCAATAACTTGTTTTCGGTATGTAAACTTAAACTTCTTAACTACTTATATACATGCATATCAATAAATTCACAAAACATAGAGAACGTAAATTTAGAGTTACCACCTTTTAAGATTTCAGCTTGATAATCAAAATTTCAGATTAGGGCCGCATCCGAAAGTATCGCACTAGCACTAAGCACTATTTTTGCCGGTCTATCGAACTATTTTTCCCCCTTTATATTTTTCTGACTAAAATTTATGACAGTTAATAAATTTTTAGGAGTAGAAGTACCTATAACCTGAATTCATATATTTCAAAATTTTTTATAGCTTATACTTCATTTTAGCATTATCCAGCATTTATGATGATTATGGCAATGTTGGATGCATTTTATTCGAAGTTTAACAAAACTTAAATAGTTTAAAAATTACGAATTTACGAAAAAAAATATTCAATAGATTCAATAATATTAAGCTGTCAATTTTAGTGCGCAGTACGATCATCTATTGTGGAGAACACTAAATAACACTAAATAATTAACACTTAACAGTAGTTTCGTAATAATGCTATTAATTCCGGACAACACTTGATACTAATTCGGAGTTTTTCGGAATAAATTTAGTGTGATAACCTAGTTTTTAGTGCAAAGTGCGATAGTTGCGGGCACGACATGATAAATTAATTAATTAATGTATAAATTTCAAATTTCAAGAATATATTTAGTTTTCAAAATTTTGATGGCACTTTGTAATCATGATTTGGCACTTTGCTGGGTTGGCAACCCAAATAAAATGTTATTTTACAGGTTTAATAGGTTTACAAATATGTTATAAAACTACCTACCTACTTTTATTATTAGATTGTAAAAATGTGTATCATTTAATTAAATATTAAATACCTAAATGTTTATAAAATAGTAAAAAAATCAATATTGACTGGAAATTGATTTTAATTCTTAAATATTTTGATAATTCATGAATCCATGAACTTTCTATTTATTTTTCATGGTCTTTTATGCATTTTTCCCTTCCTTTTCTATTTGTATTTAAAAAAAAAATGATAAACATAATAGGTACGTAACGTAAAATGCAAAATTAAAAAAAGAAATTAATGCAAAATATTACTAAAACAAATATGATTTTTTTTCAATTATTTATTAGATAAGATTTTAAAGTTGAATTTCTAATAGACAGTATACACCTTTTATAATATGAAAATTATTCTTCTATTTTAAATTATTTATTATACCAACAAAACACATTATTTAAAATTTTATTAATCCCCTAACTATTTTTTTTTAATGTTCCCTACATATTTAAAATATTTTATTATAAAAACCTTGACCCTATTAAAGAAAATTCTGTTCAAATTATCAAAATTAAAAATATGTACATACGAGTACATGAGCCATTTTTAAACATTTCCTGAATTCTATACTAATTGTCATAGATGGCAAATGTTTGGAAAATAATAAAAAGATTAGGTTTTTTTTAAAAAAAAAAATTTGTATTACAAGGTGTATTTACTTAATAAAAAATGTGTGTTAATTTGTGATAAATTTTATTCCCACATGTACAGTACAAATTATTATAATTTTGTACTAAAAGCTTTAGTAATAATTATTTTAATAGTTATTTATATACAGGGTGTTCCTCCTCAAACTCTGGTCTCTGAAATCAACCTTTGTATTCAACAATGAAACCAATATTTAATAAAACTTGTTTGAAGAGCTAAGCGTTCTTTTGTAATTTTATATTGGTTCAAATTACAAATCTCATTTCATTTCAACTTCCTTTATTACTATCTGGTATATGGATCACTGAGCTTTGAGAACAGCCAATATAATAATATTATTCAATGTTGTTTTATAATAAGGGTAAATAAGGGTAAACACATTTTTAATCGACATCGACTAAATATATACTTGAATATTGGTTTACATTTAAAATATAAAAACAATTTGGACTAGGTACTAGTTGTTGTATTAGGACCTATAACCCTTTAACATAATATAATCAATATTTTTAATGTAATGGCAGTTCAGCAGTAAAATAATTCTAATTTTATTAGTTTCTTTTTTGATTATTATCATCCAGTTTTCCAATATTGTACATAATATACTTTAAATATAAAAATATAATGCAACTTAAAAGTACACAAAAGGCATAACAAGGACCTTGACCAAGATAAAACAAATTATGAAGTAAAATATTTAACCAAGATATTTATTTATTTGTAATTTAATTAAATTTTAATTTTTTTTATATTTTTATTATATTGTGCAATAGATACTTATAAATTTAATTAATTTTATATTAAACATATTTAAAATATAGAGTTAGGTATTTATAATAAAAGCAACTAAAGGAAACATCTAATCTTTGGCGCCTATTATGACGGTCAACAATCAATTAGTTGATAGTTGAAAACTTTTATCAACTATCAAAAAACTTAGAATTGTGAAATGTAATTGAAAAAATATTGATAAATTATTTTCTATTGTGAATTTGATAAATTATTTTGACATTTGTAAAATTTTAAAATAAAATTTTATTTACTTGTTTGAATTAAATTTAAAAAATATATAAGAATAATAACACTAGTTTATTGGTATTTGAATACTGACGACGACACAGCAGAAGAAGAACCTGCAAGACCGATGAGCGTAACTAGGAGAAACATTAAAAATTTGTTGAATCCTTTAGAACGAGATAACCAAAAATAAGAAAAACTTTTTTTTATAAAAGAGAAAGCTAGTTCTGAAGTAGATACCTCTGGCAATTTCTAAATTTTCCTCCATTAGTTCAATCAACCTATTTAATTCTCACCAATTGCTTATTGCTTTTGTCCTAAAACAATTATTTATTATTTAAAAGTTTAATTAATATACATTAAATTTCATTTAATATAAATTTTTGCTACTCAAACCCTTTTTTCAAATCTAAAAACTAAAATTTTTTCATTGAATTAATAATTAACAACGAACAACTAAATTGTATTTCGCAATAGTAATTTTTGAGTTGAAGGTTGATAGTTGATAAATGAAATGAATTCACAATTTTTCCAACATAGTTGAAAAGTTGCAATTCACAATAACATTTCAAGAATTCAAGAATCAAGTTGACTAATCTTTCTCATTTACAAGTTCGCAGAAAATAAGTTAAAAGGTTGAGTTATGAAAAAAATTAAAATTCTCTAGATACAAGTAATAACTTATAATTAAATGGAAGACTTTCTTTAATTCCAATTTTTATACATACAACTATAATTTAATAAACATAAAAATCTAAATATTCAATAATGCTTAAATTAAAAGCATCAAGTTAATAAAATCAGTAACTTACAAATTAATTTTAAATCTTAAATCTTTAAAATAAAGTTTTAAATCTTCAAATTGCAATTTGGACAATATAAATTTTTAAATTCTGTTAACTTTTACCGTTTAATTTAATTTTGTAGGCATAGGTATAGTTCGTTTTATATCAATTTTTTAATAGATAGGTATTTATTATCATTCAATTTGCTGTTGGTGTTTATTCAGTACGTAACTATTCTTTTCAATTAATAAGTATTTAATTAAAAATTTCATTATATTATAATGAAATAAAAATTATTTTGCAAACACTATGTAAAAATTTAATTTTAAAAATGTAAAAATTAAAAAAAAAATTTTATTAATTAGCGCAAATGCATTTTAAAAATTAAAATCAAAATTAAAATATATATCAGATTTATAAATAAATATATTTTAAAGGTCACTAAAATATAATATTAAAAATATTAAAATATAAAATGTAGGTATAAAAGAAAAATATAAAATAAAATGTGACAAAATTAAATTTCTAGTACACATATATATGTACCTATGTAAACAAGCATGTATGTAATTTTAATATCTTTTATTCTCTACCTACATACATACATATATTTATAAAATGATTTTAATTTTTTGTTTGTTTAAAATTAAATTGAATAACTAACCTAACTTAATATTTGGAAGACTTTAATATGTAATTACGTACGTAAGTATGTATGTATATACAAAGAATAAACTGTAACTCACCTTCTGAACAAGATACCGTTCTACGTTTCATTTTTTGTAGTTACCTTTTACTATTTATTTAATTTATTTTTATATTAATATTATTTTTTAATAAATAATATTAAATTTTTATTATTTATTAAATTTTTACACTTTTTTTTTAATTACACATAGGTTTTGTTTTGTAAAAAATTATTCACTTGTTTTACAATTAAAAAAATTTAATATATTATTTTAGTAAATTACTAGGTAGGTACTTAATTAATTTTTAAAATTAAAGGTATTTTTTTTTAATTTTTAATCAAATTTAAATTTTTTGAATATTTTATAAACATTAACAACACAAAAAAAAAACCCAAAAACAAAACAAATATTTTTGAACTTGAAAATGTGACATAAACTTTTTGTTTTTTTTTTTTTTTTATTTAAAAATTAAAAGCAAATATTAAATACATAAGTATTTATGTTTGTATGCAATGTTTGTATATTTAAATTCATAAATTTTTACGCGTATTCGTATATTAAGAAAAATAAAAACAAAATCAGATTTACACGGAATGTTATTGCCAATACTGCTTTACTGTATATTTTGATTTTTTGACTTTGTTTTTATTTTGTTGTTGTTGTTGTTGTTTTTGTTATTGTTTCTTTAACGGAAATTTGCGAAAGTTGACAGTTGATGATGCATTTTTTTTATGTTTTTATGTTTTTTTTTATTTTTTAAATTTTCACGGTTATTTTTTTTTATTTTGTTTTTATTTTTATTTCTATTGTTGTTATTTTTATATTTTGTTTTATTTTAAAAATTTTTAAAAAAATTTTATTAAAAAAAAAAAATTCAATGAAAACAGTGTTTTTGTTGACCATACGAATCTAATTCCTCTACTGTCTCTTGATGGGTTTTGTTCTTTTTTAATTTTTTTGAAAAAAACAGAAAAAAAAAAACAAAATATATAAAAATTAAAATAAAATAATTTTTATATTCTGTTTGTTTTGTTTGTGAACATCAATAAAAAAAATAAAAAAAAAAACAAACCATAACAAAAAACAAAAACAAAAAGAATAACAAAAATTCTTGCCAATTTTATTTTGTTGTTGCTTTTTGATTTTTTTTTCTTTTTTTTAGAAGCTAATAAATATGACAATTTTATTTATACAGGCATTTTTATATATGTATATATACATATATATATGTATATAAAATATTTAAAAAAAAACTAAAAGAAAATTTGTTTCAAAAAATCAAATGTCATACAATGCACTCCTCAAAATAAAAATGTTGAAGTTCATATATAACTTAAATGCAATTTTCTTAAATCGAAAAAATTTTAGATAAGTTTAATTTAAGAACGTTGCCTTAGGGCACAATGAGCGTAGCTATGACGCAGCATCGAACTTGCAATATGTCAAAAAACGTAGCTATAAAATTTTTGAAGCACAATGCAAAATGTTGAAAGCGTTCAAGTTCAACACATTTAATGTAGACAAATTAAGTAAATAAATATAATTAATTTTTCAATCAATGAACTGGCGTAGTGGTTAAACATAAAAACACAATTCCGACCATCAACGAAATATGCGCGGCGAAAATTTTAAAACATATAGGTTCTTATGTATTTGCACATAATTGTGACGATCGTCGCCCAAACAAATTTTCGCCGCGACGTCGTCGAAATAGGCTTATTTTCTAATTTTTTCGCTGTTGTCGAGTTTGACAACATTTTTAAACGTAAAAAATAAATTTTTGAATTTGCCAAAATTTTTAAACGTTTTTATTTGTAAACAAAGAGCGAGCTCTTTTTTATTTTAAACATTTAATAATGATTTCAATTTTAAACTTTGAAGAATTTTTCAAAAAACCCAAAATCATCTCAGGTTAAATTTACTTCACGTACCCACCATTTTTTTCTTCTACGATTACGAATCCTTTTAGACAATCTATATGCCGTAAATACCTTACGAATAATTTGTACAGTTCTTACAATTTTTAACAAATTCATTTTTAAATTTTTGATATTTTTTATTTTTTGCTTCGCTATAATTATGTTTCTTTTGACCAAAAATAGTTGAGTGGAGGCGAATTTAGCTGGTGGTGGTTGGGAATTGCCTTTTTACCCAGTCAATTCAACCAAAGGGCGAAACTTAACCAATAAATCGGATCAAACCTAATAAAAAAAATATAGTGTAATATTATAATAGTTTAATATGCAAATGACAAATATGCAAAGGACTTAATATAATATTTCATAATATTTACTAATGTCTGGTACTACAATTAAATAAAATTAAATTTTTTAATTTTTATAATTTTGTATTCTTCAATTTCAAGCTAATAAATAATTAATAATAAAATAAACATTAATGGCTGTCAAACCATAAACAATTAGCTGTCAATGTATGATAAAAGTTAAAAGTTGAGCAACTTTTATATCAAGGCTTCATTGAAGTTTTATTATTACTTACATTGTGTGAATTTGTATTATTTTACATAATGTTTAACTTTTGAAGTAATATTTCAAGTATCAACGTTGTTGGCTACGCTCATTGTGCTTCGAAGGTTAGATTTGAAGTAATACCTCTCATAATGATATGCTCATTTGCTGTCTGATTTTATTTTTATAGTTTACATACATTTTAAATTTATATCATATGTAATATTAGATATACTATATAGTCTATGTACCTATCTAATATCTATTTAAAAGTTTATACTAATATTATATCTAGTAAATATATTATAAAGATTTTTGTACTTAAAGATAAATAAAAACAAAATATCTATGTGTCGTATGAAGTTAGTTTTGTTGTTCACAGACTCACAGTTCACGCCATGCCATACCACGCCACGCCACGTTCCGTCGTCGTATTTTCCCTTGACATATGAAATGAAAATAAATTATATTTTGTATACCTAATTATATATAATTTATATTATATATTTTTAGAACTTTGTGCAGTAGACAAAAAAAAAAAAAACGTGTATTTGTAGCTTAGCTAAGTATATTTTAATTTTTTATTTAATTTTTTTTTATTTTGCCAAAATCATATTTGAAATTTTAAAATAAAATGAGATGAGAATATATTTTAGATGATATTATATTTTAGAATGTTTAGAAAGTTTTGTCGGAATGTGATTTTATTATTATTATATGAATAAGTATATAAATATACCTATATGGTTATATATCTACTTAAATAATATATATTGGTACAAAAAACAAATTTGTTTTGTTATAACTTATGATGATTAGACACAATATATTTAAACTGATGAATTACTAATTGGAAATTTTATTCTTTATTGTTCTTGTACATATTATATTAAAACAATATAATTTATAAAATAAATTTGAAATTATAATATCTGAAATAAATCGTTTGTAATTGTGTGCACATTTAGAAAAGAGAAATTCTTTAATAGACTATGAGGACTTAAGTAATTAAATTTTATTTAGAAAATCACATCCCTTAGAATTTAACTGGATTCGAGTCGGAGTAAAGCAATATATAAAGTGGTATCTTATCATATATGATACAGTTGTGTGATACAATTGTCATTATAAAACTTACGATACAATTTAAGTTAAAACAAAACAAACAACAGTGTACAGTTCCTATTACTATCTTGTCTTAATCAAATGATTGAAAGTTGAGTACATAAAATTTCCTAGAAATAGTTTTCCGTCTATTAACAAATAGAAATCTATACCGAAGTTGTTGTCAAAATAACGGTTATTTTAAATGGGTTAACATTATTAAGTTCAAATTTATTTTATTAAATTTGTTCAAATGTTTGATTATTAAAATTTCTAGGTGGAACTTAAAAATTAACTTATTTATTTTATTTATTTACATACAGTCACCTACCACATACAATATAATAAGTGAGTGAATTCGCCTTTCCATTTCAGGTGTGGCAATTAAATTTATTTTGCATGGTGAAAAAACTAAAAATGATGATGAAACTGACCAGGATTTGAACCCGAGACATTTAATTTAAAATTAACTTATAATAATGTAATAAAAAATTTATATTTTAAAGGATCGAATTCAGATTTGTTTACAATCGAAGCCACTTCGCTAACCAGTGCACCATACAATTCTTATGAATTTATGCTCAGATTTCTAATATTAATGTATCACTAACTTACAGAGTGGTAAAGACGCCGCCTTTCATGTGGAAGGTTTCGGGTTCAAACCCCGGTCAGATCATATCCAATAAAAAAAATATCGTAAAATTGTTTAATTATATCGTAATATAAAATAAGATTTAATAAACATATATAAATAATTCTTGTGTAAGATTATAGATGGCGCACAAAGTTAACATTTGTGCATTCATATTTCATAGCCTTATACAATAGCTATAACCGAGTAATCAACGGCTTAGTGAATATTATGATTAAAGAAACTGAAGCCTAGTTTAATAAAAACTTGGTGAATGCCCTATACTCCTTAAAGGAGTGGAAAAGGAATAAAAAAAAAAAAAAAACTTACAGAATGAAAAATAAAATCATAGACACAGGCAAGTTAATATAAAAGTACATAATAAATCAAATTTTAAATATTTTGAAGCAAATGAACTTCATTGGAGCTTAAAAGATGGTTTAAAGAATTGAGCTTTTAATTTTGTTTTATATATTTATTATTAATTTGAACCCAATGATGAATGGTAGCAGAGTCTAGTCGAAAACCAGAAAAGTATTTTCACTTTTACTGGTATTCGAACCCGGGCCTTTCGCATGAAAGGCGCCACAACATTTATATGAGATTATCTTAAAAAGAGAGTTTGTTATGAGAAAATTTAAAAGTAGCTTGAAAATGTATTTCAAAGAAGACATCAATGAAAAATTATATATCTTACAAACTTTCATATATATCTTAACCCTTTCACGGACACCATTTTTTATTACTGGTTCTCTGTAGGACACATGCTGTATCTTCCTTATTTTACAAGATAGAAAAATTCTGTAAACAGCAAATTGTTGGAAATTGAAAAAGAAATTGAACTAGTACATAAAAATGGGGCTTAATTTTTGGCGTTCATTTGCGTCATGATCGTTTTTAGTGCATTTGATTGATGTACTAACTCATGACGCGAAAAGACGTCATGACTGCATGATTCGGATGAACTAGAATCTATTTCATTGTAGCTTGAATCGGATTCCACTTCGGCAAACAATTTTTCTATTAATTCTTTTTGTTTTTCGTATGACATTTTCTAAGAGTTTAAAAAATACAATAAAAAGATAACACATAAAAAATTTACAATACACAAAATCCAAAAAAATTCTTTGTTTTAAATTTTTGAAAATATATACTTACGGCTTTGTAAAAAATCCTATATTTTAGAAAAAAAAATTTTTTTTTTACATCTACTCAGTTACACACCTATTTTTATAATGAAGAAATTCTCATAAGAATATGACGGTATTGCACGTCATGCTTTTTGGGGAAACACCAAAATATAAAATTCATAATTTTTTAACGGCTGACAAATTTTAAAAATTTAAAATATTTATATGGACACTAATACTTTTGTATTTATACTCTCTAGGACACTAAAGTAAACACATCATTTAAACTCGTACTTTATAAGACGGCTATATTAGTCATGACTTTATGAGTCTCAAAAGTTAGGACGTGTATACACGTCATGTCCCACTAAGAAACTGGAACATGACGTGTATAGCCGTCAATGTCCGCGAAAGGGTTAAAGTATTTTGGAACAAATATTGTATTTTTCATCATTATTTATACCAATGACAAAAACGAAAGTTTATACTACATATTAAAATTTTTGAGCTTTTTTTTTTGAAAGAAACACTATACAAAATGTAACTACAAAATAATACGATTATGTATAGAATTTAAATTTAAACAAAATTCTTCTCTTTTTCAGTATTTGGTTTTCCACGCAAAATTTTAATTGATTTTAGTTTTTCTTTTATATCTAATTATGTATGTATGTATTTTTGATTTTATATAAAAAATATGGGAAAAAAAATATCAAATCAAAATTAAATTGAGGAAACTTTTTATATTTTTTTTATTTACCAATCATTTTATTCTAAAGACTAAAGAGGACATAAAAAAAATATTTATTTTCTACTACCTATGACGTAGATTATTTAATTTATATATAAATAGATAACTATAAGAATTCTACACAAATTGATATTGATTCAGTATAGAAAAATACCTTATGAATTTTTTTTTGGATTTTGAACTGATAATTAATTGGAAAATTCTAATTTAGTTATAAATTAAAAAATTTCTTAAATATGAAAAAAAACTCAATTTATAAGAAATTAAAGTTTATTTTAAGCAAATTTTCTCCTAACTAAAAAAAGAATTTATTAATTTTAATAATAATATACATATATTATTAAATAAAAATGAATAATTACTCATTCATCATTGGTCAAGAACATCAAGAACCCTGAAAAGAATTTTACGATGGGAAAATTTTGAATGAATTTTTTAATTTTCTTGGAAATACTTTTTTTTATTATTTTTTTCTGGAAAATATTTTATTATTATTATTTTTGAAATAATTTTTTTTTTTGTTTTTATTATAATGTGGTTGAAATTTAGGATGACCTCAGGAAAAGCTCGTAAATTTTTCTTTAATGGAATCATCTAAAGTAAATAATTATTTAGTTGTATTTATATATAGTATTCATTCATGATTTTGTAATTCAATTCTATTTATATTAACTTCTAATATTAATAAATTATGAACCTTGTTAATTTTAATTTATTTGAGTTTAAATTTTGCTCCTGGATGTAAAAAAATTAAAATTATTTGAAATTAAATAGGTATTAAATTATTAAAAATTGTAGATTTAGACAAAATTAAAAAGTTTCAAAATAAAATTCAATAAATTTTGGAGGGGTGAATTAAAGTGGAACAAAATATAGTTGCATTTGACTTATGAAAATCAATAGAAATTAAGTCCAAAAAAATTGAGCAAATATGAGGTCGAATGTAAACAACGGAAAGTAGGTCGATTCGGTATGAATTCAAAAATAGTAGAATGGAATCCAAAAAGAGGTTAATTAAAAAATCTCACATTCTTTCCTTAAAGTATATATATACAATTCTAAACGTAACAAAGCATTCAAAATAGTCAGGTCTACGGTTCCAAAACCACCGCTATTTTAACTTAGACTTTGTAAGCAACCATAAGATCTCCTACTAATTTTTTTGAAGTATACATATGTATTTATAAATAACAAAAAGTTTAAAATAATATGACTAACGTTCCTAAACCCTTACTAGAATATTATTTGAATCCTAATTTTTAATTCAATTCTTAATCATTGTATTAACAATTTTGCATATACAAATGTGTAAATATTATGGAAAAAGGAGGAATCCTAATTTAATAACCAACTACAAGATCCCTCCTAGTTCATAATCTAATGTTTAATTATTTTTAATTATTTTGAAGAAGTTTTCCATGGATTCTTGTTTTTAAGAGTTGGGTACAAAATCAGGGTATTCCCCGTTTTACGAATATTTATATGAATAATGAACAAAATCAGGGTATTCTTCCTTTTTCATTTTATTTTAATTTTAGACAATTTTTATTCGATATAAGATAGAATGGTTATTCGACTCTTCCATCTCCCGGTTTTTGGTAATAAAGTTTAATCGACTTTATTTCATTCGGCTTTATTTCCCTTCCTCTTTTTTTTTAATTTGGATGTTTTTATATCTTAAATTAGAGAAATTAATTATTATAAATAAAAAAAAATTGTTATATATAATTATTACTTATCAATATTAATTAATAATATAAAAATTATTATTAAATATCTAAAAATTAAACTAAAAAAATATTAAAATTAATATATATTAAAAATAATTATACTTATTAATTAATTGACTATTTAAAATTTTCAATATACTTTGATTCTATAAATAATAATAACGGCATTTAATTTTTAAAAATATCTGAATTCAAATTCCTTTCAAAAATAAACACTACTTGTATAAGTGTTGCCGTTTCTTCCAACAATAGTTGGCTATTCTGATTCTTGTTTTTACTCTTTTCACTGCATAACAAATTTGACAGTTGTCAAAAAAGTTATGATTCATTTCTTTCAACACAAGAACAACAAACTTCAAAAAAAAAATGCAAAATAAAATGAAAACAGAAAAATAAACACTGAAAACAAAAAAAACCAGCTAGTCAATTTGAGAATCGAGCGTTGTGACGGTGGTAAATATTATCGTTTCGGATTGTCAGAAAAATATACAAAAATACAAAAAAAAAGTGAAATTTTTTTTTTTATCAAAAATAAAAAAAATATTTTTAAAGATAAAAAAAAAAAATAAGAAATTAATTAAATTCCTTAATGGAATGGAATGCGTACATATATTTCTTACCAGTTATGAATAAAGATACAAAAATAATGCTTAAATAATGTGAATTTTTCAATATGTGTTATTTATTCTACACTTTTTGTTGATAAATAGAAAATGAAAAAAAAAAATGTGGAAAATATTTTGATTAATAAATAAAAAAAAAATTATTGAAAAGTTTTATATTTGAATAATAAAAGAAAAGTGAAATAAATATAAAAATAATTTCTTAGTAAAAAAAAAAAAAATGTCTAAATTTCAATTTCTTAAGTTAAAAATAAATTAAGGAATGAATATTAAATTTTGATTTGATAATTCAATAAAAAAAATAAAAGAAAAAAATAATTGTTTTGAATTTCTGAATGTAAGATTTTAAAGATAGAATTTAGGTTTCTTAACTTAAAAACAGAAAAAAAGAATACAGGAAAAATGTCTGAAAGAAAATTTACAAGAGGTTCGTATAAAAATATACTCACAATTTATTTTTAATATTAAATATTCTTTTTTATAAATACATTCATTAATATCAAACCATATATGTTAATTTTAAATGTTTATTTATTTCAGGCCTTATAAAGCCGGGAATGGCGGCTCAATTACGTGAAACGGTTTCACAAGTAGTTCGTGAAAGTGCTGTTCTTGTAAGTTACCACTACCAGATACATAATTATTTACTATAAATGTACTTTCAAAATATTCTTAATATTATTTACCTATGTCTAAAGAGGTTTTATTTTTGTTTACATTTAAATATTTATTACATAAAATTTTATAATGTACATAGGTATTTATGTATAACTGCTATGTATAAGTATGATTTTATAATTTGTAGTTTGAGGGTTATCTAATTGGAAAGATTATACAAGTTTTCCGGTTCTAATTATTTATTTATATTTTAATTTATTTTGTTTCTTACCAAATTAAGAAGTGTTTTTTTTTTGTTTTATTTCGTTGCTAACCAAGTAACTATACTTATAAGTTTTTATTTATTTTTAGTTCCTGTCAAGAAAACAAATCTAAAAATGGACCTTATGTTAAAAAAAAAATGCAAATTTTTATTTTACCTCTGAATTGGAATTTAAATTTTAAAGGTTTTATACCTGATTAGATGAAAAAAAATTAAAATGTTGGCTATTTTTTGACAGAAATATGTATTCATTATAAATAATTTAATTCATAAAAACTAAATTTAAACTAATAAATTTATTTTAAAATTATAAAACAAATATTATATTTTCTTATAATAATCTGGTCGTTTTATTGAAGTAAATATACATATATCTGCAGCAGCATCACGCTATTGATTTATCACGATTTTACATAAAATTATAAATTCTGTAAATAATATACTAGATATATAACAATATTCTTATATTACTTTACTATATATATATATGCTACTGTAAATAAACGCTTTGTATAATGAATATTATACGTATTTGTTGAAAGTCAAGGTCATCATTATATTAAACAGTGAATTTTGACTACCTGACATTGCAGGGATTTTATAATATTCATTATGTTGTTTAAAAAATGAACATACACAAAAAAACCAAAATCATTTTCCCGATGCTGGGAATTTAAATATCTACTTTAGATAAATATCGCTCTTTAATTTAAAATAATAAAATATTTTTGCAAAATTCAAGGTGACGTTTTTTTTTTAATGTTTTTTGTGCTTAGTAATAATTGGGTTTCATAAAATTAAAATTATAATTAAAAAAAAAAAATTTAATCTTTTATTAATGGATTTTAGATTGAATAAATAAAAAAAATATAAATTATTTTTATTTCCATTTCAATAATTATAACCGGTGTTTATTATATTATATTATTTTTAGTTTATTTTAATTGGTTTATGATGTACCTTCATAATTAACTTTTGTTATTTTGCTTTTTTTTTAATTTAAATTTAAATTTAACTGAAGCAGTTTACTATATTTAATTATATTTACTTATACGTATATTCATAATTTAAATATAAAATCCTTTTTAGAACATGTATTTTTAATTAATTTAATGATAATTACTTCCATGTTTATTTAAATTAAAAATTTGTATATACGTATATGTATTTTGAAATTATGTACTACATGTTTAATACATTATTTTAAAAATAAGGTTAACAAATTGCCTTAAATCTTAATTGAAAATCTCTGATCTTAAGGGCATTTTATACGTATATGCACCTTTTTTTAATTTATTTTTTTGTTTTTTTTTTTTTTTATATTAATATCCACCTACACATTTAGTTTCATATAAAAAGAAAAGTGTATTTTGTATACAAAATAAAATGTTTTTTACGTAAGATGCGCCTGCCAATATACAAAAATAAAGTTAATATTCTCATTCCTAAATACCGCAGTTGGAAAAATGCCAAGAATTTTTTGGTTGTGTATTTTAAAATTGTATGCGAGAAAATGAGAAAACAACATGCTAAGAAAATCCCCAAGAAAATTCAAGTCAAGATATATTTTGTTTTCTTCTAATTTTTTTATACTTTTGAAATCTTTTATTTATTTTGAACGTTGATTATTCTTTGTGTCCAATAACAATATAAAAATCAATTTGCGTTTGTAGATAGCGATAAAACTAATGTTTTTATTTATAATATTTGTTTTTGTTTTTATATTACCCATTTACTTTATTACAATAAAAACTAAAAAAAAAAATCTAAATAGAATAAGATTAGTATTTTTTTTTATGAACTAAATTTTTAAATAAAATTCCAAAAGTAAATAATGGGCATTTAGGTTATTGTTAGGTTGTTTTATAAAAAAAAAATTCTTTTATAATTTGGTAATACAGATTATAATATAAAGTAATATCTGGTGATATTATAGAGTTTTCAAGATTTTATTAATCTTAATAATGTTCTATTAAAACATATAAGTTGTATACTTATTTATAAATAAATATATGAACATACTAAATTAAGTGTTTAAAAATCACATAAATTGGTTCTGGTTTCCCAAAAATAGAAAATCTTCTTTTGATTTATTTTCCAAAATTTATTAAAACACTTAAAAATAACGTAACATATTTTATTTTTAAAATAATTAATTACAAACTAACATAAATTTAAATTAAATTAAATCCAAAAAAAAAATTGAGATATTAAGAAATAACTAAGTATAATGTATTTATTTAGAATCTTTGAATATGAGAAGCATATATAAACAAATCAATGTAATGTAAAACTATAAATAGTTACCTATAAGTTAAATTTATGTTCATATTGGTCAAGATTAAATTGAATATTTCATTATAGGTGTAAGGTGTAATATGTTTCCAAATTATAAACATTTGTTTTAATTTATAAATATATAAATAAAACAACTTTACAGACACATTTAAAAATGTGTAAACGTATATGAAAGAATAATAAATGCATAATATGTAATATAAAAGCAAGTGGAAATTGATACTAAAGTTTGTTTATTGCAATAAGTAACTAAACTAGAGATAATATTTCTACTTTTGATATGAAAATTGAACATTGTTACTATTAAATGCTTAAATCTTCAGGTATTTGTTTTTATAGTTTATGATGGAGTATATCGTGCTATTCTTGCACATAGACTTTACAACCAGGGATTGAAAATCTAGTTTGCAAAAAGTTTTCTAGTCCTATTTTTTAGGTAGGTAATTAAAATTGAATGTAGAAATAAACTAAAATTAGAACCGTGTCATTCTACTACATAGTTTAAATTATTAAAAACATTCTCCAGGCAATCTTCTAAGCAAGTTTTTGAAAAATACAAATAGGTAGTTTGTTATTGCTTTTAATAGTAGAAGCAGTTCCAACTGCACTTTTGCACATGATTTACTTAGAAATTCGGTTATCCAGGCATACAATAAATTTGTGATTCGTATGATGAACTAAATTTATTCCAATTTTATTATGTTATTAAGTATAAGTTTTTATTAAAAATAGTTACAATTTGAACTTTCATTTCTTATTAAACTCAGAGCGGTAGAGCCGAGACAAAAGTTTGATTTCAGTGCTCGGCATCTGTCCTGCCCAAGCATAGATCAATTTAGGCGAAACCCCTTGTTAAAAACTCATTTATACGTACTTATTTAAACAAATGAATTAATTTTTTCTTATCTTAAATATTTTAATTTTACAATTCCAAACTTTCGTATATGTAATTAAACTTTAAACTTAAATTATGCAATAGATAAATTTTGCACCTTTTATCTTAAGCTTTATATTTCAACACGAAATCATTTTAAAGTATATATATATATAATATATATATATATTTTGTTATAAAATTAATATTGACACTATTAATGACGATATTAATGTACTCATAATAAATATCTATAGGTATAACCTATTAAAACATTTTTACAAGTGTGTAAGTATGTTTATTTATATATTCTTACCTTTTGTTTATATTTAAAATAATATTACTTAAATAAGAATTAGTTGCTATTTTTTTTTATTAAACGTTTTTTGTTATCTATCATACGATATGCTTATTTATGTACAGTGTTTTTTCTATCTTATATAATAAATCATACTTGTAAGACAATCGTGTTAAATAATAAAAAACTCACGTTTTTTAAGGTTTTTATTTTAATTAAATTTTAAAATAGGTTTTATAAAATCGATTTGCTATATATGTATATTAAAATATACATACTTATTTATTAAAATAAATTTTATATTGTTAAAAAAACGGTATATATAGCAGTTTTTAATGTAATTAAAAAAAGGCAATCAATTTTATTTTTGTTTTAAGTACGCGCTTCTTTAATTATTTTTATGTGTTTTTAGCGAATCTGTATTGAAAGTTTTTTCACTGTTAAACAACTAACAGGACATGTCACAGGATGGGTGATTTCTTTAAAATTTTAAATGTTATTAAAGTTCTAAAAATAACCCGATATGGAAGTGGTGTTAAAAAGAGGTGTGATAAAAGATTTGGAAAAAATATTCATGTATTAAAATTTTTATAATTCTTAGTACTTATATAATATAACTAAATAGCTAAGTATAGTTATTTATTTTAAATATAAACTGTTAATTTTGGAACAAAGGGAATACTCTTTCGCTTTGGTAAATAGTTGTTCTAAACTACCTCTCCGTTCTTTCCACATTCTTTTAACTCCATTTTAATACAAAGTATATTTTACGTATGATGACACCCTGAATAACATGTAGAAACGTCTTAGATTTTTTATATTTTTCATAACTTTTCGTAATTTTTGATCGCTGTTCTGTTGTGTACTGTTCCATTTCCAATTCCCCAAGTTTTCTTCAAAAATTCTGAAATAAAAATAAAAAATATAAATAAATTTAAAAAGTTATTAGACATTCAAACCATATCGGTTGTTTTGCTTCACTCTGTATGAAAAGACACGATTGCGAATAAATATTTGCATTAATTGACGTTTTAAAATTGACAAAAGAAAGTGTAATGTATTTCTTAAAACTTAGGAAATTAAGTAAGCCTTCGAATATTAAAATTTTAAATTAATTTGTAATATGAAATGTCAAAATGTTATTGTCAATTTATTATACTCGGCCATGTTCGATAAATTTATTTAAAAAATATATCGATTCGATACATTTATATTAAAAAATAAGCCATGTGCTTTACGTGTGATCTGATTAGAAAAAGAAAATGATCTGAACTGATTTAAAATAGCACAGATCTTTTTTGACAGTTCATGCTTTGCTAAAAAATTGAGCTTAAAAAACATATTGAATTATATTTTACAACATTTTCCAGGGCTACACACCAAATCTATCTCATTGTCATTTTTTTTAAATCTTTTGTGATTTTTAAATAACACTATATTTATAGTATATAATAAAATTTAAGGTGTATACCTAATGTAAAATATTTTTAAATTCCTAAAAAAACTAATTTTTATTTATTTACAACGTTTTTTGTGTGGATTAAAAAAATTTTAAAATTAATATGAAATAAGGAAGAGTTAAATTTGATTATAAAACTGTTTCTTATTTGAGTTTGTTGTTATTAATATTTTTACATAGAGCTCGAGATACATGTATATTTTTCAAATTGAGCTCGTTTTATGATTTTATTCCAAAATATTTATTCAAAAATTTTAATGAACATAATTTTATAGCACGCTATTGAGAATTCTAGCTCCAAATGAAACAAATATAACATTATATCTTATAAAAGAAAATTCCACAAAATTAGATACTATGTTATATCTCAAAAAAATAGCATGCGATTAATTAAAATAATGTTATATGAGCACAAAGTAATAAGTATCAAAGTATGTAGAGTATATGTATATATATAAACATTTTGATTAAAACAAATTGTATCTATATAAAATTAAAATTAATTTATACTGTAAACGGTTTGCATAGAAATAATCTATAGAATTTGAATTATGTTACACACCAAATAATTAATTTTTTTATTTTATAAAAGCCGGCAAATTTTTTTCACTTATATTTGCTTTGTTTTAACTTTTTTTAATTTTTTTGTATTTAATTTTAAATACGTTTTTTTCTTGCTTATTTTCATTTAATTTTATTGCTATTTTCAGCAATTTTAAGTTTATTTTAAATGCAAAAAAATTTTAATTTGGAAATACTTAAGTAAACAGACTTTTTAAAAATGGAATTTATTGAAAAAAAATATAGTTACTACGTACTTATAAGAAAATGTAAGAAAGAGAACGACTGTTGCAAAAAAAGAAAAAATAAGTAAATTTTATATTAAATTAAAATTTGCAAATAGTTTAAATAATTTTTTTAAACAATTATTTTTTAATTGTTTATAAAATTAAAATATAAGTATGTAAAATTCCTTTGTAAAGTTTTAAATTACGATTCCGTAAGAAAAAGTTATGAGTACTTAGTTAAAATTAATTGCAAAATATACCTATAAGTATACGTACTTAAAGTACTTATGCCTCAGTTAGATATATAGTGGTTAGAATATATATATTATGTATATGAAATGATGATTAAAAAAATGTTTTGCTTATTAGTTGTGATTATTAAGTGGGGTTTTTAAATTTTTATAATCTTCTCGTAAATTATTATAAGATAAGTTACTAAATATATGACGTACTTAGTACGTCTTAAAATTCTAATTAAATAATTAGTCTAGCGCTCATTAAGTCAAGTCTAGTTTACATTATTACATGAAAATCCAGACCCAATTCTTGGCTCATAACATTACCTTTGTAAGTCTACTTACTGAATCTCCAATTTTTAAATATCCCAAAATGTTTTTAAATTATTTTTAATATAGTTGTTACTTAGTTATTGTGATTAAACACATGTAATACTCATAGTAGTTCCTTTTCTTGAATTGTCTTTTAAGATTCTCTCAAAAAAAAAAGATAGAACTGGTAAACGTGTTTTTGAAGCGGTAGCCATTCACAGGAACTTTTTATATATTTTTTATTTTTTTTTATTTAAGTTTAAATAGTGAAGATATGGCAAAATTCCCGAAGTCGAAAGGTTTAAAGGACGTAAGTACTCTGTCCTAAATATATATGCCATTTTATAATTGAATAGAATATCAAGTTTAGTCTTAGAGCATTTATTTATTCGTGTAAGTATTCGAAATTTTGAATTAGATGCGATTTTAAAGTTCATTACAAAGTCTGAATTATGGAAAAAGGTAAAATTTGAATTCCAATATGGCTAATTAGCGTATTATTTTTATATAAAATTTGAAAATAATAAGAAACTTTAATTGTTTTAATACTGAAATTTAAAAGTAGAAGTTTATTAAGTCATAGATCCCCGGGAGGTTTTGGCTCTCTTATCAGAAATATAATCTTGTGTAGACTTGGTTTATTTTTGGAGCCTTTGTGGGACTTTTGCTTTTGTCGTTTTATTTGAGATTTTTATCCATCAATGATAAATGAAATATTGAATTAGATAAAAGTATAATTAAAGTTATAATACGAGGAATGAACGTTTCTATGGTTACTAGGGAGCGTTCATTGTAAATTTATATTATTTAAAAAAACTTATCAAAAAAAACTCAACCAAATGTATAAATTTAATTGCAATATGAGATATCAAATATCTCGACCTTATATTCAGTAAAAGGCAAGTAACTTTATAAGTATAAGTTATCTAACAATGCAAAATAAAAAAAAATGCGGAAATTACTATTTTTTGTTTTTAATTCACTTTTAGTAGTTTTAGTAGCACGTACTTCCGTGCTAATGTAGATTTTTAAAAATATTTTTATATAAGAATAAAGTAATTTTAAGTATATAAATAAATAAATTTTTAAAAGTTCCTTAAAACTTCTTTGATAAATGATCTGTGTATTTTTTTTTTAAATACAAAAATTGCAGCTGACGTTTTCTTCAAAAAAAAATTTATTTTTGAATAAAATTCTTCTAGTTATAGTTTTTACAAATTTTAAAATTAATTTTATTTTTCCTAGTCTTTCTGTCTTCTGATGTTTTTAAACGTTTTAATAAGACTTTTCCGTAAGCTTCGATTGAAATTGTTATTCATCAAGGTCTACTGAAAATTTTAAAAAATATAAAACTTTTTTGAAAACTTTTGAGATAGATTTAACTATTTTCCAAAAATTTCAAAATTAAATTTAGCCTTGTAATTTTGGATTCTTGCGCCTCCCTAAAGACATTAGCCGCTTTTTAGAATCATTTTTGATATATGTATTCTATCTCATCGGAAATATAATTTCTTCGCGAAGTCTAAAAATTTGGGTTTTTCATATAATAATAACAACAAATCTAACTCTTGTACATCGTTTCTTAACTCTCTGCCTTTAGTTGCAGACTGCGGTAATTCAAAATCCCAAGTTAAATTTATCATAAAATCTGTATTCATTTAAAAACTTACAATTAACATTTACATTTGTGGAAATGTTCGCCTTCGTTTAAAAACCCTTGATTTTAAATATTGCCTTGTTTGATAACAATAAAATTTAAATATGTAGAATAATAAAAACAACCACACATATATATATATATAAATAAATGGAGTTTAAATGTTAAAATAAAAATGTCTAAATATAATTTTTATTAAAAAAAAAACAAGAATTCAAAATAAAAATAAAAATGTGTAAGGAAGGAATAGATCGATTTACAAGAATAGTACATACATATATTCATTCCCATATTAAGTAGATTCAGTTCAGACATAACAACAACACGATGAACGCCCACATAATATCAAAATTCCAAGCATGTAATATGTCCAAATCACGATGACGACCACGATGAAATTGTTTGTAATATTTACTTTTAATGTTTAAATATTGAATCATTTTTAAGTATTTTTATTAAAAATAATTTGTTGAATTAAAAAAATAAAAATAAAATAAAAAAAAAAAAACTTATATGTTTATTTTTCTCAGATTAATTTATTTAAAAAATAAAAAAATTTCTTAAAAAGCCTGGAAAATTTTTTTTGCATAAGAATAAAAATTCAAAATAATCACGACTTATTTAAATTAATAATTCATACGTTCATATATACATAATCAGTATAAATGTACTTATCTTTGCTATTAAAATTTATGTAATTATATATATATATATATATATACATATATATATAATATAATATATAATATAAATATATTATATCTTACTAATTTTAAAATTAAAAATATATGATAAGTACTTTTGTTTAAAAATTATCAAGTAAGTACATACTCTGCAAAATATAAAAATTATTACTTAAGTACTATATACAGTTAATTAGCGAAATAACTTTAAATTTAAGTACTTATTTGATAAGTGAAGTTTATCACAGATACGAAATTTATCAAATGAAATACTAAATTGAACATAACTCATTCATATATCATTTGTTTTAAATTTTAAAGTTATTTAAACTTTTTGACAACTTATTTTTTAAGCATTTACTCATATGACTACTTATTAGTTATATATTACTTAATAATGTACTTATTCGAAAGTAATTGTTGTTTTCAGATACGTAAGTTATCAAATCAAATACTATATTGAATATATAACTCATATATCTTTTGTTGTAAATTTTAAAGTTATCTACTCTTTGATAACTTATTTATTACTAAAGTGATTACTCATATAACTACTTATTAGTTATTTTTTACTTAATAATGTACTTATTCAAAAGTAATTGTTTTTTATAAAACTAGTTAAAAACTTCGCATTGACCTCTGAAAATTTAATTTAAAAGTCAAATAGAATTGATTGATCGTTTAATGCTGCTATGAACTTCAAAATAAAATCAAAAATTTGCTGTCAGAAACAATGGTGTATCCAAGATTCAAGCAGGTGTGACAGTGACTTCACACTATAATTTTATTTGACATTTTTGTGAATTTGTTGTTCGTTTTTATTTTAAATTTTTTTTTTTTCATGAATGAGTTTTTTTGAGAACATGATCATGAATGGATCTGATCTGATCAACATTTTACTAATAATTGAAATATGATAAGTATATAATAAGTAAGTCTTCTTACATTTCAAAGAAAAATAGCGTTTTAATATGCATTAAAGCAGACTAGGTAGTGAGTACTCATCTAATTTGTTTTTTAAACATATGATTTATTCTAAATGAAAGAATTTTTATAGTGTGCAATGTGCATTATGTGGTATGATGCTATATATATATAAATTTTCGGATCAACAACTTTTAAATAAAAATAAAAAACTTTTTAAATATATTATTTATACTTAAGTTATATGTATTCAACATGTTAACCATGAAAATGAATAAATTTGATATAATTATACAAATAAGTTATTATTTATTTATTAATAATTGGAGCTGCAAAAATCATAAACCATATAATTTTATTTAAAAAAAAAAATAGTAAGTAAATAACTGAGTAAGTATCTATAGAAGGTGTTTTTGAATTTAATTTAATACCATTTTTGGTATTCCATTTTTTATTTAATTTTATGTTTCAATTAATGCACTTGAAATTACTATCTTTTAAAAAATAAAAATTTAAATTACTTTTGACAAGTCAATTGATTTAATTTTGATAAATTATTTTTATCTATATATATATATATATACCAATTTTAATAAATAATTTTACCTTGATAATTTGATAATTTGAAAGCAATTTTTTTTATAATCAATTAAATTAAATTTTTTTCTTTTAAATTTTTAAATTAATAATATAAGTAACTAATGTAAAGTAATTAATTATCTGAGTTTATAGTATTTTTTTAAATAATACTTATTAATTAATACTAAACTTAAATAAATAAATTGGTATCAAAGTTAATATGTAGTTAATTAGTATTAAAATTTAAATTATTTTTTTAAAATTTAATTTTAAAAAAAAATTTTGAGATAAAAATTAATAAATTGCAAGTTGTGTAATTGCAATTAGTTAGAATAAGTACTAATTATCATTTCAGTACTTATTCCATTAAAGCTGGATTGACAAATTTAAAAATGAAATAGAAGTAATTAATGCATTTATAACAATATATAAGGTACTTATCACCAAAAACACTGCGTCCCAAACTACTGATAAGCAAGTTATTAAAATCCTGAGTTTGTATCAAATCAAGGAATCTCCTCCAAATTTTTTAAGCACATAAGTAATTAAATTGTCAATAACCAGATACAAGTTTTAAATCCTTTAAAGTTGCCGCCCGAAACCAATGCTAAACAAATGATTTGGGTCCAATGGTTCGTTTTCCAACAACAGATCGGAAATAGCTTAACCTGGCAAAAGCAATAGTCTATAGAATAGAACATTTCCTTAGTACTTATAAATACATATAATTAAATGCGAATGACTAGGCTAAGATTATCGTCTTATGAATATTAACACTAAGAATTGTGAAAGTTTTTCGATGGAAACGCGATTCTATTAATAAATAATAATAGAAACTAAACTAGTATTATATAAAAGTATGTATAAATACTTATTAAGTCCTGTCTATAATTACTTTTATAGTAGCTATCATAAAGTTGCTGAAAAGTTGTACCACATTACATAATAATTTATTCATATATACTTACTTTTTTTTTATCTTATTTTATCTAATAGAAGTATACCCAATTTGTATGTATATATCCTCATCTGTGTAACATCTGTTTTTTCAGCCCCTACTTTTTGTTTTGAGAACTTTCACACATTTTTGAACCTTTTTTTTTGTTAATGCCAAAATTATATATCAGTGGGTAAAAATAGAATGTTTTCTAATTATGTGAATTTTTCAAAAAAGGTTATTTTAAATACCATAGTAATTAACTATAGGTATCTTTGGTTTTTATTTTAGACCGTGTCGAATAGATAATTCCGGTCAAGGAAATATACTTTATAATACTTATTTACTTTTAATTCGCTAAATAAAAAAGAATGCGTTAAATTTGCTTCAGATTGTTTAAATTTTTTAATTAAAAGTTTAAATTAAATTATTTTATTGTGAAAATTGAAATCGTATGTCGAACAGGTCAAAAAATTTTGAGTTTGAAATTGGAAAGAAGGTAATAAAAAAACCCTGCAACTCAATCAACAATTTTTTTAATTAGTCAATTTTTTTAATGAATGACCTAGCAGCTAGATAATAATACGGTCACCGAATTTAGGCCCTGCGAAATAAAGCCCTGGGTAATAGGACGCCAACGCGTTATTTCTCATAGTAATTGAGAAATAAAGCCCCGAGATCTTATTTCTCTTTTGAGTTGAACTACAACTTCTATGAGAAATTTAGTCCTGGGTGTTGTTTCTCATTTAGTTGAATCTTAGACTTTTTGAAAAATAAATCCTAGAGTTGTTATTTTTCATTAAATATGTAATAAAATCCATTTTTGTAATATACAAATCTGAAAAATATTTAAAAATATGAACTTGTATATATATATATATATATGTAAAATATTAGATATAAAACAATATGTATTTAAAATTTATATATATATGCCAATGCCAGATTCTATATTAGGAAGCATGTTTAAGTTGGTTAAAAAATCAAAGTTTTTCAAAGTATTTTTGAGTTATTGTTTTTAAAACTTTGGTTACAAAATCTGGGTTATATGTGTAGTTTATCCATAGGGCTTTATTTCTCACAGAAGTCGTAGTTCAACTTAAAAGAGAAATAAAACCCTGGGCTGTATTTCCTATAGTTTGGGAGCTTTATTTCTTCATTAATATGAAAAATAAAAACCCTTCTCATTAAATGGAAATAACACCCCGAGGGTTTTATTTCGCAAGGCCTTAATTCAGGTCACCTCATAATACTTATCAAGAAAAGAAATATGCAACATTTGTCACTAAATGATTTAAACTTTCAATATATCTGCCAGCCACCTAGTTTCCAAAATAAATTTTAGTATACTAGAGTTTCAATTTAGTTACCAAAAAAGTTTCAATAACTATAGTTATACTTTAAAAACAAAGTAAGTATCTGTTCTGTTTTCTAATCTAATCAGTTCTGTTTAAAATCCCACATACTAAATAGAATGAATTAATAAACACGCATGTCATATACAATATTCTTTTAATTTAATAGGATTCATCATTTCCTTACTTAATAACTATAGAATAAATCTTTAGTATTTGCGTGTAAATTTTCACACTTTTTTTTTAATGAACTTAGTTTTTACTTTATAATATTTCTTTTATATGCTGAAATTTTAAAAAATGATTTTATTAATAATTTTCCGAGATTATTTTTAACAAAGCACTTTACTTTGTTTTTTTTTTTAAATTTATATCTCATATCAATTACTTTGCATATAGACTATAGAGGCCCTCCAATTGAGTCAAAAAGATAATCGATAAAAATTTTTAAAAGGAAAGTCAAATCATGATATAGCTACACCTATTATCAAATATTTGACGTAATTGTTTATTTATTAAAAAAAAAACTTTATATTGACATTACATCATATTATAGCGGCATTTACATACATATTATATACAGTAAGGGTCAAATAAATAGTTTAAGTAGGGGATCTCTAAAAAGATTTGTTTTTAGTCAAGTGGGTTTTAGCATTAATTTTAACCTTGTAATTATTGGTTAGTGTATTACAGAAGCTGCCGCATGGTTCTAGTTTCATTTTTGCGCTTTTTTTTATTTATCGTTATTTCATACGTTGATGGCTTCGCTATTACGGTCTAAAAATGTAAATACTTGAATAAAAGGAATGTATTTTCATAAGTAGTTAGTACTTGTGTAAGTCGTATGTGTGATTTCGGTTGGGTACAAAATCTTGAAAGACAAAATCCCAAAAAACCAAAATCCTAAAGACAAAATCTTCAAAGGCAAAATTCCCAAAAACCAAAATCTCCAAGACTTTGATTTTGTAACCAAATATAAAATATTTTCACTTTAGAATTGCGCATAGACATACATAAACATCCTGGAAAAAGTACATTCACATGTTCGTGCTCTTTCCAGTACATCTTCCATAACTTTTCGTAATTTTTTATCATTGTTCTGTTGTGTACTGTTCCATTTCCAATTCCCTAAGTTTTCTTCACAAAATTCTGAAATAAAAATAGAAAATATAAATAAATTTAAAAAGTTATTAAACATTCAAACCGTATTCAATCGTTTTGGGCCACCCTGTATTTAACATTAATTATCCCATTTATTTTTTGTAAAATATACTGCGTAAGCATTTTTGAGATCCTCACTGTACATGAACATTATTATGCTTAAAATAATGTAAATATAAATTATGATCATGTTATAGCGTTATTATATACAATAGTATATAATATGAAAGTCTCATATGATTTGAAAAGTCTACATGGAAAAGAAAACTTTAAGTTTTTTTTTTTAAATAAAATTTTATTAAACCCAAGAGAAAATGAAGCCGAATCTTAATATATTGTACTTATTATATAGTTTATATTATAGTTTGCTTAAGGTTTGTTTATAATTTAAGCAAAGTTTTTACCGATTACGTGCATAAATAAATATGTATATATATATACTTAAAATAAATTAAAAGTACCTATATTTTTGCAGAAATTTGATCTTTTCCATTTTTGGAGATGTTTTATTAATTTACATACGTAAGTACCTTTTGTAATCAAATTCAAAAAAAAAAAATGTAACTACATGCTGATATTACGTTGGTACATAATTTCACTTATAATACGCATGTTATTTAAAAAAATTAATTTGTTTTTAGAACGCACACTTTTTTTTTATTTTGTTTACCGATTCGTATTAAATTTAAAGTGTAAACAATCAATTTTTTTTTTTTAATATGAAAAAGTTTATTTAAAAAAAAATACAAGTACTGTGGAGTAGTGAACTCGTTAATTGAACTTTTTAATAAATTTTTATTTTTATGTTTTTTAAATTGTAAAAGTTGAGTAAAAAAGTTTTTGAATAAATCTCAATTCTGAACTAAAATTTAAACTATTTTATATTTGTTTAATAAATTTTTCTGTAAAAATTTTAAGTTTTGATTACATTGAAATTGGGTTGAGATAACTTAGTTTAAATTGAGTTTAAATCCTTTTATTTACTTAGTGTTGAGATTTCAGTAAATTATAATTTTAAATCTAAGTAATTCAATATACACGTATTTTTTATTAGTTCTTGACTCTTGAAAAATTGCAGGCCTGGTTTATAAGCTAAAAAACATTGCAGGCTTGGATTATGAATTAATCTATAGTTTCTAATTATATTTCTTTTAAAAATATTTATAAAAAATAATATAATACGATCTCGAAAAAATTGGTTGAATTGCATTGAAAGTTGGTTTATTTTCAACACCATGAGTAATGTAAGGGAATAAAAGTTTTGCTTTTAATTAAAAAAATCAGGTAAGCTATTGGCGACCGCAGTTTTTGACACATTCTTAGCCAAAAAAATTTAATTTACTCATAAAAAATGCGTATCTTGTAACTATGCAAAAACAACAAAACGTTATGTGAAAAGTGATAACAATCATAATATGCTGATATCAACTTTACGGTCAAAAGAACATAACATCCTAATTTTGTATTTGATGACGTCTTGTCATAGCCTTTGTTACTCCTTCTTTACTGCTTCCTTACAACTCACCTAGGGAGCATGGGGCATCTACTAAGCCTTTCCATAAATTGTGATTTTGTGCCTCTATTTTTAAAGCCTTTATTGTGACCATGTTTTGTTGATTTTTCCTACTTTTTTCAATACTGTTACGTTTCCAGCTATTCCGAGATCTGCCTATGTTTCTTCTCTTTTGTAGTTGGCAATTTTGACCTTGTCACTCACTAATCATGATCTCCTGAATTGGTATCAGTTGATTCGGATGATCTTAATTTTCTTGCAAGTTCTTTTTTTACAGTAGCTTTAATATATATATTCGGCGCCATTTTTTTTTTACATATTGGAAAGTTTTGAAAGCTACATATTGAAGTTGTGCGTGGTTCCTATAGATAGTTTGTGCGATTTTACAAATCAAAACCACTAGCCTTTTTAAGCCAAAATTTAGGATGGTACAAATGTACAGTTTGGTTTCGAGGATAAGGATGTAAAACGATTATTATGAGATTTGGTTTTGGGAAAATATAAGATTCTAAGATTATATAGGATGAGTAAAATGTTATTAGATCTACCTTGTCTTCATCTAACTTAAAAATTCCACATTTTACTGAGATTCTGATTACGGTTTCTCGTCATGTATAACTAAAGCTTTTAAAATAATTTCAATACTATCCCAACATATTCAATTTGTTAATTTAAATTATTTCATCACACCATCCTTATGTCAATATGTGTTTCAACATTTTCCAGGGGTAGGAAATATAAAATTTTTAAGAATAATCATGCATAACAAAATATTTACTAATAAATTAAAAAAATACAAGAAAGGAGTTAGACTGTTCTAGATTGTCATCTCAGATATATCTCATAATATAACAATAAAAAAAAATTACCTTAGATCCCGAACTTAATTAGATCCTGAGTTATGCATAAAATAGCATAGGAGTAGTATAATAATTATTAGAACCTCCTGCACTAAACAAAATATATTTTGTACCAACATTTGGCTATATAATCTGGACTACTTTTGGCAAAACCCTAGACACCTGAATTTATTAAATGCAGAGATGTATACTCATATAGAAAGAGAAGTTGTATGACAGCTAGTTAAACCCACTGAACAATTCGATTCTGATTTGATCTATACTAGAGTGTTTGAGTCAATAACTACCTCAACTACCTTTTAGCATCACAATCTGTGTTACAAGTTTAGTATACCCTGAGAACTATATACTTTTGTACTGATATAAAAAATCCATAGCACTTATGTACCAATAAAATAAAAAAAAATAAGTATTTGCATTAAAAAAAAAAAAACTTTTTAAAATAAAGGAAAGATATGGAAAGTATTAACCTAAATTTTGAAGAGTTAATCGTAAAATAAGTGTTTTTTTTTATTTCAATTACAAAAGATAGCGTTTCTTATATTCTGTTTTTTTTTTGTAAATAAAAAGATAAAATAAAGGATTAATAATTACAGTCACATTTTTGAACTCTTCTATTGTCTTCTGTCATTATGTTTTATTGCACAAACATACATATATATATATATATATATAATATACATATATAATGATAATAATGATGGTTTATGAATTTTGAACTTCAAAAAATACAATTTAATATCATTGATAGATATAATGCTGATGAGTGATGACTGATGAGCGATAACTGATAATGATTATCATTTATGTATGTATGTTCAGTATCAAATTTTACATGTAAGTACATAAAGTCTGAATTACTTTACTTATGAGTTCATTAACTTTGGGTTGTTGTATTTTTTGTATTTTTTTTTTTCAAAAATTTCGTCATCATAAAAATTTGTGCATACAATAAAAAAAAAAAAATGTTAAATTATGCAAAAAAAAACATTATAAAAAGAACAAAACACAATGTACTTATTACTTATTATATAAGAATATGAATAACTTATAAAATACAAGACTAAAATAAAAAAAAAGCAAAAAAAAAATGCAAAAGATAAAAAGGAAGAGCTTTTGTTTCTTTATAATAATTTATTTTATTCTCTCGTATTTGGTTAATCCTTGAAGCATAATTTTTCTATTTTGATAATTTTTCTACCCTTTTTTAGCACTTTTTTTTTAAAAATCTTGGCAATAATGTGTCAATTAGCTTTACTGTCTCCGTCTGTCAATCTGCCTGTGTTTACAAAATCTGCTACAATGTTTAAAATAAATCAATGAAAGTTCGAATTCCAAAGCTCATTAAATACCTTCATTTAAAAGTCCTTAATCTGAAAACGCTAAGCTAGCGGCTGCTTTCATTAACTTCAGTAAAACAAATATAAAGTGTTGCCATACGGTATTTTAATTTACCGTTGAAACTCAATTGACTACTTATTGATTCCTTATATCTTATACCTCTTCATTTAAAAGACCTTAATCTGGAAACGCTAAGCGAACGACTGTTTTCACTAACTTTAGATATATTTGTAAAACAAATATATATTGTTGCCATACGGTATTTTAATTTACGTTGAAACTCAATTGACTACTTTTTGACTCCTTATATCTTCTAAAAGTTGTAGGTTAGAAATTTTGAAAGGAGTTTAATTTCTTTGTGAATAAGTATGAGTCTTTTACCTATTCTAGGAATTAAAACTTAAAATTTTTAAACACCAGTTACTTGAATAAGTACTTGTATCCATTTTTTTTTTTTTAAATTACTTTACTTATATAAAAAAATTAAAACTCTATAACATTATTTTTTATTATGTTTGTATTAACAGTTTCTCTTAATTACATAGGGCTTTCATTCATAAAATTGAAGGAAGTGTCTCTTGATTTTTTGAATTTTTAGCCTTTCCTTAGAAAAGTTCTAATAAATGAGTACTATAAGTACGTACTCTTTACTTAAAACTTATGAAATTATATTTTTCAATTCTTATAAACATGCTTTTTAAACCCCCTTAGTTTTTTTCATCACTTGTTTTGTTTTTTTTTTGCATTGCATCTTCAATTTTGTTTAGCCCTGTTTAAATCTCTGTACTTCTGGATTTCTGTGTTTTGTTTTTGTAAACAAAACAATAGAAAGCTATTTACATAAAAAAACTTATGTAAGTACATACAAAATTTATTCTGCTTTTATTAGCCTAAATGTAGTTACTTGTACTTGTGAGTTGTACTGTAGAAAATCCGAAAATCAATTCCGAAGTTCTGATTTAAATCAAAGTTACTGTATAGTCATTTTTGATGTTGTAAAGGTCAAAAACTCTTTTCAAGCATTATATCTTTATAAATAAACTGGTCTGGTGTTTTCTTTTTTAACCGAATGATTCTTTTTCCGATTTCTTTTTTCAGAATTAATTAAATCAATCTTGCGATGATCTGATATTGATTGGTTCTGTAGATTGAAAAATCGATAATAAATCAAAAATGCAAATTTTTATTCTATGTTCGAACAGGTTATAAAAAAATAAAAAAAATTAAGTAATTCGTGAGAACCAAATCAAAAACATATAAAAGAGATATTTTCATTTGGGTAATGGTCAGACATCAAACGATTACTTTTATGGATTCCTTTTTTTAGAGAGTTGATAATGTATTTTTGAACAAGATTGAAAATATATTTAATATATTTTTAAAATTTTTTAATTTAAGAGCATATTATTTGAACTAAATTGATTTTATGGGTAATATATGGTATTTGGCTGGAATTGGTAACAAATGATTTATGTTAAATGGTTCATAAATTATATTATGTGGTTCGTAAATTTTTCCAATTTTTTTTTCCCACCTCAAAATTTTTTGTTTTTTACATTAGTTCAAAGTATAATTTGCATTGAGATTGCTATTTATTATATATTGATATCTTTTAAGTTCTGGTAAGTACTATATAAGCACTTATATAATTACTTTATATTCTTTAATACATTATTGAATGTATTGTACATGTACTTATATTGTAAATCAAAAAAATTCTTAAAAACCAATTATAATTTTTTTCAATGGTAATTTCATCAGACTATAAAATTTCCTAAAATACATATTTAGGTTTATCTTAAGTATTTGTAATTATATATAATTAACTCTAAACACAAGATAAGTACATGTTTTTCCTAACCTACAAAATAAACAACATTTTTTAGGAAACCGGTATTTGATTACAATTTTTTTATTTTCAAAGAAATTATTCTAGTTTAAGAAGTCATTTTGTCTAGTTTAAGAAATCATTTGAATTAAATTAAATGTTTTATCTTCATCATGTTCAGAAATTGACATTTATTTTGATTAATTTTACGATTTTTTACTCGTATACAAGTAATTAACATTTCATTTCTTTTTGCTTTTAATTTTACTTTCTTTTTAGATGGTTTTATATATATATATATATATGTTGTCAATTGACATTAACTTTCATGTTTATCTCTGTTCATCATTCAAATTAATGATTTCATGTTTTTTGATACCTCTAGCACATTTATAAGTATGTAAGTACTTTTTTTTTTTGCATCCAGTCAATTAAAATATCATAGACATAATTTTGAAGTATGTTTTCTGCCCATCATAGAAAAGTAAAAAAAAGAGGTGTAGTAAAAATTATGAACGAGGTGTTTGATAGAAGTAAATTGAGTGTAATTAATATATTACATATATATAGTGTTTATAATTATGATGTTATAGAAATTTGCATAAACTTTTTTAGGAATTATTTACTTAATTAATGAATGTTGAGTAATCATAACTCTAGTAATCAATTTGAAAATTAAAGTTATGTGTACATGACATTCAGATAAGAATATTGAGAAAATAAAAGATGTTGTAGTTTTTAAAACATTTATTGGAGAAGTACTTGAGTATTTATGGATATATTAATCTAGTATTGAGTGTTAAAGTAAAATGTACTTATATGAAATAAGTGAAAAGCGAGTACCTAGCTTCCTCTTAATTTCATTAAATTTATTTTTTTTTTATCAATGGCATTCAGACTTCTTTAGTGCTTGGTACTCCATCGAGTACTGGTTTTTTCATATATATTTAATTTATGGTTAAAAGTTAGAAGCTTGATTTAATTAGACATTTAATAGAAAAGTACTTATAAACGTATATTTTTAAACGAATAAGTATTTATATCTTATTTTTATGAGGAAATATAGATAACTATACTTCATTAAGACCTTTTCAATAATGGGTATCTTAAATTTTGTTAAATAAAAAGGTAATCTTTCAAATATTTATGTAGTTAGTATAATATTTTCAATTTTAAAACTAATTTTCTTAGTCAACATACTAGGATATAATTTTAAATAAATGTAATCGATATTCATAACTAGATTAAAAAAAAATTTCAAAAGATTTCGATATTTTATTTAATTTTCATGGCAAAGTTTCCAGGACTTCACTGTAATTAATTAGTTACAATGCGATTTGGACACCAGCTTTCTTTAACCTTCGAAAAATTATTAATTATGTTCTTAATTATAACTGATGTAAATTAAATATATGTTTTAAATTGTATGTGGAATTCATTAAGATCAATTCTAATAACACGAATATAATATGACCCCCTGTTTCAAAATGAATCTATGGTATAGACAGACTTATTAGCCTAACAGTTGAACATTTAGCGCTTAAAAAAAATATAAAGTATGTTTATAACTTACAAATTGTAACTATATTATTTTCTATAGGATACCCCACTTGTATATTTGTGTAATTACAAAATATTTTAATTTATTGATGTCAAAATAATTTTTGTTAAAAAATAATTGTTTTTATTTTTTTTTTTATTTTTTTTTTTAACTGTCATAAAATTAAAAAAAAAAAAAAATAATTACACAAAAAAGAGAAAGCACATAATTATAAATTATAATAATATAAGTAATATTAGCCAGCATAGTAAGTAAGTAAATATATATATATATATGCTTATAAACACAAAACCTAATTACGAAATTCATATTTAAATATGCTGACTTTAAAAAAAAATAAAAAAAAGCATTCTGTGAAGTGCCAAAAGTTGAAAAAAATAAAAAATTAGTTAAAAAAAAAATAAAAAAAAATTTTATTATTGTCAGTTGACAATTTGACAATATAGAAATCATATTTTTTATTCAACTTTTATTAATTCAACTTTTTTTTTAACACAACTACACAAGTGTCAGAAATTAACACTAAAATACAAGTACTAATACAATTAGTAGCTACATGATTACAATGTAAATGTCATTCTACTATTATCAATGTTACCATATCATCATTACTTTGTTTATCAATTTTTCAGTATAGTTATTAGTTAGGAAAAGTTGGATATTTAATTAGAATTTTCTTTTTAAAATCTTCTATCTCTTTCTCTCTAATGAGTTTTCTTTTTTTTTTTAATTTTTTATTATTAATAAAAAAAAGTTTGAGCGCAAGAAAGTAATTTTATTGTATAAAAATAAAATTGTGTGAAAATTAAATAGAAAGTATGACCACTATTAATATAGGTTGGTGTTTTAAATTTAAAATTTTTATTAAAAAATACAATATAAATAAGATAAAGAAGATGATTGAAGAATAAATAATATAAGTAAATACTAAGTATTTATAGATTTAAAATTTTGTATATATATATACTTATATACTTAACTTAGTTACTTTGTTATAAAACCGTTTTTTTTATTTTTCTATAAATATACGCGCGCGGTATACTTCCATAATTAACTTTTATGATTTGAAATGTGAATTGAATTGCATTTTTAATTTTTAAAATTGGAAAAAAAATAAATCGCAAGAGAAACGTGATAAAAATATCGTTTCTTTATTATTGATATTTTTTTTTGCAACAATTTCAATATTGATAGTTTTTAGCTTAGTCTTAAAATATTGAACTTTATGATTCTACAATCTACAGTCTACACTATAGTGTTTGTGGTTTCTGATGATTCCGAACAAATTTCCATTAAAAAACAAAAATTAGAAAAACATAAAACCAAGTGATTTGAAGATGAAATTGAATTTGTGATGAAAGAGAAATGATGTACGTATGCATTGGAAAAAAAAGTCTAATAAAAAATCCAAAGAAGGAAGTAAAAATTGATTGCAAGTGATTGCGTTTTTATTATAAAAAAGAATTGTGATTGGGGAAACAGTATCGCTCAAAATGATTGATTTGTCTATTTTGACATTTACGACTTTTTAAGTTTATCTAGTTAAGAGAATATTGTCATAAAAGTTGTAATGCAAAATAATCTCGGTTTTTTATTAAAATTATGTCTGGTGAAATTTAAAATTAGTTTTTTTTTTTTTTTTTTTAAAGGGCTAACTGTTCAACTGTTAGGCTAATAAGCCTGTCTATACCATAGGTACATGTTAGAACAGAGGGTAATATTATATTCGTGTTACTAGAATTGCTCTTATTGAATTTCACATACAATTTAAACATGAGATATTACGAGGCCTTATAACACGTAGAAACGTCTTGGATTTTCAATATTTACAATTCTATTTTTTGTTTATATTGTAATATTTTGTATTTTAGTTATATGGTATTCTATATCTGCGAGTTATATTATTCAACTAAATTATTTGTTTATATTTTGTATTTGTTTATATTGTTATATTAATGTATTTTTTATTAAAGATATATAATTATTATTTATTGATAATTGATTATGGGTTCATTAATTCACTAGAATTCGAACCCGGGGCCTTTCCGCATTAAAGGTCGGCACTCAGCCACTGTGCCACCCAGCCCGTTTAGTATTAACTTTTTCAATGGCTTGAAAATATTCCTAAAGCTTAAAGGTTTTAATTTGGTTATTTCGAGAATCATTTGGTACCGTTAGATCTCATAATGTAATTTGTGCTACAAGGTTGCGAAACGCTCAAAATTCGAACGATTTTCGCACTCAAATTAGTATTTATATTTATTAACAAATAATTGAGCCGCGACCGTCAATTTTATGACCGAATTAGCCGATTAATATGTATTATGATTATGATACGATAATTTATATGATGACGGCTGATGTTATATATATAAGTTGTTTTTGTTTGGCAACTTTTTTTGTAACATAAACTAAGTACTTAAGTACTAACATCCCAATTATAACGTACGTCTGATATACAAGAATTTCTTAGTATTTCAACTTACAAATTACGGATTAATAGTCCCCCAATTCTTAAAAATGTATGTATAATTAATTGGATATGTACAAGATGTAAACAACTAACTTAGGTTCAATAGGTATTAAGTATATATATATACATATTATTTGCTTAACTTATAAAATTTTGAAATCAGCTAAAGTTAGTGTCAAAAATTTATACTACGTTAGATTATAATCGGATTAATATGCTTTATGCTTGTAAAAACTCTTAATTTTACTTAAGTACTGTGTTGTTTTTTGGTTGGCCTATTTAAAATGAATACTAAGCTTAAAATTGAAAAAGATTCAAATTTCTTTGTTAAAATTGGTGTTATTCAAACTTTCCTAGAGAATACCTATTATTGAGTTAAATGAAAATTGCTACTGGTTTCATCAATAACTATACTGTACAATAAGTATACAACTTATACTAAACGTTTTTATTAGAAAGTTAATAAAAAAATTAGTTATTAAAGAGTCATCCAATCCAATGAAACAAAAAACAAATTAATAATAAAAATTAAATGTATATTGCTTTAAATAAAAGAAATTAACAAAAAAAAAAAGATAAAAAAGGTGATAAAAGATGTATTAAAGATGTGACATATTGACAGTTTTTTTTATTATATATTGATTTTAAATTTATTTGTATTAACTACTTATTATAAGTAGTTTTTCGCATCTTTGTATAGTTTCATTTTTTTTTTTTGTAAAAATATTTTATAACAAGTTTTAATAACTTTAACTTGTTGATTTCATATAGTCTTATATACTTAAGTATATAATGACGATTAAATATGATTTTGATTACCTTATAATAATACTGCCTAAGTATGTACTATCTTCATAATTATTATATACATATATACCTATAATTATTAGTTTTAAATTTCACTTATTAAGATTAGAATTACCTATGAATTTTGCTTATTATTATTAATATTTTATTATGTTAATTTTTTGTGTTTTAAAAAAATATGAAATTTTGTTGAGTTTTCTAAGAATTTGATAAGTAAATGAAAAATTTGGGGGGTGAAATAAAGTCGAAACGAATTTATTATCAAAAGAACAAAGGAAATAAAGTCAAATTAGCAATTTTATCTTATTTCCAAAAAAAATGTTCAAAAAATAAAGTCGAATACAAAAAAAAAAAAAGAAATAAATCCGAAGCGACTTTATTACCAAAAAAAAACAATGGAAATAAAGTCAAATTAGCAATTCTATGTTATTTCCAAAAAAAAATGTTCAAAAAATAAAATAAATGAAATACTTAATCAATTAATACTTAAAGTCAATTAGATTTTATTATCCAAAAAATCCATTAAGTAATTAATAATTACCTATTTTAAATTCACTATCTTCAGTATAAAAATATTGAAATATTTCGGAAAAAGGGGAATACCCTGATTTTGAAAAAATCTTAAATCCCTTCTTATGGTTTTCTTTATTTTCAAGAAAGGATTCAAAGGGTGCCGCCCTAAAGCCCCCCACAAAACAAAATATTGAAACATTAATTTTGCAAGTAACGATTAAATCCTTCTACTGGGCCCAATTTCATAAATATTGACAGGCGAATATTTGACAATGTTGTCACAATAGTCTGACAATTTTATTTTTAAAAATCTTTAATTACTATGAATTTTGATTAAATTGTAGGTCTTACAATTCTTCGCCTGTAAATTGTGGGATTGTCAATTTTTATGAAATAGGACACTGATCCTTTTGAAATACAATTTTTGGTTACCGTCCCCAAACTTCTGTTCAAGCAAATTACTTAAGTCCTGATTTTGAATTCAATTCTTATATATTAACCGAATTGCATATAAAAATATGTTAATATTTCGGAAAAGGGCGTAACCCAAATTTAATAATTAGCTCTTAAAATTTTTTCTAAGAGTTAGGTAAAAAATTAGGGTATTCCGAAATTCCTTTTCCTTTTTTCCCCTTCCCCTTTTCCGAAATAAATATGAAAGGGTTAATTCGATTTTATTTCCATTGTTTTTGATAATAAAGCCGTTTCGACTTTATTTCACTTCTCAGAAAAATTTATTTCAAAGATGTGAGTGTATGTGCTTTAAAATTAAAATTGGTTATAGTATATGTATATATAATATCTTATATATTTTACATTATATATATATACCTATATTTTAAACGTAAACTATAATTATAAATATGATACTTAAGTGATACTTAAACAGTCAAAAGAAAATATTATTGTGTATATATTGACTTTGAATAAAATTTAGTGACAGTTGTGCATAGTTAACCATTTTCAATAACAGTTTTATGTTACCATAGCATTTTTTTTTTATTATTATTATAGTTATTCTTCTTTTTTTTTTTTATGAAAGTTTTCAATAACACAACAATAGTCAATAGTGGCGTATTATTTATTAATTTATAATGATATTGGATTGAAGACATTTTTCCGTTTGTTGTTGTTTTTTTTAGCATTAAAAAAATGCGGTTTTTTTTTTTATCTATAAAAATATTTGTATAGATAAAAAAAAAAGTATCTATAGTATTTTTATGTTAAACCTATTAATTTTTGTTTAATTTATAGGTTTTTTAACCTTTTGCAATATCAGTTATACGTACATTGTTAATTAAAGATATTTTGTAAAATACTTATTTAATTAAAATGGTGTACGTATGTATGTACTACTATTTGAAGTTAAATATCGAATGATTGAGGTAATTAATAAATTTACAAAGTAAAAAAAAATTTTGTGGTAACATCTGCAAATATATAAAATTGCAAAATCAATAGTTACTTGAATGTCAATAGTTAAATGAAATGTATATGTAGCGGATTATTTCGAAATTTTTTTTTCAAGTTAAGTAGGAACTTAACTACTTTCGAATAATTTGAAAATTTAATTTATGGTTTAATAATTTACTAAAATTAAAATTTAAGTTTATTAGTCAAAAGTAATAATTTAAAAATGGTTAAAAATTATCATAATTAGTTAAAAATCATAATTTATTTTGGAATTTTTGAAATATATATACTTAGTTTATTTAACATTATTATTTTTGACATACTTATTTATTTGAATGAAATTGCTTTGAATGAACATTTTGAATGAAGATCTTTGAATGATTTATTTGAATTTGAATGAAGAGTTTTTTGAGGCATAATGTAATTGATTGATAAAATATAATATTCATTAAATTTTTTATCAAAGTTTGTAAAAAAACAGGCAGATCTGCTTTTAAGTATTAAGCATAAATGCAGATAGTGAACTTATTATTGTTGTAGTTGAATTTTTAAATAAATATATAAGTACATATTAATAGTTCTGAAATTCCTAGAAGACTAAAAAGTATAACTATTGTTATAGAAGTAAGTTGAGAAAACAGAACTTATTCGACCAGGACTTGACACAAAAGTAGTGACACAAAAGTAGCGCTCACACACATTTCAAAAATCTGAATTATCTATTCGTGGCTTAATTTTTATACTGCTTCGGACATTTATGAAAGTAATTATTAAATTTTTTGAAGCTTTTGCATTCTGAGGGTCAAAAGTTGAACAGATCTGGTACTCACCAATTTTGTAGTTGATTGAAATAAAAGTAATAAAATTTAAAAAGTTTGACATACAAGCGAGTCCCAAAAAAAAAAATAGTTTACCAAAATTAAAGCCCAATGATATCAAGTAAATTCAAACCCAATTTATCAAAATGCATTACATTTAAAATCAAGTAAATTGCAGTTCTTTAAATTGTAATAAAAATCAAATTAACCAATTCAAAAATTCATTCAAAATTAGTTAGCTAAATATCTAAGTATCGTTATATTTGGAATGCGCAAGTGCGAGTGCGTTAAATTTAGAAATGGACTTATTACCTAATTATATTTAAATAATAAAATTATGAAATTTAAAGTGTAATCTATATATTAAAGTCAATCTATTATAGTAAAATTTTGATAATTTATAAACGAAAAAGTTATAATAAAATTTTTTTATTTTTGTTTATAGAGTTCATGGGTTTCTAAAAATATATTAAAGTTTATAAGTACGTCTATATATCTTTAAATTTTCTTTAAATATTCAAACCTTTAGATTGTTTTTAATATTCCACAAAATTTGTAAATAAATATTAATTGAATTATTAATTAAAAAGATTTAAAATTAATAATTCAATTTTGGATCAGGCAATAAATTTGTTATCGATTTATTCAAAATAATACCAACAAAAGTTTTTCTTCTTTAATGTAATATTAAAAATAGAATATATGTATATTAATTAAAAATATATGTGTATATTAATAGATTCTACCTTTACCTTAATTAGATTCATTTATTATTGAAATTTTTCTTTGAATTTAATTAATTAAAATCTATTGAGTTATTTTCTCAATACTTATATTTTATCAATGAAATCTTAAAGAAAGGAGGCTCCGTATGCTCACAACGTATTTTATTAATGAAATCTTAAAGAAAATAGGTTTCCTATATTTAAGAGATTTATATAATCTAGCTCTATATTTGTATTTCTTATCAATAGGTATAATATAAGGCTGTGTAAAGCTGTGTTTTCTAATTTCTTATTTAGTCACAGGCTTTCAAATGTATATTCCTAAAAGGAAATTAATCACAAAATATTACATCTACAGTTCGTTTTTATTTTAAATATATTTAAGTATTTTTACGTTCCATGGAATGTCAAAAAGATGTGATATCCATTTAAGGTCAATATCAATGTAAAATTTGAGCTTTTTTTTAAAATATTATAACGATTTTTTTAACTTAATTAAGTGACAAATGCAAATAAAAATGTAAACTTATATATGTGTAGAAGAAAGGCTGTATGAAAAAAGTCCCAAACAAAAAAGGCCCCCAAAATTTTTATGAAACTTTTGGTACTTTTTCACATATAAAAGTAATCAAACATAGGAAAATTTGGGACCTATTATTTTTATTTGGAGACTTTTTAAGAAATTTTATTTGGAGAATTTTTAAAATGAAAAAAGTCTCCAAAAGTATTGTTATAGAAACTTTTAAACTTTGAGCTAAACCAAAAAAATATAAAAATAGTTTTTTATAGTAAATAACGATTTTTCTACATCTTTTGTAGACTTTCCGCTAAACTTTTAGAATTTCCGCTTTATTAGACTTCTAATTTTGTAACCAAATCTCTAGGAGTTTTGTAACCAAATATCCAGGAGTTTTGTAACCAACTATAAAACCCCTCCATTTGTTTTTTTGTTATACATACAGGCTTGCGCCTCTAAACTCTCGCTAACCAAAATATTGAAACTCTGTTTTTGTATCAAATTCTGAAAACTCTCCAAATTTCTTTTCGTACATATAATAAATATGTCAGCAACAAAGCATATAATTTGGAGACTTTTTTCCTTGATTTTGCGAATTTTTTTTAAAATTATATTTTGGAGACTTTTTTCATATGAAAAGGGTTCATAAAATTGGGGAATTTTTTCGTAAAGCCTAGAAAAAGTATTAGTAGGCATACCTGCCTGCTTTTATACTTAATTTAAACTAAATGCATCAAATGTATCCAAATATTTTCAACTTTTTAGTAGATTATGCATTTCATCTACAGTTATTTTATTACTAATTTTGCATAAAATTAGGTATATTAATTCTAACTATTTTTTATTTAAAGAAAAGCACGTATTTTTCTAAATACAATTTAATATTTAAATTATTTAGAATTTTTAATTTTGATTTAAATCGTGACTAAAATACACTTATATGAATTTTGAATACATTTTTGTTGTACATCATTCCCCGCCTATTATAAGTTTTTAGATGGTTTTTTTGTTTTATTAAATTGTGGTTTGGTATATGACCCAAATATGGGGAGTTCATCATATATTATATCATTTAACTAAATAAATTTTCGCGCCAGTATGCGTTTACAAAACAATATATTTATATTTAAGGTTATTTTAAACTGATTAAGAAAACAAAAAAAAAAAAATAAAAAAAAAAAATTAATAAAATAAACAAAAACAAAACGATTTAGTTTTCCCGTCATTTTGTTGTATTAACTTTGTTTTTATTAGTTTTTATTTCTGTGTTTTTTTTTACTTTGTTTTTCTATTTTGTGACCATTTTGAAATATTTTTATTCATTTGATAATTTTTATTTTCCTATTTTAGAAAATACAAAATTAATTTACGTTTTCCCCACATTGAATATTTTTTTATTTCCATATTATTAGGTTATATTGATAAGAATGTCTAAATACAAAAGAATGAAGGTAATATGTAAAATTAAAGGGGTTTAAGTTGCACAATTTCGATTTTTTAGTTTAGGTTCAGAACTTTTATAAAAATTCAATTTGAAAAAATCAACTACAGATAAATAAGATGGAAATGATCAGGGTTGGTGCAATAGAGACCAATCACTTGTCACTAGTTATACCCTAAACCTATGAAATAGGAAAAGGGTATAATAACTTTGGTATCGTGTTTGTATCCACCTAAAGGAAGCGAGCTAAATATGGAAAAGTATATATATATTTCTGATCAGAGTGACCTCCTGAGTCGATATAGCCATGTCCGTCCGGCCGTAGGCACGATAATTCAAAAAAATGGAACTATCTTAATGAAATTTTAACTGTAGGTTACTAGTACTGAAAGCACGGCGTGGATAGCATATGGGCGAAATTGGCCATGATTTCGAACGGATTCTAGACCTTTTAATCGTTCTAAGGGCTAACGAACATATATAAAAAATCACGATAACTCAACAACTAATAACGCTGTCTTCATGAAATTTGTTCTGTATGGCTACTAGTAATGAAGCTACGGCAGGGATTGCGTACGGTCGAGATCGGATCTTGGTTTCGGATCCTAGAACTTTTTGATCGAATTTAATACAGCAAAAATTAATAATACGATGTCGAAGCTTATCATAACTTCATTCCGTTGTATAAATAAAATTCTTTTAATTGTTAAACAAATTGTATGGAATTTTTGATAAAAGATGACAAGCTACCATCAGTTGATGGCTTAAGAATCCATGCGAGTTCTTTATTCAAAAGTGGAATCATTTAAATTTAAATTAATCTTTGATGATTTTCGGTATCCAAGACTTTGGTGATAATCGCCATTATTTCACGTATTAATTAATTTCGATAAGTAATTAAATTTTTTTTATCTAAAATTTTGTGCCAATGACAATCTAGTTGACAGACGGACAAAATTTATTTAAAAAATTATTAAAAGCAGATTTATAAAAGTTTTAAATAAAAATGTGCTAATAAACGAAGGAATTTTTCAAAATTTGAAAAGTAAAAACATAATCAAATAATAAATCTATTTCAATCATAAGATGGAAGATAAGTTTTTCATCATTGAATTGAAAAAAAAAAAAATTAATTAATATAGTTGAAAGGGTATTGTTAAGGTTTGTAATATTGAATTTACGATATTTTAATTATGTTATCGTTTTTTTATCCCACTATCAAAAAATAACTTGGAAGTTTTTTCATTCAGCAGTAATATTATATTCGTATATTGATTTAATACTGAATTAATATTGTCAATTCTTAAATTTTTGGGGGAAAAGGTCTCTTTTTCAAAATTGTGTACCATTGTAGGCGTTCCATGTTTTCTTTCTAAATTCTCCCAGAAGTTACAATATAGATGTTTAATAGGACCAACACATCTAAATAGACCTCCTTACTTTAAAATAAACAAAGAATTTTATAACTAACTTACAGGAACTCTGAAAATTCGAAAGATTGAAATTTGAAACAACTTATGTGCCTTAATATTCTTTAGTTAATATTTTTAAATATTTTTCAAAAATTTAATTGGTCAAAAAATTAATATAGGATCATATTTCAATTATCTTACAAATTTTTCCAAATAAGTTCATATATTCGGTTAGAGTATGCGCAATGGACTTAAGTATAATTTTGTGGTATTTTAAGTATTTTACCAATCATTACCAAACTTTTAAGAAAAATGTTCTTGCTTAATTTCAAATTGATTCCTTAAATAGCTATAGAATTACTTTAAAAAATTTAAAAATAATATTTGAGAAATAAGTAATAATTAAAATGATTAGATATGTCTATGATTGAAGACTTTTAAATTTAGATATTACAACAGATGAATGCCAGATATTTATAATAGCAACTTAAGTCTTTTCCCAAAATTTGATTAGGAAATGAACTCTTAAAATGTTTAAAATGAGAACTATTCCAAAACAAAGTATTCAAAGTACTTAATCAGTAAATAAATTTGGTAAAATTATAGTTTCTTTGTTTTCTTCATTTAAGTCATCTTTTTAAGTTGTTGGTATATATATATAATATGATAAGGAACAGATACTTTTAACTTAAGTAATTATTTTTTTTAACAAAATTGAGATTTTGTGATACGGATGTGAGGGATTTTATAATTAAAATTTTTATTTATTTAACTAATAGTCAATTCTTTCTATAATTTTAGATTATGTATTTTTCTTATAAATTATTAAAAAATTACTAATCTTCAACTTAAGTCTATATTGATTTTGAGTTTAAATTATTTAGTTTAAATTTTGTTTGATTCTTTCAATTAAAATATTTACAAAACTATAAGTAAATATGGCTACAAGATTATATATACGAGTAAATTTTTTTTAAATCTATATTTAATAATCAATTTCTAAATAAGAAGTTGAGTACAAATGATATTTTAAGAATATTATTTTACACTGCAACTAAGCTTTATTATTTTTTAGTAATTTCAGTATTGCCCAAACTGCATAAGAGTACAGGATTTACTGTAAAAGTTTAATTATTTATGATATTATATTGAAGTAAAGTACTTTTTGAAGATTTGACTTTATGAGAATGTAATTTTGACTGCTGAAGTTTATAACGTTTATAAATTTCTAATTATACCTGTATAGGAGGACTTAATTATAATTGTCATATTTTTTCATCTTATAATTGTCATATTTTTTAATCTTATGATTGTCATATCTTAAAAACGTTTTTATCATAATTTATAACAAATATATGCGGAAAAATCAATTAAAGGTTTAAATTTATATTTTAATTTATAATTTATAAGTACATACTTAATTAATTTAACATGTTGTTAATTGAACATTTATTTATTTAAATATTATAAACATATACTTACCAATTTATCTTTTTTGAGAAATACAAATCATTAAAAATTGCATTCTTTTGACTCACCCAAGGAAATAATAACATTATGCTAAGCTGTTTATTTAAAAACAAATTTATTTAAACCAAAGATGGAATTTAAATAATTACTTACTATAAATTGATTATTTTAATTGTTTAAAAGTCTTATAAATACTACCTAGTAGTTATCGTTCAATTTTCACTGATTCATAATAATTTTCATTTAATATTTTTTCGGGCTCCAATTTTTTAGTGAGTAAGCACATGGATTATTAACTTACAGTATTAGTTTGAGGCTTATAGGATACCAATTCTGGCATCTCTTAAAGGAGGCATGACCTTAAGTTATATCTCACTGACTTATTACAGTAGTTATGTGGACTATAGTTGTCTATTTATACAGAAGTACTTATTTATTTAATTTTCTAACTATCTTTTTCTTAACATTCAAATAAAGTGCTATGCAATCTACTATTGCACCAATTATTCATCACCAGGGCAACCAAAAATATGCTCTTAAAAGCAAGTTTCAAGCTCTTATAATATGTTCTTAAAAACTGCAAATAAGCACTTAAAATATGCTCTTGAAAACCTTAAAATATACTTTTTTAAGCAAAAATATAAAGCCATAAAATTTAAATTTTTTGAATCTGCTTTTCATAGCCTATTATTTTTTTTAATTGTTTATATCATAATATTTAATCGGCTTATTTTTTCCCATACAAATATAAACATCCTTTTTCTGGGTAAACTATTTAACCAATTTTAATGAAACAACAACCAAAAGAAAGGTTTTTTTTGTTTTCATAGGACAATCATATTTTTTTTTAAGAATATTGCGTTTTTTCAGGTGAAAACCTGTCTCTAATTTAACGTAATTTTGAATTTAACGGTCACGCAGTTAAAAGTTGAGGCTTATGACTCTAATATTATGCGCCGACTTTCTGTGTAAATGTAATTCATTTTCGGTTGTAACTCGCAGCTAAATCTAATTCAAAAGATTATAGGCGCCGACTTATGTATATCTTTCTTTTTTTTGTTTAGTTCATTCAATGAACAAGGAGTTTTAAATTTTTTTAAAATTTTTTTTTTGTTTTTGTTTTTTCTTTATCTTAAAAAGTGAACGAAAAAAAATGAGTTCTATCGAAATGAAAGCAATACATTTGGTTAATACAGTAGTTTTCATTTATAACGAACTCGGTGCAATTTTAATTATAATAATTTTTACACTTTTTGCCAAAGAATTAAATTTTTCCCTAAAAATGAAAGTTTTTTATTACATTGATATTTCTTTTATTTAAATTTATTATATCTAATTATGTTGCTTGGTGATTAATTTAGTATTTTTTTATTTATTTTTGAATATAAAAAAAATCATAATAACGCATCAAAAATACAAAAATAATTTTATTAGAAGAAAAAGCACTATACATAGGCTTGAGGTTGACACATCAAATAAAATTTTAGCAAATGTATAGTCTTATACTAATTTTTCAAAATTCACAGCATTCTTTTAAAACGACATTCGTTTATTACGACGAATATTTTCCATCCCATCATGGTCGTTATAACCGAAAAGTACTGTACTTTGTTTCGTTTGCTTAAAAAATTTTTTTTTTTTTAAATCGTATATTGTTGTTGGTTTTTGTTAAGTTTTTTGTAAAATAAGAAACCGACTTCTGATAAATAATATTTCTTAAGAAAAATGATTTGTTACTTATGGATCAACCAAATTCAGCATGTACGGCGTTCAGTTTCTGTCAAAAAATTTTTAAATAAGTTGTTATGTAAATAAATTTACATGAAAGCATACGCGACGTACTGTACCTCGGAGTTTTAAAATTTAAAAGTTGACAAAGCGTATAAAAATATTGTAGGTAATTGTTTTTTCTTATGTTGCTACGATTAAATTTTAAAAATAAAATATTTTGAAATAATATTTTTTTAAAATAATTTTTTTTAAAACATATATTCAAAATAATTGAAATATGTTTGCAAAAAATTAAAAACGAAAAGACTTTCTTAAAAAAATAATTTGCAATTTAAATGATTTGTTCCTTTGAACCTAACCAAAATCAACGCTTATGGTGTATAATTGCTAACAAAAAGTTTTAAATTAGTAGTTAAGTACATGATATTACATGAGAATAACTTACTGAACCTCGAATTTTTAAAATTTAAACATTGACAAAGCATATAAAAAAGTTATTGTTTTTTCTTATGTTGTTATTGTTCTAAAAATAAAATATTTTAAAATAATATTGTTTTTAAAAATACCTATATTTTTTTAAAAAATACTTTACATATATTCAAAATAATTGAAATACCTATAGTATGTTTGCAGAAACAAAAAAATAACATTTCTTAAGAAAAATTATGTGTTCTTTACAGATCAACCAGAATAAACGCTTACGGCATGCAGTTTCTGACAAAAAAATTTGAAATAAGTAGGTATGTTGTGTACTGTACTTCGGAATTTAAAATTTTAAAATTTGACGAAGCGTATAAAAATATTGTAATTGTTTTTTCTGATGTTGCTATGATTTAGATTTCAAAATAAAATATTTTAAAATAATATTTTTTTTTTAAAAAAACATACATTCAAAATAATTGAAAATACCTATAAATGTTCGAAAAAAAAAACTAAAAAATAATCTTAAACTTAAACTTACATAAAAGTTGACGTATAATTTCTGTCAAAAAATTTAGAAATAAATAGGTACATGAATTTACATGAGAACAACAAAAATACGCGTAACGCGATGTACTGTAATCGGATTTTTAAAGTTTACAAATTGACAAATGGTTTTTGGTTTTTCTTATATTTCTAAGATTATGTTTTAATAAAAAATATCTTATATTGAAAAAAATTCAAAATATATACCTATTATATGAAATTAATAAAATTTTTTGTTCTAAATTAAAACATTCAAATAAATATTTTTGTGTGTACGCGCGTATCAATTTACGGATATATAGATAGACATATTGACGTACTGCCGTATAAAAATTGTACATCGTATGCTTTAATTTAGGTAAAATAAATATTTAATTATCTACTCCTTTCATCTACTATTCTTCAAGAGGCAGTGTGGTGTAGCTGTAAAAAGAGTAGTTCACTCCTATACAAATAGGTATAATATAAAGTAAAGTAAAGAATTCAGAATCGTGTTTTGTATAATATGTACATACATTTGTAGTAAAAATTTGAGATTTTATTATTGAAATGTAGCATAAAGTAACATATAATATAGAGTATTCACGTAGAGTAAAATTTTTTTACCAATTTTTTTAAAAAATATTTTTCGTTTTTACTCAGTACTCAAAAATTATTCTCATAACAACTATTTTTACTTAAAAATTGAGAATAATTTGTTTTTAAACTCATAAATAAAAAAAAATTCTTCTCAATTTCTTGTTAGTATTTATTCATAAATAAAAAAAAATTCTTCTCAATTTCTTGTTAGGATTTATTAATATACCTTTAAAAAACTATATGAAGGGTATATACATACATACATACATACATATTTATTTTTATACATTATTCTTCTTATTCCATATAAAAGTATGAAAAGCTAAATCTATACTGCATGCATAGTGTATAGGTATATTAACATATATAAAATATTTAAGGTCTTTTTACTTTTTTTTCGTTACTTTGATTTGAAATTAAAAAAACTAAATAGAGATTTTACATCTTTTATTGATGCATGTGTGAAATATGAAATTAAAACAGCTAAGTGTATTTTTCGTTCTTCTTGTAAATCAAAATAGAAAAATTTATTTTCATATTTATTATTTGTAACTTTTGATATTAATGTTGAATGAATGTGCGACAGCAAGTTTATTATTAAAAGTTGTATGGCTTGTAAAATCATAAATAATCTTATCATTTTAATAAGTATATATAAGAATTTTACGTTTAAGAAGAATTTAGTTCGTTATTTTGATTGACTCAAATTTTTTTTTTTAAAATTTAAATGGACATGAAAGGTAAAAATATAAAATTTAATAAAATTTCAATATTTTTTTAAATAATTCTGTTTTATTATTAATTCTTAAGTTAGTTAATAAAGGAAAAAGCCAAATGGAATAAGTATTGCATTACATTATTGAAAAATATATAAAAAAGCTTTAATATTTTATATTCCATTCGGCATAAAAAACCCTTATAGCAAAAAAAAAATATAATATAAAATATATACATAGGTATAAACAAAACAAAACAATTCATTGACTAAAAAAAATTATCGAAAACAAACAAAAATATTCATTAACTTAAATTTAGTTATTTACATTCCATATTTACAAAATTATATTATGATTAGGTACTTCAATCGTGTTCATCCAATTTTCACGTTCATGAAAAGAAAATAATATAGGTATCAAGTAAATTATTCAAAAAATAAAAATTATTTTAATAAATAAGTATTACAAATTACATACAAAAATCTATTTGCTAAATCTATAATGAGAAAAAATTTTTAAACAACAGACAAATAGACAGACAGACGTACAAACATATGCAGACAGACGGACAGAAATAAACAGACAAATAGACAGACAGACGTACAAACATATGCAGACAGACGGACGGAAATAAACAGACAAATAGACAGACAGACGGATATTATGAAATATATTAAAAATAAGTTATGCATTTAATATTTTAATTTTACTTTGATTACTCTCAGCTTTTTTTTCGTCATTTTTTAAAAGCTTTTCCCTTAACCATTTTGCTTGCTTTTTTAGCAAAAGATTAATTAGTAACTCTAAAAACTTTATTTTATGCGTGTAGCATTCATCATTTTCCCTAAACCATGTAGGATATTTATCAGATTTTTTTGTGGCTTCTAAACAACATAAAAATATATTTTTCCTTAAATTTTTTTCATGATAATTTTCATAAAAATAGTGATCAAATATGCTCATATGAAATTGTGTAATTTCGAAAATTTTTTCGGTTGGAGCTTTCAAGTTCAGGATTTCTGATTCATTTTTATAATTTTTTTGATAAATAAATTGCTCCGAATCAAGCAATAATATATCATTAGAATTTTTTAAAAATGAAGAAGTACATTGATCACAAGAAATTTTTTTTATCAATTTAAAGATAACGTAGCCACAAATGTATCTTTCGGCGTTATTTGAAACAATATTTAACTCTTCAGTTTGATTATCCTCTAAAATTTTAGATTGAAATCCCTCTAAATAATTATTAACTAAATTAGTTAAATCGTCATCAATTTGATCATTTGAATCCGAATCATCTTGTTCTAATTGATAATCCTTTAAATCGTCTATATTTAAAAATTCAGCGTCATCTTCTTCACAGTTAGAGCTTTCAAATTTATAATTAATTAACTTAACCGACATTAATTTTGCTAAAATATTACTAAATTCATGGACGGAAGGATTATTGTTACATCCATTTCTATACCGAATCAAAGAAAATAAATTTTCTAAAACATCCTGATTTAAATGAGCTAACAGTAAATAATAACATTCGTGTTTATTATAAGTTGAAAATATTTCGGAACTTAGTTCCGTAATGCCTGTTAAAGTTTGTATCATACCGTCGATACAATAAACTTTTTTAGATGTGATTGGCCTTATTAATTGAAAATATTTTTTCATTTCTAAAAGATATTTGGATATATGATTATCTTGCTGCAATGCTGCACGAAATGGATTTTTTTCATATAATTTCCTACTATTGAGACAATCAAATAAGTTATTAATTTTTGAAACAAATTTTGCTGTTGATACAGCACAAGAAATCCTATCAGTAAATTTTTTTGTTGAAACTAGAGTTTTAATTGCAGCAGCAACAGAATTACTGAAAATTTGAGTAGCCAATCGCACATTCATTTTTTCAAATGAATTAGGAAAGATATGTTTTTTTGAAAGTTTGGGACACATTTTTCTATTATTATTTTGTTCATGGAAATAGAGGCAACGAATAATTTTAAAAGAAACCTCACCATCATCTGTATTAAGGTCATATTTAAGAAGGGTGTTGCGAAGCGATTTTATTAAATGCACTGGATCGTAAAGAGCAAAAATTTTTTTTTCTACTTGATTGAAGTTAAAATAAAAAAAGGGTTTTGTTTTTGAAACGCCTAACATATTAAAACACTTCCTATTATTAGCACCCTGATCACATATGACGGCCCTAACATTAATACCTAAATTAAAAGCTGCACCTAAATTAATATATAAAATGTTTTTAAGATCTTCGCCACTAATGCCCTTCTCTGTGGCATAAAAACTAAGAACATACTTCCAATTATGTACTAATCCCCTTAGGAGAAAAACACAAACGTATTTTGCAACGCTTTTCGTTCTTTTAAAGCTATAATCCGAAAAACCACTAATTTGATCCAATGCACTATTATAGTTAAGATCCCTTCTAATACTAATTTCATCGAAAACTAATACTGCTTCCTTTTCAAGAGAATTTTTATTTGAAAATATAATCCCTAATTCATTAATATTCTTTTCATTAAGACCTACATTTAAATATTTAATAGGGATCCACCTATTAAGGGAACTAAAATGGGGTAAATTTAACTTTATCGCATTCTTTAAAAATAAATAACCTTTTGGAGAACTAAAATGTATATTTAAAGCTACCTTTTTTTCATCTTTTGACCATATCTTTCCATTTTTGAAATTCATTTTTAAAAAAGTTTTGGCATCGTTTGCTAAATGAGACTGCCTATCAATTGTATTAGATAAAGAATCCTGCTTTTCCTTTTTTATTTTTAATTGTAATTTCCTATTCTGAATTTTTAAATACATAATTTTTTTTTTTAAATAAACATTTTTTTTTTTTATATGACCTAATGTTTTATGACATGTGGAAAATTTTTTAAAATAAAAATTTTCTTTTTTTTGGAATTTCAAACAATGCCTACAAAAATTAATCGACAATTCATTTGGAGACACCGTTCGAATGTTTTCTAAGGGTACTTTTAAATTTTCTAAATTTTTTTGACTATAAACTTTAATATTTGAGTTATTATTAAATGTTTTAGAAAAAATATTTTCTTTATTAAAATTTGAAAACTCTTTTGACTGAAAGTTTAAATTAGATAGTGGAGTTATAGGATTGATTTCAATATTATTATGTGGCAAACACAAACTTGGAAAAGCTCCCTTTTTTAGTTTTCTCCCTAAAAATTTTTTCTCGAAATGGTCTTCGCAAATAAATAATTTTTTTGTTTTTAAATTTTCTATACTTACACTACATGCCGATACCCACATTTCGAATAAATTTTTCTCTTTTGGAAATTCATACAGCCTACCGTCAAAATTACGTCTACTTCTATTGCACACTATGCAAGGGGTACCATTCTTACGGTAATCTGCTTTTACGTCCTTAAACATTCTTCATTTAAAACATGCATAAAGAAAATGAAGGAATGACAAAAGGAATAAGCAGAGAAAATAGATATTTCTGACAATGCGGAATATATCTATCAGGCCGAAACGCTAATTTGATGTTCAGAATTTAACCAAATTTAAGTATATGTATTTATAAAAAAAAGTTTATTATTTTATAATAATACATCAAATACATAATAATCATAAGATTATTACATAAAAGACATAAAGTATTATAATATTTTTCAGAAGATTAATAGACAAAATTTTTACATGGCTTTATAAAAATATACCGCATTGTTTCAGATGAAGAAAATTAGAACATATAAAAATGCAAGGTGTTTCATGAGTAAAGTATTTTTTATTCCTAAATAAATGTAGCAATTAAGTTTACTTTTAAAATTCATAATCCAAATTTTTTTTTACATGTATGTAGGTACATACATATTATTATGATTACTATTTCTAATGTAACATCTTGCATGATAAGTTATAAGAAAAATGCAATGAAATTTAGAGAAAAGCTATAGTAAAAGCAATAAGCTATGATGTGACAAGTTATACCTCGTAATTACACGAAATTTTGGGGGATATGAAAAAAAATTTTTAACTGGAAATTCAAATTTTGTAAAAAAAAAAATTTCGCAAAAATATGTAATTACTTTAATAGTGATAACTTGTCATGTAGCGAATGTTATTTTTCTTTTTTAATTGCTTTTGTCTAAAATATAATACTTATTCTAATAGAAAATTTATAAATTAATACTTACATGTAAATTTTGTTCCTCAATTTTTTTAATTCAAATTTTAATACTTAATAATATCTTCATAACAAAATAAACACTTGTAACAAAATAAACACTTGACACTTTTAAAAATGCGCGCCTTTATTAAATTTATTATAATTCTTAATATCAAAATAAGAATACATAAAAAATACATCAAAAAAAAAATAGAGAAAAATATCACATAAAAAAAGTTACATTTACAAAAAAATATGTACACACATACATTTTTCTTAACATTCATAAAAATATGCATAAAAATGTAAATATGTGAATATGTACATACATATACATATACTCTTCATATAATATCATATGATAATACTCAAATTATGAAGAATTTTTTTTTTTCTAGAGCTTAAAAAAAATTCTTCTCAATTTTTATGTAAAAATATTTGAGTTTTAAAATTAATTTTGAGTGTTGAGTAAAAATGGGACTGGATATTGAGTAAAATGGGACGGGATTTTTAAAAAGAAATGACTAACGAATTTTGTTCTACGTGAATACTCTATATATATGTTACTTTATGAATGTAGTGCTTATTTGCCTATGTAGCTACTAAATTTAAAAATGGAACAGGGGGAGGAAAAAATCATCAATATAGATATGTTATAAATCTTAAAGTTGTGATTTTAAAAAAAATCTCGACTTCTGTCAACTTAACTATTATTTTGTATTTTGGCAGCTTCAATATAATATAATACTAAGTACTTAACTTATTTACTTATGAATTATGATAGGTATGTTAAATTTTGTTGTACATATTATGCTCTATGAATAAGCTTTTTAATTAGGATACAGAATACACCATCATCAAATTTTCAGAACATTATATATTAGAACACTATTTATATTTAGAATGTAAATCGCTTATTTTGTTCAATAACTGTATCACATTATACTCTCTTTAAAGCGACTTTAGCTATAGGAATAAAATTCAAAAATACAACAACGTTTTTATAACTGAAAAAATTATAAATTTTTTTTAGCAAATTTCAAGCGCAAGAATTGTTGACAACATTGTCGCAATATATTTTATTACGTATAGGAAAAAAAATATAATTTTTCGTGTTAAATTAGTCTATTATAAATTTCAAAAAACTAATTTTGTATGTAAATTTAAAAGCAAAAATAGCTCGAATCTCGAGCACAGGGCGATACTAGTTGATATAAATCTTTTAATAATTTGTCTCCAAACTTAATACTTATACTTACAAATTTATTTTGTTTTTAATTAAAGATTTAAACACAATTTAAGGTACCTAGTATAATATATATACCTAGTATATAAAAAAGAACTAAATATATTATGTATTAACCTTATTACGTTCTTAACAGTTATTCAGTATACCGCCTACTAAACTTTTAAATAAATAAAAATAACGTAATACTCAGCCTAGTAATATAATAGACGTCTACGGTACTTTTAATTGCCTTTTTATTGAAATTTGTAACATTCTTGAAATTTTTGTAAATTATGAATACAAAATTATTTAAAAATATTTCTTTAAAAATAAATTTTTTTTTTAAAATTTTAAAAAAATGTTTTAAAATGCTAAAATAAAGCAAAAATATGCTAAAATATGTTGTAAAAGGCCAAATAAGCAAAAATATGCTCTAACAAATGGGGCTTAAAATACATAACTTTTCTTGAAACGGATAAATAACCAGTCCATTTCTCAATAACACTTAAGGAAAACAACATGTTTTTTGGATAAGTGAATCATTTTTACTAATCAAAACTATAAGTATTCAATTATTTTTAAAGAAGATTTTGAATATTATTATTTGATTGCTTAGTAATATACTCAGTATCACCCTGAATGGTGTATATTTTCTAAAAACAATTTATTCTTTTTCATATAAAAGTTTTTGAATAATTAAAGAGGTTGTACGAGTACTTAAATAATCAATTTTGATTAAAATAGTTTTTTTTAGTTATAAGAGTGTATCACGTCACGATACATTAATCAATCTGCATCTCCTTGTATTCCAACAAATATACCTAAAATACCTACCCAAATTGTTTTAAATAAATACAAACTTATTAATATATACGTCATATAATCTTAAAAACACAAATTTTCTAAGCATCACAAAAAAAACAAATGCATCGTTTTTATTTTTACAGTACAATTACCAGTAATTTGATTATTTTTAATAAACCTCACCTAATTTTTTTTTTTTTTAAGAATACATTCAACAACAAAAGAAAACTTCAAGTAATCAAGTTTTTCATGCTCTATCTTAGATTATTTTCACTTTTTGTTTTTTTTTTCTAATTTTTTTTTTTTCTCTTTTTTTTTCTTATTTTTTTTTCTTTTTAACTCCTATTAAATCTTTTCTCTTAGTTTCGGATGGTGCCATGGTGGTAACAATATTCAAGACTCAAGTACTTATGCTACAAAATAATATTAAATGTATGACTTGGTGGTAACATTTACTTTTTTTTTGTAATATAATTGTACTTGTTTGTATTGTACCATTGTACTTAAATATACACATCACATGTTAATGTAATTGTATATATATATATACATATATATATTATTTTATTAGAAGGTCATTAAAATTTTGTAAATAAAGAATGAATGAATCATTTCATTTTCTTCAATTCAATTCAATTAGTACTGGGTGTTTTGGACCGTTTTAATGAATCTTAATAATTTTTTTTTTTTTTTGTTTTTTTTTTTTAAATAATAGTAAATATTAAAAATGTAAAAGTGAGAGTTTGAAATCGATATTTTTAGGTCATCAGGTTATTTAGGTTCATTCTTCAGTTACATAATTTTTTTTTAATAATTTTTTTTTATAAAGAATATGAATGTGGGATAAAGTAAAAAATTTAGTAAAAAATAAGTAAAAAAAAATTATTTTATAACAGGATAAATAAATCATTATTAATATTGACTTTTTTATAAATTTTTTAATGAAAAAAAAATCAAGAATAAATTTAATTAAAATTATGCAAAATGATATTTTTTTAATGAGAAGATAAATTTTTAAATTTTTAAATTTAAATTCATTGAAAATTGTAAAAAGTTGAAATTTTTTAATAAAAATTTGTTTTGAGTGTAGTTTTTCCTGCAGTTATTGGTTTTATTGGAACTTGATTAACTTGTTTAATAAATTAAAATGTATATTGGCGTCAAGATTTAAATAAAAAATTTGTTATATAATAATTAAGTATTAGGAATTCCTAATTTAATCATTATTTGATTTATACATGTAATTTGATTTTCAAAAAAAAATAAATGTATTGCTTAAATAAGTAGTTTTTTATAATATTTATAATTTTTATTAAAACAAGTGTATAATAATTGTTAAACTAGTAATATAATTTTTTTACATATTTTATTACATGTGTTTTGTGGGTAAACATATGACTTATTAAACGAAGGAGGAACCTGTTATTAAAAAAACCCTCTCCAAATATATAATTACTTAGTTTTAATAATATTAATAAAATTCTTTACTTATTCATTTATTAGATATCATTTTATATGAATGGACCAAGTTGCTGTAATCCCTGTTTTCAATTTCAAATGTGGAGTTGCTATTATGATATAAATTATAAATTATATATTTTTATTAGATATGATGTGAGCATTGTTAGAACATGATGCACTTCTTTCGAGGCCACTAAAATTACTTTTGAAATTTGGGAAGCTTCCTGAAATTCTGCGCTGGTTTTCTTTTGAACTTGTGATTTTACTTTTGGCAGTTCTATATTTTTATCTTTATTCCAGTAAGTAGATTGTATCCATGCATTTCTTGACAACTGTTAAAAAATCAATAGAACCTAATGTTCAGTTGTTACCACTATATATAAATCAATTATAACAAACGTCTCTTTGTAATAATAAACTTTTTATTAACAAAGTATTTTTATAATCATTGTTTGATTGTGACAATCTTTTAATTTTTTAATTAAATCTTAAAAAACAAAAACCGCGATTGATGTAAAACAAACTCTAAGAGATTCTCGTGATTGAATTCCAGAGATAGCGAAATTTACGCGATTGTGACAACAAATCTGTATTCACAGTGTATGTATTTCTTGGTTATACTACTTTTATTTTTCGTAAGGGAGAACCGAACTGCTCCCAGTTTATCTCCCTTTTAATATTTGGTCTACCCATTGATATTTTTATAGAATAGAAAGAGGTCCTTGAAGCGTTATTTACTACTCAGTACTAAGTTCTTTATAATATTTATTCTTAATATTGATCAAAATGTCTTCCAAATACAATGCGAAGATATTAGTTAATGAAAATTTGTAATCGATTTTAAGCAAGTGATTGAATGTTACAATAATAGTTAAAAGGAAAAACATTCTTAATCTGTTATTAGAGAATTAAATTAAGCTCATACATTTAAATTTATATATTCATTTTTAAACAATCTCCTATAGCAAAAAATGTAATAAAACTTGGTAACCCTCTCGTAGTCTTTGTCATCAGGTGTGGTTTATATATTTTATATATTACGATATAAATTATAAATTTATTATTTCATTAGATATAATCTGACCAGGGTTTAAACCCGAATTATGTATATTTTTGTGAAGCATATCAGTTGTTTTAGTCTAATGTGAAAATATTTACATATTTTGTTCGAAATGTTTGGTTGGATTAATTTATATATAATTTTTAAATATTACCTTAAAATACCGATGTAAACGAAATAGTTGAATATGATTTGTTAATTTTGATATAAACCCATACAGGATACCATTATAAAGGCAATTGGTTCAATCAATTAGGTTTCTTATTAAATTAAGCAATTATATTACAAGTCAAAACGGTTTGACCGATTGACTTGAAATATTACACAAATTTTTTTCTTATCAACCGGAATTAGTTATATAAATTTGGTTGAATTAAATTAACCTATTTCGGCCCGGCGGTCTTCCAAAAAATGTTGTGTTTCCGATTTGTGTCCAATTTTACTGGGTGATTTTGCAGTGGAAAGAGACACTGATACAATTTTTTGTTGAGTTCGGTTTACCCGTTTGGGCACGAGAGCGCAATGAAGCTTTTTCAATGTTTTTGGTGTCGAGTTAAAACGGTTTGACCAATTGACTTGAAATTTTGCACAAATGACAACTAATTCCTGCAATGCTGGTACAAAATGTAGTTGTATAAATTTGGTTGGAATAAATTAACCCATTTCAGCCTGGCGGGCTTCCAAAAAATTTTGTTGTGATTAGTTGATTAGTTGATACTGGTATTCTCTCTGTATGTCTTTTTTTTGTTACATCAAACCTAATGCTTAGAATAGAAATTAAAGTTTAAAGCAACCTAGTGCTTAAATTAGAAATGTATCTTATTTTTAATTTAATTTTATTTTATTAATTCTAATCAGAAAATATCAAATCTTAATATCTTGAAAATTTATCTTTATTTAACATTTTAAAACCTGGCTCTAATATATTAAAATTAATGTTCATAAATGACATTATACTTATTCTATAATTAGTATATAATATCCATATAATATATCATAAATTTAAGAACGATTAAAAAAAATATGCTAATTTTATCTAAAGTTCATGACTTGTAGATTTGTATCTTAAAAAACAAAAATATACTTACACAAATTTAAATAATTGAAACGGCAATTTATTTTTTTTATTAATCTGATGGTATTAGTTAATTTTTTTTTTAAATTGGTGTTAAATTTCATTTAAATCAAATCTTTAATAAATTCAAAATTTTTTAATAGCTTATTAAAAATTTAAAACATTTATTAAAAAAAATTTTTTAAGCTTTTTTTTATGTTAATTAATGAATAATTTTTAATTTTTTATTGTGAAACCGTTTTATTGCGAAATTCTGAAATTTCGCAATTCAGTTAAAAAATTCTACAAGAAAAAAAAGAAATAAAATAAAAAAAATATGATAGTGAAAAATTGATAAAAATTTACTAACTAATTTTACATTGCAATTAAACACCTAATAAGGCGTTACGGTGTTTATAGTAGATTAGATTATGATGATTATATTGCTCTAAGTTGTAAAATTAGGCAACTCTAAATGTTGACAATACAACATGTTATCAATACTATATACTATAAATGTACCCTAGGGAGTTTACTATAGGTAGAAGTTTATAAATTAATCTATAAATTTGACAGATAAGAAATACAATTTAATTAACAATTAGATTAATTAATGTATTGATTTTTTTTGGGGGTTTACTTGTGTTAACAAGTTGTAATTGGTAAAAGTATACACAAGTTTAGAAAATTAAAATCAAAGAAGTAGAAAGATTAAGGCAATAAAATTTTTTTAAAATTTATATATTAATTAATTTTATAGAAATTTGTTTGTTTTGTGCACATCGAGATTATGTAATCGTATTTTGTCCCAGGTGTCTCCCAAAATTGGTAATTGGTAATTCGTATGTGTTCGCCTTAATCAAATTTAAGAAGAATATTAACATCTTTCTCCTTAATATCGGCCGATATTTCTCCATATATCACACATGATCCATTATACAACCCTAAAGTATCCTTTTCGAATTTCAATCCCCAAAACCAAACTGTACATTTGTATCATCAGCCCCATCCTTAAGTTTGGTTTTAAATGGGTGTGATTTTAGTGTGTTAAAGTTACACTGTGTACAGTTTCTTGGGAGGTTTCGATACTTTGCATGATCCTCATAAAAAAAAAGAAAATTTTTATAGTACGATATTTCGGTTTTTCAAGTCTTGCACATCAAAATCCCGATGATCCAAATCTCTTTCTATCATATCATATATCATATCAGATATCATACCGCCCCCTTTGGTTGTATATGAAATTATGAAGAAGAATTTTAAAAAATTAAAAAAATTAATTTGGATTCACACTTACTCCACAAAATATCACACTTTAAGATAGTGGCTATCCATCTTAATATTATTGGGGATATCTAATTGATTTTTTAAAATAAAATGTTATAATATAAAATTTTTTACTTTAATTTAATTTAAGGTCTTTAAAATAAAATCTTTATTACATCTTTTTCTTTAAACTATTAAACTACACATAATTATTAGCCGGGTGTTCGGGTAACATGGTCATTAAAATGGTTTAATTCATTTAATAGTTACATATTGTTTTAATTATCATATATTCATAATTTTTATTAACCATTAAGTATATATTTTATACAAGTATATTATAAGTAAGTATACATGCCTATATGTAACACCGAAGCTTATAATAAATTGGTTTCTTGTTTGGCAACTAATGACAAGATATAAAATACGTATATAACTATACGTATATAATTTTAGTCCGGAAAATTAGTATATTTTTGTGAAAAGTAATAAACTTAATAGTTCTATATAAACTATTTATAGATCTACAGTAAAAATCTGAAGTTCTGGTTTTCCTATTCAAATTTTAAATTAGGTACTTATTGAAATTACTGGACTATACTTTTAAGAAATATATTTGATGGATATTTGAGATAAAGGTATTTGAATGAATTAATAAATTTAAGGGGCATCAGTGAGTAAGTGGGTAAGCATTTGGCATGATTTTTTTTAATTGGAAAAAAACTATTGAAAATTTTTTTTTTACAAGTCTCCATGGTAACCAAATATAATTTCAAATATACAAATATACAGGGTGTCCGAGACTCAAGTACGCGCACTACACTCAGTGATTGGTGGGCATTAAAACAAACAAAAAATTGTACTTGAGGGGGGGGGGGAGGTCTATTGTGGACCCTTTTCGAGATATGAAGGATTAAAGATTTAAAGAGACTTTTCATAAAAAATTCAATAACTTTTGAATTTTTTAACAATGACATTTGTTTTCTACATATACCCTTCTTCCGGTTCAGTGATTAATGCGCACACGAAAATTGCGCACACGAAAACTGCGCACAGAAAATTGAATTAAATATAAAAATTAAATTAAAATAAATAGAGAAAAAATCAAAAATTATATTCTATCTAGGAGATAATCTATTAGTGATTTAAAATAAAATATTAAATATTCTGGAAAAAGCGGCAATTCTGTTTTATAAATTATTTTTTGTGGGCAATTTTCGTGTGCGCATTTATCCGATCACCCCTTCTTCCTTCAATTTAGCCTTGGATAATAAGTTGAAGCAATTTATATTTGCTTCCGCGCATAATATGACCAAACAACAACAGCATTTAATTTAATAAGTTCAAATGTCAAATAGACAAAGGACTATTATAATATCAGACAAGATTTACTATTGTCCTGGTACTAATAATAAATAAATAAATAAATTATGCTAATATGCTTAATGACTAAGATGTTAGGGTGCTAGGGCAATATGAATTTGTAAATCAGTGTAAACTTTAAATGTTTGTATTTGCTAAAACACTGCCTTAGATCTTGAACCCAAGTTAAAGATAAAAGTTATCTCATCTTCTTTAATTAGAAAAAACTTACAGTATACCTAAAAGTATGCAATTTGCTACAACTTATAAGAATTAGAATTTACTTCAAGTAACGGCTGGTTACCTTTTTTTGTTTTTTAAAAATTCCATTGACTTGGTTTTAATATTTCTCTTAGAGTGTGAATACTTTTGGTGGATTCATTAATTTTGTTGCTTTTTAAAATCACAATTTTTTAAATTTACCAAATCACAATTGAGGCACCAGAACTTTAAGTTTTGACTGTATTTTTTTGATTTATTTTGTTGTGTTGATTTTTATTTCAAAAATAGAAAAAAGACAAAACTATTTTGTGTTAAATTTGTGTTCTTCTGGCAAAATATCCAGCCAAAATTTTTGTATAAAAGTTTACAATTGGAATGAAAAAAAAGACTTTTTTTTATCATTTTTGTATAAAAAACAGTATATCCTTCCTGTTATTTTGTTTGCTATATGTCCTTGCTCTAGTTTATTTGCAAAATTCTTATCTTGTTGGTAACATGTAATAATACATAATATGTATATAATATGACAAAATAATATTAAAATACAGATATATATATAAGAAATTCATTAAGAATTATTTAATTGTTCAGATAAAAAAACTCTTAAGGCTGAATGTAATAGAATATTCTCAGTTATATATAAAAATGGATTTTGTAATAATGTAAATATATATATTTTTTATAAAAAAATTTCATTTTTAGAAATACAATAGTTTTTATAAAAATATTTTTGTAAAATGTAAAATAAGACTATAATTTAAAGCTTTAATTAAAACTGAAAATATAGGAAAGCCTTTTAATGATGAGACTTTAGAATGAAAAAATTAATTTTATACTTAAATAGCATTGGAAAAGTTTGTATTTATATATATACGAAAACAAGTGGATTATATCTAGAGACAGGATCTTGAAACGCAAAACCCCCTTACTAGGGTTTTGGTTATCCAGAATTGGTTATATGGCATCTTTTAGAAAATTAAATCAGTAGTAACAAACTTAAAAGACAATGATCCAATACTGACGTCATCCTAGCACATTTGATCCATTACCCCAACGTCAATTCCTAAAGTATCCTTTTCCAATTTCTATCCCCAAAACCAAACTGTACATTTGTATCAAAGGTTCCATCCTAAAGGGTGTGATTTTAGTGTGTTAAAGTTGCATAAAGCCCAAAAGAACTGCGTACAGTTTCTTTACAAATAACTTCTAGCGGCTTAATTTTGCTTCAACTGTTTTAAAATATATATGTATATAAAAATAACCAAATGGTTCAGTGTCGGTGTGTTTTATATGGGGGGCTAAGAATCAAAGTGTCCTAATCCTTTTAAAACAATTAGCTCGGTTTGCATAAATTACATAAGAATTAGAGCTAATACGGGCTGTGTACTTAAAAAGGTTAATTTCCGGTTGAAACTGTATTCTTCTTTTGGCCTAAGCCACTTTTCTTATTTTTACAGTGCCATAAAGCTCTGAGCCCCTCATTCGCATAAAAATTTAAATTCTCTGTATCAAAAATAAACTGAGTTTAATAAATAAAGTTTTATTAAATTTGAAAGTATTGAAAGGCAGTTGCAGTTCCTGTCATATCAAATAACTTTAGTATTAAATAAAATAAAACTTATTTATTTGTCAATTGTCGGTAGAACTATACGAAGTATGTTTGTTAATTTTATAAAACTTTATATAACTATATAACTATTTTCTTTGACCACTTTTTCTTCAACTAAAAAAGAATGGTAAAACTTAAAATATATAATATTACATTTATTTTTTTATTTTGCAAATATACATTTTGCATTGAAATGGTGTTCTATAAATAAAACTTGATAATCATTGCCAAAATAACAAACTATAATACAACAGTGCAGATTCTTTTTTAATCAGATATAATGTCAATTCCATTTTATTTTTTATTTTATAGAGCAATTGTTCAATGGTGAAAAATTCTTTTGATTTTCTTTATTCTATAAACAATTCTGGAGCGGGTGTTCTTTTACATTATTATTTTTCAGTTTTTGTATTATGATAAGAATTTTACTTGATAAGTTTTTAACTACTGCATATGATATAATAGTATATATATATACATTTATATCGTACAATAAATAAGAATATAAGTATTTGCATTATAATATGTACATATATATATCATATATGTGGCATGAACATATATTTTTTATTACTTAAGTACTTATGATTGAATTAAAATTTTATTTTTATATATTTGTCAGTTTACTTACTTAAATACAAGTATATATATACATCAAATTGGGTTTCCTGAAATAAAGCCAAATGAAATAAGGCCACTTTACAACTATTTGAAAAAAGACAATAAACGAATTTTTAAATATTGATCTTATTTCAATATGAAAAACTGATGTAAAACCAATTTGATTTCATTTAAAATTGCTAACATTTTTGTAATGTGTGCATTTGTTTAATTTTATTTTGCAGAAATTTTGTAAAAAAAAATTACTAAATTTGTTATTAGCTGTATTTGAACGAAGGGGTATACGCTTTTTCCAGAATATTTATATATACGTGTGGGAATTTGAATTAAACACAATGATTTTATATTAATGATAATATAATAAAATATTTATTAAAATTATGTTCTTTAAGTAATTTTGAAATACTGATGTTACGACGTCCACGTACAGCTTCAAAACAGAAAGTTGTTTTTTCTTTTATTAATTATGTGCTGAATTTAATCGGTTGACTTCTGACATCTTGGACAGCTGATTGACATTTGAGCAACCTGGCGTCAGATTTTGTAGGTATTAGTGTTACCATCGATCATCCCATTTACATACGTTCAGAATTTCACGAAATTCTAAATTTGTATGAATATTCCATTTGGATTCAAAATCAAGATTGTCGTTTTTCAAAAATATTTGTAATATGTGTATTATATACGTGAGATTATGATATAGAAGGGATTTTAGAATTAGATTTAAAGTCAGGATATTACCTCTTTCCAGCATATTAAAACAGATGGATTATAAAGATTTTTGGGACGTCAGTCCTCACTATTTTAAGATCATTATTTTTATACAATTAAGTTATAAAATCAGCGTTACAGAATATTTATATTTATTTAATGTGTGTGCGTTTGCTTGCACACAGAAATTTTTTTAATTTTAGATTACTTAATAAATAAAAGTATTTTTGATTTTATTTCATTTTAATTTTGGCATTATTTCGCTTTTGAAACACAAAAAGTCAAAATAGAAAACTTCATGATTTTTGGCTTTATTTCAGCGAATCTCAAAGTGTATGAATGAAAAGATATTTACAACTAAATAAAATCCAAACATTTGATAATTTTTAAATAAATATTTTTTCAAAGAAAATAAGAATTATGCTGGAGATGAAAAGTTTCCAATATATATATATATACATTATATTATGTACATATATTAAGTAAAAAGAAGGTTTCAAGTTACAGAATACAGTTCTATATATATAATAATTGTACATTTTTTTTTCTAATATAAAAAAAGGGAGATCTTAAAAAGACCTGACATTTGCTGTTGTTGTTGTTGTTTTTGTTGTTTTGGTTAAAATGTGAATGAACCATGACAGAATTGAAATATTTTATTTATTTTAATGACGCAAAAATACAAAAATAAAAAAAAATTAAAATTCTCTTGTTTTTTTTTTTATGATTTTCTCTATTATTTAAAGCTTTTTTTTTAAAATTGCAGCTGGCATCATTGGAATTTATACACTTATTATAAATACTATTTGTTTGAATGTATGTAAAATTCAATTGAAGTAAATACCATGCAAAATGCAATTCTTAAATTAAATTTTTTTTTCTTATTTTTTTTTTTTTTTTTTTTTTTTTTAAATATACTCATTATACAAAACATACATTAATTATTTAATTTTTCAATGTATGTATTTTTTTTTTAATTAAAATGTGTTAGTGTATTTCATGTACTGCTACTGCCCTTCTTGAACTTGAGAAAATAAAAAAATAATGTATAAATTTCCAAGTGCAAGGGAATTTTATATTATAGTTATGCAGTTTTGTTATATGTTACAGTTGGGAATTGAAAAGAAATTATACAATAGGATGATTCAAAGTTAATTTAAAAGTTCATTTATTGTAATTTTTTTTTATGATTTTGTTTTTGGAAAAGTTTTTTTAGAAGTTTTTGGTAGTTGTTTGTTGATTCAGATAATATTTAATATTTAGATTGTTTGTTTACATTATTTTTCTAAAACTTTTGTGGTCACTATTAAATTTTCCTTTGATATAAAATAGAAACTTTTGTTTGGAATAAATAAAATGTATAAGTAATTATGATAAAAATGAACTTTGGAGATTACAATGCAAACATAAGAGAAATTAATATTTTAGTAACTACTGCACTTTGAAATGGAAATGACGTTTTTATGTATGATGTAATGAGTATTTTGAAGTTAACAATTTAAAGTTTCAACGAAGATGTCGGCTTCCATAAATTTGAATTGAAAAAATTATTTTGTACAATACCCGAAGGGGTATCAACTTAAAAAAATTATTTAACTCCAATGAGCGTAGCCATAACGCAGCATCCAAGTTGTAAAATGTCAAAAAAAGTAGCTATTTTTCAAGCACAACGCGTTTTAAGCATTAAAGTGACATTTAATGATAACAAATTACATAACTCAACATACTTAATTAATTTTTTAATCAGTGAACTGAAATTAAAGTAAATTTTAATTTTATTTTATTATTGTATAATAATAAATAAATTTAATTTTTTAATTTTTATATTTCTATAGTTTCCAATATCAAACTAATAACTAAGTAGTAATAAATATAAATGGATGACAAAACATAAACAATCAACTGTCAAAATAGCGTTGAAGTTAAAAGTTGAGTAAATTTTGCGTCAAGACTTGGTTTTTACATTCATTTTGTGCATTTGAATTCATATGTTTAATTTTTGAAGTAAGTACGAGTAGTATTTGAATATTTGCTTTAGAAAATAGAATTTATTAATACATTTCTTTGAATATTTAATGTTTAGTATAGTTATGTACCTACATTAAATACCATTGAAGTATTTGTAAAGATTGATTAATAATCTCTTATTATACATTAATTTTTAATGTATAAACATTAAATAACATTGCTTGTTCTTGTATGCTCTTCTTTTAGGTAAATTTTATATCTGCTTAACAAAACTCTTCAAAGAATTTAATTGAAATTCTACATAATAGATTTTTTATATTAAATATTTATATTGGTACATATTTTTTTTAATATAAATGACTAAAAATATTAAATATTTGTTTTTCTTTTTAAATACATATTTATATTAAATTTTTAAATTCGTAAGTTGTGACACTCCTTCCAATATAGGCAACACAAAAGTAGTCAAATTGCAAAAGTGCAAAAATTCAACTAAAAAAAGGAACAAATAAAACATTTAATAAAACTCAGCTTGAAAAGTAATCAAAAAAAAAATGATGTAATCATTTTTCAAATTCCAAATCATACTACTATTAAAATGAATAAATTAAAACTATATATTTACATATATATATATATATAAAAATATAATAAAATCCCTCCCTCGATTTACATGATTTTCTATTTAAAAATATTCACGAATATAAAAAAAAAAAACCTTCAGTAAATTTTTTAATTGAATTTAATTCATAATTGATATGAATACATATAAGTGTCTGGGTTTACCCTTTCAATTTATGTTATAACTTTAAACCTATAATAATATGCATAGATATCAGAATATGGTGATGTTCATTTTCATCGCCATCGCCATCATAATATATAATTCTCACACATCTATAGATTTTTAAAATAAAACATCATAATATGTACCGGTGCAGCGTCATAACTCCCAGAGCCATAAGTCTTTTAGGGACTTTATGACTCATTTAGTAGGGCATAAGTCCTTAAGGGATCTTACGTATTTAAAATATTTACGTGAGACATAAAAGCCTTGACAAGTGGATCATAAGTTCCTTTTGGAAATTATGATCCATCAAGTAAGTTATAACACCCTGTACTAATTTTTGAGTTTTAACATCATATAACTAAAATTGTATGATTGAGTGTAAGTATACTAATATATTTAAGTCTCAATTTGTTTTGAAATATTGAAGTTGTTTAAAAAATCATGGTTGACCCTTTTTCCAGAGTATTTATAATTCATGTATGCAAGACTTAGGTTACAAAATTAAGATTGCCTTTTTTTTAAAAATAGTCTTTCAAAATGTAGTCTTAATTTTCTAAAAAGGAATAGTCAGATTTCGATTTCTACTTCGAAATGTGTGCTAATTATTTTATATATCATAGTTCAAGAAATCTGTATATATTCGTACCTGTTACTGACGTTATATAATTAAACTTAATATTTATTTTAATATTATTATTAACCTTTTAGCTAAGAACTGTATAAGGAAGTTATGACCCAGCCCTCTGAGTCAAACCTCTAAGGATCATGAGTCCCCTAGGTACTTATGGCTCATAGCTATATAGGGAATTATGACCCTGGATATTATAACCCTGCACCCATATGTACCTACTTATTATTATTATGTTGCGTTTAATATACGATCACATCACAATGTAATGTTGTAGCATTAAAGTTGTTTTATTATAAATATGTTAAGCCTTGTATGTTTTTTTAATGCACATAATAAGTAGAATCAATTCATAAATTGATGTTAAAAATATGGGAATACTCGTAGTTGGAATTAAAATTAAATAGAAATAAATATAAAATGGGGAATTCTTTGTATATATATATATATATATATTTGTTTAATTGTTCTTATATAAATATTTATTTCCTTTGTATTTAATTTTATTTATAATTTTATTAATTGTGTCAATTTATTGGTGTAATTAATTTATTTTAAATATTGTTTAATTTTTTTTGGAAAATCATTATTGGACAAATTAATATAGCCATTCAATATAGACAAATTAATAGCACCAAAGTATTAGTCACGTTTTATGTAAAAATTAAATTATTATATTAATCAAATTGTAAAATAGATGTTTCATTCTGCATTCATTGATTTTAAATGACAATAGAATGAGAATCAAAAATAAATCCAGGTGTCAAATTTTCGTTAAATAAAGTTTTAAATTTAGATGTTAAGGTCTGTTTTAATTATTATTAGAAAATTTATTTAAAATTAAAATAAATATAAAAGAGACTGCAGCATTGCTTGCAATTTTTTTCAAATGAATTTTAAATTTGTTCTTGAAACTTCCTTTAATACGGTGGAGTCATAATAAATAATGAGTAGAATTTTAAGTATTCTATTTAAAATAAAGTATAAATATGTCTTAAATAATAGTTAACTAATTTTAATCTGTCAAAAAACACTTGTAAATCAATTGAAAACTATTTTAATAATATGATAATCATATATTACACATTTTTAAAATACCGGAAAAATATTTTAAACATTTGTTCAATTAATAAACTTTTATAAATTGTGAGAAGCTATTTGTCAAGTCTGTTTAAAACAAATTTCTTTTTTATAATATATATATATATATATATATGTATATGTATATATATTTTAATGTAAACTATTTATGTCGAATAGTTACTTACTCCAGAAAATGGTTTCACATACATTTTACCACAATGAGAAGTACATTAAAAAAAATTTTGCACACTGGCTTTATAACTCCTTAGCATTTCATCTTTTTAGATTAAAAAGGTTTTATTCCAAACCAATGTCATGTCCCTGAATTGTTTCACTGTAATAGACGGGCCACATGCAAATAAATTGAATACGATCCAATCAATATTAATGTAGATAATTTAAAATATGATATGTCTATACCGAAAGTTACTTACTAAAAATAATTACTTACTAACTTACTATAGGTATATAAAAATTAAAAGTTAACTACATTAAAAGTTGAAAACAATAATGATGAATTGATTTTGAAATAAAAACTAATTGCTAAAATTTAGAATACGTTACATTAGTTTTATACCTACGAAATTGTTTCAATCTCTCGAGTCTCGACCCACTAAAAATATTTATAAATCGGAGTAGTTAATAAAAATGTAAAACACTCCAACCAAAGCTTCTATTTCTAAAAAAAAAATTACCCATAGATTGACAATGTTGATCGCTGTACAATTACTGCAAAATCTGGTAGAATTTGTAACTTATTTTCTCAATGTAAGCTTCGAAATTAAATTTTCATCAATTATACTTAAAATTGTAATGTATAAAATTATTTATATAAACATGTTTGTAATTACATTTATACGTACATACATTTAATCCAAAAGAATGGTTTTCCTCTATTTAATAACTAAACATTTCATAAAAAAATAACGATTTAATTGATAAATTTTACATGTGCGCAGCCATACCACATGTAATTATAAAATGTAAACTTTTTTTTTTTAAATATTTTACTTAGTATATTGATTAAATTTCTTGTTATTAGAAAAAAATTTTTATGCAATAACTGTGAGAAATTCTTTTTCTCATAACCTACATTTTTATTATAAAACACATTAATTTTATCCGATGATGTAAACTTTAACACAATGTTCGCACCATGACATTTTATACTCTGGTCAGATTTTAATTTTCCAATAAATAAATATGATTATTAAAAAGTGCTATGTTTTTTCAATTCAATTTAAAAAATTTGAAATAAAATAGTTAAGAATGGTCATGGATAGGATTATCTATAATATTAAATTATAAAATTTGGTCCTTCCTTAAATGAAGTTAAAAGTTACAAAATCTGAAACAATTCGAATAGATAGATGGGAATTTTTAACGCAGACGTAATCAATGTTTTGCAATTTTTTATTAATTGCACTTTATAAGCTACAGTAAATTTTGGCCTAACATAAGAATATATCATTAAACATAAGGCCAGTTGTCAGTTGTTTATGCACAATTTTAAAATTTTCATCCAAGCGGTACATTTTATTTGAACAGTTTTACATGAAATCAAGAGATGATATATAAAATGTTACGTGTACAACCCACTTTAGTTTTTTGATTATTGAAAAAAAAAGTTATTTTAAGCAGTTTGTACTAATTACTACAGTACACTAATTATTTAAATGGAACTATTAAATAGATTTCGCGCCAAAAATTTATAGGATGTAATTAAATATCAATGTTTAATGTAGTAACCGTCCGTGGAGCTAAATTAATAAAACCATTAGACATCAGATTATAATTAAGTCATTAAATATTTAAAATATCTCTTGAGTACTAAATATTAACAAATAATCATGTTATGAAGACATCATTATTGTGTCAAGTTGAATTACAAAATAAAAAATTCAGTTGCTATAAAGTTGTGCAAAAGAAACGCCATTTGAAAACAAGTAACTATAGTAACTAATAAACAAAAATTCTTTAATTAGTTTCTCAGATTTAGCATCTTTTGAAATAATATTAAATTGTAACTAGAATGTATAACTTAAATAACTGAAATTCAATAAACAATTATTTTTATTACTGTTTCTTCTTATTTTTTTTTTCAATTTCAAATTTACAAACAACAAACTTTAAGATTTCAGATGTTGTTTTTAAAATCTATAATTTTACAGTTAATTTTAATAGAAATCAGCGTCATTTGTTGCGATAAACTATGTGATTCATATATAATTTAATTAACAAAGTTTTAGTACTTCGTACATAAAAGTTTTACAAGTTTATTTTAATAGTTTACACATTGTTGTTTTAACAAAATATAAAAAAAAAAAATTAATTAAGAAATTCTAGTTCAGAATTTCTTTACATATTAGTAGTAAAAGTAGTTATAATAAAATAATTCATTTTGTCATAACTATTGCATTCTAATTTTAAAATAAATTTATGTTAAAAAACTGTATTGTGTGAAATTAAAAAATAATATACTTAATTTTTATTACTAAGTTAAAAAATTAAATTTTATTATAAAACTAAATTTTAAAGTAAATACTTATGCATAGTTTCTCTGAACTACTTCTATTTTTATATTAAAAATATTTAAATTTATATTCGAATTTTAAATAATTAAATTTTATTTTCATTTAAATAAAATTATTATTAAGTGTAGCAAAAAATTGACGTCGCGAGTCGTAACAAGACGTAGTAAAAACTCTGCGTCATATGTAAAGCTTAAAAAAAAAATAACCGTAACAAAACTAAGAGATTTTACAGAATTCTATACAATTATTTCATTACCATGATAGACAAGATAGAATTGTCAAAAAACTACACAAAAATTCCAAAATGTCATGCAAGGAGAGAACAGAAATAATCAAAAATAAAACATAACCTCAAAAAAAGTTTTTTAAAGTTTTTATTTGGTTTATAATATACGATTCGATATTAACTGTGAATTTTAAAACTTTAATTTTCAAATTGAATCTGTTTTTTCAAAACTTATTAAATTATTTAAAGTTTTGTAAATTTTTTATTTTCAATATTAACATTAATTTTATACTCACTTCCGTTTCAGTTTCAGTTAAAATTTGTGTAAATATTTCCAAAAAAAATGCGTATGGAATCGGGAAAACTGACTTAAATATATGTACGCAATCCTAAGGGGCTATGAATGATCATAAAATTGTATACATCTAGGCGTTTTTTTGGTTTGAAATCAGAGCACAGATCAGAGCTTGCTGAGTACGAGTGGACTGAGTACGGTCAGAGCCGTCAGATTTAATAAAAAAAACACGATTTAAAAAAACTGTCATTTTTTTTTAGTTACGTTAAATTATCAAAAAATTAAATAAAATTAATAAAATTTAATTAAAAACGGATAACTTAAAATAAACAGAACATTTTGGCTTTTGTTTTACAAGTAAAATCTGAAACAAACGTCAAACTGTCTTTATATTTTATTTTGCTTAGCCGTGCTTCATATATTCCCACATGAGCACATAGAGCACTCTTTGAGAGCGCTCTGATTAAAAAAAAAAAAAAACACAAATCACAAGCTCTGAGCACTCAGAGCTAAAAAAAAATGATTTTTTTTTTGACAGTTCATGCTCTACTCGCATTTAAAAAAAAAAAAAAAAAAAAAAACGCCTATTGTAAATAATATATCAATTATACAAATGTCAAAAACCTATACGACATGTCAAAATGCCATTTCTATTACTTATGTCAATTCTGTTACAAAAGCCTTCACAGTTTTTGACCGCCTTTTGACGGTTATTTTAATCTATGCTTTTCATATATATATATATAAATATTAAAATAACCAAAATGAACCTTAAAAATTTTCAAAATAAAATGTCAAATGTCACATAAAAATATGTCAAAACATTTAATCTACAAATTTTTCATTTAACTCCGCATCTTTATTAGAAATTTTTTTTAATTAATTGCACAAAACAATTTTTCAAAATTTAGTGATCAAAATCATATTATTTGATCGCTATCACGTATTCATATATCTAAATAGTCTTTTACACTTTGCGAATAAAACCGTACGTTGTGTCACGTCTATTCTAGGTTATACTTAAGGTATGACAAACTTAGTTACAACATACAAGATAAATACAACATTTCTTCATACTACACGTAAATCATATTCATTCACTAACGATGTTAAAGTAATAAAAAAAAAAAAAAAAAAACCAAAAAATATAATAGTAATCATAAATTGTTGCAATTACTATTGATAATGACCGCGAAAATTCCAAAACCTAAATATTTTGACTCTCTTTTGGTTTTTTTTTTATGTGACATTCTTTTTCTGTATTTGAACTTTTTCTTTTTATATTTGTACAGTGTACATCTCTGACACATTATGTATAGGCAATACGACATACATGTGTCTTCTATATATATATATATTCTTGTGACATTATTGTGCAACGAAAAATACGATTAAAAAAAAAAATATAGAATTAAAATAAAAATTCATGTGTGATGTGAACCAGTTTTACATTTTGTTGATTCTTTTTTGTATTTTTAGTTTTTGAAAGTTGAACTTTTCATTTTTTTTGTAATTAGACTGACTTTATAACAAGAGCTCTTCAATATGTTATCAAATATATATTCTTTATATATTATGTATGTACGTTGTTTTACAAAAGAATGAATATTAGCGCGGTTTTTTTTTTTAGATTGTGCAATAATTGCTTATAACAAATATTTCAGTTTCCCTCGATTTTTTATTTGTTTTGTTTATAGTGTTACACATTCTGTCACATATGAAATGAAATTTTCAGATACATATATATACTTACATTAATTATGTATGTGTAAAAGCAGTTGGGATTTTTAAATAGTAAAATGTTATTTTTAATTATGTATATTATATACAAGTATACTTCTGAATTCTGAATGGTCAATCCTAAATATTATTAATTTTGCAAAATCGATTTTGGTAAATATTATTTATTTGCAAAATCGATTTTGAATATTTTTTTTTGAAATTAAATGTAATTGACAAGTTACTGACTTTATAAATAGCAACAAATATGAAATCCTTGACGTAAGAAAGGTTATTATAACCCTTTATAGCTTTTTGGTAAAAAACAAGGTAAAAATCATTTTGACATTTAAAAGTTCATGAAAACAAATATTCACCGAATGTTCATCTTTTCATAGATACCATGATCTGGAAATACAGTGTCTGGAATTTCTTTATCTTCCAGTTGGATTTATTATGTTGCACTTAATAAAATGTCATTTCAATTGTCAATATTCTATTATCACCAACTTTCATATATTAAAAATTATATATTATGTTATGCCTTATTTGGTTTGGCAGAATCGCTAAAGAATTTCATGTATAAGGTCTTGGATCCGAGGAAAGCAAGCATCAAGCAACTTTTTCTGATTTAAACATTGGTTTTATTACAAGTATATATAGAACACCTACGAGTAAGTCTAATATTGTATGACCTTTTGGTTGTAAAAAAGTCATTTGAATTCTTTTAAATTAAAATTGGGTTCGTAATTAGTCAAAATAGATACAAAAAGAATATTTAAATTATTTTTAGACAAAAAATTGTCCATTAGTTTTCTATAGAAATTTAAATTATCCATAACAATTGCTGCCCATGAAGCACATCGTTCAAAAATGAAAATGTGTAAACTATTTGCGTAAATTTTAGAATTTTTTTTTTCTTTTTTTTTTTATTTTCAAATAAAATACAAAAATTGTGAAATATTTTTTATTTTTATATTCTAATTTTTATTTTCGAAATTTAATGGTTTGGGTTGGGACTTGGGTTATTTTTAAACTTAAACTAATTATGGTTAGAAAGTTATAACTGTAACTAATTTTTGTTTTAATAATCATTTTCTAATATAAAACTTGTGATAAAAATTGTATAGAACTCTAGAATATTTGTAATAAAAATTGTTTTGCCCTTTAAATGAAAAAAAAAAACTTTAGGTGATCATCACCTTTATTTTTCTGAAAATGCCAAGTAGTATTGACAATTATTGGTTTAAATTTGGTTGTTACTTGTTCGGTTGTTATAAAGTGATCGTACTTACTTTGTTCAAGATATCATGAATTTCTGAGTGTTTGAGTAATGCTGTTCCATTGAACTTTGTTGGAGTTAATCTAACTGAACTATTCCCTAAATCCACTAAATATTCCGAGAAGTGTTCCTGACGAATTTTTCTACAATTTTATTATGTATAACAGCTCCTATACCATTGTTAACTTATAACATTCTTAAACTGTTCATTCATTGTCTAATAGTTTAAAATTATACAAACTATATAAAATTGGACAGACTAAAGATATAGGAATAAAACTTGCCAAGATTTGAAAAGTTAAAGCAAAATTTTATATTTCAATTTTAGCTTTATGATTAAGAAAATTAGTTGTAAAAATGGAATTTTAAAGCATATAACTAAAAATATTTACTAGTATTTCTATATTGTCCAGTTTATTATTACTGATAGTTAAAATATTTACACTTTAAATTTTTTATCACATAAAATATGTTTTCCTTAAAATATAATCATTTTATTATTTTATCATAAAATTGCAGAATATTGGGCTTAGTCACTTTTTGTAGTTAAGCAAGTTTAAATTTTTTACAATTTTCAAATAATCTCAATTTCTTCTCAAAACTTGTATATGGCACTATTTCTATTTTAAAGGCCACTCAAAGTAAAAAACCTTAGGTGGTACTATTTCTATTTTAAACGCCTCTCAAAATAATAAACCTTAGGTTTTAGATAACATTTAGAGAGACATTATAAGGTGGGATGTTTGGTAACTAAGATTAGTGATTCACTAAATTCTAAGATGATAGACTAAGATAACACACTAACTAAACACACTAAGAACTGATTCCCTTATACATAATATGTAGGCTTAGTTGGAAAGGGGAAGAATAGATGATATTAAAGTGGAATTTGAGGGTAAATTGGAAATGGAACTGAAGTGATTGAAAAATAAGATTAAAAAATATGAGAAATACAATTCAGAGCTGTATTCCTCTATCAATTTAATCTAAGACTTCCTATGAGAAATCCTAGTGGTTTTTGCTCATTAAATGTTTAATGAAACCCAGCTTTGTAATACTCAAACTTCAAAAAGAAGTAACGAAACTTCAATACTCAGACACCTACTTCACGACGCTTGTACTTTTATTAATCTTTCAATTTTATTTCGACTTTATATTTGTAAATTGAATCATATTAATTTTTTTTTTGGGGTAGATAAACTATAATTTTATTAAATTATTTTAAAAAAATTTTCTTATTATCTTCAATTAATTGAATTTAAAAAAAAAAACACAGATTTGTTATGCAAAAAAAAGAACAGAATAAAGATTTACTTAATATTTGATAAGAGCCAGATTTTTTCTTAAAAAAAAAAAATAAGTACAAATCATTTTGAAAGCGGAAATCCAATTTTTTTTTCGGACTAAATTTTTAAAGAATCAATTTTTTTTTTTTTAACTGAATTTAATTTACATTTTTTTTTAATAAATTAATTTAATTTGATTTTATTTTATATTTTTCTTACAGAATAAACCGCTTCTAGTTGAGCCAATTGATTTTGAAACTTTTGTACAAAAGAATAAAATGCTCATACAAAATGATCCACAGAGGGAGCTTTTATTGTATCCAAATGATGATGTTTCAGTAAGTATTAAATAGAAAAAAACTAAATAATTTATTGTATTTATTTTTTCATATTTTTTTGTATATTTTTTTGTTAATAATATTATTTATAAATTTATAATATAAAAATAACAAAAATTTTATTTATAAAATCTATTTAAAAAAAATTAAACAGCCTCAAATTCTTTGTTATTTTTAAATAATTTTAATAATAAAAAAATATGATATAGAAGTTAGTAATTGAATTAAGATTGTAACTGAAATACATTTCAGGTTACGTTAAATTTAAATTGGGGAATTAGAATATTTTTCAATAAGTTGGGGAAAGTGTAAACTACAACTGTTTAATATAAGTATATGCGCAATTTCACTGCGCATTTAGATAATTAGAGGGATTTGAAACTAATGTCACATATAAAATTTAATAAACTTAAGAGATTTCTTAAAATATTAATAAGTTTTGGGAGATTAAATGACAGAGTAAATGGAGAAGTGTTTCTGATTTATTTAATTCGAATGCCTTGGCTTAAATATTCGACGATAGTAATTTTTAAAATTTGACCTGTTGTAATTTAAATCAAATATCTGAAATTAGCTTAATTACTTTGGAAATAGTTACTGCCTTACACATAAACCTCAATATCAACAATTTTATAAAATACAATATTAAGTAAAATAAGTGTCAATCAATTTTATTTAATATTGAAATATCAAGTTAATATTAATTGACAATTGACGTACACGTATGCTAATATTTATATGGAAAATTTAACAATTTAAAAACAAGAGTTAAATTTATTCTCCAATATTTGCTTTGGTGGTTTATTTCACTCATATATGAAAATAAATGGTACGTGCCTACCCTAATATGACAGTTGACAGTAAACGTGAAAAATATTAATTATTGAATTTGACAATATTTAAAATCAAACCGTGGCACTGAATTATTTGACAATTTGATTGAATTAACAATTCTATTATATATTTGGAAAATTATGTCAAGTTGGCAGTTCTGTACTTGCAAAGTAACTGTATTCTTCCCCAAAGTATGCAATTTGTTTTGTAATACTAGAAAAAACGTACTTTCAAACTGACAGCAAAAACATTTTTTGTATCAGTTATTGACTATTTTTTAGCTATCAAACTATATAACAATTCCTTTAGGATGATAGTAAGTTTAATTTTTCTTAAATGTTTAGTATAGTTATTTAATAGCTAGTCTTAAGGATTAGACATTTTTTGTGTAGATTTTACAACTATATGCATCAGACAGAAAAATACCTACTAAATTCACTGAAAGATAAAATCACGCTAAGAATCTAAACTAAATTTTTAAAACTAATGTTAAGTTTTTAAAAAATTAAGGTTATACGCGATCGTCAGTATTGTAAACGGATTAACCTATGTGTAAAAACTGTAAAAAGTATGTTATACTCAATTTAATTTTGTAAGGATAAAGTACTTAATAATGAGTTAATATTAAGAATATATAGTTAACTTGATATTGTTTGACAAGAATATTTTTAAAAAATCCAAGAGATATAAAGAACAATTTTAACTTAAATTTCAAAATTAACCTTAAATTTCAATATTAAGAGTTTGTTAATTAAATAAAAGATGTGTAATATATGTGTTCCTTTTAGCAAAAAGAGGAGAAAAATAGTTTGATAGAAGTAGTTTGGAAATGGAACGCTAATTTTTGTTTCAGGAGTAAATAATTGTCAGATTAACTGTCATACATATATTTGACATTATAAAACTATCTGTCATTTTAGAAGTTTATTATTTTTAATATATTTAGATATTGAAAATAAAGTGAAGAAATTAAGGTTTATTCCAGATAAATATAAATAATATTATTTTAAAATGGAAGAAGTTAGCGCTTATTGGTTATCTAATAAAACATTGGATTTGACATAACCTATAAAAATGAAAATTCATTTATTATGAAAAATTTAAATTGAATCCTTATCTCCCGGAGAATTTTTAGCTATCTACTTCTCTCATCTACTCTTTTACATGAGCTGGTGTATCTGGAAGTTGTTAAGAGTAGAAAAGAGTATTATACTCCTCATAAAGGAACGCAAGCAATGTGTGACAGACAAAATAAAGTAGTAAATTAACTACTTAATTTATTCAAATTGTCTTATATTTTGGTGAAATATTTTTTGTTTATTAAAATTTTGTTCTCCTAAATTTTGTTGCAAAAATAAAATTATCTGTTGATTTTAATAAACATTAAAGAAAATCATTAATAATAATGGGTGGTAAAACTGATTTTTTCATACTTTATAAATAATATACAATAATTTTCCATTAATAAATATTATATAGGAAGAAAATTTATTCAAAACAAAATTTATATCTGGTTTATTTCAATTTAATGATAGTGCTAACCAATGGATAGTAAAATTGTTTATTTATTAATTTTGCCAATATTTATTTAAAAAATTTTTTTTTTTTTTTAAACATTTTACCAAAAAATTAAGGCCAAATCGTTTCTATGAAAACGTAAATTTTTTAATTAAATTTTGAACGTTGAATTGTAGAAATTAGGAATTTTTGAAGATTTTATGAAGAAAATGTTGAATTTAAATTTAAAAGTTTTTAACGTACCTTTAATTTTAAAACTTTTATTATATTTAAATTTAAATTGACTTGGACACAATGAGCGTAAATTACGTTTAATTTTTTAATTTTTATAATTCTATATTCTTCAATTTTAAGCTAATACATAATAATAAATGTAAATGGATGACAAAACATAAACAGTTATCTGTCAAAGTAGCGCAGATGTTAAAATTTAAGTAGCTATATTGCGTCAAGGGTGCGTTAAAACTTTATTGTTACTTTCATTGCGTGGATTTGTATTGCTTTCTATAGGGTTGACTTTTGAAGTAGTATTTCAACGTTGTTGGCTACGCTAAAAATTAAAGACATCAGCAAATTGGAAGCATTTGAAATGTGGGTCTACAGAAGTGCAAAAAATCTCATGGACTGAACACGTTTCAAATGAGGATGTCCTGTGCAGAATTGGTGCAAATAGAGAACTGCTTCTAAAAATTAAACGTCAGAAAACATCATATTTTGGCCACATTATGCGCGGAAACAAATATGAATTGCTTCAACTTATTATCCAAGGCAAAATTGAAGGACGAAGGGGCATAGGTAGAAAACAAATGTCATGGCTAAGAAACATCAGACAGTGGACAGGCGTTTCAGACATAGGAGAGTTAATGCACACAGCCAGGGGTCGCATTAATCATCAACAGTTGATCAACAGCATCATATGATCGCTAACATCCAATAATCGATATGCAGCAAAAGAACAAGAGGCTACGCTCATTGTGCTTAGAATGTTACTAATTAAAATTATTTTCAATTGTACATTGTAGGTAATTTGTGCAACCATTTTATATTTATGTTAATCTTCGTTACAAAACATTTTATTTTCATTCTAAATAAATAATTAGAATCCTACTAGGTTTAGATAAATTGGTGAGGGAAGCAGGGTATATGGAAGTAATTTTGAAATGACCCCGAAAATGATTTTGATTTGTAAATTGATGAATTAGATGCTATTAACACAAAAAACAAATTTGGTGAAGACTTGTTTTACACTCTACAATTTACTTGTTTCTTCGATTCCATAACTAGTTTTGAACCATACCGGAATTCCCACATGTAAATATAAGCACATTCAGCTTCTCTTGGAATTTTTTTAGAGCAAATTTGACTATATATCTATTATATAAAAAAAATCGCTCTAATGTTTTGACTAGTATTAAGTCTTTAAGAAGAAATGTGTATTACAAGCCTTCTTCAAAATTTAAATATTTTTTCTTAAGTTGAATTAAATAGCGTCGCCAAAATGGTGGGAGGATCTTAAGACATATTAAAGACGGTATCATTTTAAAATCAATATAAGTGCTATACAAACAGGCTAACCAAATATATCTCATCCATCATACATATTAATCGGCTTATTCGGTTGCGGCTCAATTATTTGTTTATAACTATAAATAATTACTTAAGTCGGAGCAATCGCTGGAATTTCGAGCGGTGGGTCGCACTTGTAATGTATAAAAATTCTCAAATATAGTATTTCAACAAAACATTGGCAAATTCAATAAAATCAACTTATGTGATATATAGAAATTTCTTCGATATATGTATTACCAATTACCATAACATTTTATTACAAATTTATTAATTTCAAGTGTTATGCTTTCTTTGATTTCTAAAATCTAAAGTGATTTAAGTGCTATTGTGTTACATCCTTTATTGCATCAATTTAAAAAATAAACACCCTTTTATTTCAATGTATTGAAGAAAAGAAGCAAAAAGGTTATAAAATTAACATTAACACAAAATAAGAATTTTCCAGTCAACTTTGTTTCTGAAGGGGTTACTTTAGGGGAGCATTACAAATTATACATAAATAAATCACAGTATTAATTTTCTTTTAAGTTCTACGGCTTTTGTTTTTATAACAAATTTCGCTACATAAAAGCAACTCTAAATTTATATTTCAACTCATTAGAAAAGTTTGTTCTTATTTTATAATACAAACAAAGGTATATATATATTGAATTTTGCATGAAAAGTGTAAAAGAAGTGTTTACTTCCTGTTGTGAATAAAAATGTGCACCCTTATTATTTTTTTTTTAAGCTTTTTGTAAACATTTTTTTTATGTGAAATTTTGTCTTGTCTGATGTCTGATGAATAAAATGTTTATAAATAAAGTATTTTATCATCAATCGATAAAGTTCTGGATTATATTTAAAGTATGTCGTTGGAACTAAATATATGATTATATCAATTCGGTTGTCTCAATTGACATTAGATTTCGTTGAATACTTATATTAAGATTAAAATAAAGTATTATACGTGTATTCATATATATATATATATATATATATATATATAGATAAAAAGAAATATGATTCCCATTTAAATATTAATGAATAATAAATTACATATTTAGATTTTTCATTCATAAATTTTGATTTTGTAATATTTCTGAGTCATATTATTTATATATTCTTTAATATATTATGTAAAGGTATGTTTTTTTTATTTTATAACAACTTTTTTTCAAATATTTTGCTATTTGTATCTAAAAATTGTTTTAAAAACCAACTAAAGAAGTTGCTTAATTCTTAGTTTAGTCTTTACGATATATTTTCAGTATATGTAGGATCAGACTAACCAATTAATTCTCAGATAAATTTTTAAAAATTCTTTTAATTCGTAATACTACTAATTATTAACAAAATTAATTACAGAAGTGATTCTTGAGTTGAAAATATACACTTATTAAAATCTTCAAAGAAATTATATTAAATTAGTTAATTTTAATATATGTAATTGTAAAAATTATATTAAAAACTGGAAAATTATAATTAAGTTCTGAAAATATAAAATCAGCGACATGTTGAGAAGATGGCAAAATTTGACTTTAAGCTAATTATATTAAAGGTTCAATGTTTTTACAAATATATCAAAACTAAGTCAAGCTGTAGAGTAATTTAATCGCTTTAGTTAATCTTCGGGTCACGGGTATATTTAACGAACGGATTCTCTTGTAAAGCAGTTCCTGAAATTCTGTCTAGTTATTCATTAATAACGTTAAATTTGATTCCTCATCACTTGTTGTAATTTTATTTTACATTTAATATGATGCGAAATATGTTTAAAGTCTAAAAACTTTTAGTCTATAAAAAAACAGCTTTCTAATTTTCTAATGAAAAAATTTAAAATTTTCCATGTTTTCATTGTTTTTTCAGTTGCAAAATTTTTGTAAACATATAATTATGTAAATGCAATGTGGTAATGGAAATTAATTAAAATCTTTTGATTACTCTTTCCTGAAAAAGAAGTTATCTAAATAAATAAATCTAATGAAATACATTCATTATTATTATACATATGTATATATCTAAATTTAAATTTTTTATCCCTTCATTCCCTCCATTTAATATTAAATATGTCTAAAATTGTGTTATTTTTCCAAAATTATAAAAAAATCCGGTTTTTAACATAAATACTAATTATTTCCTATTCCAACTATCTCATATGACGATTTTTAGTAAGTACTTTGATGAATTATTATTTCTATGATTTAATTTACAGTAATTTTAATAAATAAATTTTCTGACTTTATTTTATAAATATTATTAGTTTGCCAAGTTTTTTACTCATTTATTTATCATGTTTTATTTCCCCTTACTATAAGATGTCATATGATTTTGTAAGATTGTATGGCATTTCATATAACTAATTATAATATTCATAATAATTATTCGTTATCATTTAGAAATCATTTGTTAAGTCATAGGCATATGAAACGAAGCGTACATTACATATCATATGATATCAAACATATAAGCAAACTAAATTGAAAAGAAATTAGAAGTACCTAATACTAAAATTAAAAAGAATTTTAAAATTTCAGAATCAAGCAATTTTTACATAAATTTTTAATAATTAGATGTTTTTGTATTTAGGGATAATATTCAATATATATATATATATATATATGTATATATAAATCTTTTCGTGTTAAAACTTTTTAGTTTACAAATATGTGGTAGATAATAGATGATATAGAAATCTTTACAAATCGAATAAATAAAAATATTTTCAATGAGTAGCTCTTAGACCAGTCCGGTGCAAACTTTTCTGACAATCGGGCCATTCTTACAACTTGGGTATAGCAATGGGCCGCATGAAATGCTATGATTAATAACATGAATTTAGAATAATATATATAATATGTATATTTAAATTTAAATACAAAATAATTTTATTTTATTCATTAGCATGAAATTCCACAAGAAAATAATATCCAAAAATCTTAATTTTGTATATGGTTGGTATGGTTACAAATATTTTTTGTGGTTACTATATAAATAAATGTACCATGTATATATATGTATATATAAATGTACCAAAAGTTAATGTTGATCTTGTGATTTTTGTGAATAATGAATTGCAGTTTAATTAAAAAAATTGTAGTTTTTAAGTTTCACATTTATATATTTTAACAAGTACAAAATATCTGAGACGCAAAGAGATTTTGAAGTTGATCCGAGATTTTATACTTACACCTAAGGTTATACAATTTATGTTATTCTTTACTCCACGAAACGTACATAATTGTGGTTTTATGTTTAAAAAAAAATTATATTTTGAAAAAATTAAAAAAAAATATTATGAAATAGTATGAAAAAATATATTATTAAATGGGCCGCACAATATCTCTTTTGGGCCGCATGCGGCCCATGGGCCGCAGTTTGCACGGGTCTGTCTTAGACTAAATTTTCTAATAACTCTAGAAAATATTGTAGGAAACTGGTTAAAGTTAATTTAATTTTTTTTGTAATAAATAACCTTCGATCATAATCAATGATTATAAAGCAAAATATTTAATTAATTTGATTATGATGTATTGATCTACGATAACTTTTTGAATTAATAATTATTTTTTTTAATAGGTATACTTTTCGTAATATTTATATAAAAAAATTAATTAAGAAAAATTATTTAATTTAAGCAATTTAATTTAATGTAAGAGTTAAAGAATTTTGTTAATCATGATTAAAATAAATATTTAATTCATAGAATTTGAATAATTTTAAAAATTTTTCAAAATTTCCTTTCTAAAATTCTTTATATTTACTAGTAAGTATTAAATTTTAAAATAAAATAACATTTAATTTTTTTTTTATGATAACAATCAACATTTATAATAATATTAAGTACAAAATTTTATAACTATACGTAATTGAAATGTTAATTTTAAAAATAACTATATAAGATAAAGTTAATAAATTTTTATTATTTTTTGTTTATGTTTTCTGTTTGTTTTTAAATATTATATACTTTAAATAAATATTATGTTTGCCGACTTTTTTTTTGTTTGTTTTTATGTATAAAATTTGAAAATAATTAAGAATAATTTTTTAAATTACAAAAAAATATAGAAAACATCACAAAAATAATTAGAGAAACAATATAACAATATTACATTCAAAATTTTGACTAAGTATTTGTGTTTTTCTTGACAAATTAAATAAAAAAAAAAACAAAAAAAAACGGAATCTTAATAATTATATTTTTTTTTAAAATTCTGTACTAGTATCATTTGGTTTTTCTATTGAATCCAAATTTTCAACAACTGTTTCTATTTGATCCAAAAGATCATTAGAACTACGTATTGTTTCCAATTTATCAATTAGAGGTTTTTCTAATGTAACCAAATTTTCAATTATAGAATTTTCTACTGTAACCAAATTTTCAATTATAGGTTTTTCTATTGTTACCAAATTTTGTTCAGATTGTTGATCTACTACTTCAGTATTTAAATTAAGCTCCTCAAATTTTTCTATAATATCCAAATTTTCTTGAACAATTGTTTCGCCTGCATCTTCTATTTCATTGATTTTCTCTGTTACTTCTCCATTAGTATCGTACAACAAGCTTCGGACTTTTTTTATGACTTCATTAAATTCGGGATTCTCTTCATTTTCATCACATCTAAAATTAATTTTGGAATATAGTTTTATAATAATAGGATTGAAATTTAAAATAAATTGACTTACAGGGTTTCTACTTTCCGGAGTCTTTCAAAATAGAAAAATTTTTCTTTTTCAGCAGTTTCACACTAAAAAAATAGAATTTATAAATAATTTAAATATAACTTATAAGTAATGGAATTTATTTTACATGTTCTTTTAAAATATCTCTTTGAACGGTTAAGACTTTAAGAGGTGACGGTGATTCTGAACCATCTTTTTTTGGTGTTTGTGCTCTAGGTGATGGTGATGTTTCTTTTACACTGCTTTTAGATGATGAGCTTTGACTTTTAACTAAGAAATAGAATTTAATAAAGTTTAATATATATATAAAAATTTTTTTAATATAAATATTTAAATAATGTTAAAAATTCTTAGAAATATAAAATAAAAGGTTTTATTAAAGAAATTAAAAGTATTATTGATTTTATTAATAAAATATAGTGGAAATGGAAAAAAAATAAATTACAGTTCCTTAATAGTCACGAAATATTTAAATTGGAAAATAATTAGTTATTAAATTCTACATATAAAACTATATGTAAGATATAATTTTACTATAAATACACATTGTATTCAGAATTTTATTTATTTATTTATATAATATGGAAATAATCAGCAAAAACTAATGTATGTGTAAATTATTTAGGCTATCAGTGCTAATGTTACTAAAAATGGGTCGATTTTAATACACGCAATTTCTTATTACATTGACGTGATTGATTTCAAATAAGTAAACAAAAATAACGCATAACGCTATTGGTTCAAATAGCGATATTATATTAACATTATTATTTGGTTTTGTTTTACTTATATTTTGATTAAAATCTTTTTAATATTTTATAGTGTTTTTTTTTTACTCATACTTTTTTTTTTTGGATCGAATAAAAATTGTTCGTTTTAATATTTAATAATTTTATACGTTTTCTGAATTTATAATTGATAAAATGCTGAACTTGAATAGAAAGTAAAATTTGTTAAAAAATAAAATGTAAACAAAGCAAATTATTGTTTGAAAATAAAATTCAAAAATATGATTTAAAAGCTCATTTCTATAAAAAAATTAAATGCTCCAGTTTAAGTTTATAAAAAAATTAATAAAATATTGATTTTAAGCATTTAAGTTCAAAATACAGCTTAAGCTTATCATTAATGAGCACTGAATCACAAAGTTTGTTATGCGTACGTCCCGTTGATAATAAAAATTCCAAGTTTTGTTTAAAAAAAGGGAGACTGATTTCAGTTGGTTAAATCCAACACTAGGCTCAGTAATTCTGAGCGGTTTTCGATGCTCTATAGCAAAATACGAATCATAGAACTTATTGTCAATTATTTTACAAGTCCAACTACTTGCAACTAATTTCAAAAATTTATAATTTTTAGCACATTTTCAAAATTTTTTGTAAAAATATGCCTATATAGTTTCACCCTGTCCGTCCGTCCGTCTGCCCTTATGTTTGCAAAAACTTTTACATCGTTCGAAATAGAGAAAAGAAATTTTAACCACGGGTATGTATTGCAAAAAAAATAATTCCATAGAAGGACTTTTTTTTGTAGCCCCACCCGTTACCGAGCTACAGCCCCAAAGTTGGAAAAAGCCCTCTTTTTAAATTGTTATAACAAGAGTTTTGTTAGGTGTATTTTCAATCTGAAAACGGCACAAAATAGCTGGTTTTATAAATTTTGGCAAATGTTTAGGGTTGCCATACGGTACTAATATTTTTTTTTTTTACAGCTATTCAAAATTTAAAGTTCCAACCTTATATTTTTACATATGTTAAGGGTTTTTTTAAATCTAAAAGGGGGTCTCATAGTTTTAACCATTTTTGCTTAGATAATAAAATTCTAGGTAAAATTTAAAATTTTGATGGAGTTCACAATTGATTTCCTAGAACTTAAAAAAATGGAAGCGTGGGGACAGGAGGTGGATGGGCCTGTGCTCGAGAATGATCATAAGTTTGCTTAGCAAAAATTTGGGGACCTTCCCCATTGAAGGGCTAATAGGTCTTAAAAAAAACTTTTATGTTTTTATAAAACAGTAACTTATTCACCAATGTATGTTTTCCAAAATTAAACGTTAACAATGAAGCTCCAACATTATATTTCGCACTTAATACAGGTTTTCTTGACTACATTGGGATAATATTCTGGGTATATTTTTTACTATTATTCATAATTATTAAATTGAAGAAATAACTAAATTATACATTAATTTAACTCATTATTTTAACTTTTTTCAAAAATAAATTCATTTAAACTTTTAAAATAAATTCATGCAAACTTTAAAGTGATTTCACTCATTTAATATTGAATTTATAATTTCAATCAAAATTGAATCACTCTACTATCATATTATTATGTAAATCAATCTCAATCTCAATATACATATATAGCATTATATTTAAAAATTTTGATTATATTTGAATAAATTAAATTTTTAAAGTTTTAAATTATCTTGTTTGTTTAAATATTTTTGAATTGCACTGTTGTTGTACATTATAGAGAAAAAAAATTCATAAGAAACTAATAATAATAATCATATATAAATTTAAAATTAAAAATCGCATTCTTTTTGTTAACTTAATAGTAGATATAAGATGAGTAGTTATAAATTTTTTTTTTTAAAATAAAAATGATTTCAATTTATTGTGTAGGTTATTATTTGTTTTATATTTTAACACTAGTCATAAAAAAAAAAAAAAAAAAAAAATCAATAAAATAAAAGTAAATTTTTTTTTTTTCAAGGTAAACTTACCAGATGTGGTTGTTGTTGTTGTTGTTATTGTATTTGAAGATTTTTTAATAGCATTACTAGGTCTTATAATATTATTATTTGCTTCTTGAAATTTATTTGATTTTGTACCATTTGGACCACCATTTACTTCATAAAATTTTTTAAACCATAATAAAAATTCAAAATTATCTTGAAATTTTCCTTTCATTAATTGTTCAATTGGTACTGTCTATATTGTATAAACATAAAGACTTTAAAGTATGAATTATTTTAAATATAAAATGTCACCTTATCACAATTAACTTTTGTAAATGCCTGTTGAAATAATTTCAAATTCCAAATATATTCATGATCCATTCTTGCATTTGATTTTAAACGTTTCATTAAAACTGCACCAGGAAATAATTTATGCATTAATTGACAATATGAGACTCCTTTAAAATTATAAATTACCCAAAAAATATACATTATTTATATTTTAAAACAATTACTATTATTTAATTTTAATTATTTTTAATAATATATATATATATATATTAATTACCTGTACATAATTCTTCAATTTTATTATGTTTGGCAGATAGGGTATCATTTACCCAATTTAATAATTCATGGCGGGAAATTTTTTCTGAACTATAATTTGTTATTGGAACATTTATTGCATTTATTGCCATTTTAATTCCTTTTTTTTTTTTGTTTTTCTTGTATTTATTCTCTACAACAAAAATAATTAATTAAATTGTAATTAATTAAATTCTTATTTTATATAAAAAAAAAAAAAAACATTTATAAACTCGTGTCAAGATCAACTTTAAATTCTCAAATGATGAAATAAAAACAAAAAATGCAAGTACAATGCATTTGATGCACATTGACTCACTATTTAAGTAGAAATTAATTACTTTCAATTACAAATAGTTTTTTTTTTACTCTTACTTAATAATTAATCGATTCATATGTACTCTAAATTAAATAATCGATTTTAAATTTTAATTAATTAAATTAATTTTTAATAATAAAAACAATTTAATTAATTTAATAAAATTAAAGTATTAAATAAAAACTGTAATAATTATGTACTTACTGTGTTTAATATAAATTAAGATAAAAATATTTGGTTAATTGAGTATTCCTGTTTTTTTTTTAAAATGTACTGAGTACTGACAACTGACTGAGTACTGACTGACTGACTGTTTTGACTGGACTTGTCGTGAGAGGCGATTTTTTTATTTTTTAATATTAATATTTTTATAATTTTATTTGTATTTATTTTTTTTTTTAATTTAAATTAAGGAGCTTTCAAAATTGACAATAAGTCAAATATTTAATATTGACTTTTAAATTAAGAAAATTAAAAAAAAAAATAAAAAAAAAAAAGTAATTAAAAAAATGCAAATAATCAAAAAAAAAAAAAAAAATAGTTTATTTTATTTTATTTTTTTTTTCAAAATTATTTAAATTTTTTTTTTTTTTTCTTGTTATTTTTTTTTTATTTGGAGAAAAAAAAGTAGTCAAAAAAAAAAAAAAAAAATTGTTATGTAGCAACAAAACTATATATGAACTGATTTGGTAGAAACTTGAAAGCCAACTAAAAAAGTGACGTTATTTTGGAATTATGTATTGTTTTTTTTTTTACTGTTGTTGTTATTGTTGTTGTTTTTGTATATTTAAATAATTTGAATTTAATTTATTTTGAAATTCAATTCAGTTGACAAGTCATTCACTCATTTAATTCGCTCACCTATGTTTAAATACTTATAAAACCTATTCTATGTACAAAAGTCTAAAAAAAAAATAGAGAAAAGAGTGTTACAACAATCACACAAACAAATATGAAACAAAATATTGAAATGAAAAAAATGACATAATCGTTCTGTGTGAAGGATTGTTTTTTTTTATTTACTTGTTGCTTTTATTGTTTTTATTTTTTATTTTAATATTTTTGGGTTTGGTTATTATTAAACTAATGGTTTAATAATAAAGAAAAATAGGGTAGTAGAATATGTTTAACATGTTTATACATGTTTTATGCATATGTATTTATTTGAAAAGGATAATGCTTTTAGGAAATATGAATTAATTTTTTGAATGTTTAAAGGGTAGAAAGTTAGTAATCTACTGGAATCTCTTATAAGAATATTACAAATAAATTAATATTGAGTATCAAGTACTTTTCATATATGTAATATGAAATGTCAAATTTATGATGTGATGGTTGATTATCCTTGAAAGGATCCTTATATGAAATACCGATTTTAAATTGGAGTAAAATAAAAAATTTTTAGAATGTTTGAAAGTTTCTGCTGGTATGTTGGAAGCTCTTATAAGAATTAAGTAAATTGGTATTGAGTATTAAGTACTAAGAACTTAATATGAAATGTCAAATTTATGATGTGGTAGTTGATTATCCTTGAAAGGACCGTTAACTAATAATTTTAAATTGGAGTAAAATAAAAATTTTAAGAATGTTAAATAAAAGTTCCTCTGGAATCTCTTATAAGAATCTTGTAAGTAAATTAATTTTGAATACTAAGTACTTTTTACATGTAGAATGAAATGTCAAATTTGTGATGTGATTATCCTTGAAAGGACCCTTTTATGAATTAATAATTTTAAATTGGAGTAAAATAAAAATTTTGAGAATGTTAAATGAAAGTTCCTCTGGAATCTCTTATAAGAATTAAGTAAATTAATTTTGAGTACTAAGTACTTAGTATGAAATGTCAAATTTGTTGATTATTCTTGAAAGGAAGGACCCTTATATGAATTAATCATTTTAATTTTTGAGTTAAATAAAAATTTTGCAAGTTTGAAAGTAAAATTTCTAATAAGAAAAGAACTGAATTTATATAGGTATATAATGTATATACTTAAGTATATAATGTATTAAATGGTAGATTGAATTTTATTTAAAATTCGTGTATTTGTTTGGTTTTTTTTTTTATGAATTGGTGTTATACAATCACTAAACAATCAAATAAAAGAAATGAGGTTTACCAAAAGAAGATTTATACTTAATATAAATTTTTTTTGAAAATATTTTCACAATAAATTAAACAATAAATATGAGGTCATTTTAAATATATACTTATACTTAATCGATATATTTTTAATGTGTTATAAATGATAAAGTTATTGTTTTATTTCATAATTTAGCGCACACTTTTTTTTTAATAATTCGATTTAATACAATGTATATATATATATATATATAATATATATAATATATATATATATAATGAATTTTTGGTACGTTATAATTTTTATTTTTTTTATTTTATATCGGATCAATTTATCACGAGTGATTAATTTTATATGGTTAATTGGGTTTCTTCTTTTATTTTAACTTTAAATTTTTTTAATTTCATTGATATTAATATCAAAATATAAATTAATCTTAAGTTTTGAAAAGAAATTTTGTATATTAAATTTACATATAAATCACAAAGTATATAAAATGTATGTATATAATTTATACTAATGACAAGTTCAAGTATTAACATATGATTATTATTATTATTATTATTACATACCAACAAGACGTTTTATTCTCAAAAAAAAAATTCAAAAAATTTAAAAATATTAAATTTAATACATACTTAACTCTAACTTTCTACTAGTTAACTAATAAGTTTTAATGAATTTTGTTAATATTTTACCACTAATATCTAATATAAATATCTTTTAATAAAATACATCATAAAAATATAAATAAATATATTATAGTTCTATATGAATGACTTTTTATTAATAATATTATTTATTTACGAGTATATAAAATGTAGGTAGAAACTTCATGAAATCATTTTTCAACTACAACACTACAAAATAATTTAACTAACTAACAAGTTATGCTATAATATATAAAATATAATATATAAAAAAAAAAAGCTAACAGGTGAGGGATTGGAATTTGAATAATTCAAGAGATGCTTGAAAGTTTATACTTTTGACTAATATGTATTACTAATATTTATATATATATATATAAATAAAAAAAATAATAGATTTTATTGTTGTTGGTGTTGTTTGAATTTTTATTAATTTGTTGACGACTTTTTTTGTTGTAAGTATGTATGTACTTTTTATTTTATTTTATTTTAAAATTTGAGCTTTTTTTTATACTTAAATATACTTTAACTATATTGGAACCCACGCTAATCAATTAAAAAGCAGAACAAATTACTATACATAAAATTAGTAAGTATATAAAAAGTTTTAAGTTGAAGTTATTTGTTGATAAACAAGTAATAAGAGTAAAATTTCTTATTGAACTATACGATAGGTACTTTATATGTATATTGTTTAGAACGAGGATGGGTGTAAAACTTAGAAAGTCTGTGAGAGAATAATTGTGCAACCGTGCTCTGTGGGTAAACAAAAATAATCCACCTTTTTAAAATTACATTTGGAATTTACCAAAGGAAAGTATCGTTCAGTTTTAGGGATCAGGAGAGAAAACTAGTGGCATATAGAGATTACCATTATGTACTACGTAGGGTTAAGCGGAAAAACTAAAAAAAAATTCAGAAATTGAACGACCTTCTCCGACTAGATGTAAATCTTAAATTTGTAAATTAAGCAAGATAAGCTATTCACAAAAAAAGATTTTTGATACTAAATTTTTCCCAATAGATGAAAAAAGCTAAAATTTGTATATAAAATATATAGATATTACTCTAAGTCTAAAGGTAGATTGTTATATGATCAACTGCTATAAAAAAGATATAGATAAAGGATATTTCAGTTTTTCTATTACATATCCTTAGTTTAATGCAAAAACAATGAATGTGCTTTTTTGACAATTCTGAGTTTACAATACTAAGAAACGTAATTTTCCCCAAAGAATAATATGCCAAAAACACGAATGTCTCTATCTGTAATAATACTATATTTAAATGAAATAAAACACTAAATGCAAGTTCAAAACCTGGTTTACAAAGTTCAAGAAAACATTTCAAGTTCATTTTTCTCAAAACGCTAATTTTGCACATCCATTGTTTTGGCAAATACGTGACGAGTGGCTTAGAAGTTTATTGGAAGTTCAGATCAGCTGCGCTCTTAGAAGTTTTTAGAAGCTTTGACATTCATGTAATATTGATATTAGTTATTTACTAATTACTATACTTTTACACAAAAGCTCAAAATCAGATGTAATATCATGTTACCACTACGTAAAAAACCTACTAAATAGCCTAGTTTTAAAATCAACCGTTCAGACTATCGTTATACATGAATCTAGTATTGTTTGACGTTTCCATAACAGCAATATTTTTTAGAGTAAATAAACAAAATTGACTGTAAATAATATAAATATATAAATAAACAAAATTGACTGTAAATAAGATAAATTAAAAATGAACAAGGAAAAATTTTTTTTTTATTAGAATTTCGATGAGATTTTATTAATAATAAATAAAATTTTTCTTTTAAAATTAAAAAAAAAAAAAAACGGTTATTTGTTTATTTTCAAAAATAAACAACAATGACATTTTACAACAAAATCACGTAGGGATGTCAAAAAATTCAAACAATAATCGAGTATATCAAAAAAATTTATTCAAAAACCTAGTTATAACCCTTAAACTTAATTAGGACTTTCAAAATCCTGGTTCATTTTGACAGCAATTTTAAATATGAAAAACCTTATTACAAACCACGCATGAACCTGGTTTCTTCGAAGAACCTGGTTCTAGTTCTAGTTCATAGTGTGAACATGGTATAAGATAATACAAGTTTATCAAAACAGCTTTCAAAATTGTATCAAATACAATTTTTTTTTTAACATAACCTATCTAATAGCTATTTACCCATTAAACAACATTTTGTATTCAATAGCATTTGGAAAATATCGAAATAAAATTTCCATTTATTAAATAGTACATTATCATTTACCATAATATATTGTACTTAAAATTAAAACAAAAATCTATTGAAGTAAAATTATAAAAAACAAAAATATCGATAAATGTATTATAAATGGATTCTCAACCTGATAATAACAGATTAGTTTAATTATTATAATACAAGTTATCGAAAAGCTCTTAAAACTCAACTGTATTCGAATATTCTAAACATTTATAAATTTATCTGAATTAATATTTTAAGAGTGTATTAATTTTATTAATTTTAATCAAATTTGTATATCAAGTTAAATGAAATGTATGAGATTTTTTTCATTTAAGTTAATATTATAATATACGTATTTTAAATATAATTTAGATATATCTACTTTGTATATTTTAATTTAAATTATTTTTTTTACTCTTGATTCAATAGTTTCTCTTTTAAAAGTTTATTTTTTGTCAATAATGCAAAATAAAATAACTTAGAGATTATCATATGCATTCAAAATAGGTTTTAAAAGGTCAATAACTTTATTTACTAATCTATATAATTAACTTTATTATTTACCTATTTTTTAAATGATTTTTTAAATGTACTTTAATAAATAAATTTAATGTTGCTTGATATTTTCAGATATAAATAAATATTTTCAATTTCTAAGACAGCTTTCTTTTCACGATTCTATTAAAAAACAACCTTAGAATTTGTGTTTTAGAGATATATAAATATATATATATATATATATATATATACATAATATATTCTTAGTCATCATAAAATATAAATATATATATTCTTACTTCAACCTATTGCAATAACCACTAATCACTAATCAAATATTCGAATTTATTTTTTTGAAGAGTATTTTTTTTAGTATTCGGACATTGACTTCTACTCATCATTGACATTGACTAAAAAGTCGGAACATTACTATGACTAAAGAATTTTTGTCACATATAATTTTCCTGCAATTAAAACTTATCAAAAAACAGATTATTGATTAGTAGAACTGTGCATAAGAAAGAGACCAGGGCCCTATTGCAACAACGCTTATCTCTAATCAAATAATCATTTCTTAATAAGTCACTGATTTTTACTAATCAAACTTTATACATTTGATGTCAAATATGGTTTTTGTGCAATAAAACAAATGATAATTTGATTACATTTTTGATTAATGATGACTTGTTGGTGAAATAGGGCCCAGCATTTTAATTATCTTAAGCTCTACTAACTCATTATACAGGGTGATTCTTTTACGGTCTTGAATATTTTTGGAGTGAGTGTATTTGGAATTTCAAAACGAACCTACAATTTTCTGAATGAATGAGGGTTTATTTTGCTAGGTTTTTGAGACGAAGAGACTCTAAGTTCTTTTTTGAAGTGTAATTTAATTTCAGTATTGTAATAATGAATAAAATTATGAGATAATCTTTTTTTTAGAGAAAATTTTTTTCGAATTAAAAAATTTCTAAAAATCTAAAATAAAAATTTACTTCATAAAATCATTTAAAATTAAAAATTATATTTTTTTTCTAATTATAGGAAGTGATATTGCCTCGAAAATTTCGCACAGTTTCTAGCACAATACCACAATTAAATTTAACAATAACTAAAACAACAGTTACACATCATCAATTTCCAATTTTGGATAAAAAACAAAATGGTAAAAGTCTTAGTAATGGAGATAGTAGTAATAATAGTAATAATAATATTAATAATAATAATAATAATAATAATGTACGTCAACAATCATCACCAACAAATTCACAAATATCAGATGGTGATAGTGAAACAACAAAATCATCATCATCATCAACAAATTCAACATTATGTGGTAGTAAATCATCATCCTTAAATACATCTGGTACATTATTAACAAGGCAATCATTATTTACTTATCAAACAAATAATCATTTAATACATTATAAATATAAATCGTATAGTGGATCTTGCCATGATCTTCCAAGGTAAGAAATGAAAAAAATTGCTTCAATTTGAAATTTTACATTTTTTGTATCTATATCATATGTGTTACATGCAATTCTGATATTTTGTGTTTTTCTTATTACAGATTATCACCAAATGAAGAATTAAGAGAACAAGTCTATGAAATAGATGCTGATCAAGGGCAAATTGATGAAGAAATGACACGATCTCAAGCTGATACAATAACTAAACAGGGATATTTATTAAAAGGACCAGAAACAAATTCAGATAGAATGTTTGCTCATATTGGATCTAAATCATTTAAAAGAAGGTCTGTATATAAAATATACATATATATATGTTCATAATTTAAGTGTTTCAATTAATTTTAGTTGAAAAAAAACCAAAAGATAATTTGCTTCAATTTATTAGTAATATAAAATAATGGTTCTTTTTTTTGTTTAATTTTATTTTGCATTTTGTTTCTCTTTTAGATATTGTTATTTGAGGCAAGAAGTTGATGGCACTTATATGTTAGAATTGCACAAAGATGAAAAACAGGGTGAAGCAAAAGCAACAATTGTAATGGATTTTTGTACAGAAGTTGTACAAGTAAGATTAATTTAATTTTTATATCTGTATATTTTAATTCATTCCAATTTGATATTTGATATTTAGTATCTCAATTGAATGAGTATATTATGTAGAATGCATATGTATATTTCAATTGGAATAATATTTTATTAATATTTTATCGTATTTCTAGAATCCAAAACGTGGTAAATTTTGTTTTGAATTAAGAATGACAGCTGGTCATAAATCGTTTACATTGGCAGCAGAAAATGAAGATGATTTTAAAGATTGGATTGGTAAATTACTTTCAGTATTGCAACAAAATAAAGTGCAAGAAGATAAACGAATTGCAACACTTGAAAGAGGTATATCTATGTATATATATATATTCTTTTATTTTTAGTTGTAAAAAAAATTAACAATAGTATATGTGTTATTTTTAAATCATAGAATATAATATCAACATGTTGTTTGCGATTCAATTTAAAAATTAATTATATGTTTTAAAAGTAATTATCAGTTTTCTTTTATTTTCTTCGTGTACCAATTGGTAATAAAATAATGAGAAGATTTATATTTAATAAAAACATTGAAACGAATTTGATCTAGTTTTAAAATTTCAATCTAATTAATTTTTGGGACATTGTTTAATAGAAATTTTTAGTTCATACTTTCTTATATTTCTTTGGTATATGGATTAGAATATTTAATAAATTAATCGTATTTTAAAAACTGCTAAAAAATAGAATGTAAATAAGAAATATACTATGGTACTTTATAAGAATTATTTTATTTTTTTTTTCATAAAATTTAAGCACCATCACCACCACCACATCCAAGTCCTAATAACACAATGGTTTTTGGAACATTGAAAGGCCTTGAACATAGTATGAATCCACAATTAATTAAATATGGACGTGAGACTGATATATCTATAGCACAAGCTCGTCGTGAACATCGTCGTAGGTTATTTGCAAATTTTCAAACGCACACAAAAGCAACTATTTCAGATCATATTGATCAGTATAGGGAACAATTTGGGCAAAGAATTTTAGTAAAGTGTAAAAAATTACAATTTCGTTTACGAAATCCAATATATGAACATGATAGAGAAGTTTTTACACAAGTTGAACCATATATAACATGTTTAGCTTTATATGATGTTAAAGCTGGAAGAAAATTAACAGAAAATTTTTATTTTGATTTGAATAGTAATGAAGTTTTAGATATGCTTCCACAAAAAACTAATTCAAATGGTCATTATAAAAGTGAAATGAATGGTTCTGTAAATGAAGATTATGGTGTAGAATGTGGTTCATCAAACGATCTAAAAAAACTTCCACGTGAATGGTTATTGTTTCCTAAAAATGCAATACTTAGTGTAACATTGCCTCATCCTGATATATTTTTGGTAGTAAAAATTGAAAAAATTTTACAAGGTTCAATTAATCAAACAACTGAACCATATGTTAAAGCTGGAAAAGATCCAAAATTAGGTGCAAAATTAAATAAAACTGTAAGAAATTATAGTCAAAAAATTGGAAATTATAGAATGCCATTTGCTTGGGCTGCTCGTCCTTTATTTCGTTTATACAGTAGTGAATTAGATATGACTGAAGAATTTCCTGCAATATATCGGCAGGAAGGTAATAAACTAAAAGATGAAGAATTAATAAAATTATTATCAGAATATAGAAAACCGGATAAATTTAGTAAATTGACTGTGATACCTGGATGTCTTAAAATTAGCTTAGAACAATTGAGTGAAATGCCAAATAGTAAGAGAATAAAATTTATTTACCATGTGTTTTTATTTTTTTAATTAAATTATGTATTATTAAAATTTTAGATTGCTTGACATCAACTTTAGCACCTTTAAAACCATTTTCATTTCCACCACAACGTGATCCAACAATTGAAATTGCAGAATTTTTAGGAAATCATGAAAGGGATGTTCATCCGTATACAACGTTTGTAAATCACCTTTATGTTTATCCTATGTCATTGTTATTCGACAGCCAAAAACTATTTTCACGAGCCCGAAATATTGCGGTTGTAATTGAGCTCAGAGAAAGTGACGATGAAAACTCTCTTCCATTAAAGGTATTTTAAATATTTTTTTATACAATTGTTTAAGAAATATGAACTATCATTTTTTAACTTTTTTAGTGTATATATGGTCGTCCAGGACAAGACTTATTTGTCGATAAAATATCATGTCCTGTTCTACATCATAATGCAAATCCTACATGGTATGAAGAGATCAAAATGCGTCTTCCGCTTCATATAACATCCCAACATCATATTCTTTTCTCATTTCTTCATGTTTCTTGTAATCTTTCAAAAAAACGTGACGCATATACTGCATTTGAAACACCAATTGGATACTCTTGGTTACCGCTCTTAAATAAAGGGAAAATTAACTTAGAAGAGCAAATTATTCCAGTAGCAGCTTCACTGCCAGTTGGTTACTTAGCTATTCAACCTTTAGGATTAGGCAAAGGGGTAAGATATAATTTTGTTTTTTTAAATTGATAATATAATTGCAATTTATACATAAAAATTTTGTATATATGTATACATTAATTATTTTTTATTATGTTATATATTTTTTGTTTTGTTTTTTGCATAAGTTACGAATTTCAAAATTTGGAAATGTAATGTTTCGCATTATTAAATTACTAAAATATCAAAATTAGAAATAAAAATGTGTTCGTGACTTATTGATATTTTTTATGTTATGTTTAAAAATTCATTAAACAATGCATTAACACTATACATTGTCCAACAATTTTACTAACACTCATTTTGTATTTTTTTCATTGGTTTGTCGTGTACATTTGCAATTTGCACTTACCACAATATCTCCTAAAAAAATTTTTGGCCCATTGGCTGATTGTTGTTATGCCTCTACCCGTTACAAAACTTTTACAATTTTTTAGCAGAATTGTGGCCCAGAAATTCAATGGATTGACAATCAACGTCAATTATTTAGTGTAGGATTTCGAATGGATTCAACTGTTTTAACATCTGATCAGCATTTACATAATTTATTCGTACACGCTGAACGGTTAATGGAACAATCAAAAATGCATGCAATTCCAGCAATATCAGAAACATGTAAAATTTTAAAAGCAGCTCATGCAATTCAAATAACATCATTAATTACTTTCTTACCAACAATTTTAAATCAACTTTTTACGCTATTAGTGAATACAACAAACGAAGAAGTTGGATTAAATATAATACGTTTGTTAATAAACATTATTCATATGATTATTGAAGAAGCCGGAAGAAAAGAGTTACTTTTCTCATATGTTAAATATGTATTTTATACACCAAACTTTTACCTAAGAAGAGATAATAGTCGTCCAATAACTGTCCATGAAGAATTATGTCGTCATTTACCAGATATTTTACATCCAAATAATACAGATTTTCTTGTAGTTAATAAATTTATGAAATATTCGAATATATTTTTTGATATTATTGCAAAAAGTATGGCTCAGCATTTATTAGATTCGGGTCGTATAAGGATGTTAAGAAATGAAAGATTCCCAAAGGAGTTTCATCAACGTATTGAATCACTCTTAAGAATTTTAATTCCATATATAATACAACGTTATAAAGATTTACCACTTGAAACACAACAATTAAATAAATCATTGTCACAATTTATAAAACGTTGTTTATCGTCTATGGACAGGGGTTTTGTTTTTAAATTAATTAGAGTTTATATGGAAAGATTTTCACCGGGAGATCCTAGAACACTTCAAGAGTTTAAATTCAATTTTTTGCAAGAAATATGTCAACATGAACATTATGTTCCGCTTAATTTACCTTTCCTAATAAATCCTAAGAATCGACCTCCAGAATTGATATTGCATTTTACGTTATCAGAAGATTTTTGTAGACAACACTTCCTAGCAGGGTTACTTTTACAAGAAGCAAAAAGTAGTCTTAATGAAATTGGTCATGTGAGACGCTATGCTTTAAATATTTTAAAAGATATTTTAGCTAAACATGATTTAGATGATCGATATCAGAATAAAGGTCAGTTATCACGTATTGCATTACTTTATATACCATGGTTAAGTATATGCATGGAAAATCTTCAGAGGCTCTCTACAGATTCTGATGTTAAAAGTCCAGTTTTTGCAAATGAATACGATTCTGTTTCGATGAGTAATCGAATGTCATGTAGTAGTAGTTTTATTTTATCTTCCAAAGATTATTCTGCTATGAATTCAGTTGGCAGCACTCCCAAAACCAAAAGTAGATTAACTTTACATTTTGATCATCCTAGTCCAATAAGAGCTTCAATGCATATAAAAGACTCAAATTACTTAGCAGCGATTGCTGGTCAAGCAATAATGAATGATATTGAAAAGTCTACACATTCTTTGTGCTCTCAAATATCAGATAACTCGCAAGATACTCATACACTGAATAATGATTCACCACCTATTGATGTGCAATTACGGAATGGAAGTGTGGGTCATACAAGGTAATTAAATATATTTTTTAAGTCTAAAATTGTAAGTAAAACATGATAAAATTTTTTCATATAGGTCTGTTAGTGTTACACAAGCTATTCAAATGCCTCGTTGCGATAAATTTTCTGTTAATGAAACTAAGGACTTTTTAACATGTTTTCTATTTGTTGTAAAACATCTTTCACAGGATCATATGATTGCATGGTGGCAGAATTGTACAGAAAATGAAACAATAGCATTTTTAACAATTTTGGATTCATGTTTAATGAACTTCCGTTACGTTGGACGCAAAAATATTGTTTTAAATGACGGCAGAGATTTTCAAAGGTCTAGAGCTGCTAAAGCTAGTACATTACCAGCGCGAATAATAACACCAACAAGTGAAAATTGTGTTTCAGCGTTAGAAACTGGAACATTAAATTTAACAAATCGAGAAAATTTACTTGAAGAAACAGCACGACATCACCAAGCATTATATGAATCGAATTTAGCTACTGAAGTTGGAATGATAATTTTAGATTGTATGGGATTATACTGTATACAGTTTCGAGATAAATTAATTGAAAGTCATGTATTACCAAAAATAGCAAAAGTTTATTTACGTTATTTACAATTAGGTCAATCAGAATTTTTATCCAAACATGTTTTTGCATCTTTGCGAGCATTTATTAATAATTTTTCACCGGCATTATTCAAAGGAAACGCAAATTTATGTCGACAAATTGTTTATGAATTATTAAAAGCCTGTGATAGTCGTTTAGTTACAATACGACATGAATCTTGTGCCGTCCTTTATTTATTAATGCGATCAAATTTTGAATTCAGTGGCCGTCGTTCATTTACACGAGTTCATTTACAAGTTATTATTTCAGTTTCTCAAATGATTGGTAATGTAATTGGATTAAATAATGCAAGATTTCAAGAATCTTTATCATTAATAAACAGTTATGCGACAAGTGATAAAGTTATGAAAGGCACAGCATTCCCTGTTGAAGTAAAAGATTTAACAAGACGTGTTCGAACAGTATTAATGGCAACAGCACAAATGCAAGCTCATAATATGGATCCAGAACGTTTACTTGAATTACAACATTCTTTAGCTAATTCATATGCAACAACACCAGAATTGCGACATACTTGGCTTATAACAATGGCTCGAAATCATGAACATAATGGTAATTTGTCAGAGGCGGCTTGCTGTCATTTACATATAGCCGCACTAATGGCAGAATATTTAAAATTGAAAGGTGATGATTGCATAAATTGGGGTGCTGAAGCTTTTCAATGTATATCTAAAAACATTCCGCGTGATGAAAAGGGTTTAAAACTTGATTCAGGTTCTCAAGACTCACAATATAATGGTCAAATTTTATTAGATCAGTTGAAAGATTGTGCAGCATATTTAGACAGAGCAGAACGTTTCGAATGTCTTGGACCCTTGTATAGACTTATTATTCCAATATATGAAAAACGTCGAGATTATTTGAGTTTAGCTCATAGTTATGAACATTTAATGCAAGCATATAATAAAGTTATTGATGTTAATCGAAGTGGCAAAAGACTTTTAGGAAGATTTTATAGGATTGTTTTCTATGGTCAAGTAATTTATTTTCTTATTTGTTTGAGCAAAATTTATACCAGAAAATATTTTCTGTTGTTATTTATTTTTAGATGTATTTCGATGAAGATCATGGAGTTGAATATGTTTATAAAGAGCCTAAACTAACATCTTTAAGTGAAATTTCAGAGAGATTACAACGTCAATATAAAGATAAATTTGGTGCAGATGTAGTAAAAATGATAATGGATTCTTCACCTGTAAGTAAAATTTTAATTTAATATTTGTAAAAAAAAAATAATATATTTAAAAAAAAAAAAAAAAGAAAAAAAAATTAGCAGAGCGTGGTTTCGATCCACGGACCTCTGGGTTATGGGCCCAGCACGCTTCCACTGCGCCACTCTGCTCTTGTTTATAGTTTTGACAAAAGATGTATATATATTTTTTAAGAAATTAAAAAATTATTAAAAACATACAAAATATAAAAGCTTATGAGCAAAACTATGAAAAGATTTTAAGCTTTTAAATAATTTAATTGCATTTTAGTTTTTTTCTAATTTTTATTTATTTTATTAAATAACAAAACAATTCATACTCATACATTCAAAATTAATTCTCAATAAAATACTTTCTCTCTTTTGATATATTTTGCAAGTTGGTCAATGTGCCTCCGTGGCGCAATTGGTTAGCGCGTTCGGCTGTTAACCGAAAGGTTGGTGGTTCGAGTCCACCCGGGGGCGATTATTTTTCTTAATTCTATTTAAATAATTTTTAAAATTTTTATTTAGATTTGTATTAAATGCCACATCTAATTGTTTTCATTAAATAGCCATTTATTGTAATTTTATGATTCGCAAAGACCTCATTTAATTTTTTGAGATATTTCAAAATTATTAATAAAAAAAATTGCCGGAAAAAAAAGCAAATTAACTATTAAATTTTAATGTAGCAATGAAATTTAAATGAAAATTTATTAAAAAAAAACTGGGCTCAGCCGGGATTTGAACCCGGGACCTCTCGCACCCAAAGCGAGAATCATACCCCTAGACCACTGAGCCTCTTAATATTGTGCTCGAAAAAATTGTAATAAAAATTTATCCAAAGGAGAAGTGTAAATTTCTTAACATTATTTCGAATTTTAGCTTTTAAACTAAACTTTTTATGTAATTGTTAAAAATAATGAAAGAAGCTTTTTTTTTATGGAAAAATTGTAGTAAAAAGGTTTTTAAATTCATTAAAAATCATAAATATAATTTTAAAATTTTTGTTTAACGAAATCATGGAACAACACCTCTATTCTTTTGGAATAGTGATCAGGTGGTATTTTAAGTGGTTCTTAAAAAACAAAGTTGCTGTGACTCTAGAAAAAAATTGTTTTTCTGTTAAACTACTACCTATCTAGTAATAATTATCATTTCAATACTGCAGAATAAAAATTATGTTATATTTAAATAAGCATCAACAAACATTCAGATAAAATTATTTAATGAAGTTTATTTTTTCCAGTTAAAGAAAGAGTTAAAAAATTAAAATTTAGAGTAAGAATTTTGACGCGATAAAAATTGGCTATCGTTTTCTAGGAATATTTTAAGAGAATACAGAGATATGTAACGTAAAGCGATTTGTTTTTTTTGTATGAAGCAACTAACCCATAATCTGAAAATAACTTTAAGATTATCTTTCAAATTTAAAATAAATCAGTTAACATGGTTGATTATTTCAAGATCTAGCTCTAGGTTTATAAGCTTGAATAATTACTTTAAAAACAAAATAAAAAAAAAAAATCTCTAATAAAAATATCCATTTTCTCAGTAATCATATATGTAAATGTAATACACATGAGTTGGCGAGACCTTGCCAACATGTAAAATTAATATTTTAAATCTCGAATTATTATAAATATTTCATACACTAAATAATGAGGGCAATACTCATTAATAAAGTACATAGTTTGATATTTTTAGTAGTATTCATAGTAGTATCTAGTAGTATATTAGTACCTATTGATTAGTACTTTTATTTGATTTAAAATTCTAGAAATATAATATAGAGGCAAATATAAAATAAATAAACGAAAATAAAATAAAATGACTCAAAATTTAAAATAAATAAAAAAGTTTTAAAAGCTCTAAGCTGAAAACAATTTAATAAGCAACATCCTTTCCAAATCGATCAAAAATTCAAATAACTAAATGACAATTAATATCAAGATGTATAATTAATAAGACATGTCGGTGTAAAAAATAAATAATATATTAAAAATATAATTGATATTACCTGACTATTAAAAGGTTGTTATGCATTCGAAAATAAATTATTAAAAATCTGAATTTTTTTTTTTCAATTTCAAAAAGTAGTATTTTTACAAAACGTAACTTAAAATAGACAAAGTATTAACAAATTGTCTGAAGTAACTCAGTATTGCAAAGTATTTAAAAATGACAGTTGCAAAAATGCCTAAAAAAAGGGGTTTTATTAAGTACTTAAATAATGTTTTAAATTTTTGGCTTTTCGAAATATTAAAAAGTTTTTAAAAATTAAATTTTAAATTATTAGAAACATTTTCACACATTATTTAAAAAAAAATGTTTACTTTAAATTTGTAGTCTTAAGAATTAAAAAATTAATAATTTCAAATTTCAACCTTTATGCACTGCAAATTGAAATTTTATTTTATTGAATGTTTAATTGAAATAACTTAATCAAATGATTTTAATTTGTTAAAATTAACTGTTTACATTTTCTTACGTGTCATTTAAGTTTAGAAAATTTCATATTCATAAAACTGAGTTAACTGCACTGATGCCTCCTTCCATTGTGATATTAAATATCAACGTGTTATTTAAATTGATATAATACTTAAATCAAATTTGACAACTTCATTGCAAGAGGCTCAATGGTCTAGGGGTATGATTCTCGCTTTGGGTGCGAGAGGTCCCGGGTTCAAATCCCGGTTGAGCCCAGTTATTTTTTTTTTCATAAAATTACTTTGGTTTTTAATTAAAATCAATGCATATTAGTTATTTTGAACATTTTTGTCCACTATTTCGTTTTCCATTATTCGTTTTTATTCTCTTTTTCATACTTGCATCCATAATGCATTTAACTAAATGTTTTTTTATGATGTGAGGAGATGGGAAGCAGAAAATATAGGCCCATCTCTTTTTCTCTAATAGTGTTTTTGTTTGTAAGTATTGGAAAATTGAGAGAATTGAGTTGAATAATGCGTTAATAATGTGAAAAATGCTAAAAACTCAATATTGAAATGCATTCTGCATGTGGCCTCCGTGGCGCAATTGGCTAGCGCGTTCGGCTGTTAACCGAAAGGTTGGTGGTTCGAGCCCACCCGGGGGCGATAAAATTTTTTTTATTTTAAAATTAAATCTTCCATTTGATTTCACAGCAAATTATTTTCAGCATCAATATTTTGTTATTAAGGTTTTTAGTTAAATTTTTGATGAATAAATCAAAATCACCTTTTGAATCTTAAAAATTATAATTAAAGTATTATTAAAATATAATACATATTATTTTAAATTTATAGATTTATAAAATTTTTTAAAATTAGGTTACTTAAAGTTACACATTCTCAAAAAATTTTAAATTTACATTTGTTTCTATTTAATAAGGGAAAGTAACATAAACTAATAGGTCTGTCATTGCAGTTATATCAAAATAGGATCTGTAAACTTACTTATATAATTATGAGGTAGAATAGTACGAAACATTATTATACTTCTCTGTAATTCACCCAAATTACATACAACAAATTTTTCAGCAGGTAGTAGATAGCAACATATTTTACCTGTTAAATCTAATAAATTTAAGTTTATAATATTTAGGATATTTAATAAACTTCAGTTGGAAATTGTAATATGATGAGTTTTAATTTCTTTAATTATTATAATTTTGCTTATTGTAATTCTGAATACCTACCTTTTATTTATTTGAAATTTTGAATAAAAGATGCAAAGTTTTAAAAAATTTAATTTTTGAAAGGTGATTTATGAATTGCAAAATATTAGAAAAAAATATTTAAAAAATTAAATTGTATCTAAATGTGGATAATATAAGCAATTAATATCTGTTAAAGGGGAAATGTGGATTTAGATCTTAGTATTTAATCAAAAATGTAATTTATTGATGAAGTTTACATGCCTCCGTGGCGCAATTGGTTAGCGCGTTCGGCTGTTAACCGAAAGGTTGGTGGTTCGAGTCCACCCGGGGGCGATTTATTTTTTTTTTTTAAATAATTAATATTTTTTAATATTACAAATTTAATTTATTGATTTTATATTATATTTTATATATTTTTAATTAACTATTTAAAAATTGTGTTTTGTAATTAAATTTGGTGTTAAGTTTATCAAATTTATCCATAATAGTCCATGTTGGCTTTTTGGTGTAATTTAGATGTCGAGTACAAAAAGGGTAAATTGTAAATTAACTTATGCGTTTAGTTTTGGGAAATTTGTAGTTTGTGCTCATATGAGTTTTAGCACATTTTTTAACAATCTCCTATTTGTTAAAAAACTTTTTACTATTTTTATCAGATACAAAGGAAAACCCAAACCTTTTTAGTTGAAAGATTAAACCTTCATGCCAGACTCTGTCGAAGGCTGAATTTACATCAAGCGCAAACCAACACTTTTACTACTACTTAAGTTATTTTTGATATAGTTTTTAATTCTGAGTGTGGGTGAATAGTGTTGTGTTTAGGTCTGAAACCAACTGAATATCAGGCAGAATATTTTGAGAATCGGCCTAACACAATAGTCTAATAAAAAACTTATTGTGTTTTAATACAGTTATAATTTTCGCTTTTTTCCAATTGTGCGGAAAGTAGCTTCATTTTAAGAATGAATTAAGTATACATTAATTACATTTAAAAAGAAAACATACATTTACATTTGATTATAAAAATATATAGAAAGTTTATACAATATTTTAACTTCCATTTTATTGGCAAGAAAATAGTCAATAATAAGATAGAGTAATTAGTTGTTCTATTTAATAGAATCTAATTTTAAAATTTAAACTAAAATAAATAAAACCAATTTAGTACGTAATAATGTTAAAAAATTAGTGGTTCATTGACTTATCCTCAATTAATAATTTAAATACATAATTTAATATAGAAGGAAGAGTGAACGATTTTATAACAATTTGATTTAGAAAATTTTTTTTCAAAAATAAAGATTTAAAATCTCAAGCAAGACAAGCTTTAAAATCTCTAATAATGAGTAAATGTATTAAAAAAGAGTTCTCCCTTGTCTAGTAATTTAATTCCTGTTGATAAAAGTTTTTTTTTGAATATTTAAAATAGTTTCGTTAATTAATATGAATTTAGATGAACATTAAAATTGTCAGTTTCGTTAGGTTTTGATATTGTTTATGTGCATAATTAAGTTTATGTGTATCCTTTATCTATGCACATTTTTGAAATAATTAAAATATAAATTTGTATACAAGGCCTCCGTGGCGCAATTGGCTAGCGCGTTCGGCTGTTAACCGAAAGGTTGGTGGTTCGAGCCCACCCGGGGGCGCATATATTTTTTTTATATTTAACCTTGACTTTTTTTATAACCTTGAAATTTATAAATAAATATATTTATTCTATTTTTAAATTAGCATTTAAAGCTTTTTCTTAATATTGTTTTTTTTTTTTTTTAAGGTTGATGCTAATGAATTAGACCCAAAAGTTGCTTATATTCAAGTAACACATGTTTTACCTCATTATTGTAAAGATGAATTAGAAATTCGTCAAAATGAATTTGAACAGAATCATGATGTTGATACATTTATGTATGAAACACCATTTACAAAATCAGGACCAGCAAGAGGAAATGTTCAAGATCAATGGAAAAGAAAAACGATTATAACAAGTTTGTTTAATTACTTTTTATTAAAAATAAAATTTATATTAAATGTTTATTATAAAATTTTTATTTTAGCTGAATACTCTTTCCCTTACTGTTTAAAAAGAATTGCAGTTAAAGATCGTGAAATTATTGAACTTAGTCCTATTGAAGTAGCTATTGATGAAATGCAAACAAAAGTTTCTGAATTGGAAGAAACAATATTACCACCAGCTGATGTTAAAAAATTACAATTACGTTTACAAGGAAGTATTGCTGTACAGGTTAATGCTGGTCCATTGGCTTATGCTCAAACATTTTTAGATCCCAAAGTTATAAATAATTATAAAAAAGATTGTGTTGAAGATTTGAAAGATATGTTCAGGTATCTAAGTTATTTTAAAAATTCATAAGAAAATATAAAAAAAAATATTTTAATATATTTTAAAATTTATTATTTTTTTTTAGGGATTTCGTTGGTGTTTGTAATACGGCACTACAACTTAATGCTAGAATGATATCTAATGATCAAAAAGAATATCATAATGCCTTAGAGGATAATTATAGAAAATTATGCATTGATTTAAGTGAATTATTTGACGAACCATTAATACCATTAGATGATAGCTCAAATTCACATAGAAACAGTGTTGCACTTTTCAATGCAATTAGTGGAGCAGCAAATAATTCAAGTACTGCTTAGTAGAATAATTTCTAAAAAATAAAAAAATAATTTTATAATATTAAATTAGTAAAAAATATCATTTCAAATGAAAATGAAAATATGTAAAATACATATTTAAAAAAAAAAAAAAATAACTTGTGATCATTTTTTATACATTTATTTAAGCTATAATCTATCAATAATATATTGTATGTATATTTGTATTAAATAAAATTTTGTCATAAAAATTAACACACAATTAACCAAGTTTATATGATACTTTATTGAAATAAAAATTATAATATTTTATTAGAAAATTTATTGGGATAGAAACCAGAAACGTAACAAAGTAAAATTGGAAGAAATACCAAAATTAATGCAATTATGGTCAGTAGTACTAACTAACATTTACATATTAAAATTTTATAGAAATTACTAATAAAAAAGGAAACTAGAAAAAATTATTACACATATAAATTATATAATAGTTACAGAATAATCAATATAGCTGAATATAAAATTTTCTTTTATCAAGTTAATTTAAATTGTATCTAACCATTTTTAATATTTTTTCTTATAATAAATTTTTAACACTAACATTTTCTTTTAAAATTAACATAATGGTAAGATTTTAAAATTTTAAAAATATGTAGATAAAAATTTTTGAATATCAATTGTTTAAATTCAATGAGAAAAATAAGTATATTATTATGGCTTAATATATGATTAATAATACTGCATATTATTAAAATTTCAAAATCAGTCTTCATTAAGGTTTTTTCACAATATTTGTTTTTGTAAAATATTTTAAAAACTCACTAAGAAAATTTTTAAATGTAAAAAATTTAGAGACTTACATATATTTAATTTAATAGAACTAAAAACATGCAAATGGTTTTTTATTATTTCTTTTGAAAATTATTTACATTAAATTAATAATTTATTTGTGTTAGTCATACGTTTTTGTGTAGCATTTGTATTTAATATATAAACTTAAAAACTTTTCTTCTAATGCTTAAATGAATTTTATTTTATATTAAACAAATAGTTCAAGTATTACACTATTTTAATTTAAATCTGGAAATGTAATAAATTTTATAAAATTAAAAAATATTTTTTTTATAATTAGTAGAATTTATTTTTAAAAACTAGTCTCAAACTGACAAGAACTAATAATTTTTTATACATAATAAATTCACTAAAATTAAGTTAATATTTTCTTTTTAATAACTTATTTTCTAAATATAATTTCTTTGTAGAAACACTAGATCAACAATTGTAAAATTGAAGCACTTTAAATTAAGTTATTATGTAATTAAGTACTTTCCAAAAACACACTTAAAAAACTTACAAATTAATATGTAAAACTATTTATAATTTCAAATTCTACCTTATTTTCTTAAGTAAATATTAAAAAAAAAATCACTTTAAAATAATTTCACACTTATATTGCACAAACTATTTTTTTAAGATTTGTATCTAAAAATTTCAAGTTCTTTTATAAATAATTATTAATTTTAATTAAACTTTTTATTTTATTTTATTTTTTTATTTAGATTTTGGCTTTTCGACGTTCTAACACACAAAACACAAATATAAAAAAAAAAATTAAATATTAAAAACAAAATAAAACTATAACAAAACATTGTAGCTAGCTTCATTAATTTAGAGGGATTTTAAAATATAGTAATTAAAAAAAATTATTAATTAAAAACTTAATTATAAACTATCAACAAAATAAAAATATATTTATATATTTACATTTCAAATTTGCTAAAACTTTTCTAATAATTCTATATTTTTTTGTTGTTTTTTTTTGTTATAAAAAAAATACTAATTAATTAATCTCAGCTTAAAATAAATATATATATATTAATTATATACATATTAAAATTTTGAAAATGTATTTTTGTTAAATTTTTTGCATAAATGTTTTCCATAGTCTATTTATTAATTTTAATAACAATTATATAAGAATTATATTAAAAAAAAAAAATTTAAAATTCATTTTTTTAGAATTTTATTTTTCTTTCTTAGCTATTTAAAAATATTTAATATAAAATAAGTTGTATTAATAATTAATTATTGTATTTTTTAAGTTTAAGTTTATAAAAATTTTATTATAAAATTTAGTTGTACAAAAAAGAAAAAAGATTTAAAAAAAAATTAAAGTGTTATTTAAATTGAATTATAATTATGTGCAAAAAAAAACACTATTGAAAAAAAAATATATTATTAAAAATATATGAAATATAACTTAAAACAATTAAATATTAAAAAAATATATATTTAATAAAGAATTTAATTATTAATAAAAAAGAAGTATTTTATTTTTATAAGATAAAATAATCTAGAATTATAAAGTATATCTTAGATTCTTTTAACTTGTTTGTAAGGACGCCTTTACTAAGCCCATATATGAATAGTTGATTTGTGACCATACTCCATCTATTTATTTGTTTTAAATGTTTGAAGGTTTTCTTTCTTTGGCTAAAATTTTAAGGCAGTAGAGATTAAAATTGTAAAGTTAAATTGCCTTAAACTGTCCTTAACCTTTTTTACTGTAAGTTATTTCCAAAAACAATTCCTAAAAACATTTAATTCTGATACTTTTTTCTGTTTTTAATTTCCAAATCTTCATAAAAAATTGTTTTTTCCTTCTAAAATATCTAAGAGACATCTAGTGGAGGACACTAAAATTTCGCCTAAACATATGCAATTTTATTAACTAAATAATCAAATTTATTTTCAAAAAGAACGATTACGTATCGAATTAAAAATGTAAATGGTATTATAACAACTAACGGTATTTCTAGCCAGCAGATCCATAAATTCTTGGCACCATGTATGAGTACTTCAGTTTGGTTATGGCAACCTTCTTTAAATAAGGTTTCGCATATCAAATTTTTGTGAAAAGCTTTTCTGGTTATACCTGTGGTATTTAAAACAATTCAATTTCAGATTTCGTCAAAAACGTATGACGTAAGTTGTACTTTTAAGTGTAAGTCCTAATTGTTAAAAGAATGTCCAAAGACCTCTGAATGCTATAAATAATTTATTTATCAAGATGTTTTCTTTTTTATGTAATTCAGGAAATTTGTAATACATTAATTATGAAAACTCTTTATAAGTTAAAAAATTTTCCTTAAAATCAGTTATGATTACTTGCAAATTCAAGTCTGAACCAGTCAATCTTAATTTAGACACTCTACTTCTGTTTGATAAATTTTCTGGTATTAGGGAAGACAGTTCTTAATTAATTCATTTATCTTTCTCTCAAATTCTAGTTTTACATTAAAAGTTAATTGATTTTTTATATTTTGTAGTTTCGCACATCAAAAACTACCATTACATTTCTTGAAATTTGCCTTGATATTTAAAGCTTTTAATGATTTCAGCATCTTTAAAATATTTTACTAAAATAATAATTGATAAGTAACTTCTGGTTCAAAATTTGACCAGATTTTGTGTTAAAACTAGATTCAAAAGCAAAAATTTAAATGAAGGTGATATGGAAAATATGACCTTCTGGGTTTCAACGTTACCTGCTTAAAAGAGTTGATACCATTATTAAATAAAAAGAAAAAAATATAAATATTATATTGTTAATTTATTAATTTAATGGAAGATTTTTAAAAACCTATCTATTTTATTATATATGTATATATATATTATTTAATTATTGAACAATATTTTTACTTACAAATAAACACATATATGAAATATACATAAGATACAGAAATAAATGATTTTCCTTTCATATTATTAAATGTAAATTTTCTTTACACACATTTTATGTAATTAAATTTTTAACTTTATTTTTTGTTTTTTTTTTTTTTGCACCAGTGTTTTTTGAAAGAATTTTGTTTTTGTTTTTTTTTTAATATATTGGCAATTTTATAATTTGATAAATAATTTTTAATTTTATAAATAAAAATACAAAAATAAAAAATATTGTTTTTTTTAATATTTTTTTTTAAATCAATTTATATATAATATAAATTAAACAAAGTAATTTTAGTAAATATTGTACATTGCATTTTTTGCTTTGCTTACAAATATAAGAAAGAAAGAAATGAAGAAAAAAAAAAACATTATTAATTATATTTAAAATAGAAGGCCTCTCTCTAAAAAAACATAAGAAAGTCATGTTATTTATTTATTTTTTTAATTCGCATTTTACAAATCGCATTATAAACGTATTCCTGGATTACGAGAGCGTACAAAACTTAATAATTCATCGGAATCTTCGCATACAAATGGTTTAATATGATGACAAGCAACATCATGCCATTTTGCACCATCATTATAGAAATTATTTAATATTGATAAACATGATTCATCGTTTCCTTGTGCCGCTTCACGATTATCTGGTTGTGGTAAACCATAACCACCAGTATGACTCCAATCACCAGTATTACGTTGACTGGTTGGACCAATTTTAGCACCAGAACCCGACCAAAACCAACCATTTTCATTTGGTGGTTGTAAATCGGGACGATCACAGCCAGCAAAATTACATTTACGTCCTGATGTCCAGATATAACGTACATTACCCCGTGTAATACGCTGCTTAATAAATTCATTTTCTTGTGGTGTTTCTAATGATACAGCATCCATACAATGACGACGACATATATTTCTAGCATCTAACCAATCAACTTCTAATGATCGTGTTGGTCCGTGTTCCCAACTGAAGAAATATGAATGTGCAACACCTCTAGCATCCCGGTATGTAGCATGACGAACTCCTAAAAAAAGAAACAGATAAAAATTTTATTATTCCAGTTTTTAAGTTTTGTATATGAATTTTTAATTACTATTAGCACAGCTTCTTGGATCTGGTAAAGCTAATCGTCGTTGAGCTAATGCTACTGAAGCACTAAATACTACAAGTAACAGAGTTCGTAACATTTTGTCCTGAAATTAAAAAAAAAATAGTTTTAATGTAAATTTGTTAATTCTACTTTTTTTTATTTTAAGTTACAGAAAATTAAATTAAACAGTTATTTAGTAATTTATTAAAAATTTAAAGTTTTATTGATTTCTGACACAATTCTATATGTTGCGACAATGAACCCTTCCCATAAAATTTAATGGTGACTTAGAATTTAAAATAGTTGTACGAAAAAAATCATTAGAGTCCAGGGTCAAATTTGTTATTATATTAAATATTTAGGCATGTAATAATTTTTTAATTTAGAATTTTAGAGACCTTGACATTTTTTTTAATTTATCACCTTCCCCAACACGAATTACAGGGCAACATTATAATATTATATATATATATATAAATTGAATTGATTTATTCAAATAAAATTCGAATATAATCGATAATTGTTAAAATTTTATTATTTATTTATTATAACAAACATAAAAGAATCACAAGACAAGGTTCATTAATTTTTTTGCATGAAATTAGAAGTTCTCATGTCAATATGGATATCATAAAAAATGAATACTTTATGATTTGAATAGAGTAATTTTAATTAGTGAGCTTTATAAACCCAATGGTATATAATAAATACTATTATTAATTATATATAAACATTAAACACATTCGAGTCGTCATAAAATAATGAGAAGCGTTGGTATTATAAAAATAAAAAAATTTAATTTAAAAATTTTTCAATAAAACACAATTACAAAATTGTAACAATACAAACATATCGTGCTGCGTTAAAGTTAATCCAATAGTGAGATATTTAATTTTTAAAAATCATAAAATACTAAGGCCGGAGAAACACAGTTATCAATTTTTTATCAATATTTTATTGATTCTACAGCGATTTGAAATATTCCATATTATGTTTTCATAATTCATATCAGTGGACGCAGCGCCAAAAGTAAGCGTAAAATTATACGCCTATATTTGATCACTCGCTTGCATCAGAATTCAGAATCATTTACTTACTGTATGTGTGCGCCTAGCTTTAGTGTGTGTATTGCCCCTGCATTCTACAGCAAATTTTAAAAATTAAAACTCAATTTTGTTGTAAATGCAATTTGACTTTTATCGAAATTTGTAATTAAATTGACGTCTAAAAAAATGATTTAAAATACACAAAGATTTGTAGAATTTTATGTTATTTCTTTTTCAATTTTACATGTACAAAGTCATATTAGACTTAGTTTCAGTTTCATAAATTATTATTGCAATTAAGTCATTCAATTAAATGTCAAAAAAAATTAACAGCTAAATCAGTATTGACAACTAAATTTTGATAGGATTTTTAAATTGGGTTTGACTGTATTTCATTTTCATAACATGTATTGTGAATTATGGCACATTTAATTAACTATGCAAATATCAGTCATTAAATATAATAAATATTATTTATTATATCGAGAATTTACTGTCAATTTAGCTATAATATAAAAATTTAATTAATTAATAAGATAAAACCTTTCAAATGAATGCGTTTTAATGATTACGACATTTTTTAGATTTTACTTTATAATTTAGAATAAATATAAATTTGAGAGAACAAAATTAGTTTTCACAAAAATAGAATGTAGATCAAAATGTCAAAACATTAAAAGATACAGTACAATTGCAAATTGATAATTAAAAATAAATGTCAAAAACTAATTAATAGTTAAATTCGGTACTGATAATAAAATTTTAGTAGGCGTTCTAAATTCGGTTTGACTGTCTAATATAATTTAATAATGTCACATTTAAACTATGGAAATATCTATTATTAAATCTAAAATTAATTCATTATATCGAGATTTAACTGTACGTTTCAGTAAATAAAAATTTAATTAATTAATGTAATGTAATACATGTATTGTGTAACATTTATTTAATTGTTTAATTTACTAAATATTTTGATGTCAAAAAAAAATGTATTTTTAATTTAATGTAAAATTATTTTTGCAATATCCTATGTAATTATAATGAAATATAATAATTAGGGATATTGAAAAATATTAAAAAACAAAAACATAAATATTGGCGGACATTAAATTGATTTTGTTTTTAAAATATGTATAAAATGTAGTTCACCTCAAGAGAGCGGTTGATCGTTTATTAACTTATGATTCAATTTCGAAATATTATATATTGAAATCATTTTAACCGGTATAAAATAATTATCTTATATATTATGAATATGTTATTTACTAATTATATAGTAATTATTATTAAAAAAAAAATATATCACCAAAAATTATTATACTTATGTTAATGAATTAATATATTAAAGGTTTTCACTTTAAAATTTCATGTACCAGATCATCATTATTAAAAATGTATTCATAGGTGAGGTGACAAAAGTCCCAGAACTAAAATTCCCCAGGGATTTATGACTCGTAAAAAAATTCAAAAGTCTCCGGGGAATTATGACTCATAATGAGTTGGCCAAAGGTCCCTCTAGGCTTATGACTCATTCGAAATCATTAAAGAGAATTTTGAAACTAATTTCTAAAATTTGTAAAAATACAACCATTAACAAAAAATAATGAATTTCAGTTCTAAACTAAGTTCTTATTGAAACGCGGGAATTTCCCCTTTTTCCAAAATTCACAATTTGTAACTAACTTAAAACTCATTTCTAATTCAAAATTTAGCATATAGTCAAATCTAAATATTTAGGAAAAATTATGGCTTACTCTTCTTGATGATAATTTCCGTGGACTTTTGACTCCGGAACTTTTGTCACCCCACTGTATTGATATGCTTTTTAAAACTTATCATTAACTGATCGATTTTTAAACTTTCATTAAATTGAAATTATTTAAAGAATACATGATTATTATACATCATTAATATTTAAAAAATTTATTTCATTTTTAATTCAACATTTAAAACTGTATTATTTATGTACATAACTACATTATTAAAGTACATAAGCTAATATATCTGGTAATACTTTTCACTTTTTATTTATTTTTGTATTTAATTATAATTTGGTTATGCAAGTGATACAATCCAAGATAATAAAAATTATCATTGAAAAAAATTAAGTATAAAAGAGAGCTTTAGAAAATGTTTAATGCGGTTGGTATTCACGAAAATATATTGAATACAATTATTATTATTATTTTTTTTTAATATCTTTTTTAATCAGATTTATAAAAAAAAAATATGTTTTGCCTAAATAAAAGATATTATTAAAAGAAGAAGTTAATTTTAATAATATTATATAATATAGTTTTGTATTTATGAATAAAATCTTTTATTTATAAGATTTTAATTAAAGATAAATATGAGTTTAAATTTTGCACTGTTATGTTATTTAACTATTATTTCATGTATTTTTATTATTTTTATACAATTACAAAATTCTAATTTTTAAATTAATAAATTAACTTACTATAATTATAAAAGCCCCCAAAAATTAAGGATAAAATACAAAATAAATATTTATTTAAAATTGATTATATTTAAAATGTTCAAATGTTTAGAACTAGACTTTCAATTACTTGGAATTGTGCAATATTAATTAAACGATATTTTAAAATCCTATATTACCTAAATAAATGTTTTGAGTAGACAAATACCTATACTGAAATAATTAATTATGGACTTATTGCATATAAATATTGATATAAATTTGGATAATTTTATTAAAAAACGAGGAAGAGTGTTGTAGAGTAGACTGTGTCAACTCTGGGATACCCGTATGACTGTTATATAAACATTATATCATTATTATAAACATTAATTACTTTTGGCAAAATTTCAGACAACCAGCTTTATTAGGTGTAGTGTAATGGTTATATAAAAGAAGGAGTTGTATGGCAGCTACTCGAACCCTCTGCAGGAGACCAACCAAATTTTGCAGTAACTTTGGCCATTACACAAAACTATTTTTGGCAAAATTTCAGACACCTAGCCTACAGGTATAAAAATGAGCTACATAATTAAATTGCAAGATCATAAAAGATCATTAAAATCTGATCTTAAAAACTACTAAATTATTTTTAATTTTAAAAGGTTATTTTCTAAAGCTCTCTATTTTAATAAATGAACTCTAATGTTTGCAGATATGATGATGTTAAGCCCTTATTAAGGTTGTATGAAAAAAGTCCCCAATTTGTATAAAACTCTAATTAAATTAAGAAAAATTTTCTCAAATTTTGGAACAATTTTCCTTAATTTTAGGGGACTTTTGTAAAAATGGCATTTGAAATCCCCAAAAGTATATGAAAACTATTATGGTTTTATCTCTTCGTAGTTGTAGCCTTTAATATAAGTCCCTGCTAAACAATTTATTGCGACCCTAATTTTGTATTCAAATCTCAAATCCTTTTTAAATTTGGACACAAAAAATACACTAGGGACAATCCTAATTTTGAGTTTAGAGTAGAAAATTAAAAGAAACATATAAATAATTTTATATTTAAGTTCTATACTAAATCTATCTTCTGATATACTTTGAGAACATAATATTTTTAAGATGTTATCTATACATATATTTTTATTTATGTTTAAATTTAAGTGTTTTTTTCTAATATTGTTTGTACAATTAAAAATTTTTTAAAACTTTGTTTAAAAAACTTATTTACATTGCCGGATTTGGATTTGTTAACTTTATACCATGAAATTTTAATATTTAGGAAACTTTTGTTTGCATTACCATTTAGAAAACTTGTTATTTCGTTGAATACCTTTACCATAGTAAATATACATATTACTTATTTTTAAAATTAAAATGAAAACAAAATAAATAGGCAATTAGAAGAGATTTCTGGTTTTTCCAAAAAAAATGTTAAAATAGAGAAAACTTAATTTTAACTTCAGATACGAAATTTTAAATTTTAAAATGATGACCAGAGCATGATCAATGGTAGGTTTTAGCTTTATTTTAGATTAGAGAATTATTATATTAAATATTTTCTATTATAATTGAGAAAATTCGCTTTTAGAATGCTTTGGCATGTTCCTAAATATCTGATAGATTTAAGATTTATTTCATTATTCAAATTTTAATTTCCGAAAACATTAAAAAATTGAATGAGAATGCAGATAAAGGAAGACTGGTTGATAAATTCATCTTTTAAACGTTATCACATTTTTATTCAAAGTCGGGATATTTAGAAGGAATTTTAAAACCAGAGTCCGAGTAGGAGATATTATATAGTTTTCAAGATTTTAAGTCAATCTTTTGTTTTAAATTAATTTTTAAATTGATTTTGAATATACAGGGTGGCGCATCTCCTCCTTAGCCTAGGTGGTTAGAGCGCAACCTCGCAATCTAAACACTGTGGCAGTCCCGGGTTCGAATCCTGGTGGGAGATAACATATTCAATAAAATTATCAATTATAATAAATTAATATATAATAAATTATAATATAATAATTCTATACCTAAAAATATAATAATAAATAATTAGTAACAAATAATATAAAAATATACCTATAATCGTGTTTCCAGCTTTACTCTATAATCTAATAACTAATACTGAATAAAATAATAACCTATATGTGCATATGATCAGAGATGACATATGTGACAGAAACAACAATGTAATTGCAATTGTCATATGCAATTACAATGGCAGTACGCACCTAAAAACATGACACGGTTTCTCTACTTGACCGATAGATGACACTAGGGAAAAAATTAAGAAGCGACATCTTGTAGATAGATTACAGTAGACTAATCATTTACTTAATTGAAAAAAAGGAAAAACGATTCGAAACACAAGGCAGAGCCTCGGATACAATAATGAATTCACGGTAACAACATTTAATGCAGTCAAAAGGACAAGAATAGGACAGTGGAATGTCAGAACGCTACGTGAAGCATCCAAACTGGCGCAAGTAGAACAGCAAATGAGCAAATATAAATTAGATATCCTCGGAATTAGCGAAATGAGGTGGAACAAAAGTGGAGAAGAAATAACATCAAATGGGAACAAACTAATATACAGTGGAAAAGATAGGGGTGGTGAAAGCGGAGTAGGTATCATAATATCAAGGAATTTTCGTAACTCACTAAGCAGTTGGAAGCCAATATCAGACCGAATACTCATGGCACGATTTGCGACAAAAAGTAAAAGTGTAACGATAATACAATGCTACGCTCCTACAGAAGACGCAGAAAACGAGATTAAAGACGACTTCTATGAACAACTAACAACGGCGTTAAACAGCATAAGGAAAGGAGATATTACGATACTAATGGGTGACTTCAATGCTAAAATAGGTTCAGACAATCAAGGTATAGAAGATACAATAGGGACACATGGCTGCGGAGTTAGAAACAATAACGGAGAGAGACTCATAGACATATGCCAGACATTCCAATTAATTATCGGCGGCTCGTTATTCCCCCATAAAGACATACATAAGTATACATGGACCTCACCAAACGGTCAAACGAAAAACCAAATCGACCATATATGTATCAGCAGAAAATGGAGAAACACACTGCAAGATGTCAGAAACAAGAGAGGTGCAGATATAGGAAGCGACCACGAATTAATAACCGGAGATGTAAGAATATGGCAGAAATACAAAAGAAGATCCAGAAGAAACATGAGAAGAAAGATAAACCTCCAAGAACTCCGTAACACTGAAATAAGAAATAACATCGTAGAAACAATACGCCAAACCCTCCCAATAAACCAACCACACACATGGGACCACATTGTCGAGACCCTCAAAAACACAGCAGAAGAACACCTAGGGACAATTCAGCCGCAAAGAAAGATATGGATTTCCAATAACACCTGGAATCTAATAACACAAAGAAATAACCTAAAACAGCAATTGAATACCAATAACGCTATAAGACAACAATACAATAATATAGCTAAACAAGTCAAAAGTGCTGCAAGAAGAGATAAAAGAACATACTTTAACGATCTCGCAAATAAGGCGGAAACGGCTGCCATACACAACAACACAAGAGAGCTACATAAAATCGTAAACCAGCTCACTGGCAGAAGAAACAACAAAAATCACCCAATCAAGAATCAAAATGGTGAACTAATAACATGTCCCGAAGAACAAACCCGAATATGGAGACAACACTTCGCAGAATCCAGTAATAACAACGACCCCAACCTAGAAGAAACCAGACCAGAAAATCGCACAAATAATAACAATTACAACATCAGAATAAATAAACCATCCAAAGCAGAGATCAAAGAGGCAATAAGAAAGCTAAAAATAAACAAAGCAACAGGCGAAGATGGGCTCCCAGCAGAAATTATAAAAATAGATCCAGAAACATCAGCCGAGCTTTTAGAACCTCACATCACAACAGCATGGGATGAGGGCAGACTACCGGTCACATGGAAAAATGGAATAATCATCAAACTTCCAAAGAAAGGTGATCTGACCAAGTGCGACAACTGGAGAGGCATAACAGTGCTAAACACAATCTACAAAATTATGGCAACAATAATACAAACAAGGCTGCAAGAGAAACTTGAGAACCAAATAAGAGATGAACAAGCAGGTTTTCGTCCCCATAGAAGTTGCATAGACCAGGTTAATACGCTCAGAATCATCGTTGAACAGTCAATAGAATGGCGAGCCCCATTATACCTGGTTTTCATCGATTTCAAGAAAGCGTTCGATTGTATAAGCAGAAAAGCCATATGGAAAGCACTTAGAAACCGAAATGTGCCGGAAAAAATAATAGATATAATACAGAACATGTATGAAGAGACACAACTCTCAGTACTCCACAATGGTAATACCAGCGAACCATTCACCACCAACATAGGAGTAAAACAGGGTTGTCCACTGTCACCAATCCTCTTCACAGTAGTGCTAGATGACATAATGAAAGAGATTAGTACCAAAAGAACTGGATTAACATGGAATCTCTTCAGGCAATTAGAAGATCTGGACTATGCCGATGACATCTGCCTGCTATCACACACAATAAATAATATGCAAGCTAAAATAGACCATCTAGCAACATTAGCTCGAAGTGTGGGCCTGGAAATAAATATCGAAAAGACGAAAGCGATGGCCATTAACATCAACAACCCACGCCGTCCGGTGATAAACAACACACCAATCGACTATGTAGATAATTTCCACTACCTAGGCTGCATCATAAATAACAGCGGTAACATAAACGCCGACATCGAAAGCAGGATCAAAAAGGCCAGGGCAATGTTCGGTCGCCTGCAGCCAGTATGGAAAAGCGCACAAATGTCCAGGGGGACAAAATTAAGGATATTTGGAACCTGCGTAAAGACCACCTTAACATATGGAAGTGAAACCTGGTTAGTTACAAACAACATCACACAGAAACTACAGGTCTTCATCAACAAATGTCTAAGGATAATATGCAGAATATACTGGCCGAACATAATAAGTAACCAGGACCTATGGAAACTTGCCAAAACAGAACCAATTGGGCAAGAGATCAAAAGGAAGAAGTGGAAATGGATAGGGCACACGCTGAGAAAACCGCAAGATAGCATAGCAAGGGAAGCACTAGAATGGAACCCACAAGGAACCCGAAGACGAGGCCGCCCTAATAACACCTGGAGGCGAACGATTTCGGAAGAGCTAGTTTCAATTGAGAAAACATGGGAGGATGCAAAGATAACTGCTCCAAATAGAGTCAGGTGGAGATGCCTAGTAGATATCCTATGCTCCCAAGAGGAGTAATAAGGAAAAAAAAAAAAAAAAAAAAAAAAAAAAAAATACAGGGTGGCGCAAAACGACCGATATGGTTTGAATGTTTAATAACTTTTTAAATTTATTTATATTTTTTATTTTTATTTCAGAATTTTGTGGAGAAAACTTGGGGAATTGGAAATGGAACAGTACACAACAGAACAGCGATCAAAAATTACGAAAAGTTATGGAAAATGTGGTGAAAAGAGAACGCATGTGCGAAGCCGTAAATGGTCACCACTTGCGGTATATAATTTTTCATACTTAAGCTAAAAATATTCCCATTAATATAATGTATAACAAAATTAATCATCAAATAAAAAAGTTATTAAACATTCAAACAATATTGATCGTTTTGCATCACCCTGTATATAAGCAACTATATACTGAACTAAATTTTAAAAAAATTATACAATTGAAGTATAAAAAATACAATATTAAATTAATATGCAAAAAAAAAGCAATACATCTTTGATTATAAGCAGAAGATATTAAAGATATAATAAATTAAATTATTTTGATTACTTAATTAGCAAAATATTTTTCTATTTTAGTATTTTAATATGTGTCATAAGTTATAACTTTAATTAAAAAAAAAAAAAAATTAAATAAGTATTTAAAATTGGGTACTTAACGCATTTCAACTATTTGTATTTTTTATATAGTTAAAAATTAAATTGCAAGTTTTTTATGATGCACCTTTAAAACATTTAATATTTAAATGATATTTTTTTTTATTAGTTAAATTTTTACTTCCTATATGTATTGTATAAAAATGGGTAATGTTTGCATAATTTATTTAATTTGTGCAAAAACTTGACAACTTTAAACTAAAATTTTATATTTCCTAGTTGGATTAAATCCATGTTAGATAATCCAATATTTATAAATACCATCGTTAATTTTTTTAATTGCAGTACATTGTTTTTTTTTAATTGCACTAAAAGTTGCAAAGTTTCTGTTTTGCAGTCCTGGTGGTGCCTCGATACTTCAACATTCGATTTATTATTTTATTTAAAAATTTATATTACTTTTATTAAAAATTATGATAAATAAGTCAAGGTCGATTCTATGGTATGTGGAATAGTTGATTTTAATTATTAAACTGGAAAGGAAGATAAATTAGGCCACAAAGGTGATATACTTAATTAAAATATCAAAGCTATTAAGTATAACTTCTAATGTTTATAAATAGGATGTAAAATATTTTGATCTTATTTATTGAAGTAATTTAAAATATTATAGTAATATGCAACAATTATTTCTTAATGTGATCAGCCTACAATGTGTCAGCCAATGCTTTTCAGGTATCAAAGGTGGCAAAGGTATAATTTTATATAAACTATTATGATACAAATGTAAATTATATTTTTAATTAGGTACTAGCTAATACCCGATGCGCTTTGCTGCGTTGAACCGACATGGACTAACAAATTCCAAAACTGTTAATAGTGTCAACTCAATTCTCAAAGAGCATCACGTATAAAAAATTTTAAGTCAATCGGTGAAACCGTTTTCATTTTAGAACAAAAAAATTTAAATGCATCCCCAACATGGCGATCCGTTAGAGTAAAATTTTTAGCCCACGATTCTTTCCGAACCTAAAAACCTCAACATACAAATTTTCATGATGGCTGAGCAGTTAAGGATTCTATTCGCTACATACAAACAAACAAACTTTCGCTTTTATATATATAGATAGAATCACGAGGGTTTGAACCCGAAACCTTTCGAAAGGTTGACGTCTATAACCAAACGTCAGATATGCAATTATTGCTCTCCCTCTTTTTTCGGAAATTGCTGAGCATTCTTAGTTGTTAGTTTTTGTAATAATCTAATAATATTGCAATAATTGATTTTAGAAAATCAAAACAGTAGTTTAAATGTACAAATTTTAACAAGTTATTCATAAGAATCCGGACATCATCAATTGATTTGAGAAGTTTTTTTCTAATACTTTCATATTTTGTTAGGTACTTATATAAATTTTTTTTATTAATATTAAATGAAATGAAACATAAGAAGTTTCACATTAAAATTCCGCAACATTTTTTTTTTATCTTGTTAAATATTTCATTAAAATTTAAATTTTTTTTAGAAATTTTGCGGGTTTCCATTTTTTTTCCATAAATATCTTTTTTTTTTATTAATTATCCATGGAATATTTAACAGGTATATGAAAAGTAATTGTGATAGGGTTATAAAAAATGAATTATTTTTAATCTAAAAATATTTTTTTAAAGAAATTTTTGTTAACAAAAGTGTTTTACTTTTGTATTTTTAAATTATTTATATCTTATGGTATTATAATGATTATTATAAAAGATTTTGAAGAATTATGATGATACCTGAAAAAATTTTAATAGAGAAAACTGAATATAATTAATTTCGTTATAAATTATAATATATAACTGTATATAAGTAACCATTATGAAGATGGTTACATTTATCTGGTATATTGTTAGGTAAGTGACATTTAACATAAAAATTAATATTGTAATATTTTATTCAAATATGGAACTATAAATACTGATTTATTTTTTTTTATAAAATGACTTGTTGTATTCTGAACTGTTTCACCATAACTCATTGTGGTATAAGATGATTCTGTTATACCTTATTTAATAATAACTATTGAAAGTTTTCAGTTTTACTTTTTTATTTTTAATTTAAATATGCGGGACCAGTTGTATTGTGATCTACAATTTAATTAAATCTATTAATATTACCATAAATATAATCAGATAAATTGTTTAAAAAAAATTAATATTTAAATATTTTGTTAAAAATTAGTTTTGTTTTAAGTTTACAATTAAGATGTTAGCATAGCGTCTTAGCTTTCTTTGAAATATATCCGGAAAATGGAGATTAGATTCAAAAATATTTTTCCAGCAAAAGCATATTAAATTTTAACAAAACTGATAATATAATAATGACGAATGATTAAATGATTTCTTAAGAATAAATTTAGCTACAAATTTTTTGAATAATAATTTAAATATTAAAAAAATATTATTTTTTGGTCGGATCGTATCTAATAAAAAAATACAGTGTATAATATTATAATAGTTTAATAAGAAGTCCAAACGTCAAATAGGCAAATGATTATTATAATATCAGGCAAAATTTACTATTGGCTGGTACTTAAAATAAATAAATAAATAATCAATTTTATGATTTTCCGGATTGATAATTACAGTTTATGAGTAATTTTGCAAAATGAAACAAAATTTTTCCAATGAGATGTTGAGAGATGTTTAATTTTTTCCTATTTCTGTTGTTATTAAAAATTGAAATGACTCAAAAATGCAATTTAACATTGAAATTAATTGATATTTATTTTGCATTGTCGATGAGAGACTCATCTCATCAAAATTTTATTGACATATTGTTCTTATTACTGTAAACGATTTTAAGTTAAAAATATTTATGTTTTCAAATGAAAAGTTTTTTCCGTTAGGAGTACCTATTTCCAAATTTTGACGTTTTAAAAAGTGTCAAAACAATTATATGAAATTTTTTTGTTGTGTAAAACAAAATTCGTACCAAATGTAAGTAAATTTAAATAAAATTGTACTTTGGTCTTATCCAAAAAAAACATTGACAGCCCATGGAACTACTATATATGAATTTCAATGACAGTTAATTGTTTCTGACATTTAAATTCAAAAGTTATTTTATAATTTATATAATTATTTTGCAGGATTAGGACATTATATTTATGTCGTTCTCGATTGGCAAGAGTATAATAATAAATTAATGTCCAATATGTACGTTTGGCAATAAAAAAAGGGTAAATCTTGTTTTTTAGAGTAAATTTAGGTTTTTTCTCAGATTAAAATTTGTCAGTTTTATTAAAATGTCATAACAAATAAATTAAAAATATTAAAGTGTCAAAAATTGATACAAAGTACGAAAAAGAACAAATATTAATATGTAATATAATATGCAAAGCTACAGATCCATTTTTCTAATACTTATTTTTAAAGCCATGCCTTTAAATCAAGAAAGTTTATTTAATTTTAATTAACCATAAAAAATATACCATTTAAAATTATAAACAAAGAGAAGCAATTATAACAAATATCATATATATTAACAGATTTATCTTAAAATATTATTCTTAGTAAATTTTGCAATTAAAATGAAGCCATCAAAAAATTATACAAAAAAAAATGGCGAATAAGAAGATATCAATTTTTTATGTAACAAAGTCATTGTGCTTTTTTTTTGTTTTGTTAAATTTTTGCACAATTTTCACGTAATTATATATATAAATATTATTTAATATGTATTTATAACTCATATATGTGTATATGTATATAAATACAATTGTTTATTAAAAAAAAATATGAAAAATTTTTTTAAAAAAAGTTCCAGTAAATTTTATTTTATAAAAAAGTTAATTGTTTTAAAATAAAAAAATCTTTTTTTAGATTGTAAATGGATACTAAATATAGTTATTTACTTATACATATATATAGTTGTAATTAAAACAAACAAATTTTAAACAAATATGTAAAGATTAAGGTGAGATTTAACCAAAAAAAAAAAAACAAAAATTAACAATAACTGTAATTAAAAAATTACTTACATCATGCTCTGGTAATTTAAGGCAACATAATAAAATTAATAATAAAAAAAAATAAAAGACAAATAGAAACACATTTAGATTATGATTCTCATAAAGTGTTACTTCTAACTCTTATTTTTTTTATAACAAGCATATACCAATTTTAATGGTTTACAACCACTGGTTAATGGTGGTGGAAGTATTACGGGAAGATGCACATAAATGCCACCTAAAATTTACTTTAGAAAAAACAAAAAAGAATACATATGTAATTATTACATAATAATTACATTGAATATAAATATAATTACATTCAGACCATTATTATTAAGTTTTAAAAAGACATTTTTTTTCTAATATTGCGAAAAAATAAACCGTTATTTGTTACTTGACTTTTATAAAACGCTCACTCAGTTGGATGTCGTCTGGGAACATCATAATGAATTTAAAATTTTTGAATGATATGAGAAAATCAGGAAAGAAATAATTTTTTAATTTATTTAAGTAAAAAAGCATCTTTTATCTAAAAATCATCTTTTGTTTAAGTTTTTGTTTTTCTTTGTTTAACGAATTATAAAAATTATTTAATAATAATATTTTAGCAGATTTTAATTTTTAAAGTTCAACAAAATTATGTTTCCTAATAAGATTTTGCACAGATTGTATAAATATAATTGGAATATATGTATATAAAATGAACACTTTCTAGCGTTTTTCAAATATGACGAATTTAGAAGATTTCCTGTTAAATTAAGTCAAATAAATATTTTTTTAGCTCAAAAAATTATAAAATTCGGCTGAAAAATCATCTAATTCAAATTTTCTTTAAAAACAACAGATTCTTATTAGAAATACTTATATAAAGAGTGTTTCGTTTTTCCAAAATTATTAGATTCATGAGTAAGCATTGTAGAGTGGAAATTACTTAGACAGCTCCTGTCTTAATTTTAATTCGATTTATTATAATACTTGAATGAAATTTTCAGTACTTCATCTGTGAGTTATTAGAGTAAAACGAAAATTTCAGATTCTTTTTTGAAATTTAAATAAATTCAAAAATTATAAATCAAATATAATTGAATTAAACAAAAGAATTTTCTTTTATTTAAAAAAAAATAATTTCATTCAATCTAAGTAGAGTTTTCCATGTTTGGCAATACTGAAAATCAACGATTAACATTAATGTCAAAATGGCAAGACGTCAAATATTTACATTTAAATTTTAAATAATTTGATAAGTACTTTCAGTTTCTAGTTTTAATTAGTTATGCTACCTATAAATTTAAATAATAATTGATGATGTTTAGAAATAATGTGTATGTAAATAGGAATGATGGGGATAAATAGGAATTTCTAAAAGATTAGAATACTTAAATAAGTATATTATCATAGGTTTTGTAATTAAAAACTTTTAGTTTAATTTTTAATTAAATATTATTAGAATTTTTTGCTGTTAATTTAATAAAATAAATTAATAATTTTTAATTTTACAAAATTATTAAGTTTTTTATTGTTTTGTAATACGATTATTATCTGATGAAAGTTTGTGCGAATTATTAGAACTCAAAGTAAGCCAAAATTTCGAGATACTATAAAGAGAAGAGTTCAAAGTAATTATTGTAAATTATGATTTTTAATAGTTTGTTGAAAGAATTGGGTTTCTTTCTTGGTTTTTCCTAATTTCGAAAATAAATGCTAATTGATCATTATTTTTTTCAGCAAAATTTTTATTGGGATCGACTAACTTTTATTCTTTATCTTAACATATTAACATAAAATAATGTCAAAAATTGTTTTAGGATTTAAAATTAAGTGTTTGAAGAAAATAATTACAATAATGAAGCTAATTTAAAAAAAATCTTCAAATTGTCAATATTGAAACACTAGTGGCTTTTTTAGAAATAAATATTTGGTTCAGAATTTAAAAGGTCAGAACTTAAATGTTAAGATTCAGTCAAGGAATTAAGAGTTCCTGGAGTGAAATCTTAAAATAAATGAGTTTAAATACTAAAAGTTACTTTTTAGCTTGAAATTAATTTTAAATAATTAAGCAGAAAAGCAATTAAATAATGCTAATTTGTATATAATTTTTAATATAATAAATTTCAAATCAAATAACATAACCAATACAAATATAACAGAATTAAAATTCCAAAACTTTTAAAATACTTAGAAATTACAAAAGTCAAGCGATGAACACCTGAGATAAGTAAAAAGAAAATGCGACTTTCTTCGAATCACCCTATGAAAAATTCAAGTACTTCATGCTAACAAAGATCTAAACAACTGCTATAACAAATAATCATTTGTTAAATCAGTTGTAGTCATACTAAATTAAAAAAAATCATAATTAATATTTCATTAATTTAAATTTTTATGACAATTTTTTATTTTGTATAAAATATAATGGAAAATTTTTTATTTAATTTCTTTTTCAATTGGTCTCTTCTTTTATTTTCATTTTTTTTTTTTAGTTTTGTATTTTAATGACCCGGATTTAACTGATATTTACCTACCAATACAATATTCATTACTACATAGAATAGTAACAGTGGAATTAAGAAAAAGAAAAATAAACAAAAAAAAACAAAAAAAAAAAGAATGCTGTAAATAATATGCAGAAATAAGTACATTAAAGTTATGTTATTCATATCTTTGCAGCTTTATTGTAATTGTGCTTACTTTAAATTCATTAGCATTTCTTTTTTTAAAACAAGGTGTCCTGGAAGTTATTAAAACATTTAAGCAGTGGTTATTAAAAAATTTATTTAGAATATATGTAATTAATTTATTTAATAAAATTCGAGTCAAATATTAATGTTTAATTCAATCATCGAGTTTGGATTGTGTGAATATTTTGACTTGTACAGATATGTGATCTTTTGATTATTTTGTGCCGATCAATTTTGTTCTTGTTCTTTTTATTTTTTAGTATTTAGATCGAAATTTAATTTGATTATCAGATTATAAATAATCGTTTTAATTGAGTACTTATTTATTAATTTATTATTTTTAGGTTAACTCGTCTGTCTATATGTACATGTTGGAACAGCGGTGAAATATTATATTTTTTTTTAATATTAGAACTGATCAAATTAATTCCGACCACGTACAATTTAAATATGACTTAGTACTAGGCCTTATAAGATGTAAAAACGTCTTAAATTTTCAATAGGTATAATTCTATTTGTTATATATTGTAATAATTTTCTATTGGATTAGGTGTAAGATATCCCTGAAACTGTGAGTTATATTATTTAATTAAATTATTTATTTATATTTTAATGTATTTTTTTTTATTAAAGGTAAATAATTATTTATTATCGTCTAAGCCATTAATTTGAACCAAATGGGGAATTGTAGCTGAATCGAGTTGAAAACCAGATAAAAGTTTTTTTCATTTTCACTGGGATTTGAACCTGGTCTTTCGTATTAATGGTCGGCACTCTAACCACTGCGCCACTTTCTTTAGATTAATAATACATAATATGAATGATAATGTAATATTTTAAAACTATCGATTACGGAGGCCATTATAGGTTTGGACACTAATATTAGATTATGCAAATACTTTTTATTATATATATTTAATTATATTATACAGTTATTATATTTGGTTGTAAAGGATCGAAACCTTACATTAAGTGAGTTTTTCAATTACAATAAGTTAAGTATTGCTTTCATCAGTTCCATTATTTTATAGTTAAGTGTTGTAATTTGCCCAGGCAAGAAGGATCCTATGATAATTGAAATACAATTCTATGGGATTATCAAACATTGCTCTGGCAACTGAACTCAAAAAGATTGCCCCAGCGCCCAATTCGAAATTTAATTTATGCCCAATGAATTAAAAACTTTTAGGAATCACTTTAAGATAAGGAATCTGTTAAATTTTTCCCTTTTGTCTTTTAAGAAACCTATTCCTAATATTCTAAAACTGACTATTATAAACTTTAATAATATGAGTGATAGAAGTGTTTAAATTTTCAATCCAGTTTTAAATACTCTTTGATATAATCACGAATTTCTGTTATACATTTTTTTTTTAAGTCAAAGTAAATTCCATATTCTGCGTTTTTTATTTCCTGAAACTGGGTTCAAAGAAAATCAAATTATTTAAACGGTAAACTGAAGAATTTTTTCATATTTTTTACTTTCTTATTTTTTTTTTTTTTTTAGAAAATTTATGTGCTTTAATTTTTAATATTGAAACTCTTCTTTTCACTATTTTTATATAAAAAAATAACATTAAATGGTTAAAAAAATATAACAACTGCAAAAAGTATTTTTATATGGAAAATTTGTGGACCACTGGGGCAATACTTTATACCGGTAGTATAAATTTATAAAAGTAAAACATTATGCTATATAATAATAAACTATTTTCTATTTTTTTGTATTTCTATACTATTATTATTGAATGTTCATTATATGCTTAGAGTTTAATATATGTCTGAATATTTGAAAAGTATCTATAGAATACATGATTGCAAGTAATTTAAAAAATAAAAATGTCTTCAATGCAATATTATATGATTTGATATATATTGTATTATTAGCATATAACATGATTACTTTAGAATAATTTCTAATCGTTTTCTTTTTTAATGGAATCTATTTTCTATATATATATATATATATATAAACCAGCAGATATGTCTTAAGATATCCATATTTGTAATTTAATATTAAATCCATATTGAACATAAATATATATGTATTTATCTATAGATATTTTTATCAATTTGTTTATATGATAACCAGTTTCGACTTGAAGTTGTTGTTTTTATTGATATGGAAACAAAAACCAGATAAAATTGAATACTGCGACAACTGCAGAGCAGACGACAATGTTTTAAAATGCAAAAAAAAAATAAAAAAATAAATAAGAAAAGTGTTATTGGACTTTTTTCAGGTGATAGTGAAAACTTTTTCCTCTTGAGGGCAGAAAAACACCATTGCAGAAGAAAAACAAGAATAACAATAACAAAATAATAAAAAAAAAAAAAACTTCACCTTGATATCATTTTAAAGATGAAAATAAAACCAAACCATGTTTATCCAGGTTTGGTTCATATTTAGTATGTCTCTTAAATTCAATTATTTTTTTTTTTTTTTCTGTTATTTATTTTCATATTTCATGCAATTTTCACAGTAGCTGTGTTTTTTTTTAGTTTGGAACTGTTGAACCTGTTGTTACCATTGTAATATGACAAGACAAACCAGACTTAAAAAAAAAAAAGTTGCTAGCAACAATAAACAGGAGACAACAAAAACAAATTAAAATGTGATAAAGAATATGTATATGAAATAATTTTTTTTTAAAAGAAGTGAAATCGGCAATGGACTTATGAATATCGTTTATTTTCTATATTTTTATATGTATGTACTTATAATATATATTATATTAGGTATATATATAAATAAATGTATATTAATATTTATGTTTATAATTAATTTGACATTTTTTTTTTCTAAAGCACTTTGAAATAAATATAAAAAAAAAAAAAGTATTTTAGGTTATACATAACGCTGTATCCGGTGCGTTATTTGATAGTTTTATTATAATTTTGTAAAAAAAAATATATATATAACTTAAGATATTAGAAATTATATTAGTTTTTCATTAATAATCAATTAATTTTCTAATTCTAAATAGTTTAAAAAATTTAAAAAAAAGTGAGTGTTATTAATATTAGAAAAAAAAAACTTGTAACATTTGTTTAATCAGGTCTTGATTGAATTTTATTTCTTTTGCAGCAATAGTTAATTTTATTTATTGATTTATTATTTTTAGTACTAGACAATAGTAAATATTGCCTGATAATATTAATCTTTTGTCGATTTGACATTTGGATTTATTAAATAAACACTATATTTTTAACAGGGTTTGAACCCGAGACTTTTGACTTGAAAAGCCGCCACTTTATCACAGAGCTATCGGTCAGATGTCAATAGTTAAAATAATTTGTCTATATAAAATCTAGAGATGTTTTTAGAATATATTTCAAGAATTATTTATTCACTTATTAAAGCAATGAAAGTGGCTTTAGATAAAAATTGTCAGTTTAATTTTATACATATAATAGAAATTTAAATTTCTAACAACAATTTTCTTTATTTTTTTTTAGTATGAGCAAGACCCAGCGATGTTATGGTCCCTTTTTGTACAGTTCAATTTAATCAAGAAGGATAATTTACAAACAAATGAATAACATACATAGAAAAAACTTTAAAGATATAACACAATAAATATGATTAATCGTCATTGATGAAAAAATAAAGCCAATAATGACGCAAAGATCACAGTGGTTAACGGAGTGATAGAACGTGTAATTAGTTTTAAATACCTCGGCTCCTTACATTAAGACTGGAGTTCTGATAAGGAGTTCATAAAATCGAATGCAGAATAGAAATGGCTAAAAAGCTTTTTATAAGTACTGAAAAATATTAAATAATCGTGATGTCAACATTAACTTAAGATTACAATTCCATAAATGTTTCGTCTGGTCAGTTTTATTATATGGTGTAGAGGCCTGGACACTCAATGTGGCTATGATAAAAAAAATTGGAAGCATTTTTGATGTGGATTTATGTTAAAGCTATCAGATTACGTATTTAATATGGAAGTTCTACAGAGGCTGCAGAAAGAAAGAGAATTAATAATAATTAAAAAACGAAAAGTATAGCCTATTTTGGCCATATAATGCGAGGAACAAAATATGAATTAGTGGAGCTTTTTGTCGAAGAATAAAACGAATAAATATAGCTAGAACAATAGGTATGTTCAAGAGACATTAATCCATGCCGCAGTTGTGGTCTGAAAGAGAATGGTGCTAGGATTAGAAGAATAACACTTCATGGTTGCCATGACGATAACGATCCAAGCGATCTGGTACCTAACCCAACCTGCAATGGAAAGGTTTCTGAACACTTCGAAAAGGATCTGATATATCATGAGAGATGGATTAAATTTCTTAATAATATCACAGTATTCAATACTAAACCATAATTTAAAAATATGTAATTTTTGATTAAAATCCTCATAATTAAATAATTTTAGCTTTTAAAGATCATTTAGTTATTAAAAAATTGTAGTAGTTAATTAAAAAATTACATATATATATTTTTTGTTTCTTTTCTAAGTATTTTATACCAATCAATTTCTAATATCCTAATAGAGAAATTTTAATTTGGATTTAATTTTATTATTTATTAAAAAAAACTTTTGAGATATAATCGATTTTTATTTTATGTCAATCAAACAATAACTTTTAATGGACATATTGAATTAATTTCATCACATATTGCAAATTATTTTTAATATATACTGTAACTATTTGCAATATGGTATTTCCAAATACGTTTAAAAAAATCAAATTAAATAATTTTCTTTTTTTTTTTTTTTTATATTTTAAATCTCAATACTTTCACTAATTCTAAAACCACAAACTAAACTACTATAATTTTTCTATTTAATTTTATATAAAATATTTTTTAAATAAATATTTGAAAAAAAAAAATTTGTATCTTAAGATAAAAATTGTGTTGTACCGCCACAGTATTAGGATCAGTGCGTACATTATAAAAACGTTTATATTATATATTGTATCTTGTGTATAGGTAGATTCATTATTCTAAAGACTTGGCAAACAACCCAACATATATTTGAAATTACCTTGGAATTTCATGATGAGCACGATTTTAATTGAAATTTTTATGGTGAACACCATTTTCATACCAATTATAAAAGAATGTATTTAAAAAATAAATATATATATATGAAAAAATGTTACGTTTATGCAAATAAGAAACTGAATAATCGCATTTAACATAGTTTTTTTTTTTTTTTTTCGAATTTGTTTATTTTCTTTAAGAATTAGTTACCAAAGAAAATCAAGAGGAATTAGAGGTAGAAATTGTTTTTAAGAAGAATATATACTCGTAGAATAAAATGTTAAATTAGAGTTAAGTTAAAGTACATTGAACTTAATGTAAGAAAAAAAAAATAGCATTTCAATGATTTTACAGTCTTTAATTTTTAAAAAGTTTTTATTTTAGAAGAAGATACTATTTTTTAATTAAATACAATTATGTTTAATTAGTTTTGGTATGTGAATATTTTGTTACTATAAGTTTATTGCACCTTAGTTAAGAGTTAATAATGAAATGAAATACTGTATGATTTATTCTATTAGAATGTAAATTTTATTATAGCTGTCAGTTCGAAAATATCTTCCTCAGTAAAATTATATTGCATAATCATAAACTTCTCCAATTATTACGTTAAAAAATGTAAGGTTAACCTTCATGAACATAACGTACGTATGTATTGGCTAATAATTTAATTAGTTTTTGAAATATTTTAATTTTTTTAAGTACTGGGCACTTAATAATTTAAGCCAAATTTTGGAGGCTCGTATTAATTTAATGAATAATCACAAAACCAATTAAAAGTTATATTATAACTATATCCTATTTAAACTCCAAGCTTCCCCTAATCCTTAATACGAAAAGGAACCAAGTTTTTTAAAATATATATATATACATATAAATTTTTTAAGACATCTTCTGTATCTTCCGTACATTCATAAGATGTCTTCTGTATTCCTCGAATATTGAGATCTCATTTTTAGAATAATATATTTTATATATTGAATTCGTTTTTGTAGTATTCAACAGAATTTTATAATAATTTTGATTTGAATTATTATAATTCACTATTTTGCATACAATCTTAACCAATTTTTCAAAAAAAATTTATTTAAAATTTAAAAGTTTACAAAAAATTATGGAAATAATTAATAATTTTAAAAAGATAATGGCATATTAAACTATAATAAATTCCTAATGTAAAATAAAATCTTAGTTTCACATCATTTTATGTTGTACTTATTTAGAAAACTACTAACTATATAATTACGAAGAAATTTAAATCCTATTAATATGATCGATTATTATTTGAATATATAATTGTTTCCTTTAATAAATATTTATTTATTAAAATAAAATTGTAATATAATTTAAAAAATCCGAAATGAATAAAATTCCGAAGCGGATGTAATCAATTTTCTGGTAACTCTAGTAATGTATAATATTGTATTATATTAAGTTTTTAATTTTAATCTATATTATTAAAACTTATTTAATCCTTAATAGACCAGAAATTAATCTGTTTTTCATTGAATAGCCCATAGCTAACAAAAATACAAGCCATGATTAAAATTAATTTTAATTATTGATTTACAGATGGATTTAATTAATATATACTTAATTCCTAATAATTTAATTGCTCATAAGTTTATCTTAAAACATTAAAACAATATTATTTAAACTTATTTAATCCTTTAATTGTCTTTCAAAAGTTTCAAGTCTTTCATTCAGTAATCCATTGCTAACAATAATGCAAGCCATTACAGGGAATAAGTTAAAATTATTTTTAATAACTGATTGTTAAATTAATTTACTTAATTTATTATTTGATCCAAAATAATTTAATTTGTGATAAATTTATAATAAAAATTTAAAACTATATTATTTAAACTTATTTAATCCTTTAATAGCCCCATGACTAACGAAAACACAAGCCATGACAGGTTAAAATTTATTTATAATTAAGTACTCATTGATAGATTGATTTAATTGGCTATAACTTTATAAATTAAATATTAAAACTATATTATATTAATTAAATAAATTAAGAAAGTTTAATTTTAAAGAACTTTTATTTCTTATATTTTATTTTGAAAACTTACCTGCATATTTGTTTTTTTCCTTTTTAAATAATTAATATTTTTAGTAGTAAAATTTTCTAAATTTATCTAATATCTAAGAAATGAAAAAAATATATATATATTAACTTTAAATAATTCTCCAATTTATTTAAATTTTAAATATTTATGTATTTTCTTTCAAAATTAATTTCAATAAAAGTTTCAACTTCTTTTCAAGGAATTTTTTTTTAAATTAAAACCAAATGTTTCAAATCTAGTTCTAAAAAAAAAAAAAAAACTTATTTTGGTTTTTCCTTTTGAATATTTTCTTAATTTCACCGTTTGTTCTTTTTTATATTTTTTCTTTTCAACACTTAAGAAGTGAAAATTTATTATGAAAAATTATTTAAAAAATGTGGAAAAAAAAAAAAAAACTTAAAAAATAAATATAAATAAAATATAAAAACTAACAACAAAATGAGAAGACAACCACAAAATAAAACCACGGTTTAAAATATTTTTTTTTTAACGATTTTTAAATACAATTTGATAGTTTTATTTTTTAATACCATCCGTTACGGTAAACTATAAGCAACTGATTTGTAAAGTAATTGGTATAGTCAGTTTATAGTTGGCCCCAAAATAATTTTACCCCATTCCAATTCGCATCAAATATTATTTTTTTTTAAATTTTTTTCTTCTGTTTTTTTTTTTATTTCAATTTGCTTTTTGTTTTAAAACTAACAATTCGTTGTTGTTGTTATAGTTAGTTTTGTTTTTCATTGATTATAATGATGATGATAATTTGATGATAAATTGATGATCATAACAATGCAATGTTTGTAGTCTTGTATTGGATGCTCTTCTAACATAACATTCATACAATATCATACATTTATACATATAAATATGAATATAAAATAATATAAGTATGTACATATTATAATAAATATACGTTTTAACATTTATAATATATGTAGTACAGGGTGGCGCAAAACGACCTATATGGTTTGAATGTTTAATAACTTTTTTATTTAATGGTTAATTATTATTATTATTTTCTTGTTATACAGTATATTAATGGGGAATATTTTTAGCTTAAGTATGAAAAATTATATACCGCAAAGGGTGACCATTTTTGGCTTCGCACATTCGTGCTCTTTCCGTAATTCCGCAATAATGCGTTGGCCAAAGAGCTCCAATTGTGTCCCTTGCAGTGTGGGAACCATCTTGTTGGAACCACAACTGTGGATGGTTTTCTACAGCTGGCCAGAAAAAATCATCGTTCGATATTCATCACCAGTAATCGTAACTGAGGCGCCATGTGCATTTTCAAAGAAATATGGACCAATGATCCTTTCAGACAATACACCGCACCAAACAGTACACTTAAGTGGGTGTAATTGTTGCTGATGAACTGTTTTTGGGTTCTCCGTAGCCCATATCCTGGAATTTTACTTTTTTACGAAACCATTCAATTGGAAATCGGCTTCATCGCTCATTATCAAATTAAAATTTTAAAATTAAATTCAACATTAGATTTTCAAAATAAAATTCAACAATTGTTGATCGCTGTTCTGTTGTGTACTGTTCCATATCCAATTCCCCAAGTTTTCTTCACAAAATTCTGAAATAAAAATAAAAAGTATAAATAAATTTAAAAAGTGATTAAACATTCAAACCATATCGGTTGTTTTGCGCCACCCTGTATATGTATTGTTTTATAACATTTATTCAGGTATAGTATATGTACATTCTGTTAAAGTACAAACACCTGTAAAAAAGAAAATAGAAATAACACTGTAAGGTGATATGGATGTTGATTTTGGTTCAAAAATAAAAAGAAAAATAAAAATTTAAAAAAAAATTTTCTTATATACGACTATACGTGTATAAAAAGAAGTAAAAGTTAAAAAAGAGTTTTGGAAAAATATGGTGAATATATTGAAGAATCAAACTTTCCAAAAAGACTATTTTTGGTTGTGATGCTGTTTTATCTCTTTACAGGCTATGTTTGACATTCCAATTTATCCTATATAATACGCAAGTATTTATATTTATGCAATTAGTATATAGGTTTATATAGCTGATTATATTTAATACAGAGTATGAACATTTAATATGTTGCAATAGAGATTTTATACTAACTATGTATAATATATTACTTTGAAATTGCTTAAATATATGTAATAAATTTTTAATGTTAAAAATGTTACAAAAATTGTTGATTAATAGATCACAAATCACAATATACAGAAACGCTTGAGTTTATAACTTTTTAGAAGATTTAATTAAAATAAATAAAATTAGGAGACTTAAATCATTAATTTAACTTTAGTTAAGTAATTCCCTAATGGTTAAGTGATTCATTATTTACAAAACTAAGAGTCCCAATTATAATTAAAAACTTTTGTAATTATGGAAAATTTTATGGAAAATCTGGTGTTTCTTCAAAAAACTAAATAATTACTCTGCCAAGTTGAAAATACAAAAATAATTTAATTTAGAATAAATTTTACAGATATGCTTAATTATAGAATATAATTTGTTTGACCAATAGCTGGTGATTAAAGTTAGTGCATGTGGTAAATTAGATTTGAATAGAGAAGTTTCCTGATGTTAATTTTTAATGAAAGTTAAGTTATTAACAATTTTATATGTTGTAATACAGTTAACCTTCATATGATGCGGTGCATGTGTGATTGGACATTTTTAAAAGAGAAACTTATGCAATTATATTGCATTAAAAATGTTTATGGGTCGTTATTGTAGAATCTTTTAGATCTTGATTTTGATCTTATATCAAATGTGCTTTTTGGTTGTCTTTAACTTTCTGTACAGTAACTGTCATTTTGATTGAAGTAATTACTCAACATTTGACACTTGTGACATATATTTTCTTTGGAACTGCTCCTATACTTCATCACTGCTTTGTTACCTATATATGTGCTAAACAATGCAATCTTATGTATCCTTAACAAACCAAATTCATTTTTCAAGCTTACGTTAAGGTTGAGTGTGATCATAGACGCCTATGAACTGAAATACAATAAAATACAAGAACCGAATTTTATTAGGATAACCTGTCTTTAATACTAAATGGTAATTTTTGTAAAATCAATTCACAGACACGAAGTTTAAAAATTAACATTTAAAAAAAATTATTTGATGTTAATGTTATTATGAAATTACACTTCTTTTAATTTACGTAAGTACACCTAATTGTAATGAAGCATATAAAAGCGTGTAGGTGGTTATATATTAGGGATGTATATAAAAGCCTATTGTCTACTGTGGTAATTAATAAAATAATAATATATTGAATTAGGTGTGATCATGGTATAGTTAAGGATGGTACAATATATATAATCTGCAAAGCATATGTATATATATCCTATACAAATGTAATTAATTCGATTGATGATTTACAGAACAATCGAATTTATTCAGATTTGAATAAGTGTATACCATGTTGCGGCAGGTACTATTAAATAGAAATATGAATACATTATATATAGGATTTATTATTATACATAGTATATATGCGATTAGTTTTTGGATTTACACTTTCTATACATGTTAAATTTCATATGATGATGATATAATTTGTTTCCTTAATTTTACTTTATTTTTTTTTATTAGCTGAAAAGTATGTATTATACACACATGAATGAAATTAAAATTATTTTTATTATTTAAGTTGAATATTAAAAAATATCATGTTTTTATTTTTTTTTTTTTTTATAATATAAATTATTCCAATGTTGGTGAAGATGTAGAAGAACATGAATCATAAAAAAACTTCAATATATAAGATCTGATCAAAAACCTTGAATTAAAATGATTTTCCGAAATTATTTCACTTCCTTTACATTAAAAATTTAACAATTAAACTAGATTTTGACCTTCAAAAATAATGTATAAGGTACACTAGAGGTCCTCTTTTATTTTTAACTTATTGTATAGTGATTAGTTGTTCTCTGTGCCCATGTTTTTAGTTTTCTATAGAGTTGGTTAAAATCTTTGGTAAATGAATCTTGAAACGCAGGCTTTTCAAGGCAGTCTTTTAGACATCGTTTACTTAAGTGAAACCAACTTCCCAGTCAACATAAACTCCACTTTAAAGGATCAAACTGTTTCAATTTATAGAGCAAATTTTTAAATACTTTACCATGACATATATGAATTAACGGATCCTACAATTTTTTCACTGGTAGTTCCTTACGTTTAGAGTTATACATATATTAAAGATTAGGTCTAAAGATCAGGTCTAAAGATAACTTCAATAACTCGCTGTATGTAATATTAACTGTAATATTAAAAATTTATTGTTCGAAGCTGGAAAATCCGATAACAGAACTAAAAAAATCTAGATGAACATTTTTGGATGTTTGGAATCAGTCGGATGCGTTGTGTAGTTAGTTAGCGCATAATGTAAGATTTTTATATTTAGCATTATCAAAGGCAACATTTTTAAAAATCATTGCAAACTATCGTATATCTTCAAAAATTTATGATGCTTGCAGACTTAAATGTGAATAGAAAATTTTCATTTAATTTTTTCAATGGAAATTTTATTAATTTTTAATAACATTTACTAAAACAATTTTCGCCAATTTTCAAGTAGATAACGATTGACCTTAAAAGTATCCGCAATTTAAATACCAAAATTGAAAAAGAGAACCAAGTTCAATCAAAAATATATACAAAATTTTCACTTTTAAAATAAAAGAATGTTGGATGTTGCATATTATATTGTTGAATCAAACAAACATGTTTTCACATGTAAATGTTATTTCGATCCAACCAAGAAATCCCATAAATCAAACATAAGATAACTTAATGGTTTCTAGTATAGTAATGCAGTGTTACATATGGTGCTACTTATACAGAAGTTTCATAGTTAATTCATTTCTTTAGAAAATTATTTTTATTTTTTAATTCGTTTTTTTTTTTGTTTTATTTCGCCTTTAGAGGTCAGCTTTTAGCGATTCAAGAGCGTAAAACGGAAGCTCTAAAAAATACACAACATAATTTTGTTTTTGTTTTTCTTTTTTGTTTCTTTGGTTGGTCAATGGCCATTGCACAATAAGACTACTGACTTTTTTTTTAAAATATTAAAAGTAAATAAAAAAGTAAAATAAAATTTATTAAAAAAAAAAATGTAATAATAAAATAAAATTGAAACAAAATAAAACAGAAAAACATGAATAAGAAAGCAAACGTTAATGATAACATAATTAATATATGTTTAATTTATCGGGAAAGAAATTTATTAACTACATACAATATGTATTTTATTATGCGGGTTCAGTAGTTATGTGGAGTTGTAGGTGCCAAAAATTTTTATAAAATGACAAAAAACAAATTGAATTCAAAAACGAGGTATAAAATGAAATAAATAAAAAAATCGAGTTTTTGAAAAAGCACATTTTCAAAATTAAACAATTACCCCTAATACAGGGTAGCGCAAAACGACCGATATGATTTGAATGTTTAATAACTTTTTTATTTAATGGTTAATTATTATTATTATTTTCTTGTTATACAGTATATTAATGGGGAATATTTTTAGCTTAAGTATGAAAAATTAGATCCCGCAAGTGGTGACAATTTTCGGATTCGCACAGTCGTGTTCTTTCCAGTACATTTTCCATAACTTTTCGTAATTTTTGATCGCTGTTCTGTTGTGTACTGTTCCATTTCCAATTCCACAAGTTTTCTTCACAAAATTCTGAAATAAAAATAAAAAAATAAATAAATTTAAAAAGTTATTAAGCATTCAAATCTTATCGGTCGTTTTGCGCCACCCCGTACTTAAATTTGTGTACTGTTGTATAAAATACATTACTTTAAGCTAGAACACTTCTAGAACTTTTCTTGGAATTATATATTTTAAACAAAAATTGTAAACAATTGAGAATGAGAAAATAAAACCCTTTATAATTAAAAAGAAAACTGTTACCCTAAATTAAAATTGTGAATTGAAACTTAATTTTCTGTATATCATGTACTCCAAAATATTTTTGACATTTATTAAATTTACAATGTGTTTTTAAAAATTCGGATTTTCAATTTGACTTCTTACAGTTTCTGAACAGGGAGCCATACTGAAAAGTTTAGCTCCTAAACGGGGAGTCATACTGAAAAGTTTGTTTAAAAGAATCATACTCCTTTCAAAAGTTCCTAACTTAAACCGTTTGCGAGACATACAGGGTCAAGAATTTTGCTTTGCATAACGGTAAGTTAAAGCACCGTATGGCAACTACATTTTTTTAAACATATATGTATTTATAAAAGTTATAACAGCTAAGATTTGGCGTTTCCAAATTGGAAATATTCCTTATAGAACTTTTGTTATGACAATTAAAATATGGGGTTCTTCGGACTGTTCTAAACTGTAATTTCGAGAGGGGTTGGGCTACAGAATAAAGATTTTCCATGAATTATTTTTTTTGCAATATCATACCGTGGTTAAAATTTTTTTTCTCTATTTCTAACGGTGTAAAAGTTTACGTAAACATACGGCCGGACAGACAACGACAGACAGACACATTTTTTTTTAAATTTTTTTGAAATTATGCTAAAAATTTGTAATTTGTGTGAAAGTATAAAATATAATTAGCGAAATGACGGGTGCAAAAAGCTATAACAAGAGTAATTTAAACAATTTTTTAATGTTAATTTTTCTTATACCTTTTTTAATTTTGGGATAGTTAACGAGTACATTACAATTCTTCTGAGTTGTAAGTCATAGAAAAGATTACAATTCTTCGTAAATTATAGGAAAAATTTCAAATGTCGTCTTAAATGACATCGTCGTCATCGCCGTCGTCGTGGGAAAAGAAAATTTTAATGATCTTTTAATATTAAGATCTTTTCTTGGGTTTCGTTCTTGAAAGTTTATTCTCATATCTCAGTTATTATTAAAAATAATAAATAGCTGCATGATTTTTTTTTAATTTAATACTGTTGTTAAATTTTTTGAAATTTAGTAAGCAGAGATTACTCATTTCTATTAATTAAGGTTTATATGGGTCAAGTATTTGATTCCGTTTTTTTTTTTTAATAATGTAAATTTTGAAACATGTATAGATAATTATTTTAACTTAAAATTCTTTAAAGAAAGTTCTAATTTGTTTACAAAATATTTAATTGAGGTTATGTTAGTAGATGCTCTTTGATTAAAATATGATCAGTGACGGGATAACAATTTATTTGAATTTTATGTGACATTAAATAAAAATTGAATCATTACATTAGTAAAAAATATATATATAATTGGGATTGAATTATTTTTTAATATAAGGGTACATAGTATATACAATTAAGATAAATTAGCTCTAGAGGAATGTGAATTTGCCGACAATTTTAAAATGAAACTTAAATTCTAATTGTGTCTCACTTCATAGAGAGTATAGAGAAAGATAAGTCTTTTCTAAATACAATTAAGCAATATTAAACTATATTCCATTAAAATAAATAATTGCATTTTAAAAATTTAGAAGATTAAATACTGACTATTCTTAAGAAGCTTAGGTTCTATTTAATTGAAGCACTTAAAAATATAATTAGTTTTGATAAAAGCTATAGAACGTTCCAAAATTTAAAAGTATATTCAGAAAAAAAGATAAATAATTAAAAAGTTTTTCGTCCCTGTTACACCACTTTACTCTTAAGTAGATTGAAGTATTAAAAAAATTTTTTTGTGAGTTATAAGAATCAATCAAAATTTAAACTTGGGAAAAATCGAGATGTATACAACAAAATTTTTAAAAATTTCAGTTTCTATACAATAAATTCTCTTCAAAAATTTTTTTAAACTTGTTTTAGTTTCCTTTCTTTATGCCATCATTTTTCTTTCATTAATTGTTTGATTAGTTTGAAATTGCATCGAAAATAATGCATTTTTAAAATCGTGCTTTTATTCCATAGGAAAACTTCCTTAAGAAAACCGAGTAATTCCCTTTAATGACAATAATTTCTGATTTTAAAAATTTTAATTGAACCTTTCTACTTATATAACAAAATCTGAAAATTTTGCTAAAATTTTTTAAATCAAAAAATCTAATGGAAAAAATTTTACAAATTACTAAAGTAAAAGCCCTTATATTCAGGAAATTAAAATTCTAATTTTAAAAAATCACGTTGCGTTGAAAAATTGAATTGCAATATTTTTGAAAAATTTTAAGTATTCGAATATTAAAGAAATGAAAATTATTGTAAATAACCTTATATAAAGGTATAAACTATAAAATACATAATATATATATATATATATATAGTACATAACATTATATGAAAACCTTTAAAGTGTCAATATTTTGAGTCCTAAAAATGTATATTATGACTTTTAACGAATAAAACAAGTTGGAAAGAATACCTTAAAAAGCATTACTAAATAAAAATTTAGCAATGAAAATTGCATTCCATCACAATGATCATTAATTAAACCTTCAAATAACCTTAAATTATTTGACATTTGTATATAAGTATATATCTTTATAGTATTTATATTGGAAAAGTTTAAAAACTTATGGAAATTAATATACCATCAGTAAATAAGGAAGAAAATATTTGTGAACACATCATAATAATGATATTTTTTAAATAAGTAATTGATCAATTGAAATTTTTTTAGGGAGTGGGTCATAATTCTGTGCGCAAAAATCATACCTGCGACAAAATCTTGCTTTTTTTTTTGCATTATACAATTGTTCATGAACAAAATTTTATAAAATATTTTAAAAGGAAAATCGATTTTTGCTTAATTTTTAATGGATGTGTAAATAAATTGTTAAGGAAGAGTTTAGAGTTAGATTCAAAAGTAAGGCGATTCTCCTTTTACAGAATAAGTACATGTATATATATTTATTTTTCAACTGCACATTCCACCCTTAACAACTTTAACAAAGTGACATTTCGCAATTATCAGGGTTATTCGTATTTTACAGGATGATTGTGCATTAGCAGGGTTTCTAAAGTTGGGTTCAAAAGCAGCTATTTTTCCAGAATATCTTTTATATAAGTATATATGATATTCTGAATTAGTTGGAATTAATTTAATGAAATTTTTTGCATCAAATAGGTATGCACATTTGATTCTTTTGATTTTAATATTGGATACGAATTTAGCTTTAATAATTAAATAAGTTGGACTTCTAGTATAGATTTAATCCTTATAGAATTTGGAAAAGATTTTTTCGCATAAGATTTTGACATAAAAGATAATGTTGTAAACCCATTTTTTTTTCTGCCAAACTAAAAGGCGATGCAAACAATACTATAAAGTTATCCAATAATTGCAAAGAAATATCAAAGGAAAAGAAGAAAGTTCAATGATTTACAATTAAACAATAAAAAAATCATAACTTGGTGTTGTTGTATCCCTATATACAAAAATTGTATATTGTGGAGGAGGAAAATTTTATGATTTATGAATTTTCAATATTTTATTCTCATCAGTCATCACCATTTAATGATAAGTGAGGAATTAAGGAGAAAACAATTTTGATTTAATTTTATTATTTATTTTATTTTTGTATTCATATTAAATTAACGATATTTCATGATGAAATAATTTTAATTCGTTTTTATTTTAGATGATTATTAATTTTTTATTGTTAAAAATTTAAAAATTGTAAGAAATTCATATGAAATTAACTTAAACTTTATTTTGCCATGGCGTGAATTAGTAATTAATATAAATATTATTAATTATGAGTGCCTCAAAATGCAATTGCAAAAAAAAAGGAAACGAACCTTTTATTTAAAACATTGTTTGAAATCAAAAATAAAGCAATGAACTGCAAGTTTGACAAAAAAAAAAGTTTTTTGAAAAATCATAACTATAACAATTTATAAGCAATCGAAACTCCACTCCATTTATTATAGATTTTCACTCCATTATTTAAATAATAAAAAAATATTGAGTACATATTACCAGACCAATGACCATCCGATTTCGATCAATTTTTTTTTTAAAGATAGATATTCAAAATGAGTGCACGCCATTCAAAATATTTTTTTGAAATTTTTCAGGTTTAATTCATAATTTTCCAATTTGCATTTTCAGCTATGTAAAAATATATACTTTGTACTCGAATGTCGAAGTGAAGGCACATATTTCTTATAATTAAGCCACAAAAGCTTTACTTTTTTATAAAGTCTTTTTTTTCGGTGCAGGTTCGTTGATCTATATATCGAGATTGTAGAAACCTTATATTTTTTTAATAATTTTGAACATCTTTTAAAGGTCATTGTAAAATAAATAGGATTCTTGTAAATCATTTTGATGAATCATGTCTTTTAAATAAATTTTATATCGAAAATGAATAAAGAAAGTAATATAAAACTTTTATAAGCTGTTCATTAGCGTGATATAATAGAAAATCAAAATGAAGGAAATGCTTAATTCATTGTAAATTTAACTGGAATTAATTAATTAAAATTAGTCATGTCAATTTAAATTAATATTATAATTATACCGAAATGAAAATCAATAAAGTGGATACCGAGTGTGTTGGAAATACTTGTAATGAGCTTTTGTTTTTTTTGTCCCAAAGAGGGGCACTCTTGGGAGCATATAATATCTACTAGGCATCTCCTTCTTACTCTATTCGGAGCAGTTATTTTGGCTTCATCCCATTTTTTTCTAGTTGAGTTCAGTTCTTCCAATATCGTTCACCTCCAGGTGTTATTGGAGCGGCTTCGTCTTAGGGTTCCATGTGGGTTGCAGTCTAGTGCTCCCTTGCTATGCTTTCTTGCGGCTTTCTAAGTGTGTGATCTGTCGATCTCCACTTTTTTATTTTGATCTCTAGTGCAATCGGTTCTACTTTGGCAAGCTTCCATAGGTCATTGTTACTTTTTGTATTAGGCCAGTATACCCTGCATATGATTCTTAGACACTTGTTAATGAACACCTGTAGTTTCTATGTGATATTATTCGTAACTAACCAGATTTAACTTCCATTGCAATGTCTACAGAAGAGCTATATTAAAATAAAAATTTTATAAGTATACTATTCTTTACTAAAAAACTTACATACTTATGATGCTGCACTTCAGAAGGAGATACTGATCTTTAAGAAATATATAAGTCAACAATATATGCTCGATCTGTAATTTTAGAGGTTTAGTATCAAATCTCATTAAAAGCAAAAATGTACAATTCTTGGCATGACACTAAAAATATTAATAAATATTTAAATTCAATATATATTACCCACAGACACAGAAAAATCTTTTATAACTCAAATTTAATATTATTACATATATAAAATATATAACCAATAGAATGGATTGGAATCTAACACAGTCTCACGCAATAATTGTACACGTAATTCTCTAATTAGTTCCGATGGTATAAATCCATTTGTTTGTTATCCTTAAACAGTCAAAGAAATTAAGACATAAAAAAAATGGAATCGATTTTATTTAATAGCAAACAGTGCGTGTTTCTACATAACCAAATTTTAAATTATCTAAAAATCAACTAATTGATTTAAAATTCCATATTTATCATAACTCATAAATTAAAATATTTTCATCATTTGTATTAAAAATAAAATCTACAATATTTTTAAATTGTTAGCAGGTATAAATTTTGACTGTTTATTTTGAATTTTTTAATGTCATTGTTTGACATTTTAACACAGTAATTGTTCATCCTAAAATCATTAAATTCAATATATATAGTTTTGTATTCAACAGACATTTTCTCGTATTAATTTTATTGTATTCTTTGTAATTTTGTAATATTTTTTTTTTATTTTTTTGCAAAATTTATTATTTATTGTATTCATTAGTTTTTTTTTAATTTTTTTTCCTGTCATCGAAATGTTCAATTTGTACAATACAAAAAAAAAACAAAAACAAAAACCACAACAACAAAAAAAGGGAATCAAATGAAAAATAAAATAAGAATTGTTCACGAGAATTTTTGTTTTATTTTATTTAAAATGACATTATGATGATAATATGATTATTTTAACCTGACTTACCTGACGTTCCCATCAACTTTTAAAAAATTAATTTCAATTGGTCAAATTACAAAAAAAAACTAAAAAAAAACTAAAATAAAATTTATAAAAGACCATTTAGCAAAAATTGAGGAATTGTTATATTATATTGGATTGAAATGAATTGAATTTATCATGATTTTATATATTACAATTTACAAACCTGAGAATATCATTTTGATTGTTTCAGATTTTTTTTTTGTTTTTTTGTTAATTTTAATGATTGTTTTATTTTTTTTTTAGTTCAATTGAAATGAACTTGAACCAATTGTTTGTATTTGATATGGATTTGAAAAATCAAAAAAACAAAATGTTTAATAAATATAAACAATAATAATAAATAAATAATAATTACAAATTTACAGGTCACTTAGGTACTTTACTGGCTTACTTAAATTATGGTAATGACGGAACGATAAGTTATATTTACTTTATTTTTTTGAGAATATCTATATATGGTTTGTAATTTAATTATATATTTTAATGAATCTTGATAAAAATCTATAAATATTTAAACAAATAGACGAAAAATTCAAAATTTCATTGATGAAATTAATCAATGAAAATTTTTAACTGATTATTGATTAATGTTGGAATATTATTTTTAATTGAAGTGCGATTAATTATGTGCATTTGATTATTGATAGTAAGAAAATTTAAGGAGTCTTCTTTATTGTTGATGGAACCTGTCAAAACTTTATTGACAAGTGCATTCTTTTAGATACAAATTAAAAGGCGCTGTGAACTCCTCCTCGAATCACTCCACCCTAAATAAAATATAAACTTATCCTCATGTTTTTTCGCTCTTAGTTTATTCAATACAGAAGTACAAAAATGAGCTAGTGATTCACGAAAAGAAATGAACTAATTCCTAAAAACGTTAAAGACTTGCTGTACACACCTTTCCTGTGTATCATATTGTAGTTTAAATTTTCAGATTAAAGTAATTAGATTTTTCAGTTATATTCATGGAGTTTTTTTTTTTTTTTCTTTATTTCAATAGTAAATATAAATATACAGTTCTAAATATTATGTTATTAACTTAAAACTAACATGTTATGTTTAGATCTTAGCCTAAGCCATCCGATCTTATATAATTCAAAATGACATTTCAAATGAAATATAAATTTAGTTTATTATGTATGTTGTTAAAAAAAAAAAAACTAGAGTTAAAATATTATAAACAACCTACAATGGCAGTGAGTTCTTCATATTAATGACAGTATATGCAAATTGTAAATATATTTCAAAAATTAATTTGTGGATGTTAAACAACGAACTTATAATATTTATAAATAGATAATACAATAAGAATGACATTTGATGTATTACGAACTTTATACAAGCACCAACTGACATTTGATTTGTTACAAAAATATACATGATAACGGTACCTTATTAAGGTATCATTGAAAAATTAGTTTTTCTATTGAATGTTTTAGCGTTTTAATGTTTTTCGAAGGTAGTAAGTAAACCTATGGTACCTTATTTCAAAGGTCTTAATAACTTGCATAAAAGATTCAAAATTCTACAAAATTAATTGATTATTCTGTGTACTTACTTTGACACTTTTAATTTAAATTCATTTTTGAATAATTTGTAATAAAGGTTAAGTTAAATTAATATTAAAATAGTTGTATTAAAATTGCTATTAATTTGCATCATTATTTCATTAAAATAAAATTGAAGAAAAATAAAATTAATTACTTTAATTTTTAAATACCGAATTGAATTTTTTTTTTAAATATTTTTAAATTTTTATAAAATATTTTACAAATATTTCAAAAAAAAAAAAACATATTACATAAAAAATAATAAATTATCGAAAATTGAAAGTTGATTTTCTTGAGGAAATTATTAAAGTTACATTGAAATTATATAATTTTCATTAAAATCAAGATTTATTTTAATTGTAATCAATGTTGCAATAAAATTATTATTAATAATAAATAAAGATGTTACTAAAATCGTTTTAAGATTATTTAATTCAATTTTTATTATTTAAATGGTTATTAATTTTCAAAATTAAACATTTTTTATTATCACCATTTCTAATATCAGTGCAATTTTATTTTGAAGTTTATTATTGTGACAAATTGGTATTAAAAATCAGCTTTTTGTTTTTGACAACCAACCACGAGGAGCGCTGACTACAACTACTTAATCAAGTTATAATAAAAATAAAGTTAAATGTAATTTTTTAAAATATAACCTATAGAAGCTATAATAACTATTTAATTTTTCATTTTATATACAATTTTATTCATTGGATTTTCCTCTTTCTAAAGTAAATTAATTCTGTTTTTTTTTTTTATCTCCATTTGTAATGAAGATGCGTTAATCACTTCAAATTTACACTTGAAAATCACTTTCAATTTTAATGAGTTTACTGACCGTCAAATTGGAAGACGTTCAAATGATAATTACGAAATTATCCTTGTTAAAAAGAGCTTTAAGTTTTTTTTTTGGTTTTAACATAAAATTGGCACTGTTTTAGAGCTATTAAAAGTTTTTAAGTGCTTTTTATTTATACATTTTTAAAAATTAATTAATTTAAAAAAATAGTTTAATATATTAATGTTGTTGTTTCTGATATAAAATTTTATATATACAGATTTAATTGAAGATGTTTTGATTTTCAAGTTTAAGTATATGATTTTTCAAAAAAAATTTAAAATAGTGTTACAATATTTTAGATAAGTATATGTATATTAAGTATTTAGGTATATATTTATCAAAGTATTGTGAATTAGTGAAATAATTGTGACTATTTGTTGAATACATCATACTTTAATTAGAAAGTTATGTATTTTTCAAGTTAATAAATTTTAATTCAGTTAAAAATTTTCAAAAATTCTGATAGATAAATTAAAATTAATAAACTTTTAAAGACTCTTTTAGATATAATTCTATTTTAGAAGAGAGTCAAATGATGACAGAAGAGAGTGAAATGATGACAGAAGGCAGTTAAATGATTACATAATAGAATCATATTGATTTGATATTACAAAATAGTCATATGAAAAATAATAGAGTCAAATGATAATTGAGAGAGTTATATGATGGGGAAATATAGTCAAATGATATAGAAAGAAGCAGAGTCAAATGTTAATAAAAGAGAGTCAAATGATAAAATAAACAGTCAAATGATAACATTATAGCGTCAAATAATAATATTGTGATAACATAATAGAGGCAAATCATAAAATAAGAGAGTCATTTGATAATTAAGAGAGTTAAATGATGACGAAATATAGTCAAATCATATAGATATAGAGTCAAATGAAAATATAATAGAGTCAAATGATTATATATGAGATTCAAATGATAATACAAGAGATTCAAATGTAAAAATTATAGAGTCAAATTATATTCAAATTATAAAATAATAGAGTCAAATTATAACATAAAAGAGTCAAAAGTTAACATAATAGAGTCAAATTATAACTAACTAAATTCAAAAAAATAACAGAAAGAAATTTATTCGAGAGAATTTAACAATTGCAATACTAGAACAATAACTCTAGTTTTATAGTAAAAATGGGGTCTCGTTGACTAATTGGAGGCTATCTGTTTTGATTGATTAAGGACCTTCTTTATGTGTTCAAAAATTCTTTAATTGTGAAAACAATATTGAGAGGTATAAATAAAGAATTAGGAAGTTTAAAAGATTATTTTATATTACAATTTCATTGAAAACACCTTTTTAAATTTAAAAGTTTTTGAACTAACATTAACTTACAAAAATAAAAACTTATGCAACAGATAGTTGGATAATTTGATTTAGATCTTTTCTGTATTATTCAGCTTCAATTTTTTTTTATATTCTGAAAAGCGTTTTAGAACTAATTATTTTTTTTTATATAATGCAATATTTTGCAATATATATTGTATTTATTATAAATTCAAGCTCATGTCCCAAGTGTTTTATTTTAAAATGTTCCTATATATATTTCACTATAAGTTCAAATTAATTGCAATTAATAAAAATGGAATATCGTAACCTTGAGTACACAAAAAAATCAACTATTACAAGTATAAGTATATATTTAATTATTAAAATGTATGTTGATTTAATATTTAAAAAAAAAATATATGGTATATAAAATTGTTCTTCTTTTATTATTATCTTGTTTAAATGCTTAAAATAATTAAATATGAATTCAATTCAACATAATAATAAAATTTCGTAATATTTTATTTCTTGTTTTTTTTTTTTTTTTGTTTTACACTATAGTTAATTCAAAATTCGAAAAAAAAGAAGATATTCGTCACTGAAACGAATTTCTCATTTTGTATTACAATTAAAAATTATTATAACACTTTTTCAGTACATTGTAAGTGTTATTTTTTTTTGAATTTACTATGTGATTTCTTGAAAAAGCGTGAAAATCAAAGTGTATAAAACTAAAATCTTGAAAATAAATGATCTAAATTATAATTTTTGGATTGGGCTTCAAACAATTTTAAATGAAAACGAAAACTGTAGAAACCTTGAAATAGTAAAAAAAAATGAGGCACAGTAGGATTAAATGATCCTTTTCCGACCGCGGCAAGCAGTGATAGAAAATTTCACACATATAAAAGAAGAAGGAAGGAAAGTGAGTCTTTGTGAGAATGAAAGGCAAGCCTATTACAAGTAAAACTATAAATGAAAAACAACACAAAATTTCGAGATAGTTAACAATTTCGAAACAAAATTCATTGGAGAATGAACCTTCGGTCTGCACGAACCACCAGGTTTAAAAATCTTATCACTAAGATCCTAAAGAAATTCTAACGTTGACATTATATCTAGAGCTAGTGAGGAGGCCCGGAGAAGGTAAACGTAAACAATATAGATCTAGTAATAATTTGAAGAGTGAAACCTACACACTGCTGCACACTGCTACAGTCGATTGGAAACTCCTATCTCAAAATACTAAAGTGCTTACGTTGACAATATCTAGAGCTAGTGAAGACCCTATGGGTTCAATTAAATAAGTCCCATCTAAATTGAACAAGTTTAGAAGAGATCAAATAAAGACGATATTCACGAGCTGTATACAACGGGCCGTTACAGTTTAAAAAATTAAGCCCATGCGAATTCTTTGGCTAGATCACTTTAAGCGCGTTAGATCGTTATAACAAAAATCTATTTGTTTATTATAATTTCCCACTTTCTCTTTGAGATTTAATAAATTCGAAATAAATATTTTCGAAAAATTGCCATATTATCTTTTTGAAAATGTTTTTATGTTCAAGATTATTAATGTTTTTTACTTTAGATACTTTTTGTTTTTACAAAATAATTTTTTTTTTAAAGCGATTATAATTTTATATCTTCTAATTGTTTTAAATTGTAATTTTCGGGTTTAAAAATTTTGAAGATTTTATTTTAGAAATGCAAAAAAAAAAACTAAACTAAAACACCATATTGAGCTCAAAATTTAATAAGTGAAGTAATTGTACTACAACATCTTAATTACAAGTTGTCCTTAAAATTTTTATGACCATTTTGGCAATGAACAAATTAAAGAATGGTTAAAAGATATCTTTGTTTGTTTTCTTTTAAAGAAGTTACACAGAAATTGTATAAAAGTTAAGACTTAATAGTGTTGTAACTTGTAACTTATACAAAAATTATGCAAAAAAAAATAAAATTTGGGTGAGCATAATTTATAAAAGAAGAATATTTATGCTATGGTATAATAACATTTTGTAAATGCATGTAAATTATTTTGGATCACTTTCATAATTTTTAATAATATACCATGAGAAAATAATATTTAATGAATATTTAACAATTGTTTTAAGTTTTACAAATTATTTTAAAACAAAAACCAAAATTTACATATAAATTAAAATTTTATAGCTATATTAGTGTAAAAGGTATTATGTTTAAAATAAATTATGATTATGAAGTTTCTAAATTTTATAGGTGCTTATTCTTTTAACACACATTCAGCTCAGTCGTTACATACACAATTGTTATGAAACCCTTTATATGAGTAATTGGACTTAAAAATTTGTTATAATTAAGTTAAATTTTCAGATTCTAATTCAAATTGGTTTCGATCTTATTTTAGATAAATGCTCGAATTAATTAAGTGAAATAGATTATATGCCTAATTTTAAATGTTATATTAAATTTAAATATTCGAATGCAGAAATGATTTTTTTTCAACCAGGGACGTGGAAAGCTTCGAAAGCCACCTATTGGAGTTATGCGTTGTATCTATAGGTAGTGTGTGATTTGAACACACCAAAAACAGCAGTCCTTTTTAAATCAAACTTTACGATGGAACCTGTGATCCAAATGTACAGCTTGGTTTCAACAAATCGGATCTGAAACCATTTTTAGAAATATAGAATTGGGAAATCGGGTTTGGGAAATATAGAATTCTGGTATTATGAAAAATGAGGAAGGTGGCGGAAATTAAATCTGATAACATCTGAGTGTTGGATTCTTGCACCTAAATTTAACATTAACTTAATAAAATTTTAATGATATTATGTTATTGATGCTGATATTTTGCTACAAAGTCGTACTGTAAAATATGGTATAATGTTGTGAACTTACAAGAGATTTCAGTATAAAACAAAAAAAATTAGTGTAATAAACATTTCATTTAAATAATTACAACAATCTAATGCTAATAAAGTATTGTAAAAATTATAATAATAATAATAATAGCAATTACATATATTAAAATGTACATACGATGTAATTTTGATTACTTAAGAATATGTAGGACATAAATCACTTTGTATTTTATAATAAAAATGCATTTATATTTGTACATAAAAAATTTAAAGATATATTCAGATCAATTATGAGTTATGATCAATTTAAAATAACAAGTATTTTTTAGGTTAATTGATGCTGCATTTAAAATAATTACTATACCTATATGTAATCATAAAACATGATCATGTAACACGTTTTAAGAAATTAAAAAAAAAGTTAGAGGAAGAGAAAACAGTAGACTGAGTCAACTCTCGGATACCCATATGAACGTAATATAAACATTAGATATCATCTGGTTAATTACTTTTGTCAAAATTTCAAATACACAAATTATTAGATTCTGGTTTAGGGCGCGTTTATGTTGGAGCTGCGATGCACCCTTATGTTTAAAAGACAATTTTAGTTGTATGGCAGCTATTTCAAATCTCTTACACGACATCAACTATATTTAGTACAGATGTTGGTCGTTAAAATTAACTACTTTTGACAAAATTTTGATTCAGATTCTCAGCTTCATTTACCATTAAGTTATTCTCATATTAAAAAAGAAGTTGTACAGCAGTACACTTGACTTGATTAACCAAATTTAACCCTACACTTGATTAACCAAATTTTGCGTAAACTTTGACCAAAAAACTGGTAAAACTCCAGACACCCACCATTATTGAATTTAGTTAACAGTGAAGTGTAACTAGAACGATTTACTTTTCGATTCTGATCCGATCCATACCTTTGCGTCTATATTTACCCCTCTTTTACAGCATCATAAACGTAATGATAAATTTAGTATATACCCTTAGAACTGCTTACATCCGTACGGATATAAAAACTTTACAAATAATAATTCCAAAATCAATCAAATCATATTGTAATTTGTTATTCATATTTTAAATTATTAAATTTTTGAAGATTATAGTTTTAAATGTCATATGTTTTATTTTATTTTTACAAAATATTTTATCACACCTTATATGTCCATATATGTAAATTATTTAAAGTTTCTCATATTATCAAACTTTCTTCCTGATATAAACCACACAAACAACTTAAAAAAGGTTATGATCCATTAATAAATCTATTGCTATAATTGGAATTATTCAGTTATTATGCCATTTATTTTTCCTTTTCTTCTTGTTTTTTTTTTTTGTCTTAAGATTTTCGAACAGAAAAGGAAAGGTTAATAAATTTTTATGTAAAGTGTACACATGACATGAAGATGTAATTGTTTATATTTTTGATTACTTATATTTTTTTTATTTTATGTATTCAAAAGCTTTTTACGTGACACTTTTCAATTTCATCATTTGTTTTTCTTTAAAGCTTATGGTAAAAAGTAATCGATCAAAAAATTTCGCTTTCATTAAAAAAAAAAAAAAAACAAAAAAACTAAAAACAAAATTCACATTGTAAAGGTATCAAAAAATTTATTTTGTGATTTATTATTGTCATTTTGATTTGATTTTTTTTGGAACTAACGACCTTTTGGAATATTTTACATGAATTTTTATTTAGTGAGTAATTACACATTTTTTTATTTTAGTATGTTATGTATTATATTATGTGCATGGATTAAATTTCATATGAATGCGCCAAATGTAAATGATAAATAATGCACAAAAAGAAATACAGAGTCGTGTGAAGTAAAACTCATTAGTGATCATAAGCTTCAAAAGCAAGAGACACTTATAATTAAAAAAATTTGTCAACACATATTGAAATATAATAATAGAATTTCAACTTTTGTATATTACTTCTATAAAATTTTGACAGATATTCAAGTGTCAGGAATTTAAAAATAGTAAATTATAGATTTTAGACCCCTTACAGTTTCCAAACATAGGAAATATCTACACAAAAATATTTTCTATTTATTTATTTTAAATTATTCATATTTATTTCTAAAGATCTAACTTCTCTCAAAACTCCAAGTTTCAAACTTAAACCTTTTGAAAGATGTGAGCATGTCAAAAGCCTAATAACGCATAACGGGAAATCAAAATATCATATGGCAACACTTTATATTATTTATTTAATAAGTACATACAAAGCTTATTAAAGCAGTTGACGTTTGGTGTCAAAGATACACTCTTCATAATTTTGTTATCAAAAAATTAAATATATAGCTTTTTTGTACTTTGAAGGGCTGCAGTTTCGTTTCCTCCCGTGACGAGTACCTAATTCTCTGTTCTTATATAATTTATTTATTTAAATTTAAACATTATATTGAATCTTGGTAACTTAAAATTACTTCTGTCTCGAAAATGTCTACTAGTTTTTACCAACAATAAAAATACGCATCTGTTGACAATTATATGCGTATATATGGAATTAACATATGTATTTCTTTCTTAAAATTCAATTAAAATATTAAAAATTGTGGCTTTGTTTTTAATAATAAGTTTATGAATACTAAATTAATTATATGGATTGCAATTGAGCGATCTTATAGTTTTACAAAATTAAAAATTTTAAAAAAAAATATAATAGTTCATTTGAAATGAATTTCTTTAATTTTAAGTAATATTATTAAGATTTTTACCAAATTTAAGTTAAACAGTTGTAATTTGCTAGATTCAATAGAAAAGTTTTAGTTTTTTGGGAGCCATATATTTAAAAACCAGAAAATCCTATTCCGGAATTAAAAATTTACTTGATTCTCATTTTTTTTAACTTAAACATAGAAATTATATTTTGAAATATTGAAAAACTATATTTGAAGAAAGATGTATGATTATATTGTAATAGTTAATATCATAATATAAGATAAGATTTAATATAAATAACTCTTGTGTAGGATAATAGATGGCACACAAAAGTAACATTTGTGTATTCATAATCTTATACAATAGCTAGCGTACATAGCTACATTTGTGTGTGTGCCGAGTAACCAGCGGCTTAGTGCATATAACGATTAAAGAAACTGAAGCCTAGTTTAAATAGATCTGGGGAATGCCCTATATACTCATTAAAAGTGTGGAAAAAGAATATAAATGTGAAGTGTAGAATAAATCTCTTGTTAGATAGGGTAGGCTTGAAGATAATAATTATGTAAGATGTTTTCTATTCAATAACTTGAAACGCCTAAGATCATAAGATGTGCTTTAAATTCGACAGATTTGCATCTTGCACTTTATGGAATTATCAAAACCAAATAATTATTTTCCGACTTAATTCCATATCACTCTGTGACGTAAATCGAAGAACTCATTCGGTGAAGCAATAAAAATTTTTAAAGAATGTAAAACTACATTTAAAATTCCAATTTGGTACTTGGCCTGGAATTTAAAAAATTTATAACTACAGCCAAAAAGCGAATATATTAATTATTTAATTAAAATAAACCAGTGTCTAGGAACCTGTATTTTCGTGTAAAAACTGAGGAGGGAAATACTTATGTTATATTATGCTTAATTTAAATTAAATTATAATTTAATTAAACTTTTGTTTTGCAGAGTTTTTATTAATTATTATTAATGGAATTCGAGTAGCTGTACTGCATGTTGGAGGTGGGAAAGGTTAAAACGAACAAATTCTGAAAGTAGGTTCTATTCTGTAGCCTCTTCCATACATGAAACCTTACAAAAATTTAGCTATTCTCTAATTGAAATGTTAAATATCGAAAACTAATTCTAATTTTTTGAGTTCAATTGAAGCTCTTTATTTTAATTTTATATTTATATGAAAGATTTTATATTTAAATAAAGCTAAAAAAATGTAGAAATATTAACAATTAATGTTTAACCAATGTTTTATTTCTAAAGCCATTGTTGTTGGAAAAAAAACTAATTTAATTATTATATTACCGATTAGTTATACAAAAACTTGCATTTGCATATTAATAGCCATATAATTTACACTATTAGTAAAAAATTAATATATGATAAAAGAACAATAAAGATAGTATTTTAGTATGTTTTTTATGTGCAAGCCATTAAATTGTTAACAAAAGCATCAATTAAAATAATTATTTTAATTAAAGTTTTTTTTTTAAAGTTTTATTACATTTTATATAAAACAATCTTTATATATTTTGTAAGTGTATCATTAGTTAATTTTACAACACTAGTTTTGTTTACGGTTCAGGGAATTAAAATTTTTTTTTTGAAGGACTCTTCTCCTACAGTTAGAAAAACATAGTTTTTGAAAGTAAATGTCTGGAGAGGATCTTTTAAATGTAATTTACTAAAAATCCTCACATTTTTATAATTGACGACGGTTGCTTCCTTTGAAGGAATTCTTCACCGAATTTGCTTATTGTAAATTTCCGTGAGATTGATACTTGACAAGGGTTTGGGGAAATAGCTGATTTCCTAAATAAACCGCAATATATGAAGACATCATATTAGTCAAAGTTTTTTTTAAAATATCCCAAATAACAATTCGATTTACCAATATCTTGGATGATCTAAATCATTATAATCATAAAAATAAAGGTTGATCAGATATCTAGTCTCAAAATTAGTTACAGTGTCTGAATTGAATTTTTGTCCAATTCAGTACAAACTATGTTCATTAATCAACCAACTGCCAACTGTATCGCATCGTCATATTGTGCCTATTAATTCAAGATCTTCAAACTTACGGATGACTTTAGATTGAGAACATAGACAGTTGATAGCAATTTCCAGTAATCTAGTGATCTCCGACCCATATAGTGATTTCCAACCCATCTAGTGATCTTCAATCCATCTAGTGATCTCCAACCCATCAAGTGATCTCCAACCAATCAAGTGATCTCCGACCCATCAAGTGATCTCCAACCCATCTAGCTATCTCCAACTGATCTAGTGATCTCCAATCCATCTAGCGATTTTCAGCCCATCTACGGAACTCCAACCCATCTAGCGATTTCCTACCCATCGCGAGCTCACCTGTATAACAATAATAAAAGAACAGAGTTCTTTTTAATTTAAAACCTTCTTCTATTCGCTGAAACTAAAATTTACTTTCAATCGAATTGCAACTTGCATTGCTTTTGTTTGCAACTTGCATAAGTTTGCACAAATAATTAACGAAACAAATTAAGCATTATAATAAAATAATTATATAAGTATAATAGAAACAGAATAGAATTTTATCATTGAAAATTAAAAAACAGCAACAACTACAACAACCTCAACAATAGCAAAATATAATAACTAATTGTTCGTAAACCGGATTTAAGAAAAAACTGCGATAGTTGCAATTATATACGCAAAAAAAAATTAATAGAAGTAAGATACAAAATTTTAAAAAATAAAACTATTCAAATAAAAACAAAAACGTGATCCAATGAAAATGAATACAATATAATAATGAAGAGGTCTTAATATGATTTGGATTAGAACGTCATTCCATCTACAAATACAATTTTTTGATATTACTTTAATCATGTAAATAAAAATTCTTAAAATTTTGATAAAAAACACTTATGTTTTTTTTGTGCTGCATTTTTTGCATCCGTAATGAAATAAATTTTATTTTTTTATTTTATTACTTTAACAAAAAAATTTTAATTATTTTTTAAATAAAAAAAAAAATAAAATGAAGATTGATTTAATGGATAAATTCAAAATTCTTTTCTTACATTTTATTAAAATTGTTGATGGATTGGGGGTTTTTTATTCCGAAAAATAAAATCCAGTAAAATATAAAATTAGTTTGACGAAGGAAAGTGGAAATTTTCAAAAGGCAGTAAGAAATCGAACCCCTTTGGTAATACGAGATGATTATGAGGTAATTACTTTTGTCCGTAACAAGAATAGTAGAAATGCTTCCGCGGCATCGTGAGTGTTAATAAAGAAAAAAAAAGTTATAAGAAATTAGGGGAATAAGAGTCGAGTAAGTAATTCCATTTCTTTCTTAAATTTTTTTAAATCACAAGAAAAGGGGAGTTAGATATTTCTATATTTAACTAATCTAGTTCGAAAGGGTCATAATACAAATAAAACCAAATAAGTATTCGAAAAGCAAAATTAAGGAAATTCAAAATTTGCGGTTAGCGCAGTCGTCATACCAAATGCAGTCTTAACTAATTTGACCCATATGTCAGTTTAACTTATACTATTATATTAATTTTTCAGTCGTCAGCTTTTATAGAACTAAATATTGAATACTTAATTAAAATGAAGGCTTCAGACTTGAGGCTCAGATCATGACTTTTTATTACCGCATTCTTATGAGCGCTTATAGTATTCGACAAAAATTCTATAAAAATATACCGCTGTCTGTCCATCAACTATTCACAACTAAAGTTTCTTGAAAGTAATACAGTAGGAATTAATACTGACAAGAAAGAGGATTGATTGAAATGTGAAAAATCGGATCAAGGTTTCGGACTCTTAAAGCAGCAGAAAGAGCCAACGAGAACATCTCCAAAGCCAAGAATGAAAAAGCCTTTTAATTTCCAAATGTGTTCTGTTCTAATATTTTTATGTCCATAAAATTTAAAATTTATTTGAGGGTTCGGAGACCCGTCTCACGACTTCCCCAGACCTTCTAATGATACTTTGGAAATGGTTAAAGACAGACATGTATGTTCATATCATGCCCAGCTTTTACGTTTCTAATTTTTGAGGTAAACAAAGCAGTTAGGTTATTGATACTAAGCTTCTTTTTGTTCTATATTTCCTATTCCGGAATTTTGTTACACCCCACTCTGAAATGTTGAGTAATACATTTTTTGAGTTTTTTCTTAAATTAATCACAAGTATTTGTTAAATTTTTTTCTCATTTTATTTTTAACAAATTCTAAATTAAAAAAAAATTTTATATTTGTTGTAATGTTCATGAGTTATAAAACCGCATAAATATTATTGCAGACTAGTAGAAAATATGTGCATCATAAATTTATTAGCTTCTTCTAAATACTTTGTTTAAAAAAAATCTATTTTTTTTTTCTTAAAATTATTCACTAATTCTTTGGTTCAATTTACGTACGTTTTACATCACATATAAGTATTATGGTAAATGTTAAAATATCTTATAGATACATACTATACATTATACACCTGTTTACCATTTTTGTTTTAAACCACAATGTAAAAAACAAAAAATATCTAGATTGTGCAATAATAGTTAATAATATTAAAAAAAAAAAAGCTTAAAATAAAAAAATAGAAAATGCATCAGGGACATACAAATAAGAATCTAATGGTGATGATGATGACTATAGTATGATATGATGATCATGGTAATATTATATGATAATCATTATAGTAGAAAATTACCGTGCACGGATGTACTTTACTTTAAAATGGTGAAACCGATTGAATATTGTATATATATATATATATATACTTTAACTTTAAATTTAACAAAACGAACTCATATGAACTCTATAACTACTGTATACAAGTACTACATATAATACAAAATTATATTGTAGCATATATAAAATTCTATAAATGGTTTATAGTTAGGGGCTTAAGATAAAATACAAAAAAATACAAAAAAGATTGTATTATGCAAGGTAATATTTCATTAATTCCGATCTTTGATTCACCTATTTTTCATCTTCTTCTTTTGCTGCAGAAAAAAACTCTTAGCAGCGCTAATAAAAAGGTAATCATTGCATTTTAGATTGGAGTAAAATTTTATAAAGTGTATACGATAGATGAAAAACACGATGTTTTATAAACAGACACTATACCGATTTGTTTTAATAAACTTATAACAATATATAATGGTATGTAAGTATGGATTTATATATGAGTATAGTACAGTCTGTACTGTATATGTTGTGCGGATATGTTTTTATTCGTTAATTTTTCGGAATATTATTTTATTTCTTTTATGATTTTTCTAAATTGTAGTTAATTAATTCCATGATTTCTTGCAATGTTTTTTTTTTTGTATTATATTCTTTTAAATTTTTTAGTCTATTTTAATTTATCATTATTAATTTACTTGTACAATAATAATTATTATTATTATTTTTATTATTATAGCTATAGTATAACCTAGTATAATTATATAGCATTTAAAACATCTTCAAAATAGGTGCGTTTAAATTTTAAGTCAACTTAAATGCATGCATATTTTTTTTTGCATATGAAAAATTATTTTTGCAGAATTTTTTATTTTTGAATTTATTTGGGCTGGCAGAATAAAAAAGTTTGACCTAGTAAAATTATATAGCATTTAAAACATCTTCAAAATAGGTGCGTTTAATTTTAAGTCAACTTAAATGCATGCATATTTTTTGCTGGCAGAATAAAAAAGTTTGATTGGTATTTAAATAGATTGATTAGTTTATATTAAATTGAAAATGGGAATATAAATAGAAAATTAATTTAAAGAATATTTTGAACTAGGGATTAAAAAATTAGAATTATGAAGTTATGGCTGCCACTAAGAACAAAAGGGGTCTAACCCACAAAATTTAAAAAAAAAGCCACAAGGTTTAAGCCACTTTGCCACTAGAAAAAATACCACAGTAGGAACCATAAATTGACCTTTTGAAGTACACTGCCTAATTTTATACCCAATTCATAAGCGATGTATGCAATGCAATAAAAGCATAATTTTTTAGAGGCTTAATCCACTTTTGTTGGTAGAATCCCTCGTAGAAACAAAATTGGTTTAAATTAATTAAAATCATTTAAAAATTACCAGAAAATAAAGGTTAAAATTAACAAAATTGATTCTACACTTATATCCATTTCAAAATTAGATTTAAAACCCAGCAAATCAACAAATCTTAAGATCTGAAGTTTTCTTTATCAGAGAGTGGAGTACGAGTAGAACTTAAAATATAATGTAAAGTTCAGATGGCAAACTGTAGAACCATTAAAGAAATTTGTTATAGATTATAAAATTGTATAAAGAGCTAAATAAATCATAATATTCAAAATTATTGCCATACATAATGTGGTGGGACAAAATTACTTAAAGTTTGTACCAAGTTCAGGAATACCAAACGTACCAATAAAAGTCAAGAAAAAAAATTATTAAAATTTTAAATTTCGATAAAATGTATAGTTTTTTAAAAATCTAATAAGCATTTTCAACGATATTGCCTAAGACCTCAATCACAGAATACTTAATCCACCAAATTTGGTGGAAATTTGATGTAAAATCAATTTTGGATCAAATATGGTGTAAGAATATCATTGGAAATACTCCAAATATAAATTATATAAGATACAATAATAAATAAGTCGATTTAAAGTGTTTAAAACTCGAACTAGTATATTTTGATAGTTTTATAGTTTAAACCCCTTAATTAATTTATTTAAAAACCAAATTTAGTATGATTAGTTAAACATAGCAATTGCAATTGCCTTCAATAACTATGTTGAAGGCAATTTAACTTGAAGAAACATATATTAAAGTCTTCAAATTTATTATGAAATATTAAAATTTTAATTAAAATTGGATATTATATCTATTATGAAAATATGTAATTGCAATTCTATAATTTGTTTTTTTATAATTTTATTTATATGCTATTCACGATTATAAGCTAATAATGACAAATTGCTCAATTACAGTAGATAATCTATCTTTGTATGTAATAGTTTTGTATATTTAATGTGTAAATTGATTTTAAAATAATGATTAAACAATATTCAAATAAAAACTAACATTTTAATGTTAATTATAAATATTTGAATATTTTATTTTGCGATTAAATTTTATTTATTATTAATTTTTTAATTAATTTTAGAGTAGTTGTGTAGAATTATTGGATTTTAAAACATATTTTTAATATTTGAGTTTTTTCTAGAACAACGGGTGTTCTTTCTGTTTTTTAATTTTTTTACAAGGGGTGTTAGTCTATACTAAAGATATGTATAAAACAAGATCAGTGATCTAACTGTACAAATTGGTTGTAGTATCAAGAGGAGCCAAAGTTGCTTTTGAAGTGTTTGGGTTTTTTGTATCGCTGTAAAACTTATTATTCCGAATCTGATCTCCTTAACATCTATAAACGTATATTAATCCGAAAACGGAGTATAATGCACACATTTGGGTTGGAATCTCTGACGCTGGAATATTTTGATACCTTTCGATCACTGACAATATTTTATTGATATCTTGTATGGACTAACACTTCTTCAAAAGAAATTAAACAACTCTTGAACCTCTGACGCTGGAATATCTCGATAAAATGCAAAATAAAGCTATTCGTCTTATAAAATGATCTCAATGTCACATCAAAGAAATTAAACAACTCTTGAGCCTCTGACGCTGGAATATATCGATAAAGTGCAAAATAAAGCTATTAGTTTTATAAATGATCCCAATGCCACATCAACGCTGACTCAACTCACCCATCATCATATAGTTGGGGCACCGACCTTATTTTATATTGTCTATTACTTATTATATAATATTAGTCTATTTATTGTATAGACCAACACCTATTCTAAAAAAAATTAAAAAACTAATGCTTTCGCTGAAGATTTTTAAATGGGAAACAAGAGATGCTAATCTCTGCACACAAAAGTGTTCCTTAAATTTAGTAATGTATATGTGTACGATTTAGAAAAAATTAAAAAGAATATTAGAATTTTCCTTCTTAATATCCAGTCGAATTATCCTCATTCCCAATAATCCCAGAATCCTATAGCTATATTTCCTAAAACTGAAGCTTTTAAAACTTTCGACCGCCTCTCCTTAAAAAAAAAATAAGAAATAGTGGTGATTTTCGAATTATTTTGACTGTTTCTCTAGAGTTAGGAAATAAAACGAGGATATCGCGATGTTTTCTGATAATCATAAAAAGAAAATCCATTTAACAGAAAAAATGCTATTAAATCACCATCTCTAAGTGCTCTAAAATTTATACTATCTATTTTTAGAAGTAAAAGTTAGTATTTGTTAAGAAATTATATAATTTAATCATGCTATTTAACTTTATTTTACAATTTATTTTAAATTAAAGAAACTTGCTTTATTTACTAAAAAAGTAGGTAATTAAAGTAAGTACTGATTCAATTCCTATATAAAAATCATACTATATAAATAAAGATCGATGACTTTTTGAGAAAATTTAATAAATAAAACCCGGAAATTAAAACGCACCTTTCACTAATAAGTATATTTTTGCACAATAAATTATTTAATAATTAAACTGAAATTGGGAAAGTAAAACTAAATTATTTAGTTGTGGTAAATTTTAGAAATTATATTATTACTAGATAAATCTTATGGAAGAATTAGATCAGATAAAATAATTTTATTTTATTAGCTGTTATTGCATAAAGTTTTTATTTGTTTTTACTGTTACTCCACTAAGGAGCACAGAGCTTCAACTTCAAGTCTCCATTCATTTCTATACATAGCTGTTTCTACAATTTCATACCAGATAACGGTATGAAATTGTACCTCGTTTACCTCATTCATATAGCACCGTTTTTTTCCATGTTGTTTTGGGTCTACCTTTTGACTTGGATCCGTCTAGAATTAGCGCCATTCTTGTTATGCATTCCTCGCATGTTATGCATTTTCCTTAATCTATAGCCAATCCACTTCCGTTTCCTTTTGATGATTTGCTTTACTATTGACTCTTCGTTTGTTAATGTCCACAAGTCTGTATTTTTTATTCTGTTTAGCCATAACATTCGGCATATTATTCTGAGATGTTTATTTATGTAATTTATTCTTAATGAATTTAGTGAGCAAAGTGTTTTTTATAATATGAATATTATTATGTAGGTATATACGACCTAATAATAAACTCCTACTCCTTGTACTTTGTTATTTATTTTTAAAACAATATTATAAAACAAGATTTGCATCGAACACCATAAGAGTTGAAATCACTACAATTTAAAAATTAAAAAATAAATACAAGTGATTTCTTAATTAGATTAAACATAATGGTTAATTTAACATTTATCTAATAATAACAATAGCTAATTTAGGAAAATCTATTTGAATATTCCGGAAATTACCAAAAACAAATGAAGGTCAATGGTAATATACTCTTCTCTACCATTAAGAATTCCATTAAAAATTGTATAACCATGAACCTAAAGCTAAAATAAAAGCATATTTTCAAACAATGTTAAAAATGTGTTCATCTATATGGAAATCATTTAAAGTTGAATTTAAATATATGCATATTCTCTTATAGACATCACTTATAATAATGACAGCCTAATCTTATTTAAGCACTGCTACTTTACTTTATTTTTATTCATCTTAAAAACTAATTCTTATGACAACCGGATTTGGAAATAAGAATTAAGTAAAAAAAAGAATCTTAATATAAAATAAAAATAATTGAAAATTATGTCACTTTGACTTCATAAATGCAACATTTTATTGATTAATGTAAAATTTTATTTTTTAATTTCGTGTTTTCGATTGGATGAGTTTGAAAATCAAAACTTAACATCTCATTTCTAATATTTCTTTTAATATAGATTTAAAATGCTTGATTTATACTAATTGTAAAACGCTTTTTAGTTTGATACATCCTTATGTTAAAGTTCGCCTGCCTATCCGCCGCTGCTCATTATCAAAAAACTTAAACTTCTCCATAATTTATTTTGGTTTATAGACAGCCGTGATTGGTATTGATTTACTGATGAATCTTATAAATAAAATAAGGGTTGGACACGATATCTCGAGTTTTAAAATATCGGGTATGAAATTTCGTATCTTAAAGTCTTGAGTTTTAAAATTTCGCCTGTTTCATTCGCATATAAACTGATATTCTTTAAAAGCACACAATTCTGATATTGAAATTTGTTCGCGAGATTTTTAAACACACGCTAAATTTTGAGACACGGAGATTTTAATATACGAAATTATGACACACGAGATTTAGAGGCACGAGATTTCGACACACGAGATTTAGAGACACGAGATTTAGAAACACGAGATTTTAAAAACCAGATTTTTAAATGCACGAGATTTCAATTCATGGGATTTCGATACGCATTTATAAAATAAGTTAATTACCTTATTTAATTTATAATTGAATGAACTAGGCTCATTACTTTTCTTAATTAATAATTCAATAAAATAAGGTAATAACCTGGTTTACTCAGAATATTTATCAGTAAACTTATATCAATCGCGGTCATCTACACTGGCTTTTCTTCAATTCGGTACAGAGTAAAATCAGGGGCTGGCTCTTTCTTAACAGGATAGACTGCAGAACCTGCGCAATTGCGTTTTACTGTAACTGCATTGAAAAAACAATTTCCCAGGTTCAGCAAATTTCGGATGTGGGCCAACATTATTTATTTTGTTTATATCATATATTTTATATTTTACAATATATTTTTGGTAACCATGGACATTTGTAAAGAAAAATTATTTTTCAATATTATTTTTTATTAATCAAATATTTCATGACAAATACGGGAATCGAATCTGCACCCCCTCGGTTAATAATTCAAATGCTTACCCACTACACTACCGAGGCCCCCATATTTATTTATTTTTGTCAAAGTCAAACAAATCAATTAAAATATTTAAAATTTAATTTTAAATACACATGAAATTTTATACTGAAAATACCTCCTTACTTTTTTTTTCATATACATAGTAGGTATACATAAGATGTACAATACATACATATGTTTAAACCAACATTATACAAACATTGTAAAACTTTGTAAATAGAATCCTCTTAAAGAACAATTAAACTTAAGTAGACAGTTTTAAAATTAATTCTTATTTCTTATTAAAGACACAATAGACAAAACCCCCTATTAAAGACTTTTTTTTCATCAATGTTTTAGTAATGACTTTATTTAACGAAGACGTATAGGAATATACATATAAATATTTTGTTTATTAGAAATCTGAAGGACATATTTCCTTTTTGCTACTGATTGATTAAAAACACCTCTAAACGATTAATTTTGTTGACAATTAATGTAATTTCAATAAATGTAAACATTTCTACACCCATTTTATTAATTTAGTGACAGTAGCAAAGAATAATTAAAGGCAAACCAATATCTAACTGTTATTATTAAGACAACTTTATACTTTATACATAAGCTGTAAAAATATTTTGAATTATAGGGTAATAATGTTATATATAATATATAGCGTAGGTATATAGATATAATTTAAGAATAAGTTTTTGTTTATGCTATTTTATTTTTCAATGTATTGGAAATTACGTCAGATAATTGACATGTTCAAGGTTTTAAATTCTTTCGAGCGATTTTGTTCTTAAAGACTTAAGAACAAAAGAAAGTCCTGTAACATATTTTATTTAGTAAGATTATTTTACAAATAATTTATTTATTTATTTTTTTTGAAGGTAAGGTATTGGTTAAAAATGAAGTTTCAAATATAGGCGCGTCGCTGTGACTTGTCATTGTTTATCATCAAAATCTCACAATAATATTATATGAATAAATTCACTACAATTTTAATTAATTCGTTATTCTGATTTAATATAAGGTTGATATTCAGATTTAAAAGCTTTGCAAGGGTCATATTTTAAAATAAAGAACAATTGCCACACGTGACCGACATTAACTGTTTTGAAGCTTAATTATTTAACCCTAACATTTTTATGGGATTCAAGTATTGCCTGCTCTAATCTATTAAAATTTAAGATTTATTGAACACTATATATATTACTTTATAATTTGATTATTACAAACGAAATTTGAAAATAAGAATTTCATTATACAATATAAATTATATAAATTAAATAAATGAAGTATTTTGTCTTTGTTAATATTTGTTTAGGAATATGTTGATTTGTTTACAAAATTAAGGACTTGTTTCGAATATATTTTTTTTACAAAATTAAGGACTTGGAATAAATTTTTGTTAATCAATTTGATTGATATATTAATTTGTATGTATAAAAGTGCTCGAAACATCAACAAATATCATTATTAAATTTTTTATTTAATTAAATTACAGAAATCGTCAGTCTTTTTTAGTATTACTAATATAAACCGTATTGTGAGGACAAATCAGTCTATTATTGATTTTAATATTGTTAATAAGAGAACATAAGATGCTTCAGAATATCTTAACATGTTAAATGTCTATTAATAATTAGGGTATAAAGTCAATGGTAATACGGAATAGCACCAAATCTAGAACAAGGTGTTGTTAAATTAGAGGGATTCCTTTTATAAAAATACCGTTTAGAACTTCTTTAGAACGACTAAGTGACGATATATTGTCAATACTATAGCAATTTCGAATAATTTAAAAGCTCAATGACACAATGATTCAATCTTGTTCATTTGGTATATTATTTTACGAGTTTAAATTGCAATATTAGATAAATAATACTTGTATAAAGTATTGTACAAAGTATTTGATAACCTACATAACCCATAAAATAATAAATAATTCCATAAAATATAACATAACCTATAATTTTATGTATTACCTATAATTTTATAAAGCCCCCAGGGTGTTATTTCCCATTTAATGAGATTAACGCCCTGCGGTTCTATTTCTCATAGTAATTGAGAAATAAATCCCACAAAATATGGAAAATAAAACCGAGGGGTTTGATTTCTCTTTTAAGCTGAACTACGATTTCTATTAGAAAAAAAGCCCCGGGGTATTATTTCTCATTTCAATTGAATCTTCGACTTCTCGACCCTGGGGTTTTATTTCGCAGGGCGTTAATTCAGATCACCTGCAGATACAGTTTTTCATATTGACACTTCACATTTGACATTTAATATTCGAATTTTTTTAAACTAAGGTAGACATAATTTAAAATTAAGAGCTTTGGGTGTCCCACATCATTTTTACAAGTTATACTGACCCGGATGAAAAAAACAAAGATAATATAAATATGGGACATGGGTTTTATGATTTTGCATACAAACTGCAGGCGAGTCTTAAAACTAAATTATAGTCCAATATGAAAACTTTTGTGGATACTTTTTGTGGATATATGGATGCCTATGTCCTTACAAAGAAGTAACAGCTGAACACAATTAAAATCCTCAAAAATTATACCATTTATTAACTGTTACTTTAAATTAGTAATCAAAAATAAAAACAACAACAACAACAACAAAAAAGGGCAAAAAATAAATCTATATTGATGCAATCATAATGGATCTAAACCATTTACCAAAACCCCCAAAAAAAAAACTTAATTTAATTGAGATCCTTTCCGAATCTGATTTATTTTTATTACTATTATTATTTTTTATTTTTATTTAATGTTAACTTTCGATTAAACTAAAAATTGCTTCTTTTAACAATTTGTTGCGGGTATGATTATCGAGAATTAATTAACAAGGGTATCATTAGATACGCAATTTTTATATATAAACTTATATATGAGATTCCTTTTGGTATTCTAATATTTTTATTATCCTTTTTGTATATAAGTTAATATTTGTGTATATGTGCAAAGGACATAAAATTTAAACCTGTTGCTTTTATGTAATTTAAATATATACATAGAAATACTTTATTAAGGGTGGAGTTCTATACTTTAGATTGAATAAAATATATAAGTTTAATGAAATGTATCTTTTTGTTAAACTTTAGTTACTATTTGAATCCAATGCCGTAAGGTTGGTGTAAAATTTTTTTTAAAAAAATAACGTTCAATATTCAAATTTCATAATAAAAACTTACAAATTATTTCAATGGATTTACTAAAAGAAAAGAAATGGTCAAAATATGGTGTTTCTACAAATTTATTAGCAACAATTCAACCATTATTAACATTTACATTTTGCCTTGGATTAATACCAGTTAGAGAAGTTAAAAATCTTGAAAATTTAACAACACGTACATTTAAAATATGTCCAATTGGCATTTTGAATGCATTTATAATACTTACAATTTATATTGGAGTTTATAGTGTTTCAATACACAATTGTGAGTCGTTTGTTGGATATTTTTTTAAATCAAAAATTTCAATGTTTGGTGATATTTTACAAACATTGACCGGATTGGTTGGAATTGTATTAATTTATTTTACATCTATTACACAGCAGGAAAATTTAATAAAAAATTTACATAAAATATCAATTATATGTGAACGTTTAGAAGAGCTTGGTATAAAATTGTTATACAATAGAACACGGCCATTTTTTTATACAGCATTTGGAATTGTTCAATTGATTAGTTTAATTTATTTGATTGGTAGTTTTTTTCTGGCAAAATGGCAAATGAATAATAAAAATCCATCTTTATATGTTATAATTGGATTTTTTCTACAGTATACAATTATTTCAACATGTATAGTGGAGTTCTTGTGTACCACTAATATTATTAAAAGAAGATTTGGTTTTATTAATGGGGTAAGTTATTTTAGAGGTGCGGAGTGATGATAATCCCGGAGTTAAAAATTACCGGGAGATATAGGATTCGAAAAAAAAAGTTAAAAGTTGCCGAGGAATTATGACTCACGATGATTGGGATAAAAAAAAATATAATGTGCCAATTTTTTAGAGGACTTTTGGCACACTCATCGTGAGTCATAACTCCCCGAAAACTTTTGGTTAATTTGTTGAGTCATAATTCCCCAGGGGACTTTTTACTCCGGGACTTTTGCCACCTCGCCTGTTTTGAAAATAATATATATATATATATATATATATTTTTAATAATAATTTTATTTTTATCAAAAGTTAGGGTTTTTTCAAAGTAGCTTTTTTATTCGTTCTTATAATTCGCAGATGAATTTCAAAAATTTTCTTGTGATTCATTAATTCAAACTTAAAATTAGCTAGGAAATATTAAACTCGATACCTATTAATTATTCCAATAGTATTGGACAAAGTACTCCCAATTTTAAACTGAAAAACCCTTGAATCATATTGTTTTTTGTCATAAAATTTCCCAATGAAAATTAAGAAAATTTGTTATTCTCGCGTGTGTTAATCAATTGGTAATAAAGAGTCCATATTTATTGTGTCAATCATATCAAATTATTTTAATTAAAAATTAAAAAAATCATCCATTAAAATTTTAAATCAAAAAATTAATTATTAAAAACAAACAAACAAATTGTTTATAAAAGGAACATCAAAATTCAAAAAAAATTTCAGTTTATTCCGTATATTCCGTCCATACAATTCAAGAGTCGACATTAAAAATATGGCAATGATTGATGTTTGGAGAGAAACACAAAAAGTTAAAGATGTTTATACATCATTTGAACCATTATTTTATATATCATTAGCATTGGGATTAACCCCAATTCTTCTGGATCGCGCAACCGGAACACGTTTATTAAAATTAACAAATATTGGTAAAATAACGCTAATTGTACACATGTTAACAATTAGTGTTTCATTTATTTTAACCATTTTATATAATGAAACAATTATTGGATATTTTTTTAAATCTAGTGTCTCCAGATTTGGAGAAACAATCCAAAAATATATTGCAATAATAGGTCTGTTAACTGCATTTGGAAATTGTTATTTTAAGAAATATTGTTTAATGCAATTAATATACAGATTATCCAAAGTTGATTTAAGATTAACACAATTACGTGTCGAAGTACATTATAATAATACAATAAAATTTAATGTAATTGCAATTATGATAATGTTAATAATTAATATAACATTTTTGATTGGAAGTTTAATTATATTGCATAGTATTGGAATGCATCCATCTATATATGCTTCATATGCATTTTTTGCACCACACATTTTCATATCAACTATTGTGTTAATGTTTCTCAGTTTAACATTAACATTATGTAATCGTTTTGGAATATTAAATAAGGTAATTAAATGATGATAAGATACTAAGGGTTGGTTTTGTAGAATTGAGGTAGATTAGTTAATTAAAAGTTTTTTTTTTATTTTTAAACTACGATGAGTGATGCTTAAAATATTTATTTTAATTAATATTTAATTATATTAATGATAAAAGTTTAATTATATTTTTATCCATTTTAGATTCTGAAAAATTTATCATTTAAAGTTAAATCAGCTGAAAATGGTTCTGCTGTGACAGAGAAACGAAAAAAACTGGGTTGTTTGAAATCGTTTTCATTGCATACAATTACAGCAAAATTACCAAATGAAGTAATTAAAGAATCCATGGAGGTGAGTAATGGTATATTGAAGTAAAGGGAGGAGAATGTTATTTGAAATGTTTTTAATTTGACCAGAAGATTTTCTAAACCTTTTACAATAACAATGTAATATTACAAAAAAAAAACCATGCTATATCTACCACTGAACTAACCGCTATTACAGAGAAAGCGTAGTATAAAATTTAAAATTTTTTGAGTATTAATTGAAATATAGTCAAATGAAAAATATTTAAATTGACCACAGACCAATGAAATACAATCGAATAAAATACATTTTTGTGTGAATGTAACAAATTATTATTAAGGTTCTACTCCAATTTTAAATATATTCCTCATTGTAATCTTTTAATATTCGAAAAATATTTACTTCTTTAAATCATTTTAAACAACTGTGATAAATTTTGGGATATTCAGTTTTTTTTTAATTATTTATAAAATTTAAATTTTTATTCAATCCGTGGGATTCTATAAAATTTCTCAAATGATTCTTCAAATTAATATTATTTAAAACTAAAAGCAAAATATTGCATATTTTTAGGGATATCTGAGACATTTCCTTTACTCTATATAAATCTTCTTTAAGTTATAGAATAACGTCAATGAATTGAAATTAGGACTTATGTTAAGAATAAGATTAATTATATTTTGGGATTAATTCTTTTTATTTAAAATTTTTATTACATTTAATGCTTTTCCAGTTTACATTTCCTGATTAATGACTGAGCGCCTTTGACAGTCGGAAACTTCTAAATGAAAAGTATAAAAATAGAAACTACATTCGGTTGAACTCATTATTTAAACAAGTTTTTTAACAAAGTCATAATTTAAATTTTAATTTAAGCTTTTAACTGCAGTACGGACAAATTTTATAGCCTTATGCTTAAACAAGACTTAAACTTTTGCAATAAATATTTTACAATATATAAAAAATAAATATATCTGTTAATGAAAATTATCTTTCTTTTAAAATACAGATTCATTATTTATTGTGTGAAGCGGCAAATACAGCCAACAAATACTTTACATATCAATTATTAACAATTATTTCAATATCATTTTTAATAATTGTATTTGATGCTTATTATGTATTGGAAACATGTTTGGGTAGAGCTGAACAAGATGAAAATTTCAAACCAGTTGAATTTGTAACATTTTTTGTATGTCAAATGGCTTTATACGTAATAGCATTACTATCTATTGTTGAAGGTAGTGTAAAAGCAGTTAATAAGGTAATTTTAAAAAAAATTCAATTTAATTTTATAAAATTTTTAACTTCCGCCTTTTTTAAATTTCAGAGTGAAAAGACTAGTGGTATTATTCATGCATTACTTAATCAGACATCTGATCCAGAAACAAGAGAAAGATTACAGAATTTTTCATTGCAACTAATACATCAAAGAGTAAAATTTACAGCTGCCGGGCTTTTTACAATTGATAGGACTCTTTATTTCACAGTAAAAAAAATAATTTTTTTTGTAAATTGAGAATTTGACAAATTTTTTAATTTAATTTTAGATTACCGGTGCTATTACTACTTATCTAATTATCTTATTGCAATTTTCTTCGTAAAGATTTTATTAAAATAAAGTTTATAACTAAAATATAATAAAAATAAATTAATATTTATATTATGATAATATTATGATAACAGCTTGTTTTTAATTTAATAATTGAAGGTTTATTTTTTTTTGGTTTTAGATGACGCATGGCAAGTCCCAATTGGAGTTGATGTGTCAAAATGAATTTTATGTATGGAAATCTTTAAGTTTAATTTTAATAAAATGAAAGAACGTTTTTAATTATTTATTTTATGAGTATTTAATATATTATTGAGCGTTTGAGTGAAATGTTTATGAAAGATGTAAAAAACGAGTAGTTTCCTTTTAATTTCACTAAAATCTTCTTCACTACTTCATTAACTATGGCTAAATTATAGATAATATAGTAGATAATATAATTAAAAAAAAAAACTTGTAATAAAACTTATAATAAAACTTTTTAATAAAGCATAGGATTAAAAATTTAAGAACAGTTGTTTATAAGAAAGTATATTGGGGAAACGGAAGTTGATGTTGACAGCAGAATAAATAAAGCTAGAGCTGATTTTGGAACTCTATCAAACATATGGCAGTCAAATAATATCGCCCTGTGTACAAAGCTAAAGGCATAGTAACCATCCTGTGTATTATGTGGTTGAAAGCAGTCATTTGGTGTTAGAGACTGTAATATGATTCCATTTTGAAGACAAAATTTGTTTAATGATAAATATTGAAATATTGATCAATTTATCTATTTTCATTGAAAAGTAGTTATAAAGAATAAGCAAACCAAAACGAATTCTTCAAAATCAAAAAAAAAATATTGAAAAAGAGAGGCAATCATTTGATATAAAACTTATATATTAGGGAAGATGTGTTTTTTAAAAAAATTTTAAAATAAAAAAATTTTAATAAAATAAACAATACATATTACATACTATCATACAGGAAGACAAACTCCTCTTAAAAAATTATTAAATACCTTTATACAAAATGTTTTCCATAAATACATATAAATTCTTATACGTTCATTGACTATACAAGTAACAGGGGAGCTATTAAATATACGTAATTTTTGTTTACCTTAGGTAAAGTTTGTTTTGTATATCTCTTTTTTTGTACACCAGCATACCGTAATACAAATTATATATTGTATATATTAATTTTTTTTTTTATAGTGATCTCATCCCTATACACATTAGATAAAAAAAAACAAATATCTACAAAAGGTATATTTAAAACTCAACCATTTGTAACTTGAATCCTTATAAAAAAAAAATATTATTTAGTCATCGATAAAACGTTTTACTGAACAGTGAATATAAAAGAGTATTTCAAGTGACGAATTTTCTAAATATCGTGTTTAAATATGATAAAAAAATGGTCAAAATATTTAATCTCATCAAATTTATTATCAACAATACGTCCATTATTAACAATGACATTTTTTCTCGGTTTAACACCAATCAGAGAAGTTAAAAATGTCAACCATTTAGGAATGAGAAATATGATATTGTGCCCCCTAGGAATTTTCATTGCAATAACTATACTTACAATTTACGTAACGGTATATACTGTATCTTTATATACAAATGAATCACTTGTTGGATATTTTTTTAAATCAAAAATATCAATGATTGGAGATGCATTACAAACAATGACCGGATTTCTTGGAATTAGTTTAATATATGTGTCATCAATATCACAACAAAATAAATTAGTAAAATTGCTGTTTAAAATATCAGATTGTGATGAACGTTTAGAAGAATTGGGAATTAAAGTTTTATACAAGAAAACACGTTCATATTTTTATTTAGCATTTTTAATAGTACATTTAATTAATTTATCATATGTATTTGGTAGTTTTATGTTGGCCAAATTGTTTATGAATGGTAAAAATCCTGCATTTTATATAATGATTGGATTTTTTTTACAATATACAATAGTTTCAACATCAATAATATCATTTTTATGTACCTCAAATATAATCAAAAGAAGATTTATGTTTATTAACAGTGTAAGATAGATTTTTAGTTTTAATAGTTTTTTAATATTAAATTTTATGGAATATTTTATTAGGTATTTTTATGTGCAATAAAATATCTGCAATTTTTTTTTACAAAAGTTCTATTTTATTTTATAGTATACCGTTATGTGTATTAAAAAATAGTTTTTCCAAGAAGAGGCAAATGCTAAAATATGTAATTAAAAAAATTTATTAATTAAATTTTATGATGTACTTTTACTTTAATTAAAACAAAACAGTATTCAGTTTGAATAAACGTATTCAATTTAATTTAATTGCAATAAACAAATAAAAATATTTAATAAAAATCACTAAAATGCCTTAAAAGATATTTTTTTTTTAAATAAATTTTGGGAGCTACTATTAGTTAGTTAATATCACTTAAAATTAATATCATACAAATATTTACTTATCTTAAATAAATAATAAATGAAATATTTATTAATAATATTTACAGTTGATGTGGAATATATTTGCCGGTTGATTATTAGTTGACTGATATTACATTTGATAAGTACTTAATTAATTAAGAAAAATTTTCATTTATTCATATAATATAATATTCATATATTAATAAGATATTAAATTAAAAGTATATAATGAATTTACTAATCGTTAAAGTTATTCGTTTTCGTAAAATAGTATTTTTAGTACAATTGTATAACGGTAGTTGTAAAGAATCAAAGAATGTGACTGGAATAAATTTAATAACTTAGTGAATTCAGTAATGTGAAATATAAAATAATTGATAAATACAAAATTTTTACTTTAAATTAATATTATAGTAGTATTGACGTTTGATATGCAAACGTGTCGCAAAGCCTGTAGGTTTTTTTTTTAATTAAACCTTATTTATTCCAATTTATCAAATTTACCTTAACCTAAAAAAGTTTACAAAAATGTTTCTTATCAATATTTTATTTTTTTAACATCTAAAAATATAATTTTTTTTTTTATGTTAAGTTATGTCAATATTAAATTAGCTTACTTTTATTTTTTACTATACATATGTTTATATAATTTCATATCTTTAAAATTTCATTGTAAAAATTGTTGTAAAAAACAATGTTAGGCAGGTTGCTAACATCTGTCAAAAATGACACACAAATATGATTGCATACCCTTAGGCATATTTTTCTTTTATATGAAAATTAATATCCAATTTCTACAAAAATTAATAATTATTTTTTTTAATCAAATCTATTTAATACAAACTATATATATATATATATAAAATATCAAGTGAATATTAACAAATCAATTAAAACAAATACTTATTAGTTATTAATTTCGTAACATCTGGCAGTTTTTTTATACTTAAATATGTTTTATATGTATTACAAAAAATTGCTTAATTTATTCATTGTTTTTAATCCCGTTATTTTTATATTCAAAACATTTACTTAACAAACTTTTTATTAGTTTCATTTTCTTTTCAGATTTTAAATAAATTGACATTAAAAGTTCCGACTTCAGATAAAGATAGTGACATGAACTCTAAGGCAAGAAGGTTGTGTTTTAAATCCTTTTGTCATACAATTTCTAACAAATTACCAGTTGAAATAATACAAGAATCAATGGATGTAAGTAGTGCTTTAATATTAAGAATATTTCAAGCACTTTCAAATAAGTTTTTTTGGAAAATATAAATTATAATTAATTAAAAGTTATTAAAATACTATTGGTTAAAATCTTAGGTTAACTTTAATAAAATAAGAATTACAAAAATGATTACTTAATAGAATTTTGATTACAGAAGTTTAAAATTTCATTTATTTGATCTTTGTTGGATCACCTATAAATGTTAAAGGAATTTTTAGTGTTTTTCCATTGATCTTGAAACGATTACTGCAGATCTGTCATAAGTGATATTAGGTGTGTCAATGAAATTATAATTGCGTTAGTGGTCCGTTAATTGAACGATTACTTTTACTTTTAAATATTAATAGTTGAAAACTTTGAATATTATTTATAGAAGTTTAGTATTCCACTAAATATATTCTATAAATTATGAATTTAGTCTTTATTCGAAAAATTTATGAATTTTTTGAAGTTCTATTAAAAATGGTTTTTGACAATTTAAAGAAGACGCGTTTTTGACATTTGAACTACAAGTACTCAATGCAATTTATAGTATGTTTCTAAACTTGTTAACAAACTCTATTCGAGTATAACTTAAATAAGTACCAAGACAGATAATTTTAAAACAAATTTTTCATTTTTCTATTTTTAATTTTAAGGTTCATTCATTATTATGTGATGCAACTGATACTGCAAATAAATACTTTACTTATCAACTTTTAACAATTATTTCAATATCATTTTTAATAATTGTTTTTGATGCTTATTATATACTTCAAACATGTTTAACTAAAATTAAAAATGGTGAAAATTTCAAATCAATTGAATTTGTGACATTTTTTTTATGTCAAATGATTTTATACATTATGGCAATTATATCAATTGTTGAAGGAAGTGTCAAAATAATTAAAACAGTAAATATTAGTATAAATAGTTTGTAAAATATTTGAAAAGATTTAAGCCGTTTCTTTTTTTTTCTAATTAATGTTGAATATATAGAGTGAAAAAGCAAGTGGTATTGTACATTATTTACTCAACAGAGCAACTGATTCAGAAATAAAAGAAAAACTTCAGAATTTTTCTTTACAACTTATACATCAAAAAATTGAATTTACAGCAGCTGGATTATTTAATATTGATAGATCGTTATATTTTACGGTATTAAAAAAATTAATAAATTTATTTTAAATTAATACATTTTTTTTTAATTAAATAGCTAACAAATTCTCTATTTTAATTTTAGATAACTGGTGCCATGACAACATATTTAATTATTTTGCTACAATTTTCATTATAAATTTTTAAGAAATTACAGGAGTGCTAAAACTTGAGGTGGAAATACGTGTAATTTGTATCTAAATAGATAAATTGAATTTTTAAGTTTATTTTAATATATTTATGAATATTTTATATGAAAAATATACTCAAGCTTTGTAACAGTTTTTTATAAAATAAAATATTTAATAATTATTTTAATTTTTAAAATTAATTTGCTAATGCATGGAATAATATAAGTTTTCCGTTATTTTAAATTCTGGCCAATTTCTAAGCAGGTCCTAAAATATAAAAATTTTAAAACTGAATTTTATTTTTTTTATTTTTATTATTCCATTTGAATTTTACTAATAAACTTATTTGCTTTAACTTATTATATTAGGGCTTCTCTAGCCAGACTGTAACGTACTTTACAAAGATTCTGATAGCTTTTATTTACACTAAGATGTTATTATGTAGCTTTGCATAGGTCAGCACTAAATATGTAAATTTTTATTAATTATATTTATTTCTAGGATTTCTCGAAAAATTTTATTTTTCTAGAGAATTGCTTATACTAAATTACAATTCTTGGAAAATGTGCCGAAATATGCATTAAATTTATTTGAAAATGGTTTTAAAAATGATTGGAAGGTTATTCGAATTCAAAGTGTTCAAGATTATATTATAGATATACTACTACTTATAACAATGAAACCCGCAAGAAATACGAACTTTCGAAATCCGGTACAACATGACCCATTAAAAACCGAACTTTAGAAAACTTTATTACATATCAAATAGCTGGCTAATAACAGGGCAAGATAGAGAGGCTATACTCCTGGAAATCTTATGCAGCTTAAATATTGAAAGAGGAAATATAATATGACAACAGATGATGAAAACATAATGCATTTGAATAAAATAATGTATAATAATAAAATTTCAGAAATCTTTACAGTTTGGAAAGTTTTTTTTTTTTTTTTTTTTATGCACTAACTGTTCAACTGTTAGGCCAATAAGCCTGTCTGCACCATAGGTGCATGTTGGACCAGGGGGATCGTATTATATTCGTGTTATTAGAATTGGTCTTATTGAATTCCATATACAATTTAAACATGAGATAATACTAGGCCTTATAACATGTAGAAACGTCTTAGATTTTCAATAGATACAATTCTATTTTTGTTTATATTGTAATATTTTGTATTAGAGTTATATGGTATTCTATAGCTGTGAGTTATATTATTCAATTAAATTATTTGTTTTTATTTTGCATTTTTTTATATTAATGTATTTTTTTAAGATATATAACTATCAGTTATTGATTAAGCCATTAATTTGAACCCAACGGCGAATGGTAGCTGAGTCGAGTCGAAAACCAGAAAAGTTTTTTCACTTTCACTTTCACTGGGATTCTATCCACTTTTGCACTTCCGAACTTTATTACTAGAGGTCGTTTTTTTGTCGTTGATCATTAGATTGACGAGCTTCTTTTAACATATTTAAATATTTAAATTACATGATATATAAAATGTAATGGGACCGACTTGAAAAAATTTTTTATTCTTAATTTTTTTAAGATATTACAGTTCAAATGACAAGTAATTTACATTTTAATATTAAATTTACATTATTAAAGATTAATTTCTTAAAATTTTATGCTTAAATGAATTTTATTTTAAAACTATTACCAAAACAAATATAAAATTAAATAAATTAATTTATTTTTACTTCAAATTCTGATCCAATTTAATAAATTAGTATGAGTTGTTTTATACAAATTCCATCAGTTGATTATAATATACAAGATAGAATTGAAGTAAATTTGTTAAACTTATTTAAAAATGATTCCGGTTAAAAAATTATTTAAAAATTTCAATAATTTAATATCAAGTATAAAACCAATTACATTATTCTTATATTTTATTGGATTAAATCCAATTCTGCCGAGATGTGAAAATAATTTTAAAATATATTTTGGATATTTAATAACAATAATATCATTTCTATCATCAACATTATACATAATAACCACAATGTTAAATGATGAAAATTTTTTAAAAAATTTGTATATGGAATCAGTAGAGACGTAGGTTATTAATTATTTCGAATTATTTATTTTTAATTAATTTTCTTTATAGAAAAAATGATTTTATATTTACGATATGTGGTACAGTTCCTGATATTATTTTATTAATTTTTATTTTCCAAAAAACTCAATATTTTAATGATATTTTAAATAAATTAGAATTAATCGATTACAATTTATATAATAATGGAATAGAAATTGTTTACAAAAAAGTTCAGAGTCTTTATATATTTCGTCTTCTTAGTTTAATTTTGACTTTATTATTTTATCTTGGAATATCATTTTGTTATTTACGAACAGGCCGAACTTTATTATCATATTATAGCAGTATATCATTTATAAAACCTAATTTTAGTTTCATATGGATAACATTTCAATTTTATTGTATTATGGAGTTAATATTTCACAGGAGCATAGTATTAAAGATGGTAAGTTTTTAAATTTTATATTTATTTCGAATATTTATTATAAGTATATAAGCAGAGTCAACGGCTCCCATTCTTTTAAAATAGTCGGAAAGGGAGTTGCAAAGAAAAGAGTTAAGACAGAGCAAGTAAGGAAAGAAATAGGAGAGCAAGAAGGACACGGGGCAAACTAGAAAATAGTTTGAAACCTATTGAAAATATTCGAGTTTTTCAGTCGGCTATAAATTTGGCATTGGATTTAATATAATATTTCTAAGGTGATGTGAAGTCTTAGACACCATATTAATTCTATTTCTCAACGAATTATACCTTATTCCTTAACTCGGTTGTGTAATAAGGCCTATTAGCCCTTGCTACTCTATCTGATCAAAGGCGTAGTTGTGAAAACGCCACCTTTCATGTTAAAAGTCTCGAGTTCAAAGTGTATAATTATATCGTAATAGTTAATTTCGTAATATAACATAAGATTTAATGTAAATATATAAACAACTATTGTGTAGGATAATATAGATGGCTCACAAAATTAACATTTGTGTATTCGTTATCTTATACAAAAGCTACAACCGAGTAATCAACGGCTTAGTAATTATAACGATTAAAGAAACTGAAGCCTGGTCTAAATAGACTTGATGAATTCTCTATACTCCTTAAAGGTGTCCCTTGTCGATTTATGTGACAAAACTCATGCCACCGGAAATGGGAGTCGACATATAAAATTATTATTTATCCATACTTGCAATTAAATTTTTTTTAAATTTTACAATTAGCTACGAATCAAAAATAATTCTTCTAATAAAAATATAGGAGTGGTTATTTACTTAATGCAAAAACAAATGCAAAGTATTAACATTGAAATTAATTGAAAGTTTAATTAACCTGTACCTTATGTACAAGATATTTATATCAGAATATAACAGAAAGTCAAGTGTAGAACTCTTCCGGTTTAAATGAATTCCCAGGTCGTACAATAATTAAACAATATGTAATTAAAGGTCAAGTACACATAAATACCGTTTCTAATTGATAATTTTGAAAGGATAGTAAACATACATTTTTCTAATATATTATGACATATATTAGTCAAATTAAATAAAAGCACTCTGTATTTTATATTCAATTTTCATTCAATTCCATAATTATAATTAAAGAAATGGAATATAATTTTAATAAGTGTTATTAATAATGACAATTATTAAAGAATTACTTAGAGGTCTTGATGAAATATTTTCACATAATGTGTGAGTAAATAATAAAAAGTACTAACGAATTAGAAAATTGACTGTCAAATAGTTGTAGATATTTTTAAAATTACTTCGTGTATTAGAGTATTACTAGGAAGTGAAAGTTAATATTCAATTTTACTAAATTCATACAATTTATTCGAAATTTGTCTGCAATTGGTCAACACATTGCATAGTACAATATTAGGTAATTGAACTTAATGTTATTATAATCAGTTTATTGATTACTTACTTATTTAGTAATTCATTATATATAAAAAAATATTTTAATATCTACTGATATTATTGCTTTTAACTAATTAAATAAAAATTGTGATATTATATAAAGTAAAATTAGGTAAGCCAACTTTCAAAGCATACGAAAACTTAACGTATACTTTTAAAAAGTATTATTGTTAATTAAAAAAATGGAGTATTAATTTCTAGAAACTATTTTAAGGTTTTAACCTACTAATTTTGAAATAGAACAACTTTGTTTAAACGTCGTGACAAAAATTGAAATTGTAGAATAAATAACTTGGATTTTTAAACAAATATTGTAAATTAAAACTATCATTTCATATTTTTAATTACTTTTCCCTAGAGAACCTATGAAACATTAATCCCTTAAAAATAATTAATTTTATTCTATCCTAAATAAAAAAAATATCAACCACGAGATATTTATTTATGAACAGGATATTAACCTTTGTAAATTTTGGCATTTATTAACGTAAGCTTTTGTGCGTCCTTTGAAGCTCGTTAAGTGCGTCTTTTGAAGTTTGTTAATTGCTTACTGCTTACATCATCATTAGTTTATTCGCATTACCCATTGACATTTGTTATATACCTTTTCGGACTTAAGCTTTTCATTCCTTCAATACTTGACCTGGTTGGTTTTCCACAATTCTGTACCTAAAAAACTACTTGTCCCATGTGTATTAACCGACTTATTCACAAAATTGATATTATATCGGTTGCGACTCAATTATTGTTTATAAATATAAATAATAATTTGATGCAAAAATCCCCTCGAATTTTAAGCGCTTCATTTAAGCAATTCATATAATAATACCGTTAAAATCGTTTTAGCAAATTCCGCTATTCTTTTTATATTACAAATTATTAACAATTTTATAAGCAACCATAAGATTAAAATTTAAATCTATATTAATTCCTTATATATATTCGCTCTATTCTTACGATTTTGACATTGATAAAGTTCATTAAAAACTGAAAAAATTGACAACTTCAACATTTACTCGAACCGAAGGATTTCAATTAATAAAAATATTTTATAGTTGTTTATAATGTATTTGTATTTTCTTTTGAATAAATATTTGAATTCAAATAATACTCATCGTTTTATACGGTATTCTAATAGAATTTAATTATCAATAAATAATTTTCAAATATTATTCAACAATGTTCCTAATCAATTAAATTAATTATTGAATTCTAACCATTCTATTTGATTTTCAGCTAATCAAATAAATTAATATAAATTATGATACCTTATCTTAACTGTTATAAAAAAAATTGCCATTCAATAATTGCTAAAATATAAAAAAAAGTTATAATAGTTTGCCAATAAATGCCATAGTGTATATGTAGGATATACCCATTATGATATTACCAAAATTTTATACTAATAAAGTAAACAATTTTCATTTAAGTATATTTTAATTAAGTGTTAACTATTTATGTTGGGGTGGGATGAAATAATGTCAAACAATTTTATAATTTCCAAATAAAATATCGATAGGCTTATCAATTTTTAATTGGAAAGAGTTTTTAGAGTTTGTTGAAAAATCTTTTTACACAATATGTATGTATAAAATTGATTTAAGTTTTTTCAACAATCTGCTCTTTACAATGTTTTATACTTTTTAGTATATTACATAATTAAAATTAATCTTAATTTACGGTTGAAACATCCTGTTTAGATTATTAAATTTCTGAGTGTACAACCGTTAGTTTAATGACCCTATCTACTTCATATCGATGCATCAATGTAATTACAATAAATAGAAAAAGAATCAATCAAAGTTTAATCAGGAGAAGTTTGTCAGTTGTCTAGGCTACGTAATACTACAAGCCTACTGAAGATTCCAGGAGTGTTATAGGACGAAAAAGTCCTAAAAATTACTTTTATTTAATTTATTTTAATTTTATGAGATATAATGACGTTGACGTTTTTTTTTTCTTTGTATTAAAGTTGAATCGGCTTTATTTCCTTCTACTGCATTTCACACCACCGATATACGATATTAAGAACTCGTTGACATATAAATACCTTATATTTTTACATATACACATATCTATCTATAATTTTATTACATTTACATATATTCTTTTTAATCAAATTATTTTGCAAACTCCTTGTATACAGTTACAATAATAGGTCTACATGTATACAAGGTGAAACTAATTGAAAAAAAAATTTTTTTTATAATCATTATAATTTAGTTGTAACGGAAGTCTTTAGACGCGATGAATTTATTTAAAAATTTACGGAGAGCTAATAATATATACGAATCGATACGTCCCATTGTATGGATATCTTTTTTTATTGGAATTGAACCGAATCCGCCTGGAACTAAAAAAAATCTAAATATATTTGGTTATTTTTTTACAATTATACATTTAATTTGTTATTGTATTTTGGTATATGCATCTTTGAGACGTGGTGAATGGTTAATTGCATATTTTTTTCATACTGAATTTACAAAATTAGGTGAAATATTACATCCAATAACGGGAATTTTAGTTGTCACAATTACATATATAATATCATTATTGAAAAGAAAATCAGCAAAAAAAATTATACTTCATATGCAATCAATTGATATTCATTTAATGTCATTGGGATTGAAAGCAAATCATAAATATATTAATACATTTGTATGGAGTATAACTATAACTGTATTTATATTTAATATGACATATTTTTGGGGTTGTTATTTTCTTTTAAGAAAAAATGGTAAATTGCCACCATATGAAGTATTTTCATCATATTTATTACCACATTTACAAATGGCTGTTGTTGTATTAAAATTTGCAGTATATTCAAATCTTGTTTTACATCGTATGAGTATGCTAGCAAAGGTAAGTTAAGATTTTTAATGATAATTAATTATGGAATTTGAATAAATAATGATGAAAATTATTATTATTATTATTATTGTTATTATTATAATTGCATTAATTTATCTCAAGTGGATTAAAATTTTTTATACATCATAACTTTGATGTAAATATGTTTAAGAAAAATTCAAAAAACTTGTTACAGTGGCTATAGTAAAATTTTGACAGTATAGATACCTAATCTGTGAACTCTTTTGCAAATCTAAGTTAAATACATTTGTCAAATTTCTTGAAAAATAATTTAGTATTTCTCACATTTCTCAATACCCTTTATAGACAGTATACCCTTCGCCCGGATCTGTTACATGTACCTCCAACCTACATTTCTCTGATTTGGATTAGTGCTCCGCAAAATCTGATCCTAATACTGTCTTTTTATACAACCTTTTCTCTTCTTAGTTAAAATAAATGATACCAATATTATAAAATTTGACAGGTGATTTAGAAACGGTCTAAAATTTGTTTTGAACGTATTACTTGTAAAATTTGTCTGTAAAACTCCAATGTTTCACTTTACAATTCATAATTATTCGAAGATTACCTTGTTTCCAATTTAATACCTGAAAAATTGAATTTTTTTAGTTAAATCATAATTTACAAAGGAATTTTTCACAAAATGTGTCTAACTTTTTTCTGGCAGGTTCCTTCTAAACTATCATATGAGATTTTGCTCATCAACAAATGAATTTAAAAACCAATAGTTTTTGTGAATATATTTTATTCTCTACGAAACTAATATGATTAGTCAACAGAACACCTAATAAACAAATTTTTCCTAACTTTTTTCTAGCAGGTTCCTTTTAAACTATTATATGAGATTTTGCTTGTCAACAGATGATTGTAAAAAACCATAGTTTTTGTTAATATATTTTATACTCTACGAAACTAATATGATTAGTAAACAGAACACCTAATAAACAAATACTTTAAAATTAAACATGTAATAAAAAATAATTAAATCAAACAAAAATTTTAATTTATTCCTATATAGATAATTAATAAACGTCACGCAATTACTTTAATTTAGTTGCTTAGTAAAAGGATTAATAAAATTTTTCAAGAGCAACAGTTGATATAAACACAATGTCCTTTACCAACGATAAATAAGTTTAATTTGTTTACTGATTAATTTATTTATATATTGTATATAATATATATACTCGTACATATATACATTTCCGTATATTTATATATTTGCATATACATGATACATGTAAAATTAAATATCCCCAGTGTAATACAATGTACAAATATTTGAAGTACGCTAAACGCACCCATTGTAATTTATATTATATAATCTCATACTGTTTATATTCAACATAATATATTATATATTATAATATATATATATATATATATATTGTATTAGATTATAGAATAGAATGTTTTTTATTTATTTTCCTAATAGGTAATATTAGAGTTTAGGAAAATTTAATTTTTTTTTATAAAAATGTAGTTTTTGGTAAATTGTCAGAACGAAATGAACTTAATAACAAATTTACGTAAAGCGGATACAATATATGAATCAATACGTCCAGCAATATGGACAAATTTTATAATTGGTCTTGAACCGAATGCAGCTGGTACTAGAAATAATTTTATAAAATTTATTGGATATTTAATGATATTTATAAATACGGTTGCATATAGTATATGTGTTGCATTAACAATACGTCGTGGTGAATGGCTTTTTCAATATATTTTTCATACAAATTTTACAAAATTTGGTCAAATTTTTCATCCAATTACCGGAATATTAATTGTTTTTGTTACATTTATATTTGCTATTATTAAAAGAAATTCAACACAAAAAATAATATTTATTATGGAAAATATTGATATAAATTTAACAGATTTAGGTGTAATTGCTAATCAAAAAATTGTTCAAAGATTTGCTTGGAGTATGGCAATTTTTATTTTAATATTTAATTTTTCTTATTTTTGGGGTTGTTTTGCATTATTAAAACACAGTGGAATAAATCCACCATTTGAAGTATTCTCATCATTTTTAGTACCCAATTTACAAATGGGTGTTTTTGTACTTAAATTTGAAATTATATCAAATTTAATTTTACATCGTATGATCATGTTATGCAAGGTAAGATTTTAATTTAAAAAATTTGAATAATTTCCCTTTAATTTCACTAAAATTTTTAATTTTGCAAATACAAGTACTTCATCTACAACATGTACACTTCTTCAGTGGTTGTACTCGATTCAAGAATGGAGTGAAATTAAAAGGAATTTGCTTGGTTTTTTATTTAATTCATAATACATTTGACTCAAATGCTCAATAATAGATTGGATATTCATAATTATTAAATTTTAAAAAATTTTAGTGAACGTCAGTTTGGTTTTAATTCTTGATTATTTGAATTTGAATATGATAAATTAATTAAATACTACGGTAATTTTGTTTTAAGTACATATTACATATAATAGTGAAAATATCTTTTAAAATAAGATAATTGAATTAATACTATAAAAAAAAGTGTCACAATACATTACACAATTTAATAATCAAATTCTGATTCGAATACCGATATTTTTTAATATAAAAATTATATAAATTCGAATTAAAAACCAATAGGAGATTGATTCTCTTTCTCAAATGTGAGAGAACTTTATACAGGGTTTTTATATGTAGTTGAAATAATTGTGAAAAGACTTTTAACCCAATTTTGATATAAGTTATGCGGGACCGAAATTCAAATAAAAAATTAAACTTAAAAATTAAAAATCCTGTCCAATATCAAAACAGGCAGGAGATGTTCTTATTATTATACAATTGAATAATGAATTTCATATACAATTTAAGCATGAAATAGTCCTTAACGCAATAGCATGTAGAAAGGTTTTTAGATTTAGGTCAATATTGAATTGTAACGTATTTCTATGTCTGTGAGTTATATTATTAAACTAAATTAATTGTTATATTAATGTATTTTTTATTAAAGATATATAATTATAAAGCATTTGTTATTCCATTAACTTAAACCCAATTGCGAATGTTATAGCTAAGTCGAGTAACAGTTTTGTTATACTCTTAAATTATCTACCGTTATAAAAGTTTTGTGAAAAGATATTATGACAAAAATTCTAATTCTAAAAAAAAGAAAATAATTTTACTTAGCTGCATTTACTGAAATAATATTAATATTAAATTAAAAAGTAATATACAAATTGCAATTCATAAATAATTTAATTATATAAAGACAAACCTTAAATAATATTTATACAAAAGAATTGAATTTCATTAAAACTGTATACATGACAACTTAATTATCTTTTAACCTACTCAATTTTACGTCTTATTTTTGAATGCTATAATATTGCTATATATAGCATACAAAAATCTATACAATAATATAAGTACATCTCTTAATTATCACATTTATACAAAATATACATACATTTATATTTAATCATAAATATGAAAATAAAATTACATGATATTTATCACATTTTTTAAAATTTATAACATTTAAAAAAAAAAAAAATGTATTTAAAACCAATTAAGAGATGTATTTACTTATATTTTACATTCTTTTATATTTAATTTAATTTAATTTTAATTGAATTAATTAAAAGTCAATATACCGTATGACCAACCTTATTTTAAACATAAGGGCATAACTATAGACCGAGACCATACATATAATATTTAAGAAATTAAATAATGTGTCATTAATATTACATAAATAATGAGATCAAGTTAAATTTTTAAAACGTTTTATATCCTTGTTTAACACTCAATAACGGTATTTTGAGCGCAATTAAATATAACGGTTAAAAAACAAAAATTTAAAATAACAAAATTTTCAAAAAATGCTTTTAAAAGATATTTGTAAAAAACCACAAAATTTAAATGAAGCAGTATATGCATTTTTTTTATATTTATATATAACGGGTTTTAGTCCATCTCGTCCTGGATTTAATAGTGTTATATATGAATTTTTTGGTTGTTTAATAAGTTTATTAAAAATGTGTTTTTATTTTATTTGTTGTATTTCCACATTAAAAAGAAATTTATTAATTTCTGGAAAAAAATTCACCCAAACGTTAACAAGGTTTTAAATGAAAAAAAAAATGTTTTAAAGTATATGTAATAATATTAAAGAGTTAAATTTTTTGATTTTTTGCAGATTTGCAGCTCAAATTCATCCTTTAACAGGAATATTTGTTATATTTATTACATATTCATTTATTATCTATAAAAGAAAATTAATTCCATTAATTGTTGAAATGGTGCAAATTGTTGATAATGATTTAACTGATCTTGGTTTAACTATTCATTATCATAAAACTCGAAAATTTGTATTTTTCATATTAAGTACAATGATATCATTTAATGTGACAATTCTATTATTAAGTTATTTTTCATTGCAATCAACAATGGCAGAAAATGATTTAAAAATACAAATATTTTCTGCATTTTTTTTACCAGTTTTTCAAATGTTTGGTGTAGTTGTAAAATTTGTATGTGTAATGAGATTATTTAGAAGTCGTTTATTGTATTTAAGAGAGGTAAATAAATATATAAATATATATATATATATATCTATGTACTGTGATTCCATTATATTATTAGATTCTATAATTATATTATATACTGTGATTCTGTAAAATATATCTAAAGATACATGTGTTAAATGATCTTATAAAAATTTTAAATAGTTGAAAGCTTAAATATCAAAAGCTACTAAAAAAAGTTCCTCGAAGTAGTCCTTAAACTTTAAATTATATATTTAACTAGCTAATACCCAGTGTGCGTTGGTTGCGTCTCTCAATGGATTTTTAAATATCACACAATATGGAGTTAACTGTAAATGTATATTCAAAAGTTTATTAGTACCAGTTTTTTAAAGCGATTTTTTTAAGCTAAGCTAAAAAAAAATTAATTAATTTAAAAAAATATAGATTAAAGGAATTCGGCAAAAACTTTTTGCCACTTTCTTTTGGGTCAAAGCAGTTGGTATTTCACAAAATAAGACGTAATTTGGTTCAAAAATATTTTTAATATGGGTTAACAAACTCTAAATCTGTTAAAAGAACTTCATTGTCAAACAGCAACACATAAACAAAATTTGTAGTCAATCGGTTAAACTGTTTTTATTTTAGAACAAAAAAGTTGAATTAATTACACTACATCCCCAAGTTAGCGCTACGTTAGAGAAAAGGTTTTAGGTTAGAAACTCTTTCCGTACCCAAAAACCTTTATATACAAATTTTCATGATAATCAGCTGAGCAATTTGCGAGTGTAAACGTTACAAACCTAACAACAAACATTCGCTTTTATATATATAGATAGATATAGATTAGATCTAAATTGAAGAATTGTTTTGGAGATTGAGAATAGAAGCTTTGAGAACTGGGATTTGAATTAATTGATTATGTATAGAATCAAAGGGCTTTTGGAGTGTATTATAAAGAAATATAATCTTAAATGCTTTTAACTTCATTTTTAGTTTAAGCTTTGAATGCTCTAATTATTATATACTTTTATATTAACTTGCCTGTGTCTATGGATTTATTTTAATTATTATAATTATAATATGAATAATATGATTTTTTGTAAACGTCGATGACAATCATTTTTAGATATGTGGTATTGCCATACATAAGAAATTAAAATAATTTTTATATACAAAACAAATAATAAAAATATTAATATTAAAAATTGTTATTAAAAATAGTATACCAAGTATACCACAACAAATGTATAAATAAAATTATATCAAATTTTATATATTAAAATCCATTTAATTGATTTATCAAATTTATAATTTAATTTAATTTTTATATTTAAAACAGGTATTAAATAATATGTATGATGATCTGAAAATAAAGGCTAAAAATGCAAAGAAAATAGCAAATCATCCGGTAATGGTAAGGAAAAAAAGTTCATCACATTCTGTATATCGTCAATGTACTGTTGAAGTTGATAAAGTTGAATTATCAAATGAAAATATTAGAAAAGCTGTAAAAATTTACGAACTATTATGTGATGTATGTGATATTGTTGAAGATCATTTTACATATCAAATGTTAGTTATAATTGCAATTTCATTTGTATACATTGTATTCGATGGATATTATATACTAGTTGCAATCATACATCATAGTGGTAGTTCTGATACTGAAAATAATGATTTTTTAATATTTTTTTGTATTCAAATGTTTCTCTATATTATCATTATACTTGGAATTGTTGAATCAGTTAATAAAACTATAAAACAAGTAAGTAATATTATTATTTTTAAATATATTTAACATATATATTAAAATTATATTTAATTCAAAAATTCATTCATTGCAATACCAAGAGTCAATTAAATTTGGCATTAGTACATAAAATGTTAAATTTAAATGAAGATAAAGTAATACAGAGTGCATTGAAAAATTTCTGTTCACAAATTATCAATCGTCCAATAACATTTACAGCAGCTGGATTATTTCATTTGAATAGAACTCTTTATTTTACCGTAAGGAACTGTAAATGATATACACTTAGAACAAAATGTTTTTAAAAATATCTATTTTTTTATTATAGATATCTGGTGCTACAACAACATATTTGATAGTTCTTGTTCAATTCAGTTCAAATGAATCAAATGGTATTGATTCACAGATGACTCCTCCTAATAGTACTGGCTTTAATGATACAATTACCAATAGAACAGTTTTTACAATTTAGTAAAAATATTAAAGGAATTTGTTTTTGAACTTAAAATAAATAATTATAAATATAAGGTTATATGTTTGTATGTCATAAAACATAATTCATTATTTTATTTAATTAATAAATTTTTTTAGTAAAATTTTATATCTGAACTTTGATTAAAAACAAAAAAAAATGGGTGCAAAGTTAAAAATATTAATTTACAATATAGTTTTGTATCAATAGATAAACAAATTTTTAAAGAAATCTGGACTTTGGTATTCTAGAATGGGGTTGCGCTAAATCAGTTTTATACTGCAACAATTTAAACGTCAATACGTCATTATAAAGTTTTGCGTGACTTAGTTAATAGCCTATCTACAATGCACGCTCTCATTCCGCTCTCGTAACTTAGTTTGACAGATAGTAACGCTAACGTAACTATCTGTCAAACTAAGTTAAATGTATTGAATTAAATGAAAGTGTCTACAATAGACGCAGCCATGTCGCAGCTAATTATGCAATCATTAAAAAAGTTTTTTAACTTTTAACTTTTTCGCTTTATATTAAAAATAGTAACTATTAAAAAATTTCATCAAATTTCATTGAAATATAAAAATTAAAAACAAAAAATATGCTTTAGCCACCATACAGAACCGATCGCTATTACAGCAAAAGCGTAATGCGAAATTTATTTTAAATGAATTTCTTTAACATAAATACATTTTTATTTTAATATGCATAAAATTTGAACTTGGAATAAAATATGTTATTGATTTAAATAAAGCTCAAAGTTATTCGCATCAAAAAATATGCAATGATAAAGCTGTTTGCTTTACTTATGTAATGAAGCGTCAACTGCTTATTTAATTTTTACGGTAAACTCCATGCTAAAACTTATAAATCTGAGATATTTACATAAAAATCTTAATCTTTAGCGTACATGTACACATATCCCATACATTTTATGCATGTGGTTTTCATAACTATTCTAGAACTTATCTAAACTATTTATAATTACATTAAATGTTAAATGTTTGCGTGTTTTAATAAATTCCAAAAAAAAAAGAAACTATTTAATAAAATTAAACATAACAAGTATAAGTATAATAATAGTTTTATAATAGATTTTAAATAAATTAATCTGACATATTTATTAAATTTTTTCAGTACTTTTTGTACACCTTAAGTGTGGTTAATTTCAGCCTTCTTAAGGTAAAAAACGATAAATTTTTTATTGTAAAATAATATATATAAAAATTTCAAAATAAATTCTAACAAATTGTTGATATACGTCATAATTATTATGATATTAGATTACTTTGAAAATCATGAATGAAATTAAGTGATTACAAGCATAGGCAATTAAGTGATTACAAAAAAAATCACTCATTAAAAATAAGGGTTTAAGGTGGTTATGCTACAAAAATAAAAATTTAATAGCTAGTGAATAATGTAATCTTCTATAGAGAATATTTATAGAAATTAAAATTTAAATATAATGAAAAATCAATGATTTTTTAATTTAACTTGTTAATAATTTACAAAGCGTTAAAATCTCACACTGTTGTTTCGTAATTTTTAATATTTTAAAAGTTCCCATATTCTACAAAAGGAAAAAAAACTTTTAAACTCTCTTTAAAAATAATTAAAATTTAACAATTATATACTTAACTTTTTTTTAATAATTAATAACATTTTAATATTATTTACTGTCAACTTTAATACTATATATAAAAAAAAAATGTCCTACAATATGTTATAACTTTTACACGCATGAACGTAGTTGAATGGGTATACTAAATTTGCCACTACGTTTGTGACGCTGTAAAGGAAAGAATGAGAGATTTAGATTAGAATCGAGAAGGGAATCGATTTAACTTTATGTGCATGCGTCCGTTCTTTTACAGTATAACTCAAAAATTTAATGAGTTATAGTAGAGTTAAAAGTTTGATAACCAACATCTTTAGTTGATATAAAGCAAGAGGAACTCTTAAAAAACCAGATCGCAAGGAAAAACTATCCAATTAGGGACAAGAACGGCCAAATGTTAAATCCAAATCCAGATCAAACCCAAAATTAAAAAGAACATTACGAAGAAGCATTTATATAGATTATATAGAAGACACTTTGCTGGAACAACAACGTTTTAGAAAGCCACGTAGCTGTACACATCACTCAAATGCATTGCCTCTCATAATCGAGCAATCAGTCAAATGGATATCATCACTCTATATAACTTTTAAGAACTTTGAAAAATCATTTGATAAAATAAAATACAGGGAAATTTTGAAGATGATGATGAACCAGTAACCCTAGATACCAACGTCATGTTCAACCCAATGGAAACTTCAGCGATCCTATTAGTCTAAAGGCTGGATGGTGCCCGCTTTCTTAAAATTCCAAAATTTTTAAGAATTCTCACTGCTCAAGTCTTAGACTATTAAAACTGTATTTACCAAAGATGCATGTTGAAAAACAAGGGGAATTATCTTAATAAATTCTTTATAAAATTAATACATGACATATTATATGGTACTAGGCGTTATAACATGAAGAAATGCCTTAGATTAGTCGCGTAACACCGGATCAAACTCAGATGCAGAACATCTATCTTGCTCTTTTTGGAAAGCAGTTTAATCAAAGATAAGTAAATGTTGGATTTATACATTTTAGTCTGCTGCTTCTTATTCGCTGTCAATCATATCTGTCAATCTATTGTCGCTGTCAATCTATTGTTATAACATATAGTACACGTTACAAACACTACATGTAATTTATAATATCATTATATTTACGATAGCAAAGAACAAGTATAACAAAATACATACGTAAATTAATTTTTATTAAAGATTAAACAATCATTTAATTTAAAAATTTATTTACTTCAATTCTTTAGTATTTTTTCTTCTTTACTTTTTTTAAAATTATTTCAGTATTCATAAAATGTTCTGTGTATAAAATATACCGTATTTAATTTACTTTAAAATTAAAATGTGATTATTTAATCTTTAGACCAGAAACAACAAATTATATAAAGTGTTATTAAATTTATTATTTATTTAAAAACTGTACTTTGTTATAGTTAACAGTTATTTCTCCAATGACATTTTTATATTACCTATACTTTCAAGATAAATAATATGTTTTTAATTGTGAAATGGTGCGGTAGCCCTACTCAATAAGAACACTATTTTAATTTTATATTTACTTTTAAGTTAATTATAATGTTTACTAATAAATTAATAAAAAAATATTTAATAAATATTAAAAGTTATTTATTTGATAATTGTAAGTGAAAGCACAGTTATAATTTTAAATAAAATTGATTGCATACTTACAGGCGGTATTGACAATACCTCAGGTAAATTAAATTTAATTTTAACTAATTTAAATAATAGTTTAAAATTTTTTAATTAATTAAAATAGCAATATTATAATAGGTATATTTAATATTTTAATATCCATTTATATAAATTGTAATATGATACTTAAAGGTATTAAAAGTAAAATTTTAGTTATACCCTGGGGGCCGTATTGCTTCAACCACTTATCATCACTAATCAAGTAATCATCTCTTGATAAGTTAGTGTTTTTTAAAAATCACACTTCATTAATTTGTTGTCAAATATGGTTTTGGTGCAATAAAATATTATTATTTAATTATTGGGTTAGTGATAATTTTTAAGGACGCAATAGAGTCCTGGTTACACCTAACTTTAAAGTTTAAACTACTTCCATTATAGGTATCAACGGATATGAAATATTAAATATAACGCCTATATTGATATACGATATAATTTAATATAATTGATTGCAACTATAAGATTAAAATTTTATTTTTTTTATTTATTTATTTATAGCCATGTCAAATTTAAATTTAATAAGATTTTTTGATGCTAATAATGTTTATGATTCCTTAAGACCATTGTTAATTTTTACATATTTGGGTGGAATTACTCCAGTACTACCGCATAATAATAATTGCATTACAAGATTAATAGGATATATGTTTGGTATAGTGCATGTTATTGCATATTTTATATGTGCATTTTTATCATTTATACAGCAAGAATCTGTTGTAGGATATTTTTTTAATAGCACTGTCACAAGGTATATATATATACATATATAAATATATTTTATATTAATTAACAAGTATTAATTTTTATACGTTTTATATTCCAATATAATTATATAGATTTGGTGAATTTTTACAACAAGCATGTGGTAGTGTTTTAATATGTATATTATTTATACAACCATTTAAAAATAATAAATCACTTAATTCATTATTATTAATATTGGAAAATATTGATGAAAAATCAAAAATATTTGGATTAAAAATTAAACATAAAAGAATATTATTACATACATATTTTTCAATAATTGGTACTATTTGTATTACTTGTTTATATTATATTGGTAGTTATGGAATATTAAAATTAGCTGATATTAATCCAACAATTGCAGTATATTCAACATTTTGTATACCATATGTTCATATGACATTAATATTACTTAAATTTGGTATTTCAGTGTCATGTGTTCAATTAAGATCTCGTATGTTAAATAAGGTAAATATACATTTATACAAATACTATATTAAATTTTTTAATAATTGAAAATTTTTAATTTCATATATATTTTTTGTTTTTTTTTTTTTTTATATATAATTATTACTTTATTATTATTACTAATTATTAATTAATAATTAGTTATTAGTAATACAAATTACTATATTATTACTTAAGGGTTTGTTTATTTAAAATTGACCCTTATGTAAATTAATATTTTTAAAATTTTAATTTTTAGTGTAAATTATTTAATATCGTAGGTATGTAGAAAGTTTTATGAATTTTTTGAAATCGGTTTCAAAGTAAATATCGTGTTAGAAGTTTGAATAAGGCCAAATAGATCAAATAGACGTTTTTGTATTCGAATTTATTTAAACTATTTTTATTTTAAAAGTACATAAACTTATAATGTATATACTTATGTATTTTGATACATATTAATGTGTTCTTTATAAGTTACAACTGATCAAACCTAAAAGTTTATCAGTTTTTTTACAAAAATAAAAATAATTTAACACAATACCATCCGTTTTATGGGTACGAGCAATTGTTAACTTGGATTATAGGTACAATTCCGAAAACCATAGAGAACAGGCACAATCTTATTTTGAGTTTTTAATTCATTTATGAAAGTCTGATGTAAAGCAATACCGAAAGAAGTAAATCTAAAGAAGTTGGAAGACATGTTCTAAAGAAATTATTGATATTTAAAAATTATTAAATAGTCAGATTGGAAAAATTAAATAATTTTTAAAAGAATTTAAAAAAATAAGATAAGTTCTTGGATTATGATTGTAAAATAATTCAAGGGAGATTGTTCAAATAGGACATATTTGTTTAAAAAAAGAAGAGAATTGGAATAAATTGAAGATAAATCACTGTAAATGTGCGCAAATACTAAATTTAACGAGGGGGAGAATAGAGCAGACTATCACCACTCTAGGAAATCCACACCAAAAACAATAAAAATAAATATTATATTATTAGTTTAAAATTTTTAAAAATTACATAGCAGCTGCACGAACCTTTTATCCAAGACAATAAATTTAATTGAATAATATAACTCACAGATATAAAATACCGTAAAACTCAAATACAAAATTAATACAATATTAACAAAATAAAATTGTATCTATTGAAAATCTAAAACGGTTTTACATGTTATAAGGTCCAATACTATCTCATGTTTAAATTGTATGTGAAATTCATTAAAATTCTTATAATAAGACTATAAATATCCCCTGACCCTAAAATATGGAATATACTCTGATCCTAAACCTCTTTATACACAGAGTTATATCAATACAAAAAAATAAGAGTTTTAGGAAAATACCCAAGTCCCGAACTTGCTCAGCTGTCAATTAAAACAACTGTCTCAATTTTAATAGTAAAGGTTATTGCATTTAATCTTGTTTTTTACCATATTTCAATATGTATACAAATAATACCTCAGTAGTATTAGTGTTAAAATGTAAAACCAATATTTTTACATATTGATGACTTTTTAATTTGATTTAAGTATGGAATGGAATTGGAAATAAATCGCAAAATTAATTTTCTGAGAAATAATTTTATACAAAATTAATTAATCATATAATTCTAAAACAAAATTGTAAACGTATCCATTTAAGTGGAGTTGAATAAAACTTATTTAAAAATAATTTTTTACTTATTATTAAAATAAATACCATAGATTTTTTTTTTTTAATAAAATAAATCGTATATTAAAAAACTTTTTGTTAATTTTTGTATAAATCAAAAATTTTCTGTATAAGATTCAATACCTAATCGTTATAACTTTATTAAATATTAGTGAAATTAAAAATTAATAAAGTAATTATATATTCATTTAAATACTTAATTTATATATTACATGTATATAAAAATTTTATGGAATTAAAATGAAATTATTTTTAGTTTATAGAAAAATTTTACGCTATAAATATTATTTAAAAAAAAAGCGGAAAATTATATTAAAAAAATATAAAACTTAATTAAATATATTCCATAATATTTAAATTAAACATTTTTTTTTTAAATTATAGTATAAAAATTATTAAGTATTAATATATTTATAGTACCTGTATAAAATATTAATAATGTCAGATTTAAATTTTAAATCATTATTTAATGCGGTTGATGTTTATGGGGCTACAATGCCTATGTTTCTATTAACATACATATCTGGTCTAACACCAGTTTTTAGATATAATCAAAGTATAACATTTACAATATTTGGTTATTTATTTGGTATAATACATTGTTCTTGGTATATGGTATGTTTTATAGTGGCTGCATTTCGTAAAGAATCTATTGTTGGTTATTTTTTTGAAAGTGATTTATCAAGGTGATATTGAAATTTTATATACTTATTAATTTCAAAAGAATCTTAATTAAAAAAAATTTTAAATATATTTTCTCTCTCTATCTCTCCTTATTTCATTTAACTTAAAAAAGATTTGGTGATTTATTACAAATAGTATGTGGTAATGTTATAGTATTAATAATTTTCATATTTTCATATTTAAAAAATACAATTGCTGCAGTATTAAAAATTTTTTCAAATATTGATAATGAATTTACAAAATTTGGTATAAATATTAATTATCAAAATTGTTTAAGAGCATCATATTTAAGTATATTAGTTATTTTGATATCTAATTGGAGTTATTATTTGGGTAGTTATGAAATATTAAAATTAGCTGGTAAAACACCATCATTTGAAGTATATACATCATTTTGTATACCATATATTGTTATGAGTTTGGTATTAGTAAAATTTATTGGAACATCAAAATTAATATCATTTAGAATATCAATATTAAATGAGGTAAGATAATATAACTAGATGCCTTGGGTTTATTTTTAAGTTTTAGGATTCATTATTTTTTCTTGTATGTATAATCTTATATATGTATGTTAGTTTTATTGCATTTGCTATGAAATTAATTATATATATATATAACTATAGGTAAAATACTCGGTGCGCGTTGCTGCGTCATATCAATAGGTTTTTAATTGAAATTGATGTTAAAAAAATGGAACACAAAAATTCCACTTAGTATCCATTGTGCCGTATTTGCGCCGCGGATTAACGAAACCAGAGAAACAATTTTTGGAGAGTTTCTTTTGAGTCAAAGCAGTACTTCGCAAAATTAGATAAAATTCGCATTCTAAATTTTTTTTTTAAATTAATCGTCGTGCCAAAATGGGTTAACAAATTCGTAGTCTGGTAATTCAGTTAACTGCATTGTTAAATAAAACAGCAAACTTTTTTTTGACTTTAGGTATAGTACTTCCCAAATCGGAACGTAATTCTCTCCAAAAATTTTTTAGACCAATCGTCGTGCCAAAATGGGTTAACGAATTTCAAGTCTGTTAATAAAGTCAAATTTCAAATAAATCAAACAAACCATTTTTATTTTAGAAATGTTAATCCAGACAAAAATGTAATATAAATTATATGTAATTCCAGAAATGTAATAACCAAAATTGTTAATCCAGAAACTCTTTTCGTTTTTTTTTTTATTTTTTCTTTATTAATTATTTATTATATATTTTTTATCTAGTGCTACATTAGATTGCAACGGTGTAGAATTTAGCGCTATATTGATTTACTGAACGATTTGCAACAAAATTAAATGATATTTAATTATGAGTGACTTTTGTTATATTTTATTTTAAATTATTTAAATTCTGGACACAATAGAGAATTTCAATGACCTTCAAAAACATTTCAGTAATTCTATTTCTATACATATTTATTTTTCTATTTCCTATTTAAATTATTTTTTAAATTCAAATTTTTAAAATTAATAAAATTCGTTTTTTTTTTCAATCTTATATTTTTTTATTTTTTAATCAATTTATATTTTTAATTTTAAAATGGGATGGTGTCATAATTTCAAAAAAAAAATTCCAAATTTACAAAATTCCAAATAAAGAAAGAAAAAAAAAAATTCCAAAAAAAAATTCCAAGAAAAAAAAAATCCAAAAAATATTTCCATAGCTTTAGCGAGCAAGAATTTTAGAGTTTGTTACAAAATCAGGATTATACGCTTTTTCCAGAATATTTATATATTTGTATACGTGAGATTCTGAATTAGGAGGGATTTTAGAGTTGGATTCAAAATCAGGGTTTCAATAATTTGTTTACCGGCGGTTTGGGGGCGGCAGCCCCCTCTATTTTTAAATTTTTATTTGTTGAAATATGCATGTAAAAAATTACTGTTTTTAAAAAATAGTTTGTCATTAAATTTTGATTTTTGGAATTTTTTTTTTGGAATTATTTTTTTTGGAATTATGAAAATGGAATTTCGGAAATGGAATTTTTTTTTTTGGAATTTCGTACCCAACCCTTTTAAAATATGTAAATGCTATACTTTAAAACATTCTCAGAGAAATCTTGTAAATAAACACTTCTTACATTAAAATGTATGCACATAAACGTCAAATAAAATCCGCTACACAATTAATTAAAGAAAATTAGCCAAGCGCTGCAATATTTTTGTAGCGCTAGATGATACTGAACGCGACCATTGATATAAATTTTAAAAGAATCAGGACAACTGGACGTCTTTTTTTACAGGTTCCATGTTGATTTTTATAATGTTATTGCAACGGGTCTGTTGCGTCCTATTAGACGTACTGAACAGGTTTAATTAAATTGCAATTGAGATAATTTAAATATGAATATCTCATGATCAACGCAATCTAATAACTACTGAAATACTAAATGGATAATATAGATTAGAAAATCTTGGTCTAATACGTATGTATTGGGGACTTAAAAAATGTAAATTTAAAAAAAAAAACAAATGATACTCAAACCACTTCCTTAACATATAGAAGGCTACTTAAGTTAAATTAACAAAATATATATATAATTTTTTTTAAATAAATTTTTTTAAATTTTATTAAAAGAAATCTTATTTTTTTATTTTCAGATACTTGAAACATATTTAAATCGATTAAAACCTGATTGCCATTCAATTGAAATTGAGAATAAAAAAAATGTTACAAAATACTTTGAATTTTTAAAATCTAAATTTACATTTGATGAAAGATATTTTTATCGTTTAAGGGATCCAATTAAATTAGTTATGCAAATTCATAATTTATTATGTGATGTTTCATTAATATTAGAAGATAGTTTAGGTTATCAGATGTTAGCAATAATATCAGTATCATTTTTATATATACTATTTGATGGTTATTATATATTACAAGTTTTAGTAAATCCAGATACCAATGGTGGTATAAATTTAACAACAGAAATAATAGCATTTTTTGCAATACAATTATTTCTTTACGTAATGGTTATTGTTGGAATAACCGAAGCTAGTTATTGTACAATGAAAGAAGTAAGTGGTTTTATTTTGGGATAATTTTTTAAATTGATGAATTTTTGAATATTTATTATAATATATACAGAATCAGCAAAGTTTAAATAATGTTCATAAAATAATATCTTATGTTGATAATTCAAATGAAAAAGAATCATTGGTGGCATTATCATTACAATTGATGAATCGTGATGTTAGATTTTCAGCGGCTGGTTTATTTTATTTGGATAGAGCATTATATCTCACGGTAAGTAATACAAAAAAAAAATTCGAAAACTATTTTGAAATTATTTTTAAGTGTTTTATGTTGTAATTCAGTTTACTAATTAACAGAATTTTCAGAAAGAGAAGCCTCAATTTAATAATCGATTTAACTTCAATAAACTCCTATTATACTCTTAAGAAGAAATGCACTAAAAACTTTTTCCTTTTTTTAATTTTACAGATTGCAGGAGCAACTACAACATATTTAATAATATTAATACAATTTAGCTCATATCAAATACCAGGCATTGCAAGCCTTTACAATGCAACAAATGAATCTTAACTTTTCTATTGTCCTGTAAAAATAAATGAAAATTTTTAAATTCTCTCAAAATAAGTTTATATTAATATTTCAATTTAATATTTATTTAATTATTTAAAAAATAAATAGTCTAAGATTATGTTGTAAAGTTTGATTAATAATTTTTTTAATTTTAATTTTACCCAAACCTTTTTACCAAAGAAGGTAGCGTTTTTACCCAAATCATTTTGTGTTCTATCTTATGGGATAAAAATCTTTGTTCGGAACCTACCTATTTGTGTCCAGACTCCAGGATAGTCTTGTCAACAAAATTTCTATAAATACATTGTACATTCAATTAAATAATATAACTCACTGATATAGAATACCATATAACTCAAATAGAAAATTATTACAATATAAACAAAATAGAACTGTATTTATTGAAAATCTAAGACATGTTATAAGGCGTAGTACTATCTCATGTTTAAATTGTATGTGAAGTTCATTTGATCAGTTCTAATATATATATTTCCCCTGTTCTGACATGCATATACATAGTCAGGCTGTTTAGCCTATCACAGTGACCAGTTAGCACGTAGAGGTGTCGACAAAAAAAAAAAACTCTCTACTTTAAATTCCATAAATTTCAAGTTCCAACGCCTAAATCCTAAAACATTTTCATTTATTCGAACAATCTTAGCGACATCTATGAAGTATTTAATTTTAGGACAACTAATAAGATGTAAAATTAGTTATGTAGCACTTTGTAGATGACGCTACCTAAATTAAAAATACGTCAAAAAACTATGTTACCGATTCAATAATACAAGTTGTCAATTTTAAACTTCAAAATTTTGAATGGTCAAATCATGTCAACGACCAACTAAATGTCAATGAAGTAAACATAAATAAACAACAAACGTAATAAAATAACAAATTAAAATTTCAATTTAATAGAATAGATGTAAGTTTTTTTTCTATTTATCTATTACTTTTGTATAACAAATAAAATTTATTTTAAGGAATCATAAACAATTAAGAAAAATGTTTAAAAAAATTAGAAGGAAAAAAATTCGTCAGAAAATAGCACAAGAAAGAGACAAAAAAATTGAAGAAGGTATAAATTTTAAAATTATTTTGCTATTTTATTGGTACCTTCTATATTTTTAATATTTGTTTTTTTTTAGAGGAAGCAGTAAAACAGAAAGACCCAAATTATCAGAAATGGTTAAAAGAACAAGAAAATTTAGAAAAATTTAAAATAGAAATGGAAGAATGTCAACATAAATTGGAAGAAAAGGCATGGTTAGAACGAGAAAAACAAGCTCAAATACAATTTAAATATGAACAAGAAAAAAATCGAAGAATTGAAGAAATTAAAAGAATTGAACGTGAAAAAATACAAAAAGAATTTGAAGAAATACAAAAAATTGAAAATCAAAAAAAGAAAGAAAAACTAAAACAACAAAAAGAAGCTTCAAAAAAACATCAAAATCTTATTCAAAAACTTCGTGAATATTCTGAAGGAAAATGTGAATTACCAATTGCATTAAAAACAAATTTTGAATCTAATCCTGATAAAGAATTGTGTCCATTTTTTAGTAAAACTGGCGTATGTCGTCATAATCATTTATGTAATAAAAATCATATAAAACCTGGTTTCAGTCGTATAATACTTTTGCATAATTTCTTTCAACATATTCAACTGAATGAAATTAAAAATACTGAATATGGAAATGATATGCAATTGGAATTTTCTGAATATGAACTTTATAAGGATTATTCAAATTTTTTTGATGATATTTGTTATGAATTAGAAAAATATGGAAAAATAATTAATTTGAGAACAGCAAAAAATATCTTACCATATTTAAGAGGAAATGTTTATGTTGAATACAATGATGATCGGTTAGTAAAAGTTTAATATTTGATTACAACCACAACTTATATTATTAATTTATTTAACTAGATCCGCAATGAAGGCTTATTTAAATTTACAAGGACGATTTTATGCTTGCAAACAAATAAATGTTGAATTTTGTAATTTAATTTCATGGAAAAGTGCTGTTTGTGGTGCGTAAGTGAATATTCAAAACTGGTTGAAAACTAACTGCATACTCAAAATACAGTATCCTTTTAGAAAAATTAATATTATATTTATTTTTTTTTATTTTTATTTTTTAATAAAACTTAATTATATAATTTAAAAAATTTAAAATTCTATAAAATGTGATTTATCAAGCAGATTTATTTTAGAACTTGAAATTTATTTTTCCTTAACTATTAGGTTTATCTTTTTCTAATAATTGCGGAAAAGGCAAAATGTGCAATTATCTGCATATTTTCAAAAATCCTGGAGACAAATATAATAAACCAGTTAAACATGATGATCTTTCAGTTCGAGAAGAAAAACAAATAGATTTTTCACATACAAGGTAAACTAAAAATATTTATCTTAATTCTAACTAATTTAAAACTGTTTTAGGTGGAATGAAATTGATAACAGAAATGAATCAAGAAACTGGAGGTGGTCCGAATCACCAGAAAATAATTGCATTCAAAATCAAGATAAAAATGAAAAGAAAGATGAAGTCGAGTTGCCAATGTTTGACAAAACCGATCGTCGTACAAAATATTCCATAGATTCAAAGCACAAAACAAAAAATATCAGGAATTGTTCAAAATCGAAAAAACATGATAGAAAAGAACGTAAAAGATCCAAATCAAAGCGAAGTTCTACACCAAGTAGAAAAAAAACACATAAAAAATATAAAGATCGTGAAAAAGACGAAAAGGATAATTCAGGAAAACGTAAAAAAAAGAAAAATAAAAATAAATTAAAATCAAGACGAAGAAGTAAAAGTAAAACTTAAGTTGCTATCTTTTGAGATAGTTTGTTAATATAATAAATAAAATAGAATACATTTTGTTTTTATTTATAATTTCAATTTTATTTAATAAGTACAAATGCAACTCTGTATTAAAAAAAGTTTAAAACTAGATTTCTTATTTTTCTACGATCCTATTCTAATGAATAATGTGTTATAAAAAATATAAAATTTATTACAATATTATATATAATGATTATATGGAAAAATAAACTGGATATAAAATAGTTTTTGGTATTTAAAATCTAAAAGTTAAGGAAAATGAGGAAATAAATAGATGATAAATATTAAAATTCAAAGAACACAAATCTAATCTCTTATTTAAAATTAATTTTTGGTAAAAAAATGTCAAATTAAAAATAATTTTTTTTGAAATTCATAAGCATACATAAAAATTATGTAATTTTGTATTTGTAATTACAAATTTGAGTAGTAATAACAAATGCAGATATAAAATGCAATTTTAATATATACTTTTAAAAGCTAACATAAAATAAAAGTAAAAAAAGAATTTATCTTAAATGTCTAATACTGTTTACAACCTCTATAAATTAAAATAGCGAAAATATTCAAAATAAATTTAAATATTGATATAGTCATCCTTAAAATGACAAAATACACTAAAGCACTAAAATATGGCTATTCATAATGACTAAATATGATTAATTAGATGTAAAACTTGTTATATATAAGTAATTTTAATTGAAATTTATTTTTATCTGATATTGTTCAATTATAAAACTTCTTCTGTTTTTACCAGCGGAGAGATGTTCCTTTGTTAACACCATTTGAACTAAAATATTATTTATGTATTATATACGTAATATGTTTACTGAGTATTATTACTTACTTTACAACACCAATAGCTTGGGAAGGGCTAATTGTAATCAATGGAGTCAAACGTTCCACAAATCTCGCATAGTTTCTTTCTAATTCTTTTTGATAATCTTTTTGATCAGCACAAATTAGGTTTTTATTTTTCTTCAAAGCATCAGCACACCTTTTGCTGAATTCCTTAAAACATAATCTTAATTTATTTTGATGTTTTGTCGGAATTGAAGTGCCATCGGATAGACCAGATAAAAATACTAAAGCCATTTCCATTGGGCCTTGATTGACGGTAGTTCCAATACACCCTTGCAACACCATTTGCAATATTTTTGGATCAGCAGGTTCTTGGTTAGTAGCAGACGCCAGTTCTGCAGTTTTTTTCTGAATATCTTCTATTGCAACAGCAATAGGCTCTAATATAATTTGTTGCCTGGCGACTACTTGAATTCTTGTCTTTACATACGGAAAGTGATTAGCAGTTGTTAAAATTGTTTTGCGTTTACATTGTTCATGAAGTTCACCATGAGCTTTTCCAGATTTTGTAAATGGTGTAGCGAAAATAAAACGTTCTAAAATATATATTAAATTTTTATATAAGTATTACAAGTACAAAATTTAATTACTTACTTATATTAAAATTTCGTTCAAAATATGTTTCCCTGTGCCTTAACTCCCATGTTTCGAAATATGGTTCAACATAAGTTATTTGAATATATGCTTTTTCTGCATCTAAGGTATTGACATCAACTGTATTAGAATCTTTTATTATGTGAACAGTATCCGGTCCAAAACGGTCCGTATAAAAATTTTGTAAACGACTGAATATTTCTGATAATTTTGTTAATGTCGGTTCTTTATATATGAATTCTTGTTGATCTAAATCTCCAAATTTAGCACCATAGAATCCTACTCTAAAATAAGTTCCGAACACACGCTTCCCTTGAAGTTGAGATATTCTGTTAAAAGCTTCTTGCAGTTTTCCGTGAACTTTGCCTAGTTTCTGAAAATCTCGGTTCGTTTCGAGAATTGGAATTAAAATTTTGTATACTTCGTTCATAGCCTCATACATTCCCGCAATTTGGAATGAATTAGCAGCTTCTTCTAATAATGCTTTTAAACCACTTTCTGTGAAATGGTTTCCTAGACAAATGCCATCTTCTCCAGGATTTAGGACATCATCGGACACTGCAGATTCCATTAACGCATTTGGAGTAATTTTCTGAAAGGTAACGGCTCCAATTGGAAGGTGTTGCTGAGACTCCAACATACTTAAATATTCGGCTACTAAAGCAGCACTGCTAACATAACACATAGCAGCTTCAGTATGATTAGCACGTTCACGATGTTTCTTTGCCATATTCTCAAGCCAAGTTAAACGTAAATCAGGATTATTCTGATAACCTTTAGCTATACGATGCATTAAATCTAAAAGCATTTCAGGATCTTCTTGATATTCTTTCATTTTAACTGTATCAGAAAGAATCATGTGTAAATTAAATAATAAATCTTGAACTTGTTCTGGAAAAGAAGTTTCCTGAAGATCAATATCAGATTCTGCATAAACTAAAATTGTTTTTAAGGCTCGCCTTAAAGATTGTTCACTAAATGTAGAGCTAGTTCCAACTAAAGAACTGAGTGACATGGTCACTTGCATTTTCACTCTAGCAAAATTCTAAAAAAAAAAAATAAACAAAATAGTTGAAGCTTTGATCTATTATACTTTATACTTACATTGCCAATTTCAAAATTTTGCCTCATAAGCAAATATAATGAAGCAGCGGCTTGTGATCTTATAGCAGGTAATTGTGATCCGCAGTGTTTGAGAAGTAAAAGACATAAATCAGCACAAATATCGGTTTCTTCATCAAAAAGTAAATTATGAAATTTGAATATCAACGATCTTTGAGATGAAAAAAGATTTTGTAGAGCAAAAGTACTTTGGTTTCTAGAGAGAGCGTGCAATAATACTTTTAATACAGTTCCCAATAAACTGTTATGAATTTCAGAACTGCTAGATACTTGTATAATTATTTCAAGAGTATCAAGAACAACCAAAGTTATTTCAGTTGCCAAAGTTCCTTCAATATAATAACCAATTTCAATTTCAGTATCATTTTTTACAGATATATCATAAAACTGATTTGTACGATATGGCATTTGGTCTTTTCGCCAACGAAATTTTTCTGTTGAATTTTTATCCTTGCGCCTATTCATAAAATCATTTCGGGCAGAACCTGTACCACGAATATATTCTTCCAATTTTTCTTTCATATCTGGAGTTTTTCGAAAACTCTGTGTTTTTCTTTTAATTATGGGTAATCGTTTCTGACCTTTATATTCAAAACATGGAATGCATATATTCAAAACTTGTAACATTTGATGAACACGATGGGGACTTAGTCCTAATATCCATCGATACAATACGGTCTTTTCAAGATTTTTCACAACCCATAGAAAACATGCTAAAAGATGTCTCGTATTTTCACTGCTCAAAGGTGACTTGTTTTTAACTGGCTCCGGAACATAAGAATATGTTCGACTTCCTGAAATTGCGTAAGCTACTTCTGGACTAATAGTTGAAGTTGTAATTCCACTTGGATGTGGACCTTGATAATCTTCGAGTAAACCAATACTTTGTAAACGGTCATGGGTATCTAAAATATATTGGTGAAGTTGTGGAATTGTATCCATTACAATGCTTAACAATGGTAAGAAAAGAGAAGCAACTCTGGCTCTTGCATCTGGGTCTGAATATCGTTCATCTAAATCATGTGAAGTCATCAAGTTTTTAATGCATCTTATTGCTTTTCCATGAAGATTTGGATTTCTAAAATTATATTTTTTTTAAATTATTTTGATCCTAAATTAGGTGAAAGTAAAAATTTAGAACTCACGAAACATCAAGCACTGTTGCCAATTCACTTAACATCAAACCTACTAAAAAGTGTTGCTGTCTAAATTCTGCACTTAAATCCGCATACAAAGCTTTATCAATACTTCCCTATTTAAAAGAAAAAGGAACACTCTTGATCAATTTTTCAAAAAATTTTAAAAAGTTAACTTACCATGTTACTTATATAAGAACTTTGGCTAGTATTCGATATTATACTTGGCGTTGGGCTGCAAGGTGCGGAGATAGTTGTATATGATGTTGCAAAAGGTAAATTTAAAGCAACAAAATGTTCATGACTGCAAACAATTCGTAAAAAGTCTATTTTATAATTCATTAAATCAGGATTAGAAGCATTTTTTGAAATAAGAACTTTAAAATAATTTCTTATTAAGCCAAAAACAAAACCTCGATCCGTAACACTGAACAAATCAAATATGAAAAATGCAAGACTAGCATTCAATGATTGCGCCAATTTGGGATCATTACCGTGATAACTAACAACTTTATTTGCAATCAAATGCACTAAAGTTGATAAATCGTCTGTAAACTGGTGGGGAAAACGATTCTTTCGTGGTGAACTTAAAGAATGAGTTAAGTCTAAATGCTCAATCATTGACTTTATGATTAATTCAAAAATAAACCACGAGTTACTCATGGCCAATTCTGTGGCTTTCCCATTTGCCACAACCCAATGCAGAGCCAATTCTTCATGTAATAATCTAATTTGCCCTTCACGAGCTGTATAGGTTGGAGAAGTTGCTTCATGTATTATATCTAAAATTAGAATTATTCATTAAATACTTTTTCTTAGTCATTTTATTTTTTTAAATTTACGATCTAAACTTTTCCCGAATTCTTTGGTTATAGAAAATTCTTTTTGAGTTCCAATTAATTCTTCAGCGTGACTACGACTATAAGTTAGACGCCGCCTTCCAGAAAAGGGATGAGGAATTTTACATTGAAATTGAATATAAGTCGAGAGAAGATTTTGCCGACCGTATTGATCAACAATTAAATCATCACAAAGTATCTTTAAAATTCAGAAAATTTAATAAAATTTTTGATTAATAAAATTTTTGAGTAATTGTTAGAACTTACAGATAAATTTGCAGAAACTAAACACATGACTTCGAATACCGTTGGCCCTAACGACATGCCTTGTCCACCAACTTTATATGATGTTACTAATAGCTCGATTAATTTATCCATAACCACTGGTAAATTTTTAACCAATGACTCTCTTTCTGCGTTTTCGATACCTAACAAACACTTTTTCATTTCCTTTTCCATATTATTTTCTCCTATTCTTGGTGGAACTTTTTTAGACTCCAAATATTCGCAATTGATCATAAATCTTTATTTACAATTTACACGTGAACGTTATTTTTAATTTTATTTTAATAATTTAATAAATAATTTACCTGTCTAAGTGTTCGTCGAGAGTGTGAACAGAAGTAACAGCATCAATTCCTACAGTGAACACAGGGCGATGGTTGTCTAACCATTTTGTTCCTGGTAATTGAACATTCGGAGGAATATAAGAATAGTTTTCCGGTGGTGTTTCTACCATTACAGGTAAAATATGCTCTCCAATTTTTAATCGACCATCTTCCATCAATGGAATCCATGTGTAACCAATAGGAGTTTCAATTGTATTTTGAACTTCTTGTGGTTTTTTCTGACACGATACATGATACAAAGTAAAAAGAACATGATGATTTTGATTTAAATCTGCTGGTAGTAAAATTTTAATTTCATCATAAAATGTTGGACACTTGTTGTGATAATTGACGGCTGTAAAAGCTTCTGTGGTAAATTCAGGGCAAGATGATTTTCCGAAAATAGCTGGCAAAGCAGCTTCTTGGGTCTCTCCAGCCATTAATTGTATTTTAACCGCTATGTTTCGAGCTGAGCCACCTCTTGATGAAAAATTTAATTCTTTTGGACTTACAAATAGTAAATTTCGATATATATAATGTGGATTATATATAGATGTTGCAGGAAATTCTAAAATTTCTTTTATTGGACGCGTTTTGTCATCTATAAAATTTAATTATTGCTGATTAAAAAACTAATATTATTTTTTAAATTAAGGACTTCACCTGGATAAGGTTTTATTTTCGCAAGTTCAGGAGTCAATGCATATCGTATTTTATCAGGACAAGGAGATACTTCAACTGTTACTGACCCCGGAATGCATTTATATTTTTTTATAACTGTTCCAGGTCGTTTTAATTCTGGCAAAAATTTGAACAGATCTTCATCTTTCATTTTTTCGGATTCCTATAATTATATTTAATAAATTTGAGAAATTTATATAACATGTATTATTTTTTACTTGTTTGAAAAAACTGGTCACTGTGATTGATGTCGGTTTAAATGTTTCAATACTATTGGCAAAATCATCTGGGGACCAAGACCGTCGTTTTTCTCCATTTTTGCGATCTAAAGAACCACGTCGAGTCAAAGTACCCATATCACTTGCCTTTCTTCTTAATTGATCAAAGCTACTTGTAGATGACTTTCTATCTAAACTATTTGAACTAGAAGTGGTTCCAATACTTCCATTATCCTTATCATCTTTATCCATATTTTCACCATTAAAAATTTTGGTTAAATATATTCCAGTCCATGCAAATGGCATGCGATATTTTCCCAATCGATCACAAAAATCAGCAGCATTAGACTTAGCTTTATCACGATATTTTTCTTTGTCTTCTTTGAGATATGGTTCAACAGAATCCTTAATATCACCTTGTAAAACTTTTTCCAATCGAATTACCAAAAATAAATCATTACTCGGATAGGTGATTTCAAAAACTGCTGTTCTTGATTGAGTGCTGACATCACTATACGGAACATGTGTTGATAGCATTTTCTTTATACCTTCTGAATTCATATCAAAATAAAAATTTTCTGACAATTTTTTCTTTTCTTTTGCATCATAAATAGCCATAGACGCAAAAATAGGTTCAACTTCTAATTCCAACTTTAATTGCAAACATTTAACAACTATACGATGACCTAAATGTTCCACTGGTATTTCAGCTGGAATTCTTTTCTCTATTGCATCCTCAGGATCAGCTTCGGGGTAAAGAGTAAAAAGAGAATGTTGTCTATCGTCTTGTCGTCTAGATTCATTTTCTTGATCAACTTGTTCGCCTGGTAAATTATCTAATAAGCTTGGTATTAAAGGATCGTTTACAGAACGACGCAAATCAAAACTAGCCCAAGATCCTCTTGGTGTTAATGTATCAGTACATGAAGAAACTGAAGATAAACTTGCAATAGATTGACGACTACTAGGAGTACAACTTTCACTTTTATCTGTCAAAGTTGTTAAAGTGTCATCAAAAGAGGCAAAATCTTTATCAATTTCATATTCCTGCTGAAAATTGGTCGGACTGATTGTACCTTTATCAATTCTTTCTTTACCATAGCAGGAACTCGAGAAATGTCGTTGTGCAAATTCTACGGTTTTCCAATCTCTTGTAAAATATTGAACACATTCTTGAACGTGTAGTGGTAGTTCAGATCTGTTTATAATAATATATTAAAAAATTAATATTTATAAAATAAATAAAAAATATGATAAAATTACATATTTTCTTTTGGAGTTATATGTTCAACGGTTCGAATTTTTCTTGGAATAATTTTTACAAGCAGATCATTTGAAGGAAAATCCAAAAGATAGTTTAATGGATCCCGACATAATGTATTCGAATGTTGAATGAGAAATTCTTCATAGTCGAGAGGTTCAACGAGCTCATTTAAAGATACCTAAAATAAATGCATAAATTTATATTTAAAACATTTAAACACATTAGAATTATTATCTTTACTTACTGAAGATGAACCTATTGAATTGCTGTCACTTTTGGCTGTTAAATGATAAGACACAACATTCTTACGTACATCAGACGCACCTTGCCTAAAAATAGTAATCGATTAATTACCATTTAAAAGATGGTTATCATGGGCGAGGTCAATTCTTATTTCCTTTTATCATTACTCACTTTGATAATTTCTGGGCAAAAGCTCGTTGAACCGACATCATGGATAACTATTTATGTTAAACTATATTGAACTTTAGTTAAATATATTTTTATTTATTCATATTTGCACATTTTATTATCTTTAAGGACTACACAATACACAAGTTTACAAATTTTTTACCAAAATTATAAAATATAATTGTCATTAAAACTGTTAAAAAAGAAATGTCAACATGACATTCTTTTTGACAGCAAATAGTTGAAATATTATATATATAAATGGTTTGGTTTGGTAACCCTTGCTAATCTCAGCTGATTAAAAAGTATGTGCAATTTTAAAACAACACAACATAAAAAAACTCAACGTTCATTAAAAATTTGGAAAACAAAAGATTAACAGGTAGTTGGGTCACTTTGCACAATTTTGAATATTTAATACTTTTGAAATATTTTGTTTTTTATAATTAAAGTTGAAGAAACAAAGAAGAAATGGATGAATACAGTACTTGCCCTTTCAATAAATCTCACAGAATACTGAAATTCAGAATGCCGGGACATATTGTTAAATGTAAACAAAAGTATAAAGGTGAATCTTTACAACAATGTCCTTTTAATGCACAACATTTTGTCAAAGTTGGAAAACTTCCTGAACATTTGGAAACCTGCCAGGATTATCAAACAGCTTCAAGGGAAGATTTTGAAAATTATTACAAACATAAATTTTAAATTGAACCATTTACTATAATTTAGTATTTAAAAAGTTTATGCATACTACGTTTTTGGAAAATTAGTATTGGTTTAATTTTTTTAAACATAATTAAGTAAATCTAGTACTTAAATTTGAATTTTAAGAATTAAAAAAATAACAATTTGATATGTAATTTCTATTAAATACAATAAAATATGTAAGGAATTTTTTAAAAAGTTTTTTTTTAGTATGAATATATATACGTCACAGTACATATACATCATTTTTTAACGATTTCATTTTCAATGAAGATTCACAGATTTAAAATATAAATGGTAAGTATTATATGCGATATACCTTATTATATAATAAAGCCTAGCTATGGATATGGCCGTATATGCAAATATAAAAACTCGAAACATAGAAAATTACATGTATACAATTTGGAAAAGCTAATAGGTGTTAGAAATCTCCTTTAATATTTGGACACTTAAATCTACATGGAATCCAACTCTAATCAGCTTAAAAATATAATTATTCACATGCTTTATAAAAATATTTTTTTTTTATAGCATAACTTAATAATATTTAATAACAAAATCATTTACGGAGCATTAGTTTAATCTTTGTCTTCTTAAATGAAATACAATTGGTAAAAAAAAATTAATTGAGAGAGGCTGCTGCCCCGAATCCCCTAAAATGTTTTTTAAAACTCTAAAAAAAATATTTTTGATAAGTCAATACGCCATGCAGTACCTTTAATACCAAAATTTAAAAAAAAAAATTTTTAAAATGTAATACATTTTATTTCTCTTAAAATGAAATAAGTATGTTTGAAAATTTATTATAATAAATATTAGAAAAATTATTTGGTAAGTTACTTCATAAAAAAAAAATATTTTTTTTTTATTAATTTTGTTAACTTTACTAATTAAAGACACTTAAATAATTTTAAGGCAGCAAAGTTAAAAACTTAATATAATTAATCAACAAATATAATATTTCAAAAATAAAATTATATTTTTTCTTCTTCGTCCTCTTCTTCATACTCTTCCTGACATCCTCCCAACACCGTTACCGGCCTTATTTCAATTTCTCTATCTTTAAGGGTTATAAAGCTGGCCTAAAAAAATGTTGATCATAAAATTAAATTTGTTTTTTACATTTATATGCGAATATTACCTGCCATAGAAGAGAGTGGTTTAGCTATAGAAAATAGTTATAATGAAAGGAAAAAAAATTTATTTTTTTTTTACAGTTTCATGTTCATCGCCTTCACTTTCCAAATTGCTGTAAAAATCCCAACAGCTGGATATTATTTTTGTACCAGGCAAGATCCATTTGTTTATCAGATTTATTAAAGTTTTTTGTGTACGATCCTGCACTGGTACCATGAACATTTTACTACTTCCTCTTTCAATACCACCGTAGACTCAATTTAGTGGAGTGACCCCAATCATTTTTCAACTTGTATTCTTCTAGTTCTACGATTTTTCTGTCACTTTTGATTGGTTCCTCAATTTCCATTATGGCATACAACACTACCTCCCTACAAGAAGAGGCCCAATCCACTACGGTTTTCATTGATAAAGTAAATTAATGTGCAATCACTTTCATTTTAACCGATTCCATCCAAAGTGTGAATAAACCCAATATTTGGGTGAAAGTAAGGGGACTTCTCTGAAAAAACGTCCCTTTTCTTAAAGAAATTTGTTCGCGACAAATTTTCCTTTTTTTGTTTTATTACTTGGTTACGAGAACAATACCATTGGTAACCATCTATATGGCTAAAAATTTAAAATTTAAGATTATCTATATATAAATATTAAATTATTTAAATATTAGGGGCCCTGTAAAAACTTAATAAATAATACCTTGAAGAAACACATAGTTTCAAAGGTTCGCCACATTTGGGGCAATTGTAGTCCCCTTCTCGTGGCAATAAACCACAATCCATTATTTGTCTTATATAACTAAGTTTGTTAGTTTCTAACCTACCTAATTCAAGTATAGTGGGTCCTAATTCCATTTTAACTATAACTATCCTATATATATCTAAATCTAAACTATATACCTACCTATCTTATATAGAACGAGGAAGAGTGTAGTAGAGTAGACTGTGTCAACTCTGGGATACCCGTATGACCGTAACATATACATTATATCATCCGGTTAATTACTTTTGGTAAAATTTCAGACACCCAGCTTCATTTGGTGTAGTGTAATCCTCATGTAAAAGTAGGAGTTGTATGGCAGCTACTCGAACCCTCAGCAGTAGACCAACTAAATTTTGCAGTAACTTTGGCCATTACACTAAACTTATTTTTGCAAAATTTCAGACACCCAGCTTCATCAGGTGTAGTGTAAAGCTCATATAAAAGAAGGAGTTGTATGGCAGCTACTCGAACCCTCTGCAGTAGACCAACCAAATTTTGCAGTAACTTTGGCCATTATACTAAACTACTTTTGGCAAAATTTCAGACACGCAACTTCCATAGGTATAGAGTAATGCTCATATAAAATTAGAAGTTGTATGGCAGGTACTCGAACCCGTGGACCAAAATGGCTGAATTTAAAACTCGATTCCGTTTTTTGCATAAAAACGAATTTCTGAAAATTTCATAATCCTAGCTCCTTTAGTTTTTGAGTTATCGTGATGACCGACGGACGGACGAACGGACGGACAGACGGACAGACGGACGGACAGACGGACATACATAACTAAATCGATTTATTTTTCGATTCTGATCCGATCCATACACTTGAGTCTATATCTACCCCCCCTCCTTCTCTGCGTCACAAACGTAATGGCAAATTTATTATACCCTTGGACTATATAGTCATACGGGTATAAAAATTATTTTTTGTTAAATTCAAAATTATAACCGACTTTAACTTAACTAAATTACAGCTACATATATCAAAGAAATGCGTCTTATGAAAATTAAAGTTTTAAGTTTTAGATTTCGATTACTTTATAGTTAATTTCACAATTACTATAGTAATAGGATTAAATTTTTTGTAACGATTATTAGTAATCAAAAGTAATCTATAATTCCTACTATGTTATTTTGATTCTATAAAAAATCGTGATTACATAAAAAATCCTGATTACTTTTTGACTACCTTTGATTACTAGAAAATAATCTTCAATAATTATTATAAAGTAATGCAAATTATTCTTCAAGTAATTAAAAATAATCGAAAAAGTAATTTGAAAGTAATCGAAAAAAATATAGTGTTAGGATATAATCATTAATTTTTGATTACTTAATAATATAATTTAAAATAATTGTAATCAAAATATTTTAGTCAAATTTTTATTGTAATCTTATTTAAAAAAAATTTTTGTGGCAATTACAGAGTAATCGTAGTTTTCAAGTGTTTTATATTATAAAAAAAATCATTATTTTAGCAAAGTCGGTATCAAATACTTTTAGACTTTCAGACTTATATATTTCATTATTTTTTATTCCTCTAACCCTCCCACTTCCAGAACACAATAAGTATATGTTCGTAATCAGTATTTCATGCATCAGTGTTTGATGCAACTGTAAAGAATTCGTTCAAATTTCTCTTAGATATCTTTCAAAGACTAACAATGACTTATCAGACTTATTTTCTTTCGAATTCAAAAAATACTCATTCAAGTACTTACGAGTATATTAACTAATAATAAAATGTCAACTACCTTATAACAAACCTATCATGTAGAAATCACTTTTTATTACTACTCGCTTACAATTACTACTCTTTTTACAAATTTTATTATCATGCTAACATAATGTTAATTAAATTTTTAAATATTAAAAGAATTATAAAAAGTTATAAAGTTAGAAGAAAGTAGTATTAAAAAATATTAAACAAAAAAAAAAAAACTTTAAAATATTAACTAAAAATAAAATGTAAAAGCGACATCTAAGATCAAATAAAATCATTAAATGACGAAAAATGAATTTTCTGTTTCATAGGGGAATGAACGCCTAAACGAATTCCAGTTATAATATAACGAAGTTAAAATAAAATAATTTCAATTAACTAAATTAAATGTAATTTTAAATAATTTGACAGAATTATGCGTACAATATTTTTTTTCAATTTCAATACATTTTTATTTTTATACTCTATCTATATGTATGTACTAGCTGTTGAACCGTCACAAAATGACGTGTTTAATTTAGTAGATGTTATTTTTATTTGCACATTGGATTTTGCAATAAATTTTCCCTTTTAAGAAATTAGAAAAAGGAAAAAAATATGAAATATTAAAGTTTGCTGGGAAACTTTTTTAAAATTTTCTTTATTGTCGAACCATATGCCTTAGAAAAATTTGGACTTTCATCTTTAATACAGATTTTCAGTATTTTCAATGAAAGCAATGAAGACTTACTACAGAAATGTTGCGGTGAAGCATACTATTAATTCTTAATATCAAAATCTTTTAATATTTATATAAAATTTTCGTAAAATATTCTTTGAGTTTTAAAAACTGAAATGAACTAATCCATAAACATTTAAATAAATTTATTTAAAAAACTTTATTAATTTATTTAAATCTTTTTTTTATTTTTTTTATAAAAAATAAATAAAATATTTTTTGGCCTGCTTATGATAATTTATGATATTTTATTTTCTAAAATTAAACACATCCAACAAAACACATTTAATTGAATACGTGTTTTACACCCCGTTTCTGGCAAATATATAAATATGTAATGATCCAAGAATATAGTGTACACTACATTCATTCTGTTATGTCATAATTTGAATTTATTTTTGCAGAGCTTTAGTTGTTACCAAATGTACTGAAAATTTAATATTACAAAAAATTAATTAAAACAATTAAATTAAATTTTTTTAAATTTTTTATTTTATTTTTTTTTTTTATTTTTAGGTTTTATTTAATTACACAATTTTTTTTAAGCAAAAAATTCACAAAAAATAAATATTTAAAATGGATACTTTTAATAGGGTATGATTATATCAAGACAGATAAAATTTAACTGAACTGGGGCAGTTTTTTTCGTTTGTTTTTTTTTTTAGAAATAAATTAAAATTTACAATGAACAATATTGAAATTGGTTCTTATTTTAAAATAAAAGAAAAAACCCAACTAATTGAATTTAAAAACAAAAAACAGTCCTAAAACAAAGTATTATACGATTTACGATTAATATTCACAAATATATATATACATAAATAATTAATTGAATATGTTTTTTTTTTAACGTATTTTCAAATAAAAGAAATTTAAAATTTATATCAAAGGTTTACAACTAAAATTAATCATGGATCATATCAAATAATGATAAAAAATTAAGAATTTTTATTTTATTTAAATTAAAAAAAAAAAAAAAAACAAATAAAAGGAAGAAATTTTATATGAGAATTATTAAATTTAGTAAATATGAAAAACAAAACATATACATTTATATACTATATAATATAAGATCCTTATAAACGAATTCCTGGATTTGTAGCTGCAATATAACGTAATAATTCATCAGAGTCTTCACAGATAACTGGCTTTTCATGATAACAAGCAACATCATGCCATTGAATACCATCATTATATACATTATTTAATACAGATAAACATTGTTCTTTTGTTTGATTAATATCATATTCAGCATTGTCTGGTTGTGGTCGTTTTTTATGTCCAGTTTGTGACCATGGATTATATCCCCAACCTTGTGGAATACGATTTGTTGCTTGAATTTTTTCACGTGTTGCTGACCAAAACCATCCAAATACATTTTTAGGTTCTAAATCTGGACGATTTTCACAACCAGCAAAATCACAAATACGACCAGATGTCCATATATATGGTACATCATTTTGTTGAATAACTCTGAATATTAAATTATTTTTTTCTTGTGTTTCTAATGATACTAAGTCCATACAATATTCACGACAAATATTTCTTCCATCTAACCAATCAAATTTCTTATTTGCTAAAGCTGGAACATGTGAACTTAAGAAAAGATTTCTACCACGATAACTAAACTCTTTAGGTCCTATATTTATGAAAAACAAATAAATAAAAAATTGTATATATTAGAAAATATTTAAATAAAAAAATTTAAATTTAAATATAATGGTACTACTGTACTACTGTAACTATAATATGAATGAAATTAAATAAAATAATAACAACTTGTTTAGGATTTGATTAGACAAATCTATTACAAATATGATTTCCTGTACCGCTGGTAAAAAAAGAATGATGGATGGCCTTATTATGTGTATCTATTTATATTTAAATTACAAGCACCGTAGAAATATGTACTCCTTTTTTTTGTTATATAATTTTTTTTTTAATACTCAATTTTTAATTACATTTCATTAATGCATTGCATTTAATATAATTTAAACAAAGAAAAGGTTATTTTTAAAATATTTGGTATATGAAATAAAGTTAATATTTTAATTTATAACCGCCAGATTTCTAAGACTTGAAATAATATTAAAAAAAAATAAACTACTAATTATATAAATTTCATTGAAAAAGGTCAAAAATTAATTAAAAATCAAAATTAATATATTCTTTATTAAACTTCTGAAATTAATTTGTTTTGATTAACGTGAACTAAAATTATGATGTTCCAAACTCTGATTTTTTTTATAGTTAATAATACCATTTATGTAATGTATAATATATATGTATATATGTATGAATATTTAAATATATAACTGTTAATAAAATTAGGCATACATAATTAATTACAAACGTCACCTTCATGTTATATTATAATACCTATAAATTAATATTAATTAATTATATAATTTATTACAATGTATGTATATATATATATATATATATATTATAATCTGTATTTAAATTAACCACATTACCATACAATTTTAAAACTACATAATTTACAAATATTTTTTAATAATATGCATAAATAAAAGCTTAGTAAATTTTAAAAATCAACAAATATAAATTTTTGACGTAGTACTAGAACTAAAACTAAATGAAGTACTAGATTTATTAAAGTACTAGATGAAAAGTACTAGATGAAAAGTACTAGTGAAAAGTACTAGATATAAAATTTTATAATGAAATTAGAGTACCATAATAAAATAAGCCCATATTTTGTTAGTTAAAATATATAATTAAATAAAATTAGTGTTATGTAATAGAATATAAAATAATAAATGAAGTAGTATTTATACTTAACTATTTTTTTTTTATTACATACATATTTCCTTAAAATTTGTTTTATTTTTTTTTTTATACACAAATAAAAAAATATGTTTGTTTTCTTTCTGCATATGATTTTTTTTTTTCGGTTTTTTAATATTAAATTCGAAACGCTAAATTTTGAAAAATAAATTTTGTATTTTTGCCAAAATGTAGAAAATAAAAAACTAAATTTTATTTTTTAATTTTTTTTTTTTTGTAATTACATATATTTGTTTTTATTATAGCCAATTCTTTTATAAATTTCCTTTTAGGAATAAAATTCATTTTATATTTTTTAACAAAATTTTTAATTTTCAGAAATAAAAAAATTTTGAAATCTTTGGAAAGAAAAAACATACATTCATAGTGTTTTTTTTTTTTTTTTTTTTTTTTTTAATTTTGTGAAACATTTATAAATTATATTATTTAATTAAAAAAAAAAAAAAAAAACAAAGATGTTCTAAATATTCTAAACAAAAATATTAAAAGTAAAATTATTATTATAGAAACAAAATTAAACATATACAACACAATAGCAACATATAGAATATATATAGAATATTTGTATTAGTATACACAAATGTTACAAATACAAATAAAAAAAACAATTTATATAATATAAGAATAAAATAACAGAATTTATAGTAAGTTACAACACATAGTTTTTAATAACAAATGAAAAATATATTTATAGTATTTAGTCATCCATTTTAATATTTTAAACAATTTTTACGCACTGTTCTTTTAAGATGGTAACACTTTGTCGATAATATTTTAGTATTTTTTTTTTTAATTCCTGTACTAAATTTATAGTTTTTAATTAAGAGATTTTATTTTATATAATATTCATTTACTTATTAAAATATAACAACAAAAATAAATTAAATATAACATTTATAAGATTTAAAAAATTTAATTGTTTAAAATATTAAAAAGAATGAAAATTAAAAAAAAAACAAAAAATGTATAGAATTAAAATCTAGAACTATTGAAATTTTTATTTAATATTTCTTCTCTGGTTTTCTTTTTTTTTTTTCATATTTTAATTTATATATGTATATATATATATATGTATATATAAATATATATTAATTAATTAAGAATTAGCTTTTATAAGGGAAGCCCACGATATTTTGAAGCAACATAAGTTAATAGTTCATCGCTATCTTCACAAATAACAGGTTTTTCATGATAACAGGCAACATCATGCCAATAAATACCATCTTTATAAACATTATTTAAAATAGCTAAACATTGTTCTTTTGTTTGATTAATATCATATTCAGCATTATCTGGTTGTGGTCGTTTTTTATGACCAGTTCTTGACCATGGATTATAATTCCAACCGTTTGGAATACGATTTGTGGCAGTAATCTTTTGACGTGTTGGTGACCAGAACCAACCATAAATATTCTTTGGTTCTAAATCTTGACGATTTTCACAACCTTTAAAATCGCAAATACGACCAGATGTCCATATATATGGTACATTATATTTTTGTATAATACTATTAACAAAATAGTTCTTTTCTGGTGTTTCAATTGATACTAAATCCATACAATATTCACGGCATATATTACGACCATCTAACCAATCATACCTTTTATTTTTTAAAGCTGGTACATGTGAGCTCAAAAACATATTTTTTCCTCTATATTTGAATTCTTTTAATCCTGAGGCAAAGATAATTTAAATTTTTTTTTTTTTTTTTAATTTTGAAAATTTTTTACGAAAATTATAAAAAATAGAAAATATACAATTTTAATGGAAAAATTATATATTTAAACGTTTTTGTTTTTGTTTTTCTCAAATTATGTTAATGTAAAAGTTTTTATATTGCATGGAAATTTATATTTTTGTAATTCTAAACGAATATCAGATTTTTAAATCATTTTTTGAAAATTACATCAAAAAATTGATTATTTTCATTCTGGATTTGTGTAAATCATATTTGAATTAAATTTATTATTTGAATAAATTATTTTTTTTTGGAAATTTCCAATTAATTGCACCGAATTTAATGTTTCTTTATATTTTCATGTAAAGTGAATTGAAATTAAAAAAAAAAATTTTGAAAATGCATTAAAAAATGCCAAAATTTATTAAATTAAAAAAAAAAAAAACTTTTTATTATATATTTAAAGAAATAGTTGTCACAATCCTAACTGCGCATAACAAACAGATTTTATGAAGCCCATCTTATTCCTTAACCATATATATATTATACTAAAAATTTTGCATTCCTTTAATCATTTTAAAAATTGAAATTTCACTTTTTGAATTTTTTATATTACAAAGTATAACTTATATTAAAATTATAGATTTATTTTGGCCAACCACGTTTCTTGTAGGAGTAAAATTCGGACATCAACACTTAAAAATTTGGGCATTAATTAATAATATTTAAAATAAATCGGATTTGAAGAAATTTCAAATATTTCGTATAGTAATTGTAAAATTTCACAAAAGAATATTATAAATTCGGTTCTTAATAAATTTATAGCCTTTTTCCTCATTTAACACATTTAAAAATAACATCAGAAAAATTTTAATTAGACTTGCAATATTTTGACCATAATTTTTAGATTTCGATTACTTTATAGTTCATTTCACAATTACTATAGTAATAGGATTAAATTTTTTGTAACGATTATTAGTAATCAAAAGTAATCCATAATTCCTACTATTTTATTTTGATTCTATAAAAAATCGTGATTACATAAAAAATCCTGATTACTTTTTGACTACCTTTGATTACTAGAAAATAATCTTCAATAATTATTATAAAGTAATGCAAATTATTCTTCAAGTAATTAAAAATAATCGAAAAAGTAATTTGAAAGTAATCGAAAATAATATAGTGTTAGGATATAATCATTAATTTTTGATTACTTAATAATATAATATAAAATAATTGTAATCAAAAAATTTTAGTCAGATTATTATTGTAATCTTGTTTAAAAAAATTTTTATGGCAATTACAAAGCAATCGTAGTTTTCAAGTGTTTTATATTATAAAAAAAATCATTATTTCAGTAATGTAGGTATCAACTACTTTTTGACTTTCAGACTTGTGTATTTCAATATTTTTTATTCCTCTAACTCTCCTAATATCAGAACACAATAAGTATTCTATATGTTCGTAATCAGTATTTCATGCAATCAGTGTTTGATGCAACTGTAAAGAAATTTCGTGCAAATTTCTCTTAGATATCTTTCAAAGACTAACAATGACTTATCAGACTTATTTTCTTTCGAATTCAAAAAATACTCATTCAAGTACTTATATTAACTAATAACAAAATGTCAACTACCTTATTGCAAACCTATCAAGTAGAAATCACTTTTTATTACTAGGTACTCACTTACAATTACTACTCTTTTTACAAATTTTATTATCATGCTAACTGTATTCATAATATAAAATGGTACAACATCAAAAAATAATGATTTTTTCGAAAATCATTTTAATTTTCACGGTTAAAACTATTGAATACGAGTATAATTTTGTTAAAAATGGTAATTATTATTCTTGGATGATTTTGAACAAAGAAATTTTGTATTAAAAAAATTGCAAATGAAATATTCCGAAAAAAAAAACAGTAAAAAAAATTTAAATGCTTACAGAAGTTAAAATAAACAATATTAATGTATATATTGTTAAATGTTTAATGGTGCATGGTGTCAATATCGATTACATAACTATCACAAACCACAAAAAGAAACTAAAACTAAAAATAGGAACAGCAGTACTATCAGTACCATCAGTACCTATCAATTACAATAGAAAATATCCAAAAAAAAATTAATACAAAAAAAAAAAACAATAACAACAATAAAAAATGACAATAAAGAAAAGAGGTGTTGGTTTGGTAACCTAACTTGACATTTTTACAAAAACAAAAATGTATTGCAATATATTTCGGTAGATGGCATTTTAAAATGTCATTAAAATTTTGTATAGTTCGAATTTAGTCAATATTTAAAGTAATTTCATAATATTTTATATATATATGTATAGGTATATATAAATTTTAATTTATTTTCATTGAAGACGATTCATTTTTTTTTCTTTAGAAAATATGTATATATATATATATATAAATATATATAGATAGATAGTTAAAAGCTTTCCAATTATTGTTAAATCATTGGTATGACATTTTTTTTTTACTACAAGTTTTTATGCATTTTTAATAACAAAACTGGTTTTACAGATCAAAATTCATCTGCGTTATCATGTAGTTTTTGGTTTTTGTTTTTTTTTTAGTAGTTAACTATGACTACCTATGTTTTCTTTTAATACTGTTGGAATATTTATGACCTTCTATAGTATTATTAGTTGACCTATACCTATATGTTTATACATATTTTGATATTTATAAACCACATATACAAATTAGTATATACGAGTAATATATTAAACTTAATATATATATACATACATATATATTTTGGAATATTTTAAATTATACTAGATAATACTAATTTTTACATAAATTTTTTATTTTGTCAAATAATCACGATTTTCATGTATAATTTAGTTTTTTTAATGACATTTTAAAAACAGTTATTTTAAAAATAAACAAATTTGTAACTGTAAAATTTGACAGAATATAATTTTCACTCTGTTTAGTTTTAAAAACATTCGATTTAAATAAAATTTTTTCCTCAATTGAATATATTTTAAATATGTACATAATTAGGTAAATTTTTTTGTATTTGTATATGGAAGTTTTTTTAAAGTACAGTTAAGATTCGATTTTTTTTTTTTTAATTATTTGTTTACTATGGAAAATTGGAATTAAAATCGACTTAATTAGTTGGAGTACTGTGTGAAACATATAGGAAATTTTGCAATTGCAAGGGAAAAAAGAATGTGAATTTTTTTTTTGGTTGTATAAAAACATTTGAAATTAATTATAAAATCAAGATAATTTGTTTTGTCTATTCTGCAGAGTTAATGGGTACAATAAATACTGTGTCCAGGCTCTATCTAGGAAAAAGTTCGGAAAATAGAATTATTAGAAAATTTTTAAATAATTATCTTGAAAGATGACTTATTTTCAGTATATTATATGCATTTTATCTCTCCTTTTCAGAATTTTTAGGGTGTGTTTTAAATCAAAATTCAAAAATTGGGGGCGTCTTGGTGGATTAGTGGGTAAGCATTTGGCTTACTAACTGAGGGTATCCGGCTTCGATTCCCGGTCAGGACATACAATATTTAATTAAAAAAAAAAATTATTGAAAAATAATTATTCCTTACAAATCTCTATGGTGACCAAATACAATTTAAATATACTAATATATAATATAAACAAAATAATTAGTATTGTAGTTATAAATAAATATTTAAGAAACTATATTTAAGAATAGTATTTAATTTAAGAAGCCCAAATGCCAAATAGGAAAAGGACTATAATAATATCGGGCAATATTTACTATTGTCCTGGTACTAATTATAAATAAATAAATAAATAAAAATGTGGCGAAAACGTTAACATAATAAATATTTCTTGTTTGGGATCCTCAAAATTTATTCTTCGCAAATGAACAAATAGAATACCACAAAACATAGCAGTGGATAAACTTTACTTAACTTTGGCAAAAAGAATATTAGGGGTTTTGTAGGTTTCATGGCAGGCCATTGTTCAGATCAGTAAATTACTACTTAAAAAAATTCGGTTAATTCCTAATGGCAGATGTTGTCCTTACAAAATTACTGAGAAACTACAGCTATCAACTGTATAACTGCGATGCAAGAAAATACTATCATCTAGGAAGAGGATTTTACACCACAGATGAAATGATCAATATAGTGCCTGAAGCATCTTGCATTAGAAGGTGCAGCAAATACACAAAGTTAAAGTGCTCTTTCACATAATGGTCATAGTAATATATGAAGTGTTTGAACAATTCTTTACTTTACTTAATTCTACATAAACTTCCACTAATATTTAATAATCAAAGGGCTTTTTAAGAATTTTAGAAAAAAAAAAACATTTGTTTTTCATATGAACTTTGAATATCATATTTGATGTTAAAAAAAAAATGTTACTGTTTTTACAACGATTTTTTTTTTACTACTGCGGTTTAAAATTCCATGCCATGCTAATAACTAATAATATAAGATGGTGATGATGAGATATCAAATTTCATTTTATTTTTATCTTTCTTTCATTATTCACTATTATTTATTTATAATTTTTTTTGTCAGTGATGTTTTTAAAAAAAAAACGTTTTCAGGTCAAATGTATGATGTAACTATTTAATCACAGTAAAAATTTTTATTTTGTTATTTTGGTTTTTTTTTATATTTTATTATTGGTTTTGCAATAATTCGAGAATGAATTATGAATTTTTTAAGATTTTTTGGCAGGTTAAATGAAATTATACATTAATGATAATGCTATTATAAGAAACTTATAAGAAACTTATATGGAATTATAAAAGAAAAAAATAGGGGCTTAAATTAAAATTGAAGTAAACTAGTTTCTATTGACTGTATAGTCTAAGTAATGTATAATAGGATAATAATTAAATTAGGTTTTAATTTGTTCGAACAATTTTTAAGATTGGTTTTGGATGTCAGTAAGAAAAAAAAAATACCTAAGATTTTGAAATATTTTGATTATTTTTCAAATAAGAAAAAGTTGATATTAAATTTATTCAATATAGATTTTATTTTCTTATATTGGAATTTTATATATTAAATTATATTAAATGATTTAATTTTTTTTTTTTTAAATTTTGATCGCAGTTCATGTCATATCCAATAGAGTATCTAGTTATTTAAAAAATTCTGAAATGTATCTTAAGTTATTTTAATAAGTTTAATACATAGGGTGAAAGTAGGAGTCTAAATAACGATTTGAAGTTTTAATATTACTTATATTTATATATAGTATTTTCTATATTTTAGCTAGGTTGATCTAATTTTATTACTAACATCATCATATCATTTAACATAAGCCGCATTAATAAAGATCTGAATGCATAGTTAAATTATACAAATTAAAAATAATCACTAATTATATTCCCTTTTCACTTCTTTAAGAAATATAGGACATTCAGCAAGTCTATTTTAGACTTGGCTTCAGTTTCTTTAATCGTTATATTCACTAAACCGTTGATTACTCGACTGTAGCTATTGTATAAGATTATGAATACACAGATGTTCATCAATTTTACAATATTTCTAATCTCTGAATCTGCAGCTTTAATTTGCAGTACTTTTCATCTCATTGGCTTACACAGTTTGGGAGATACAGAATTTTTTATTTGACCATATATGTAATTTTTATAATTTTTGCTATTCTCTTCTTAATAAAAATTTAATTATGATAAACTGGTTTTCAATTGAAATTATTAATTTTGTAGAGATAAGACAAAAAAATAATTACTTAAATTGACTTGCAATTGTTAATAAAAATTTATTAATTATTAACTATTATACGATATAATTATACAATTTTACGATATTTTTTTATTAGATATGATCTGACCGCGGTTTAAACCCGAAACATCCCACATTAAAGGCGGCCTCTTTATACCACTACGTCATTGATCAGATCATTATCAATCATATCTTTAATTGCACTCTTGTTTAGAATAAAACATAAAATAAAAAATCTATTCATATTTTTTAAAATTGATTGAGTCATTGTATTATATTTTCTCTTAAAACTAATAATAATTATTAATATTACACATCTGGGATATTATATATATGACAATCTATAAATAAAATTCAATATAAAATAAATGTATCTATAAATATTTATATGAATATAATAATAACTTTTTATTACTTATTGAGTTCCGTTTCAAGAATAAACTGTGATATAACATCACTACCTATTAACTCAAAAAAAATATATATTTTTTTTGTTCTTAATTTGTAAAAATATTCAATATCTATACAAATATACATAAACACATGTTTTCTAACATGTATATAAATAATTCATTAAAACTTTTAATCTGAAAATGTTTAAAAGTTAAGAAGATAATAAATTACACTGAGTTTTTGTTTCCCCCCCCCTCAAAAAAATTTCATATTGAGCTTATACACTATTAAGTGCAATAATATAGCTTTTAAAATACAAAAATTAACAATATTTCAAATACATCAACATTTTGAAGATTATTTATGGAAATTTTAACTTTAAATTGAATTCATTATGAAAAAGCTAACGCTTTATAAATTTATTGCAATTATAATTGAATCATTTGAATTAATTTAATATTTAAAATTAAAAACCGGATATAATTTTATTTTTAGAATTTATTTATATTGAAATTAACTGAGTTTTATATATATATATATAGTTTAATATGTATATAGATAGGTATATAAAAAAAGACTTGGTAGTTGGTAACTATATTTTTCATTTTCAGCTGTAATATTTTAGGTGGTTTTAGGTACTATTAAAAGTCTTGAGGTTATTAAATCATTCTAAAACTATTAAATTTAAATAAACACGAATTAAACTGGTTTTACTGTAAAATATAAATAAAATTTTAATTCCTCAATATCTTATAAAACCAAAATTTCTAAATAACTTTTAATGTAATATATATGTACATGATATATATGTATATAATGAAATCGAATTTTTTGAATATGATTTGGTAAATTAAAAGGAGGTCAATTTAAATTGCAAAACTTATTTTGAATATTAATCACCCTTTTTATACCCGTGCATACATATATGACATCGGGTATATTAGATTTGCTCCTCCGTTTGTAACGCATCGATCTAGACGAGCTAGATATAGTGTCAAGGGTACGTATCGGCTCAGAATCGAAAAATTAGTCGATCTAGCTATGTGTGTCTGTCCGTCCGTCCGTCCGTCCGTCCGTGTGTCATCACGATAACTCAAAAACTAAAAGGGCTAGAGTCTTGAAATTCACACAAACTCATTTTTAGACAATTTCTAGGTTCCCTATTGTTTTTGGTTAAAATCGGACCAAGGCTTCGGGGAGCTGCCATACAACTTTTTTGCACCATTATGAATTTCTTCAAAACTATTTATACTACGGGGATGAAAATTACACACGGTTAGTTTTATAATGACTCCGGCACTTATATGAAGTTTCAAAATGTTAGGGCCCCATTTACGGGGGGCTGCCATACAACTTCTTTGCACCAATATGAATTTCTTCAAAACTAATTATACTACGAGGCTGAAAATTACACACGGTTAGTTATATAATGAATCGAGCACTTATATGAAGTTTCAAAATGTTAGGGCCCCATTTTCGGGGGGCTGCCATACAAAGTTTTCGATTCAATAACTGTGAATCTAATAAAGCTACAAGGTTAAAATTAAAATTGGGCAGGTAAATTAATAGGGCAAGCTACTTGGCAAAGTTGGACATCACTCGGACCATCGGACTTTTAGGGTGGGCCAATTTTTTTTTTTGTTTTTTTTTCTTTTTTTTGTTTTTTTATTTTTTTTTTTTTTTTTTTTAAGCTTAAGTTATGGGACAATGAATGAAAACTTTTTTTTTTTTTTGTGATTTTTTTTTTTTTGTTAATTTTTTTTTTTTTTTTTAAGCTAAAGTTATGGGACAATGAATGAAAATTTTGTTTTTTGTTTTGTGATATTTTTTTTTTTTTGTTAATTTTTTTTTTTTTTTTTACGTCAAAATTATGGGGTAATGAGTTAAATGTATAAGGGAAGTAAATTACGGTTTATTTTATACTCCATAGTGGGTATGCACGGGTATCTAAAAGTTGACAAGGGCAACTATAATCTTCCTCGTTTTTTTTATTTTTAATTATCAAATTGTAAAATACACTTTGGAATTTGTAATATGCAACAAAACATGCATTAAAATTAGTTTAATAAATTTTTTTTAGAATATTTGTTCACACATTTTGTAAACGAATTTAACACCGGAAAAAATTATTCCTATATGGTGTATTACATGTACGTACGTATATGATTGTTGTTGTGGTTTGTTTCTGGAACTTAAAGTATGTGTATAGACGTAACAAAGTAACAGCTGAGCTTTAAAAATGTTGGTTTTAATAAATAAAATTTTTTCAAGAAAGAATTACGTGATTATATTACAGTGTAAATGGTTTTTGAGGTTTTTCATATAAAATGAAATTCCATTTCCTTAAATAGAAAAGTTAAGTTTCAATTTCACATTTTCTAACATATCTACTTAAGGTTCCATGCTCTTAAAAGTTCATGTGCTACTTAATTAAGTAAATAAATAAATAAAAAACTAAAATTTCTATAAAAAGTTTATAAAAGAAAATATTTTTTATAAAATGTTCAGAAAAAAATTTAAAATTTTTGAATTTTATTCCAGTTTGCAGCTCTGCAACTGAATCAGTTTGTTAATTAAAATTTCAGATTTGAGGTTATACTCCAATCCTTTCTTTATAATAGCCGCCTTTACGGATCTAAGGGGAACAATAAGTTTTTAAAAATGAAGAAAGTAATACAGGATGCTTATAGTACAGGGCCTCCATACAAAAGATTTCCGAATGTAAGAATTCCTTAATACCGCATAACAAATTTGAATATAAATAAATGTCATTTAAGTTGCTATCGAAATTATTCGAATTTTAAATTGTCGTTATTTATGTTTTTTTTTTTTTTAAATAAACATTGAATGAATAAAATAAATTTATATTATATTAATATTTTTTGGAAATATAAAAATTTAAAAAAATAATTGAAAAATTAATAGTATAGCAGCTTAAACATGCAGATATATGGAAAAAGGTGAAAATGAAAATCCAAATCAATTTAAAGAAGAGTTATTTGGAATAATTTAAAGAAGAGTTATTTAGAATAATTAAAATAAATATAAGAAAATAAATTTATCCCTTGATTAACATTTTTTATATACCATGTTCACACTATAAATTAGAACCAGGTTTTTCGAAGAAACCAGGTTCATGTGTGGTTTGTAACAAGGTTTTTCATAATTAAAATTGCTGTCAAAGTGAACCAGGATTTTTAAAGTCCTAGTTCAGTTTAAGGGTTATAAGTAGGTTTTCGATTAAAATTTTTTGATATATTCGATTATTGTTTGAATTTTTTTACAACCCTACGTGATTTTGTTGTAAAATGTCATTGTTGTTTATTTTTAAAAATAAACAAATATCCGTTTTTTTTTTTTTTTGAATTTTAAAAGAAAAATTTTATTTATTATTCAATAAAATGTCGTAATATTAAAATTTAAAATGTAAAAATAATATTACTTCAAGCAGTAAATAAAATTTTTTCCTTGTTCATTTTTAATTTATTTTATTTACAGTCAATTTTGTTTATTTAAAGTCAAAAATATTGCTGTTATGGAAACGTCTAACATTACTAGGTTCATGCATAATGATAGTGTGAACGGTTGATTTTAAAATTAGGATATTTAGTAGGTTTTTTGCGTAGTGTGAACTATAATATAATAATATAATTTAGATTTTTAAAAACCATATGAAAGAGAAAACATCGTAATAAAGTATTTTTTAAATTAGGAGTATATAATACCGAACTTTTCTGCAATTCAAAGTCATATAACTTCGAAATTGACTTCATTTTAAAAATTTTAAACATTTTTAAGGAAATTTTTTTTTGAATTAAAATATATATTATATAATAATCGCAATATCTTCATTTTTTGAATTTTTATTGTGATCGATAAAAAAACCATTTTAGGGTATAATTTAAAAAAAAAAAAAAATTATAGATATATATATATAAATAGCTATCACACTTTTAATTTATTTTAAAGATTGAACTTTGAATGTCATAAAATTTCAAAGTAATTTTTTTTTACAAAAGTCTATTTTGTAAAAAAAAAAAAAGAATTATAAAATAAAAAACAAAGTAGTGTTTATAATATATATATATATATATATATATATATATATATATGTTCTAATAAAAAAAATGATTGTTCCAAAACCAAAAGATATAAATATTTTTTTAAATAATATTTATTGTTGAACATTGAATATTTTTTTGTATTATTTTTATATAATGTTCATTTATATATTATGTAAAGAAGTATATATAAAGCATATTTTATTTACATAAAATTTTTGTTTTTTTTTTTTTTGATTTTAAAATTGCAAAAATATACAAAATAAAACAGAAATTAAATAATTTTTTCTTTTTTTTAATTTTAAATTTTAAAATAAAATATAAATTTGCAATTCCAATTACGTGTAAATTTTTGTTTGTTAAAGAAAGAATAGGGATGTTTTCATGCAAAAGGATGGATGTTCAATAGACAAAAATATTATGTAATAATATATATATGTATTGTAATATATTTAAATATGTATGTACATATATAAATTGTAGTGTATATAATATATGTACATATTATGTATTAAAGTATATATAAATTATTTATTTTATTTTAATTAAAATATGGTATTTGTGGTGGAATATATATAACCTGTGTATTTGAACAGTTTGGTGTGACAACTACGTTTCTTAAATTTTTTTTTTCATATAATATATATAAAAGTTTTAATTTAAATTAATTAATTAATTTTTTTTTTTTTTTTTTAATAAATATATAAAATTGTTTTTGGTATATAAGAAAATATTTTTATATTTACGTTTTGATTATTGTTTTTAAAAAAATTCTAAATGTAAAAAATCTAAAATTGTGCAAAATTTAATTTAAAGACATTTACATGCAAATTAAATACAATAAAAAAAATATTAAAAAACAATTAAAAGTAATTTTAAAAAATTATTTAAAATTAAAACACATAAATTAACACAAAAAAACAAAAAAAAACATTAATAACATAAAAACATTAATTAAAAATAATTAATTAATTGAATTAAAAAAAAAAAAACTGAACTTACTTGAAGAGCATTTTGCTGGAACTGGTAATGATAAAAATCTACCAGGTTTTGTTGATACTGCTGTTCTAGTTGCTTGACCAACTGCTGGTTGTGCTAATTGTGCTATCGCACACACTGCTAACGTAATAAGTGCGAATCTCATCTATAATATGAATAGAAAATTAATTTTTTAATTTATTTAAATACTAATACCATGATTATATTAATTTAAAATGTGTATTTATTGAAATTAATTATCCTCCATTCCTTTCGATTTTAATTGATAGATAAAGATAATAGATTAAGTATATATCTGGTAGATTCTAATTCAACAACAATTACGAATTAAAATAATGATCAAATAAATGAATAAATTTAGCATTTGATTGCAAATCTGAAAGGTTCTATTGCACCTTACCACCACCACCTTATCACTAATTAGATTATCAAAGAATTATTTCTTTGATAAGTGCGGGGTTTTTTACTAATAAAATATGATATCAACTTATCAAAAAAAAATATTATTTGATTAGTGATAAGTGGTTGGTGCAATAGGGCCCTGATTAACTTATTTTTGAAATTTTAAGATGTCTAACTGAAAAAGTACTCCGCCGATTAATTAGCAACTCTTCAAACCCAACGGCCCTCCAAAGATGGGGGTTTGGCATACGGTTAACAGCCCTATCCAGTAAAAAATATTGTTACGAAACCTAAATCAAAACCTCGGATACAAATGGAAACACGGCACCGACCCAAGCAACAGAAAATGGATATTGATTTTGCAACATGGAATGTGAGAACACTGAACAAAGAAGGTGCGTTATAATCCCTGCTACCTGAACTAATAAAATATAAAATAGCGATAGCAGCAATTCAAGAAACAAAATGGCACAACAAAGATATTTCGGATCTTAGGAGCCACTCGGTATTCTTCAGTGGAAAAGATGGTGGAAAGAGAGAATTCGGCGTGGTATTTTTAGTTAACAGGAGGCCAAGGTTCAACAACGGACTGTAGCGCCATAGCAGAAGAAGAAGAACTGCAAAAGTATTACAGCAATAATGATAAGATCATTTAATATGTTAATTTAACAACATATATCTTTAAATTTAAAGATATTTTATATTTTTAAATTAAAAAAAATTAAATTATATTTCAAGAACTTTTAATGATAAATATTTCGAAAATTAAAAAATATCTTCTAATCTTTAACAAAATAATGAATATTAAATTCTAAATTAATTCTTAAAATTTTTAAAATATCATTTATTAAAAAAAAAACAACAACTTATATATTTTAAAGTTTAATTATTCAAAAAAATTGTATATATATGGATACAAGTAATTTACCTCAATTTAAAATAAAATTTATGAAAGACATTTAAAGGCCACAAAAGAAAAGTCAAAGTAAAAAAAAACAAAAACAAAAAAATAAAAAAAAAATTAAATTCCTATACATATATATACTTGTGTTAAATAAAAAACGCTTATTTCTGATAGCTGTCTTAAAGATAATCGTGAGAAATTATTCTTTTGTATTGTTTTTGTATTTTTATTACATAAGTTTTTTTTTTTTTTTTATTTTTCTTCACATATTTCATATTGCAATATACGAGTACATATATAAGCTCACTAATTATATTTATTATATATTTGCACCTAAAAAAAAAAACAATAAGTACAAAATAACAGCAATAGTAACAAGTAGCAGCTATATATTTAAAACCATTCTGAGTTAATGATTATTTAAAAAAAAAACAAAAAAAAAAAAAAAAAAAACAACAACAAAAATTAGAAGTCAGAGAATCTTGCAAAGAAGAAGATAAATTTTGCAAAAATTTTGAATTAATAAAGCGGGTGCTAAACACGCACCATCTTCATTTCATATCTATAGATACATATACATATGATGGTAATAATAAAGTTTGTTTTTTTTTTATTTAAGAAGTAATTTTTTACCACTTTTTTAATACATGTCAAGGATTCCACTTTATTAATAAGTACATATGTATGTAATTGTAAATTGGTTTTGTTTTTTTTTTTTTTTAAAGTTAAGAAAAACTGGTATTCTCTTGTTAATTTTAACTTATTCAAAGAAAAAAAAAGATACATTGTGCTAGAAATTTGCAAATGATTCTTGTATCTTTAATATACAATATATATATATATATATTTTTTGGTTTATCTAAAAAAATTTAAGATGCTGATAATTATAATTTTGAATACAATTAGAAGTTCATATATATATGTATGGCCATCATTATCATATAATATATGTATATATATATATATATATTATATGATAATGATGGCCATTTGGCCTCTTCATCAATGGTAAAAAAAAAAAACTTGTGGTTGTAATCTTTATAATTTATTGGATGTTTGGATTTTCTTAAGAATTACTCAAGATTGCAATTAATTTTGATTGTTTTTTTTTTGATTTTATGATTTTTTTTTAAGTTTAAGTCAGAAACAAAATAAAAATTTATTGCAAAAAAGTTGCAATTAAATTCATATAACATTATAGTTAAATAAAAACTAATTAAGCCTTCATTATAATAAAAATATCTGACATGAGCATTAACCATTAAAACTAATTAATTATAATAAATTTTGGTATAAATTTGAAATTTTTTTTTTTTTTGATTAGATAAGTTATAGAAGCTTAATGTACATTTAAAAGTTATTGGATTTTTTGGAAAATTTAAAATTCACATGAAATAAATCTTTAAAAATTAATTACCGAATTTAATTATATTAATTAACAAAATGGGTATATTAAATGAAATTATTTTATTGGATGCTGTTAATTGTTTGGGTTACATTTTATCATCTTAAATTTTTTTTAGTATCTTGTGATTAGAAGACCAATTCGAATGTACCATATTGTTAATCAAAACTTGATTTAGTTTAAAAGGAGGTAATTAGTTGAGATAAGACGTTTATTTCTTATAAAATTAAGCAAATAAATTAAATTTAATATTGATTACCTTTTCATTATTTAATTATCTGTTGATTAACTGATTAAAGTATATTAAGTAGTTAGAGTTAAATTTGAAAAATATAAAATTCGTCCATATCAGGTATTTATAAAATATCTTGTACTTAAATTATTTGAAAATTTATAAATTTGTATTTACAACAAATTAATCAACTTATCACCGGTTTAATTTATATTAAAATAATATCAAAAATTCCAAAAATACAATTAATTAAAAACTTTTCAATTCTTAGGCTGTCCATATATACTATAAGAACTTTTAGGCCAACAACAGATATTTTAAATTTGAAGATATTTTTTATGTTTAAATTAAAAAAAATTTAAATTTTATTTTAAGAAGTTATAACGAAAAGTATTTCGAAAATTAAAAGTATCTTCTAATCTTGAACAAAATAATGAATATTAAATTCTATGTACCATAGGTTCATATTGGAACAGGGGGTTATATTGCATTCGTCTTATTAAAACTGATCTTAATGAATTCCAACCCTCCAAACAAATTAAGTACTACAGTTTTAATTTAGTTTTGAATTTTATACAATTTATGAATGAAATATAATGAATTAGTATTTAATATACAAATATTACAAAACTGTAAAAATATTTTCAATTATCAATTGATTGAAAATTATTATTTCATTTCTTTTCATTCATATATACTCCCATGTCCCATTTTACAATTTAATTGTCAATGGCAATCAGATTTACATTTAAAATTTAAATATTATAAGATGCACTTTGGAATTTCCAAAAAAATATATATATAAATAAAAGTCAACAATTTTTTTTTTGTTTAGTATTAAACTAAATTTTTTTTTTGGTTTCTCATAACCCCTCATATGATCGTGAATTTACTTTGAACTTTGGGTGTACAAAATTTTTAAAAAAAATACCAAAAAAAAAAGAGAAAAATAAACACTATATATATATTAATATATCTATATAAATATAATATGGGTATTATATGATAATTGGAATGCTTCTACCTTGTAAAAATTATTACTCAACAACTATACAACAAATTGAATTAAAAAAAAAAAAAAAAATAACACAAGAACAAAAAAAAAAGAGGATTGGAGTTACTTGATTATATTTACTTATTTGCCTAGTTGCTTACATTTTAATTTTTTTTTTTTTTTTTTTTTTTTATTACTTGACCAAATAAAAATTAAAAAAAAAAGTTATGTGTAAACCATAACCATATAAATACTTTAATTTAATCGCAACTTGATGGAAAAAAGATTGTGTATCTATAGATTTTATATTTATATATCTTTTATGTCTGGGTAAAACAAACTCGTTTTTATTTTGGTTAAAGTTAATAATAATTTGTTGTTTTTTTTTTTTTTGAATTTTCTATATTTTCTTTTTTTTTATTTTTATTTTGTATTTTGTGTTTTTTTGTGTCTGAAAATCGTTATTTGAATGAACATTTTAGCGAAGATGGCACGTGAATTATAACATTGTACATATGTTATTTAATGGTTGTTTTTCTTTTTTTTTTAATGAATAAATACTTGATTGGAGTAATGTTTGGTTTTTTATTAAAGTTTTTTTTTGTTTGTTTTTTGTATATTTATAAATTACAAAACATATATAATCTTATAAATTTACTAGTTTTATATTTAGGTTAAGGTCATTTTTGATAGAGAATGACCTTTTCAGTGTTAAATAATATTTTTTTAAAATTGAAAAAAAAAAAAATACGAATGTGGAAAATTAATATATGTAATATAATCCTAGAATATAATTTTTATAAAAATATTTATTTTTTAAAAAATTTAAAAATAATCTCATCTAATGAATTTAAATTGTTAATATGATAAGTCGTCATTATAGATTTACATCTGATTGAATAGTAATTACTAATTAGTATTGATAGTCTGCAATTGATAAAATTTATTGATACCCCTTTGTATATTTTCTTTGAAATAAAAATTTTGATTTGTTTGATAACTTAAGAGATGTTAATTGATTATATAATTGAATTTAATTTGTATTAACCTACTTTCTTACATAAAAATAAAATACCAAAATAAGTTAAAATATGTGCAACATTTGAATAAATGCAATGTATTATGCAGTTTAGTACAGTAGAATGCATTAATGAAAAGTGCAAGCATATATAAATTAGTCTTAATGTTACTGAAGATAATTTCTCCAGAAGAGGAGTCATTGAATAAATAGAGAAACTTATTTAAATGTCACAAATATGCAATGAAATATAAAATAAAACTTATAAAATTGAGCAACTTATTTTCAATAAAAAAGAATAAAATAATATAAAAATTTTAGTTTATCTTTATAAATCACATATGTAAAATTGTTAGATTAATATTATTAAAATTATTATTTGAAAAGAATCTCATACATATATATATATATTTATATAATATTTGATAGAAGATCATAATCATATGTGGAAATTGTACCTTCACAACACGTACCTATATACCCTTGTACCGATATAACCAATTGAAGTTTTACAGTAATAAATGATCTGTAATATTATTCTGAAAAACTTCAATAATGATGAATCATTCTATACAATAATATTATAGATCATTCAAAAGGACATAACTAATACAAAAGAAATCAAGGACACCTCCGAATAATATAGTTCTTAGTTTTAAGAAATAAATAATTATACAAAGTAATTTACAATGTTAAAGAATCTTCTTCTGACATATGAACAAAAAAAAATATTAAAAAACTTGTGTCACTCCAAGGCTCAAAAGTATTGAACTTTGGAAGAAATTTGAATTCATTAATCTAGTTTTTAATATTTAAATGTCCCAGTTTAAAAAATTTTAAAATAAATTAAAGTAAAAAATAAATAAATTTCTAAATTTTAAAAAATAAAAGTTTGGTAAACCATTTAAATATATACAATCACATACCTAATGAATGAATATATTAACTACGAGTATGTATGAATGAATATATTTATTTATTGTCGGGCCTCTTAAAAAATGCAATCTATCATCAATTTATATCTACAATATTTTAAATATTTTTTATTTCATATTTATTTATTACTATTGTTATTATTGTTATTATGACAGAGTTGTGGACAGAATTATTAATTCTTTGAATTAAAAAAAAATACAAATAAAACAAATATATACTCAACAAGAGACAAATACAAAAAAAAAAAAAAAACAAGCATAACAAACAAAAAAAAAAATTAATCAATATCATGAAAGTGACATTTTGTTTTTTTTTTTGAAAGCGACATTACCTAATATGGTCATAAGTTGTACAATATTTTGTTTATATATGTGATGAATATTATTAAATATTATTCAAATATATTGTATTTTTAACCTAATTTTTTTTTTTTTAAGTTTGACATAAGTGCACAATTTTACACACATTTAAAATATTTTTTTAAAATTTATTAACAAATGTTGGCAAATTAATTTAATTTTTTTTTTTTTGTATTTATTTATTTAATTTTATTTTAAATATATACGATTAAAATTTCATAACTGTTTTCAATAAAACTAAATAATACCGCTATATTTGTTTATATTTTTTTATTTTTTTTTGCTCTAAAGTTAACAGTTATCTTTTGCTATTGTTAAATGCATCAATAAAAGATACAAAAAAAAAATTAATGTATGTATTAAAATATACAAAAATTAGTTAAAATGTTTTTTTTTTTTTAAAATAAAGAAATTCGCCGTTTTTTTAAATTAATGAATGAATTTTTTTCTTAAATTTTTAAGTTAAAAAAATTCAAAAAAATATTTTTTTCTTTTTTTATTTACATTTTTTTACAGATTAATTGTTTATTTTTATATACATATTTACGAAATTAATATTTAAATTATTATGATATCAATTTATAATCATAATCTAAAATAAATTTATTAAAATATGCTTAATAATAGCTAAATTTGGTTTATTTTTTTTTTTAATGTAAAAGAAAAAAAAAAATGAAAACCAAAATATGATTTAAAATTAGATCTAATTTGTTTTAGTTTTTGCCAATTTTAATGTTGTGAAACAAAATTTTATATGTATATATAAAATTTTAGATTGATTTTTATAGGATCTTATCACAAATTTATGGTATTTCTATTATATTGAATTAATTATAATATGTAGATGTAAAAAAAAAATATTAATAAATATAAACTCTTTAAAATATTATCGTAGTCATAATAAATTTATGCTAATAAATAAATGTGTAAGGTTATGAATTTACAAATAAAAAAAAATTCCATAAAATTGTGCGTTAAAAACGTATATTTGAATTAATATTCATATAGCAATTTCAAAATCATAATTTACGTATATTTATGTGCGACATTATGATGTAAAAAGGTGTACATATATTTGTTTATAAATATAAAATTATTAAATATTTTCAAAATTTATAAATATTTAACTAAAAAGATTATTGATATGCGTCCTTTGGTTGAAATTTTTCTTTTCACAGAAAACAAACCAAAGACTTAAGTGAGAAACTTTTTTTTTTAAATATTCTCAAGAATGCAATGGTACTTAGACAAATAATGATTTGATATTTTAGTAGATAATATTTATTTAAAATTTTCGTATTGATATTTGAGATAACATAATATTCCATTATGATTAGTATTATAATATAGAAAACATTTGTTTAAATAATTCTTAAATAAATGATTAAGTCATAATTTTGTAAGTACTTTTGGGTGGAGTACTAAATATTATTAATTGTTGATAAAACTGATTTAGTTTGAAATATCAATAAAATTGGCGTATAAATAAAATCTTTTGTATCATGATTTCAGATTATTGTAAATATTATATAACTGACCCTTATATCAATGTTATGAATATTGTTAATTTTATATTATTAACAATAAAATCAGAGATTATATGATTATAATTTTAAAACAGGTATTATATAATTTTTACAAATACAATTTTAATCGATTTTTACAGAAATTTTTTTATGGATGATCATTTAGTTTAAGAGATCGGATTGAAGTAAAATTAACGATTTTTGTAAAGTGATTCTAAAATAGTAACGTGTACTCATTTTCATTATTAAGGTCATTCATTTTTATATAAAATTAATCAGTTACTTTTTTAAATTAATATTAAAGTGAATTTAAAATTTCGCAACTTAACAGAAAATTTGCGAATCATAATTAATGGATATTTTTTCTTTAAAAAAAATTAAATAACAAATAATTAATAAAAGATTAGGGTTTTGGTACTTTAAAAGTCTAAATATTTCTAGATTAATAATATTTCTTAAATAATATTTTAAATTGTAATCTAAGGAGTTTGGTTTGATAGGTTCATTTTTTATGGTAGATCTTAAAAATAAACATTTAATATGAAGTAAAAGGAATAATACACTATTAAAAAATTGTTTTAGTTTCTAATATGCAATAATTAAATCGTCCTAGCTATTGGGTATAACCCTTATATTTAACCTCTTTTATGATTATTTAAAATATTTTTGAATTCTAATAATTTCTTAATTTGTTAAATTAATTAATTCAATTAAATTGCATTTTAAGCTTTGAAATTTTGGCTTGAGAAAAAAATGTTTTTTTCCAAGTATTATTTTTTATATTGTATTTAGATTACATGAAAATAAATTAAGTTAATTTTGTTAATTATTTGAAAATTGAATAATATATCTCTTTAAATTTATTTATTTTAGATCCATGCTTAAATAAAGTAAGAGAAACAAAGCTTTTATTTCAATTTATTTATTATAATTTTTTAAAATTATTACGAGATAAATAATGAGTTAATTAGAGGGTAATAAACAACTACATGAAAAATGAAATCTAAAATCAAAAAATAATTAATGAATCAAGTATTTAATCATTTTCTTATTAACTTAATTAATTAATCAATTTTAATTGAAACCTGAATTAATTATTTTTTAACTATTATAATAGTTAGCACACAAATAATTATAAATAATAAAATACTAAAATGTTTAATTAATAAATAATTACAAAATCAAAAAAATATTTTAATTACTTTAAAATTTAAATTAAAAAAAAAAATATAATATGAATACTATATCAATTTTTTAAATGAGTCAAAAAGAAAATAAAAACTTGCAAACAAAAATAAAATAAAAAGGGGTTTAAAAAAATTGAATACACTTAATTGTCTTAAATTATGTTAAAAAAAAACCTTAAAATGAATTTAGAATCAAAAATTATCATATAAAACTAGTTTAAATTAATTAAACAAATTACACTCAAAAAATCGGAAAAAAAAAATTTGCATATAATACAAAATAAAATAAATCCTTGGTTTAAATCAACACACTTATCAATAACGTATATATATATATATATTGTTAATAATGTGCTAAGCAATGTTTTTCATTTTATTAATTTAAATTAAAATTATTTTTCTATTTGCATTTTTACTGCACATTTTAACCAAATTTAAGTTTTTATTCCCACAATTGTACTAATTCATTAATTAAAAAAAAGTTTAACAATATTTTTTTTACAATTGTCATTTTTATTTAATTAAATGCACTTTTAGTGATTTTTAATTTTTCACAACTTCTTTTTTTTCAGTCTTTATAATATTTTTTTAATTTAAATTAATAATTTTTTTTTATATTCACTATTTTAATTTTTTTTAATTATATTATATAAATATAATTTTTGTTGTTCTTGTTTTTTTTTTAATAAAGTTCCTCTTTTTTAAAAATAAATTTAAATATTTTTTAATTTTATAATATTTGAATAATTCCTTCGCTGCTTTTAATTTTTATTGTAATCCAAAAAAAATTTAATATAATTTGTAAATGGCCATTAAATTCACCTTTGTACAGTAATGAATGGAATTTCGGAGGATAATTTCAATATGTTGTTTTTAATTATTATGTATTATTTTTATTTGTAGATAATCCTTACCTTAGATTCTTAATAAAACTAACACGAAAAATGCGCTTACTGACTTAGTACAACCTAGAGTTGTAACTGTTAAACGAAAACAAAAGTCAAATTTGTCTTTTAAAAAGTATTTATAGGTTTCGTTTAAAAACAAATTTATATGTATAGATGTTTATCCGCACCAAATGATTATATGGTACCTTCAATAAAATTGGTGAATATTTCTTATAAGTGGGATACAAAAAAATAAAAAAAATAATAAAAAATAAAGAAAAAAAGAAAATTATTTTTTATGTGTTGTTTTTTTTTTTTACATATTTATATAAATATAAAAAAAATATAGTAAATATGGTGGGAGAAACTTTGCTTTAAAAGTTTTTTATTATTTTGTTTTTTATTTTTCAACTTTGTTTATTCTCATCTACAGGTTTATGATGATGAATTCATTAAAATAATAAGAAAACAGAAAAAACAAATTATAAGAAAAAAAAAAAATATAATATTTTTCAACTGAAAAAGCTCGTCTTCTTTTTATAGTGTAATTATTGATTTTTCTTGTAAGATTAAAAGATTAAAAAAACTAAAAAAAAAAAAACGAAATACTTAAAAAAAATTCACCTAGAGATGAAAACATATACATACATTGAAGATAACAGTGGTGTAAAATTTGGTGTTGAAAAGTTAATAAAATGATTTTCATTATCGGCTAATATTGAAGACCTAATGATCGTGTAGAACTTTTAGAATCAATTTACGATCAGTTTTCATTTATAACATATTCAGTTAATTAGTTATTTAAATGTTTTTTAAAACAAAATAGAAAGACTTGAGCGAGAAACTTTTTTTAAAGAATAAATAAAGGAGTTGTATTTTAGCAACAAAATTTAAATAAAATAGTTATCAATAAAAATAGATTTAGACAAAAAATAAAAAATACAATAAAATGTAAATTTTTATCATTTTGCTTAACTTTAAGTTAGTAACAATGATAATAATTTCCTTAAAACTAATATTTATGAAAGATCTTAATCATTCTGTGAAAATAAAATAACTTTAAAATCGAACAAAATTTTTGCCGGATTATAATGAATTTATTTTTAAAAACTTAAAAATTTAAAAAAGAATTTGTTAAAAACGTTTAAATAAAATGTTAAGTTAAGAAAAAAAAATAAAGCACAAAGATTAATGACTTATATTTCGTTATTATACTTATATTGTTTATTAAATAGCGAACGTATCATCTTACTGATAAATTCAAAAAACATTCTAATGCTATAATTCAGCTAAATCAATCTATATCAATCATAGCTTTGTAAATTTTTTTAATATGCATTTTTTTGAAAAAAATTTAGTATTAGAACTAATCCAATATTTAATTTAACAGTTCGCAATTTATTAAGAAACTTACTTTACTTAATAAAGGAGAATTGCAAAATTTTTTATAACATAATCAAATCAAAACTTAATTCTAGTAAAATGAATGCAAAAAGAGGATTTTTTTAGAAAATATTATTTATATTTTCTAATATGGGTCACAAATTCTAATATAGAAGCTATAAGAATAAAGTATTAACATATAAATAGTTGATTTGATTAAATAATTGTTTCAATATCAGTTCACAATTAATTAAGCTTTCCTACAAAATAGTTTAAAATTTATTCAATAGGGTTCAATTGCACTTAATTAAAAAAAATTGGGGTTTAGTTTTTTATAAATGGAAGAAGCTAATTACTTTTCTTTTATATATTTTATAAAATAAGTTGAAAAAAAACGAAAATAATAAATTAAATATTTAAATTATAAAAAATAAATAAATATTGTATACAAAATACGTCGCTGATGTTTCAATTTATAAATAGTTTAGTTTTTGTTGATTGTTTTTTAGTTGGTATTTCTAAGATAACTATAAAATTAAAAAAAAAAAAAGCATTTTTTGATATTAAATGTAGATTTATCAAAGGGGTGGTGCGGGCCATCATTTGTGATAGGTCAGAAAATAATTTATGCAATTAGAATTTTTTTCCTTTTTTATTTTTTCTTTTTTTTTTTGGTTTTTTTTTACTATTTGTTTATTGTTATTTTTTTATTATATTTTCTTTTAATTCTTTTTTGTTTGTTGTACCTATTATATTGGGTTTCTGTTTTTTGTTTTTTATCTTTATATTTTTAATTTTTAGCAGCTAATTTATCTTGTCGGTTGATTGATCTGAGAAGTTATTGTTATGTTCTTAAAAAAAACTTTTATAATAATATTTTTTTTTTCTATTATCTTTGATTTTTTTTTTTTTTGTTTTTCTGTTGAATAAAAATCCATAAAGTGTGAGGTCTATAAGGCTATTGCCCTTGCAACTGACTTTTTTAAGTTTTTCATTTTTAATTAATTTTATTCTTTTCAAATTCTGTCTTTTTTTTTTTTATCAAATATAATTTTAATGTTCAGTTTTTTTTTTTCCATATAACAATTCTGTAGAGGTTATTATAATTTAAAATCTTGTTTTATTTGCTTCTTTTTTTCCCGATATCAACAAAAAAATTGTTATTTTTTTTTAAAGAATAAATAAAGGAGTTGTATTTTAGCAACAAAATTTAAATAAAATAGTTATCAATAAAAATAGATTTAGACAAAAAATAAAAAATACAATAAAATGTAAATTTTTATCATTTTGCTTAACTTTAAGTTAGTAACAATGATAATAATTTCCTTAAAACTAATATTTATGAAAGATCTTAATCATTCTGTGAAAATAAAATAACTTTAAAATCGAACAAAATTTTTGCCGGATTATAATGAATTTATTTTTAAAAACTTAAAAATTTAAAAAAGAATTTGTTAAAAACGTTTAAATAAAATGTTAAGTTAAGAAAAAAAAATAAAGCACAAAGATTAATGACTTATATTTCGTTATTATACTTATATTGTTTATTAAATAGCGAACGTATCATCTTACTGATAAATTCAAAAAACATTCTAATGCTATAATTCAGCTAAAAAGGAATAAAATTATCACGCAAGAGATATTCAACCAGGATTTAATAACATTTAAGCAAATATTCTGCCTACTTATTCAAAATAATAGTCTTTAAAGACAAAAGCATATTTCCAAGTAAAAAAAAAACCCTAAAATATAACCGCAAACTTACTGATCAATTTTTGAATTTTAAATGATGTTGACTCAATGGATTCTTACATTCACAAGTCTATATTTTAATATCACAACAACTTATTTAAATTTTAAACATGTAACTATGTGATATTATAATACTAATAAATAACTTACTTAAATAGGTAATACCTAAAAACTATTGTTTTTTTTATAAAAGAAATTGTAATTTTTAGTGGTAAATTCTTATTTTTAAAGATGTTTCAGAATATATTTCAAATTATTTATGTAAAATATTAAGTATATAGCATATATTTTAATCTCAGGTGATAATTTTATATAAAAAACTAATCACGAGATTAAAAAATTTTTATTTTTTAAATAATAAAAAATGTAAAATAAGAAAATTAAAATATTTTCTTTGAAATATAATACAAAATTTTTTCAAAATTTGAATAATACTTTCAATTTCAGTTTATATATATATATATATATTAAAAATTTTAAGTTAATTAAAGAATTTTTCATGCTACTTCTTTTTTGATTTTATTTTTACTTTTAATTAGCATATGAACCGCTTTTTTTTATTTTCAGAACACGTTTTTTTAAATGAAACAGAAATTAAATAATTTTATTTTATTAAATAATAAAAAAATCAAAACTAGTTTAAAAAAGAATGTACTTAATATACTATATATATATATATATTTATATATAGGGAGATTCAAATTTTATGTTAATGACAAAATTTTTTCGATATTTTGTATATACCATGGATCATAATTTAGATCCGAATAATAAAAAAACCAAAAATATCTTATCAAAAAATATTTTAACATAAACTTTTTATATATATTTTTTTTTTAATCTTCAACTAATTGATTATTAAACAGCTAAAATTTAATATTGAAAAAAACTAAAGCACATGGAACACTTTTAAACTAAGAACCAGTTATTTATAATATAAAATAAAAAAATAAAATATAAAATAATTAAATAAATATATAAAGCAAAAAAAAAAAAAAATAAAAAAATAAAGAAGTAGATTGTTTTATACTCCAAATCTAAAAAAAAAAAACTGAATATGTTCCGGAAATTATAATTAAAAAATTTCCGATTAAGTATAGATTGATACTTGTATACTTGTATATGTGCGATATTTTTATTGATTTTTGCCGGAATAAAACTTATAGTTGGACTATATAAAAAAAAACTAATATAAAAATTTTATTATTATTTAATATTACCATTTTTAAAGATATTAATTTAATAGTAGGTTTTAAAAAATTTATATTGATTTTGATACTTAATAACCCTTTTATTTTATATAGAGCTTAAATTGTGTTAAAATCTATCAAAATTAATTGATATAAAATAAATTTTTCAAATAAATCTTGAGATTTATATTTTTGATAAACTCGTGTTAACTCTTTTTTTTAAGTCATTTTGATTAAAAATATTAAAATAATAAACTTTGAAAAAAAAATTATTATTTTAACATAAAAATATTTAAAAGAGAATTTAAAAAAATTTAATTTTAATATAATTTAATAGACTTAAGATTAACATTGCTTTATTAGTCCTTTGTACTAATATATCAAATCACTAATATTACCATTGGATATTAGTCCAAAAAGCTGTTAAATGAGTTTATACAAAATCAATAATTCAGAAAAGCTAAAATCAAAAAAATTTACATTTTAAGAGCTTAGATATTTTATATATTTAAAATTCATAAGACCAACTTATATATCATATTTAATTTAGATTTTAGACTGATTCACGTATTTAACATTGAAAGAATTTAAAAACAACAAATTAAACTTTAAAATTCATAAGGTATATATAAATTTAAAAGCTGATCATTTTGTGTCACTTAACAACTATAATTATTATATTGAAAAATTTCAAATAAATCTTCTGTAAGTAGCCAATTATTATTATTTGATTATTTTTTGTTTTGTGGTTAATTGGAATTATATTGGATATCTTCCAAAAATACAAATAAAAATTCATTTTAATTTTTATTTCTTTACCCAAATAACCTTTAAAAATTGTTATTTTTGTTCTTTTATTCGCTATAATTAAACAAAACCTTGTTCAACAAATTACTTATGGTATAAGTTATTAGGACAAGATGATTAAAAAAAAAAACTTAATTCGTTACTTAACAAAAAAAAAAAAAACAAATAATACATATAACATTTGACAATTTGTTTTCATTGAATGTTAAGAATTTTTCCACATAAAATAAAAAAAAAATATTTGTACAATATAAAATATACATTATTCAATGACCCTACCTAATTACTATAAGGTGAATAACATTTGATTATTTATTAACCCTTTAATTTTTTTTCATTCTAGTTTTTTTTTGAATTTTGAATAGAAAACATAATAAAATGCAGTAAAAATTAGTTAAAAGTTAAATATAGTTATATTAAAGTTATTTTATTTGATTTTAATATAAATATACTCTTTTCAAATGAACTTGGTTCTTTTTTAGATGAAATTTGATTTTTTTCAAATTATTTTAATCTTTTTTTTAATTACAAATAGCCCTAAATTTTCAAATTAAATTGGTATTTTTTCAAGTAGCCGTGTTTCCTGTAATCAGATCAACATATCCAGTAATCGGAACCAGGAATCCAGCAATTAGATCAACATAATTGAAAAAAGTAACTCACCGATTTTATAGAAAAGTTTAAATACAGCAGAAATTAAAAAAAATTCGACCCTAAACCTTCCCTAGAAATTGTTCCGAAAATTTAGGTGCCGTTTTTCAGGACTTATCTTAATTTTATTTCCTTTTTTAGTTTCTATTAAAGAAATGGATACTAGGTTTTTCAAATCATGGCAATTCAACTTCCGAGTCCCAAGATCTGGGAACGTTTTAAAAATAAACCAAAATGATTTGAAAAAAAACCTAAGACCAAATTTGTATGAAAGTATTAACATCTTTCTCCTTATTATCCTCCAAAATATTCTCCTTTATCTTACATGATCCATTATTCCCATCTCAACTCCTAAAGATGTCGTCTTAGTGTGTTAAAGTCACACAATACCCAAAAGAACGCGTAAAGTTCTTCGGGGGAAAAAAACAATAAAAAAAATAAACATATTTCATGTGAAAAAGCACCAAGTTTAAGTGAAAAGAGTATATATTAATTATTAGTTGTCTTATTTATTAGTTTTACAGAATCCATAGCTTTTTATATAATCACTTTTAATTAAAAACCTATTCAATATTTGCAGTGTATTAAAAGTTTTAGAAAAACTACAAGTGAAGCAATTCTATTTTCTATTAGAAAAAACATTTAAAATTTTTAAGTTTTTTTTTTAATTTAATTAAAGATCTTAATAGTTCATAAGGTTTAAAATAGTTAAATGATTCTTTATATTTCTAAGAAATTATGAGTTCAACTATTAAGAAAAAAAAATTAAAATTAATTAAAAATGTTTATTTAATTCTAATTTTATTATTCAGATAAATTATGCTATTTTGTCATTTGTCAACATTTAAGAAAAAAAAATTTTAAATTCTTTTAACCAATTTATATTTTTTTTATATTTTAAAATTCTGAGTAACAAATTTAATAGCTCATTTTAAATAAAATGGACAATAAATTAAAAAACAAAAGGAATTAATCTTATAGAATTATACATTTTTCTTCTTATATACTTATGTAGCCAATAACTTCGAAGTTCTATTATTTAATTTTAGAAGAAAGTTAGAAAAGTTATCAGTATGCAAAACACAGATTAAAGTTTTAAAAAAGAAATCGAAAAGTTTTAATAGTTAGAGAATGACTAAGGATTGACTAACTGAAAATGTTATGTACAAAATGGAGAGTAATATGAAGGGGACTTTTTTGGCTTTAAAACATTAATATTCTTGGATACAATGACTTAGGAGAAAATAAAGGGTAGGAAAAGGAACATAAATGGTTATATGGTTAGGAAAGAAGTCTAAGTAGTAGGTGAACATTGTAAAACATATGAGTTTATTATTTACAAAATTTTTGGAAACTTCACTTCTTATGCTTTAAAAGAAATATCCAAATGTTTAAAAGAAGACTTGAAAACAATCCTGATATAGAGGTCTGAATACAATGCTGATTTTATTTAAACATCATGAATATCAGAATATTTTTTTTTTCTAAAAAATTCATGACTCAGATCTGTTATAAAGCGTGGCTTAAAAAATATTTAGTTTTAAAATAGACACATGCATAAACTGTCTTTTCTAAACCAATTTAAAATACGAATTCAATTAAACAAATCAACTTTTACTAATATTTAATCAATAATTATTAAATAAATTTAATTATATATTTGATTTAAAAATATACATATATAAATATTCATATTAAAAGAATCTGTAAGAAGAATGTCTCAAATTACCTAAATTATATTAAAAAAAAAAAAAAAATTAAAAAATAAAACAAAAACATTTTTTTTTTTAATTTTTTATTTGTTCAAAATGCTAATTAACATTTTTAATAAATTAGGTTCAAAATAGGATGTCCTTATACTTGATATATGTATACCTTCTTCTAAATATTTATATTTAATACATATAGATATTTACTTAATATTATTTGGATGGTACTGCATGGCACAACTAGTTTCTTCTAATGAACTTCAAAAAAAAAAAATAAAAATTAAATATTCGAATCCCATCCATCACATATATTCCTAACACATATAAAATACCTACACTAATTCATTTTAGAATAGAATTTATTTCGGAATAAATTTTTATTTTTTGTTTTTTCAGTTTATTTTTTAATGAAATAATAAAAAAAAAACTAAACTGTCAAAAAAACGTATGTCTAATCTAAACACCACATAATAAAAAAAAAAAATATTTTTAAACTAGATTTATTAAGTTCTTCTTCTTCTTCTTGTGACTAAATCTTAAGAATATAATATATATGTTTATATTTTACATATAAAGATATAATTAAATTTTAAATATTCAAATTAAGATAAATTTATCTTAATTTGAGTCACACTACAAAGAATCACATAATAATGTCTAGAATTTAATTTTTATTAATATTAAAAAGTTAACGAAAGAAAAAAAAACCAAAATTGTGCTTAAGATATGTTAAATGATTAGGTCGTAACAAATAATCGAAAAGTTATTGCTTTCTTTTGAATCATGATTATATTACAAATGAATCTTAAGATATTTTTTTCTTTTTATAAAAAAAACTTTTAAATTAGAAATTAATTGATTACGTAATATATACGTATGTCGTATACATATAAAGCACTTTAGATTCGTTATATATTTAAAAAATATAATAGAATAAAATTTTGTTAACAGGCTTAAAAGTTTTATGGATCTATAACAATACTAACAAAAACCAAACCAAACTGAACTTTATTATGTTAATTTAACTTTTCAAAATAATGTATATTATATTGTCAATAAAACTCAAATTATGATTTTTACATATTTAATTCTTGGACTTTGTAATATATTCTATTAATAAATTAAAATTTGCAATAATATTTTTTATTATTGTGGGTGATTGAAAATTACCATAGAATGATCTAAAATTGTATTTATTTTAGTGACACAATTTTAAAATTGGATTTACAAAATAATTCTTTATTAATAATTATATACATATACATAATAATTATATACGCCATTTAAATATGTTCAAATTGGTTTTATTTTCAATGACATAATTATATTCGAAATGTAAATATTTTAAGTTAAATTAAGTCAAATTTTACGATATTTGTAATAATTCTCTGCTCTAAATTCACAATTAGTTACAAAATTTTTTAAAGTTATTTAATGTTATTTGGTATAAATATTATGAATAAATTATAGATTTTTTTTTTTATAATATAAATGGGTTATAAATATATTATTGCGGATATTAATAACTTTAAATTTCTGTTTTTTTAAAAAAATTTTTTTTTGTGATATTTGAAACTATTTTTAGCCAAATTTCAAATTTGTGAAATTTATTTGAAATGTCGTATAAAAATAAGACAATTAAATTATATTGAAACTTCGTTAATCGAAAATTAATTTTCAATATATACTTATTTAAATTTGTTTTAGTTTAAAGAAAGGCTCAGGGAGCTGATAATGTAAAACTACTACTACAATACAATAAATTAATTTTATTAATTAACTTTAGAATTTTTGAAAAAATAAAAAATTTGTGAGATTAAAAAAAATTTTTATCGAATCAATATTTTTATTCTGACTTTATCTGCTTTTTTTGAATACCTTTAAGATTTATATAGTTTATACATATCTACATAAATATAAATTATATATATATTGTACATAAAACAATAGATTTTTATTATTATATCTATTTAAAAAATTATGTACTAATTCAATTAGAAAATAAAAAGTTTCTCGCTGCAGTCTTTTGTTTTAAATTTATTTAATTATTAGAAAGCTATACCACTATTTGTTTTTTTAACTCATTGTGGTTATAGATTAAGATATTAAATTAAATAATTATAAAAATATTCGAAAAAATGAATTGAACTTAATAAGATAAAAAAAGAGTATTTTTTTTTTAAATATTTTATGTCAGAAATTGATTATAAATTTCATTTGACCATTTCAGTTTTTTTTTTGCTAATAAATTCTTGTTATCACAACATTGGAATGAAAGTATTTTGTTTTGCATTTTTTTTTGTGATTAATTATTTTATTTGTTTGCTTGTTAATTCCAATTAATTTTTGGTTAAATATATTATAAAAAAAAAGTTTTTACTACTTTCATTTACATTCTGTTTGCTATATTTTATATCGAAACTTATTAAGCATCCCGAACTCGTTTTTATAAGAAATGAAAAAAAAAAATAAAAGCAAATATTGTTAATTTTAATTTCTATTATAATTATCATAACCTTTTCATTACCAAGGTTGCAATTTACGGAATTTTTTAATAACTTTTTATTTTTATTTTTGAAAATTTTTTTTTTTAAATACTTGTATATATGGTAATGACTTTCTTCAGTATATAGAATACAAACGTCTTTGAATAAAAGAGGAAGTGAATGTTTAATTCATTTATGATTTAATCATAAAATCCAAATTGTTTTTGTTGTTATTATTACTTAAATTCAAGTTCTCTTATTGAATCTTTTTATTTTGTTATTATTATTATATCATAAGGCGAATATGATTTCACGTTTTTAGGGTGATGCATTTGTTATTTTGTATTATAAAAAAAATGAACGTTGCTAATATTTTTATTTTAATTTTTGTAATAATATGAACTTGCATTGATTTATAGATTTAAATCTTTTGAATTAATTTAATTTGATACGTTTCTTTATTATAGAAATCCAAATGCAAAACATTCATTTGTTTTTTCATGTTTCTCATTTTTTTAATACTAGTATCATTAAAAAAATATTAAATTTATAGGCAGAGCAATATTTAATATAGAATTTCTTAAATGTTATATCTGATTACATGAATTTTAAATTTCAAACACAAGAAGAACTGAACTGGACCAAAAATAATAAATTGTTTGGTTTTTTATTTAGTCTTTATAAGTTAGGGACATCAGTAGGACAAGTTAGTGGGACCAGGCTGAAAATTTAATGTGCACATAAACAATTTCTAAAAATTCTTTGATTAAATAAAACCCTTTATATTTAGAGTAAAAAGTCACTTAACACTCTTGTAAAAAGTTTTCAAACTCTAGTTTTATTCCGAAAATTAGGGGGAATTAGAGTTTAGCAAAACTCTAATGTGAAGTAATAAACTGTGACAAATGAAATTGAGAACATAGTCGTATATAAAATAATAATAAACTAAAATAAACATCCTATTTTCTAAATAGCATTGAAGTAATTATTTAAATTCAAGTGAAATCTATTTAATCTTGATTTTAGTCTTGAATTTAGGCCAATTAAAAAATAAAAAAAAAAAAAATTGCCAAATAATTATTTTATAATATATTAAAAAATAATGCATTTTTAAATATATGCACACAAAATAATGGAAATTTCGTGACAAAAACTAGAAGTGCAATAGATTGTCTTTTTAACCTTCTTTAAAATTTAATAATTAATAAAAAAAAATATGTGAATGCGGTTTTGTAATTTGTATATGACTTTGATATTAAAATTTTGCAATTTAGAATAAATGATATGTAGTTGTTATATATCCATTCAACAAAGACTTTTTAAATATAAAGGTTGCTACTGCTTTTAGGTTGAAAAAATAAATTTAAGTTCACCCTAAATAGTGACTATGAAACAAACCCTATATTCAGATAGTTTTTTGAATGATTTATTTAAAATATCAATTTTTATAACTAAAGTTTTAAGAGTGTTCATCCTTCAACAGTACTGTACTCAACTTTAAGCGTCTATTTTAATATTGCCTAGTCTTAAGTATGTTAATTATGACTAAAGTCAATTGTTTTATTACAATTTTAATCTCATCCAGTAGATATATTTAAACAAATTGCAAATGGATTCGTTTCCATTAATACAATATTTCTATAATATGATTGACAGTATTAATATTCTATCTCTTAAAAATATAACAATAAATTAAACTTTCAGTTGGTAAATGAAAATTACAGAAACGTGAATTCTAAATTTTTAACATTTGAAATATGTTATAAATCCCAAGTTTTAAAAATAATAAATAAAAATAAATTTAAAAAAAAAAAACTTTGCAATATAATAATTTAACATTGAAGTTACAAAAGAATTTTTTTTGCTACCATCTTAAGATAGATAATTTATTTTACAAAAATATATTATTGCCATCTTCAAAAAAATTTTAAAATTCAGAATTTCCTAAGTTTTTTATTTTCAAAAATTCCATTGACAATTGTTAGGAAATTTTTTTTGATTTATGTGAATTCATGATATTATTCACTTTAAAGCAGATTAGATGTAACAACTAAATATAATTAGATTTAATTATATTTTTATTAACCTAAATAATTTTTTTTTATTATTTTGAAGAACGACAATCATAATATTTTAAATTTAATTTTTTTTTTTTTTTGAAAAAACCCAATAGAAACAATTCATTATTTATTTTTTTTATAAACAATTATTTTCCGGTCGAAGATTTTTATTAGATCTTAATTTAATTGTTTTTTTTTTAAATTTCAAATTGTTATTCATTAAAAGAGATAAAACCAAAATTTAATAAAATACTTAAATTAATCTGGACTTTAAAGTAATCTGATGTTGGCTTTTCTGTATATTTCTTTTAGAATAAATTTATTCCAGTTCCGAAATTTTACGATATTAGAAACTTAATAGTGATTCACTTCCGTTTGTGAAGTGTATATCAGGTCTCGTTTTTATTAAGAATTCAATTTTTAAATGGACTCGAACTTTTTTCAAATAATGAATGAATGTAATAAATATTCTTTGATTTAAATAAAATTTTACAATGTTAAAATGTAGTTTAAATCAGAAATCAAAATTAAAATGCTAAAAAAAAAGACATCAAGAACAACTATAATTATACCTCACATCAATATATCTCACCAATGGAGTAGTGGTAAATACGCCGTCTATCATGCAGAAGGTCTCGGACTCAAACCCCGGTCAGATCATAGCTAATAAAAAAAATATAGTAAAATTGTATAATTATATCGTAATATAAGATAAGATTTAATATAAATATATATATAACTCTTGTGTAAGATAATAGATGGCGCACAAAATTAACATTTGTATATTCATAATGTTATACAGCCGAGTAATCAACTACTTAGTGGATATAACGATTAAAGAACCTGAAGCCTAATGTACATAAGTGAATGCCCTATACTCATTGGGCGGAAAAGGAAAAAAAGATAAAACATCAATTTCAAGGTTCTTTAGGTGATGGGCAACGATGACTTGACAAGAAGAAGGGAATTAAGGGAGCTTTTTTTAAGAAAATGAAATTTTTTTATTTCTACCCTCTTGAGTAGCATAGATATTGCGCAAAACCACTACATCTAACTATATCTTGTACTTGTGCCTGAATTTCTTTCCAAATCTTGGTTTCAATCTTTACAGTGATTTTCTACGTAGTTTTTAATTTCATAAGTTTTTTTCAAACGATTTTAATACTTTTCTTATACTAAGTGTATAAAATTAGATCTGATCGTGAATAGATAAAAAGGGTTTATAAATAATTACAAATAAAGCATGCAATATTTTTATTAAAATTTTGGGGAAAAATAATAATGATTACCTCGGTGTGAATAAAATAATTAATTTTGCAAACAAAGTAAAGAAAATTAAAATGTTAATGAGAATAGCGATTATAATATCGAAAATTTGCATTTTATTTTTCTTTTAAGACATTTATAAGGTCTTAAGACTGGACTAAATAACCACATGATACATGTTTAAATTTTTAATTTTCTTTATTAATTTATTACTGTAAAATTGCAAAATTATCGTTTTCATCTTTTTCTTTGAATAATTCCAAACAACGAATTTGCGATTTTTTTAATTAAATATTTAAGGTTACTTGATAATTAAGAAATTGCAAACTTCCTTTGTAATTCCATGTAAAAAACAAAAAAAAAGTTTAATGGTGTCTAATTTTGAATTAAAATCTTTTAGGCAAACCGTAAGCAAAAGTTAAAATGTTTTTTATGAAACGTGCCTAGAAATCTTTATAGTCCTCGAAAACGATGCAGGATAGTTATATTTGTATAGGTTGGTTACTATTTTTTTTTTTTTTTTAGGAAAGTATTGAAAGCCGCCCAGAATCAGTGTAGGGGGTTCAGAATCAGTGTCTGGGTAGTGTTGGACTTTAGACAACTAAAACCACCCCCTTTTTTAAAACTAAACTTGGAATGAATCTTAAATACATAAATGTATCGTTTCGTTTTTAGGATTCGGATTGGGAAGGAAATTAGTGTTAGAATTTGAGAATTGGGATTAAATTAATTTTATTGGATCGTACATACATTTTACTACTAAAACATCATGCCACACACGGATAAAAGCTTTAAATATATCCAACACCCCAACATCAAATTCAACATAATGGTGAAGGCTGATATTTAGCTTCTCGCGAAGGTAAGTCATAAGATCACCGGATGAACGACGGGCTCTTAAGCCATATGGTAGATCATAAAGCAAAACTTTCATGAGTATCCGAAGTAAAGGAGAGGAAAAAAAGGTTACGTAGAGGTTTTGAAATAGTGGAATAAGTTTTTTTGAGAACAATCGAAGTGATTCCATCCGGATCGGCCGACTTGTTCGTGTCAAGATTCTTCAGAATTTTCATAATTGTTCGTGTTCTGAAATAAATTCTACCATAGGAACACCCAACGCGTGGAACACACGATGGATTTTGCGTTGATTGGGACAGTGTTAAATAGCAAGCAAATTGTTCACCAAACCAGTTCGCTTTTCTTTAGAATCTGACACAATTCTGTTATTTTTATCAATAAGTGGGGGGAAGATGACTCGCTTACGTGAACTTGGAACTTATTTTTTCTTTAAATAATTAAAAATATTCTTATGAATTGCATCCTATTTGTCAGCTCAATATAATTTCTAATCAATATATTATTTTTCTAAAATATTTTGTTTTTATCTTAGATGATAGTTCATCTATGTAATTAAGAGTATATTAACCGGATTCCGGATACTGCATAATCACATTTGATATGAGTAAACAGTTATGAGTAATACAAACACGGAAAGAACAATATGTAAATCTAAAAATTATTTAATATATTTATTTTTTCTAATGAATAATATGTGCAATGTTATTTATAATATTAAAATATCAAAATAAACTAAAACACATGATCATAACAAGGAATTAATTTATAAATTTTATATTCTCTTTATGTTTTGTGTATTGTTTTTTTTGTTTTTTTTTAATTGAAACATTCAAATTTATCACTTCATAAATATGATTTTTACATACGATTATTAATTATTACTTTAAGTAAATATAATCCGCCCAAAATTCATGATTTTCAAATATATGTATATGTATATATATATATATATTAAAATCTTTTCCTTGAAAAAAAAATGAAATTTCAATTAAGTGGTAGTCGAAAGATTCATTAATAATATAAATAAGCAAATTTTAACAAATGATGATAAATGATATATTTGTGTATGTATATTTGTATGTAAAATACAAAATATCTTCTACAAACTCTCATTTATTTATAAAAATATAAATATGCTATTTGAATTTGTGTATACATACATTTATACTGATATATCATGAATCTTGTCTTTGAATTCATTTAAATTTTATTATTTAAAAATAAATCTGATGATGAAAATCGGATATTATCAAAGAGTGTATAAATCATGTGGGTGGCAATGAGCATTAATGTTTTTTTTGTTTTCATGTTTTTTTTTTTCTTTTTTTTTTTTTGCTAAAATTTATAGTCAATTAGAGTTTATCTTATTTTGGAACATAAGAGGCAATTCATAAAGTGTTTATGAATTTATTCTTAAGAATATATGTTTAATAATTTACGTTTTCAATTGCCATTTTTATGCAAAATTAACATAAAAGTTGTCCAGATGATTTGGTATACAAAATTAGTAAGATGAGTAATATGAGAGTTTTTTTTATATGCTGTATATGATCGATGGCTTATACATGTTTATGTACATATTTAAAAATTCAAATTTAAAATGAAAATCAATTTTAAAAATTTTAATGATATACAAGGTGGCGCAAAACGACCGATATGGTTTGAATGTTTAATAACTTTTTTATTTACTTACTTACTGGATCATAGAACCCCTGGTGGGGCTTTTTTTTTTTTTATTTAATGATTAATTATTATTATTATTTTTTTTGTTATACAGTACATTAATCGGGAATATTTTTAGCTTAAGTAGAAAAATGATATCCCACAAGTGGTGAACATTTTCGGCTTCGCACATTCGTGCTCTTTCCAGTACATTTTCCATAACTTTTCGTAATTTTTTATCGCTGTTCTGTTGTGTACTGCTGCATTTCCAATTCCCCAAGTTTTCTTCACAAAATTCTGAAATAAAAATAAAAAATATAAATAAATGTAAAAATTTATTAAACATTCAAACCATATCGGTAGTTTTGCGCCACCCTGTACTTTTAAAAAGTTTTTTAAAATAAATTTTTTGGTGCTTGAATAATAGAAAATGGTTATTATACGTATTCCAGAGCTACCTAGAATTTCGATAATTGCCAAGGGAATATAATCAAAATAATTTGATTATGTTTCCATGGTAAAACCCTTTAACTACTGTGAAGTTTTAATAGGATCTAGTTCCTGAATATCTTTACCTTCGAGTTTTGAAAATTCGTATTGATATAGGACATAAAGAACAGTTTCATCTTCTTGCTCACATCTTCTAGATTCTCTTGAGGTTGATTCTCATGCCTATTCTTGTTGCATTGATCCTTGACATTAGTTAACACGCACTGGTTCCTGTAAATACTCTTGGATCTTTTCTATTTAATTTTAGAATCTTCTTCAATAATTTTAAAATCTTGGCCTTCTTGTGAGAATCTCCTTTAATTTGTGATGGTTGTGCAGAGTTTCGTGATCTTTTAACCAGTTATTATGTAGATTCTATTATCGCTTTTGACACTCAAGCTTTGACTTGTTCGTCAGTCTTCCCATTTTCTTCTAAAAATACTTAAGTAATTTTGTATAGTTAATTTGTTAAAAATTTAAATCGAATTCAAATCTTTTTGTCATTACTAATTACATTTTAATAATTTTTAACACTAAATTAGTAATTTTTCTGCAGTTTTTTTTTAAATTATAATTTACGAAATTTTAGCTAATTATTTTGTCCACATTTTGACCATGAGTTTTAAACAATTGCGGTTTATTTTAAGAAAGAAGAAAATTGTTTTCCTGTCATTGAATATATGATTAAAAATTTAATTTTCATAACTTCCTGTACAAGAACTGTCAAAAAAAATAAATATACTCTTACAAGATTAACACAATATTTCGTGAAGTAATTAAATATGAAGCTAAGAGTGCATACACTATAGCTTCGATTATACTAAAAAAAAATTAGAAAAAAATTTAGATTTTTTAATCTTGCATTTCTTAAAAAAAAAAAAAAATAAAATAAAAAAATCATAACCAAAAAAATCACCACAAAAAATCAAAAAGAACCACGACAAAAAATCATCACTTAATTGGAATCAAATTTTCGCTCGGTTATTAAATTCAATTCTTTTAAAAACTTTAAATGCAATACATTAGCTGAAAATATAACCTTTAACTTTTTTTTCTAATTTATTTTATTAATTAATAGATCTTTCCAAAAAAAAATTTGACAAATTAAAGTTTATTTTAGTTAGCATAACGGTAATTATAAAAAAAAAATGTTTTAATTGTCAAAAATAAACAATTTTTAATTAAAAAACAGAATGCATTTAATATTCGCATGCGACAGGTCAAGGACATTGAACTTCAATTTGGCATCTTTTTAATTTCGCATCAAGTAAAGCGGTTAGATAACAACAAAACGGGATAATTTTTATGACATTGGCGCTGACATAATCGGGACTTCAACATATTAACAAAATAACTTAAAGAAAGCGGAATTAAAATATTGTAATATTTGAATAATAAATTCGTCATCTTTGTTGGTTACAATTTTATGTAATCTATAACTTTAAAATTATTGAACTTTAGAATCAGAAGAACTAGCCTCACATTAATTTGACACATACTTTCGTAACATAATTGTAAGTAAAGTTCAAATCAAAATAAAGTATTGAAATCGTGGCGGATTTTGTTGAATTCCAATATTTTGTGCATTCAATCAATTTCAAAATATGCTATATACAAAATAAATGTTATATCATTTTTATAGCAATTTCAAAAAATGGTGAGGACGTTCTTAGCACGCTTCAAAATGTTAATAAAAGCGAAGTGTTCGCGTTTTTGGATTTTACAGCGTCTCAGAAGCGTTATAATCGAAAGATTTAAATTCGATTTGCACATGAGAAAGTCAAGGGGTGGATATTTTCAAATTATGTATACGGAATTGAAATATATTTATATTTGTTAATATTTTTTATCATAGTTTGAATAATAAATTTAACAAATGCATGAGTAAAAGATATGTACACATGAATATTTTTGTTTTGCGTTTTAAAAAATGCGTCAATTATGTTCTTGCTTCTGTGTTTTTCAGTTTTATTATTATTTTTTCTTTGTTGTTTTTTTTTTAAATTATTGCATATTTTATAGAGTTAATTTTTTCAAAAACAAAAAATATTTAAATAATAATAATAAGAAAAAAAATGAAGAAGATTTTAAAAACAAAATTATAATTCGTTTCTTGTATTTTTTTTTTATGTAAAAAAATCCAAAATATGTCCTTGAGTAATTTTGTTATTATTCTTTTTTTTGATAGCTTCTTAGTTTTGTTTTTTTTTTTTTGGATTTTTTTTTTTTGCAATTTACAGAGATGAAAAAAAAACAAAAACTGTAAAATTAATCTGGTAATAACTGCTATCATGTTGGTGAGATGTCATCAATATGTGTTATTAAAACTCTTAAAGAATTCAAGTAATAAAATAAAGTTGCGTTGTTTTGATCTATCTGCATAATTTATCGGTTGATCATGAACAACGGAATTTTAGTTATTTTTTTTGCTGTTTTTTGTTTTTTATTTTAATTTTATTTCCATTAAATGTGTTTTTAATAAATTTCATTTCCTAAAATACCAGTCTAGACTTTAGGCTTTAATTTACATTTTTTTTTTTTTTGTTTTCTTATAAATTCATTTTTAATGACTTAGTTCAAAGATTTATATGTTCATAAATTATATTTAAAATTTATACCTATAGATTTTAATTTTTGGTTTTTTTTTTAGAATTGCTTGCATCTTTTTAACTTTTTTTGGAAGCTTTTAACATGCTATCACTGATAATACATTTATTATATAGAAATTAAGGATGGCGGATATTGATAAGTCAAATTTCATGACAAATAGATTTCGTTATTTTACCTGAAATAAGTAATGTTATTTATTATATATGTATTTATGTTTTTAAGATGACATCCACGAAAAAAAACATAAAAACCAAAAAACGAATATTTAAAATGAGAAGGAAAATCTAAATACGTTAAATTGTTAAAGTACTAAACCTTTTTATTTATTGAAATTGGAAAAATTTAATTAAAGCGCATTTCCAATTTAAAATAATGCACTTAAAATAAAACATTTAAAATAAAACACCTAAAATCTAAACTATACTGTTATATATTACAAAAAAAAATAAGTTTCATAGAAGAATCTTTTTCTGTAGCCCTACCAGTTATAGATTTAATACAGCTGCCCAAAGTTGATAAAAAGTCCCATTTATAAATTGTATATTACAAGTTCTATATAAACGCCAAATGACTGCGGTTTTAATATCCTTTATAAACACATATGTATAAAATAAATAGTATAATTATATAATAGTAAATTAATATAATTATGTTTGGCCTTGTTCACAACATTCCTTCACACTTCTCTGTCTTGAGCAACAGCTTTCCAATTTCTCATTCCTAACACTTTTGCATCGTTTTCGACGTTGACTGTCCTTGTTCTTGGGTGACCTCTTTCTCAGCTAGTATAAGCAGTACTTGTTAAGCATTTAAACTGTGATCTATTTTCCTTCATTCGTGCTACGTGACTGCATCTTAATTTTTGAGATTTTACAAAACGAACTATATTCAGCTTGTATTCTGCCTTTAATGCACATATGCATACTATTGTCACTTCTAATTACTGCTTCTAGGTAATTAAAGGTGTCTACTCATTCGAAATTATACTCCCCAATTGTAATGTTTTGTACGCATAACAAAAAAAAAATTCCAAAGGCCGTTTAATACGTCATCTTAACAATTTTACATTTATTTTTATATCCTTCTTTGTACATTTCCTTCAATTTCAGTTATCCAAACTTCTTTGATTATAGTTTTATTTTAACTATTTATTACTAACGTTTATTTGTGATGACTGGTAACTCAAGTAAAGCTGTGTTAAACTAATTCAGATGCTAAAAGTGTAAAACAAATTTCAAATGATAAACATAAACAAAATAAAACTTAATACACCTCTTCAAAAAATTTAGATACATGAATGTCAATAGATGGCGCCTAGTAATTTTGCATTTATTTAATTTTTATTTGTAAAAATTAATAAACCAAGGTTTTTTAAAAGAATAATAAATATTAGCAATTGAAATTGTTTAAAAAGAATCCTAAAAATAAAATCAATAAATTTCATTGTAGTGGAATTTCAAACACTTTTAACATACTTAAACATTTAAATACATGCTACCTGTCATGAATCTAGACATGTTTGACATTTCAAAGATAAAGCAGAACAGGAACAAATTCTAACACCAGTTTCATTTTAATTTAATATAAGTACAGCTTAACTAACAAAACAAATAAAATATTTCCCAATTATACTTTGATACAAAATGTCAAACGCATTAAAAGGCAACAATTAAAAAAAAACAGATACACACTATGTTTTTTTATTTTTTTGGTAATACAACTTTTAATGTTAATTAAATTCTAATTGAGGAAATTTTACAAAAATAATATTAAAACTAATTGAAATCGTAAACATGTTGGTATAATGATAACCTGAAAATACAAGAACTAACATTTTAATGATAAGTTTTAATTAAATTTTGTAGATGTTTTGATCATAAATCAAAATTATTTGATTAAAAGTTCATTTGCAAAAAAAAAAAACAAATGAAGTTATTATATTTCAAGTATTTTGCCATATAAGTATATATAATATTTATATATTAATATCATAAATCAATTTCAAAATAGACCAACTTCCTAAAATAAAATAATGCCGGTCGATAAAAAAATATAATATTGAATTTTGTACTTTGACATTTTCCGGACTATATTTTGATTTAAGAATACATATATGTGTATACATATTTAATACACTCATATTGTGTTTTAAACAAAGCATATCTATTGTTTTTATTATTTTAATTTGTTACCTTGTTTGTATAGATAATTATGAATTTTGACATTTGATATTGACGTTATTTTGATTGTGTTTAGATTGTAGTTAAAGCGGGCTGAGTTAAATGATTTGACATTTACATTGAGAACCGACTAAATATTATATATATTACAACATTAATAAATGTAAAATACTTAAAAAATAAATTACAATTTCGATTTTAAGTGAAAAAATTTTTTTTTGACATTTTGACAGTAAAAATTATATTTTATCTTTAAAATCATCTTATTGACTCTTCTTTAGTGTCATCTATTTTTGCTGTACTTAAAAATATAAAGTTATAACGTTTCTAATTATAACTATCTAGTGGTATGAATTGAAGAAGTAGAGCAGTTCAATTATTAAGGAAGCATGGTGATATCAAATGGGGGAACGGAAATTGATGTTGACAGAATAAATAAAGCTAGAGCTGCATTTGGAACACTCTCAAACATATGGCAGTCAAATAATATCGCTCTGCGTACAAAGTTAAAAATATTTGAAACAAACGTCAAATCAGTACTTCTAAAAGTTGCAAACGTATATTAACCGTTATCTACAACGCATCTTAAGAGTTCGTTGGCCGCAAATCATTATCAACACACACCTGTGGTAAAAAACGAACCAAAAGGTGATTGAAGTCGAAATCCGAGAGAGAAAATGACGATGGATCGGACATACCTTGAGAAAACCAGAAGAAAACATTGCAAGGCGATTTGTCGACGCCCTATGCCCCACCAGGAGTTCTAGGATCGAGTGAGTAAATAAATGGTATGAATTATGAAAAACTTTTAGCGAGTTTCGAGTACCTTCGCTGTAAACTTATTTTGAAATTTATTTCAAGGGTTTGTAAAATTTATATTATAACAGCAATTGTGTCAGTTAAATTATATAAAAGTACTCCAGTTCTATATTCAACACCTTATCTTTTGGAACTTTTTACTTACCATATTTTCTATTGGGTGATCCAATCAATCAAATAATTATCATATAAAGTTTAACAAAAGAGTTAATTGAAAATAGTATATATAAAAAAAAATTAAAATAAGAATATCCCACACACATTAAAAATTAATTAACAAAAATAATAAAGTCAGAAATCTTAAAAATTATAATACAAAGCTATTAGGTTTTACGATTTTATATTGACATTTGAGACATTATTTTTTTTTTAATACAAAATAACCTTTTTAATGTTTATTTATAATTTTTAATAAACCTCTTAAAAAATTACAGACCTCTTATTAAACTATCTTGATTTTATTATTAAGTACAATATTGCAATCTCTTAAAATTTTTAGTTATTAAAAGATTCATAGTTTATTTTGAAGATAGTAACAAATTGGTAAGAAGATAATATTCGTTTAAAGTAAAAAAAAAGTATTTCGTATTCGTATGTGTGTAACTAGTACCCACTTTAAATTGGTGTTTTTTTTTTTATTCGTTACTTTTTAGATTTTAATTGTCCTTGAACCGTTATTAAAAAGAACTCAACAAAAATAATCGTTACTTTTAATTCCCAACAAAAAAAAAATCTAAAAATAAAAATAAATTTTTGGATTGTCTGATTATGATGGCGATATACTGCTATTCTTAACAGTCTATAATTTCCGATTAAAGCATAACAAATTTATTTAATAACTGAAAAAGGTTTTTTTTTAAATTAATTACAATTATTAGTAATTACTTTTGTAAATGGAACTTACCGTTTATTTTTCAAAATGTATCTTCAAGGTATACTTAATTTAGAGCGAAATGTTTTTGTTTTTTTTTTTTTGAAATTATTTCTTTTATAAAATAATAATATTTATAAATTGTAATTACCTGTGTGCGTGATGAAGGTGTTAAAATTCCCACGAGTATTTATTTATCTTAAAACAATAAGAATTTTTTTTTTTTTTTTTTGAGATACTTATTGTATTCAAAGTATATATTCGTAAAACGTTTATTAAAAACTATTTTCTGTAATCAACTGGAAGTAAAGTAATCATAATTATATTGTGAAATTTTTTTTTTTGTAATAGTTTTGAGTTATGAGTACAATAAAATACGACTAGTATTTTTTATTAAAAATAAAACCATTTTTTTTTTTGAAAAAAAAATTTAATGTATTTTTTTATACTTCGGCAAACAACTTAAACTGTTTAATAACGCAACACCTCTCTAGTGTTCAAGAACTCTCTAAGATCAGTTTCCGTTACTTCTTTTGTTATTTTGCAAACATTCATCATTAGCCATTATATGAATTCTACAAATTTTTATAAAGTTTCAATTAATTGACTGATATTTTTATTTTCTAATTTTTTTTTCAATATAATGTTGTTTAAATTTTTTTATTATTAAGAACAAGCCATAAACTTAGTGGTCAGTTTTCAGTGCGATTGTGTAGATTAATAACTGTAAAACCTGTATAATTAATAGTCATTAAGGGAAACACCTAAAGAAAAACAAACCAATAAGGATATCATTCTCTTTTTCAGGAAAAATTATAGAAGGACAAATAAATATTTAAAGAAATTTATATATGACATAGAATCCTATTTGTCCGCTTATTGATTTTTCTGATTTGAGAGAGTGCCTCATTCTGATTATAAAGTGCCTCTTCAGGCAAGTTCCTTTGAAATAAAAATGTAATTACTACATACATTTGGATATTTATAGCCTATCTACAATGACGCTCTCGTTTCGCTCTGATTACGTAGTCAACAAAGAAGTGTCCACAATGAAATGTACATGAAAGCGTTTTTTGACATTGTTTTGTTTACAAATTTCATGAATTAAAAACTATTCAATAGTTCAAAGTTTATTGTATAGCTATTTTGAATAATGGCTTTATATTATTTAATCCAAAATAGAAAAAAAATTAATAATTTTACTAATTTTATATTCTGATAATATATTTTTTTATTTTTCATTAAAAAATATTTTTCAAAGTTCAATTATTTGACATTCGAATACGTAGAGAAAGCGAAAAATTTAAATTTAAACAACTTTTTTAATGACTGCGTCTATTGTAGACACTTTCATATAATTGAATACATTTAACTTAGTTTGACAGATAGCTACGTCTAGAGAGCGAAACAAGGGCGTTCATTGGAGATTTTAAAGTAATTATTTAATTTTAAGGATATAAAATTACTGTGTAAGGGCATTCGTTTTAAAATAATTTTTAATTACATCCGTATATATTAAAAAAAAAACCCGAAATTAAAAATGTAATTAATTACAAAAACAATATATTTTATTATTTTTGTTTTAATGCAAAATAACAAAATCATTTTTTTAATTATCAAATGTCAAATCAAAATTAATTAAAAATTTAATTAGATTTGTATTTGGATTTATATTTTCTTGGGGCAATCCATAACAAAATATAGTTAACTATTTGTGATTTATATTTTTCATTGAATTAAAAAAATGATATAAAAAATTAAATATTATTAAATGAATGTTTAAGAATGATTTTAAAATTAAACTGAATTAAATAACTTTAAACTTTTGTTAAATTAAAATTATTTTTTTATTAATTTATGAACAGTCCTCTACCACATACAATGTGATAAGTGATTCAGCTTTTCCTTTTCAGTTATGGCAGATATATATTTTATATTTTATATATTATAATATAAACTATTATTGATTTAAATTATAAATTATATTTTGTTATTAGATTTGATCTGACCCGAGCTTGAATCCGAGAACCTTCGATTGAAAGACCTACGTCCAAACCACTACGCCACCGACCGTATATTATTAATAATTAATCAAATTTAGAGTGGATGCAGAAATTTATAAATCAACACTCAATACAAGGTCTATATAGTCTTTATCCTAGAAACATATCAAGAAAGCTACCAAAATTTTAATAATAAACATTACACGAACTAATTTCATGCGGATTTTACAGATCCTATATTGAATTGTGTTGATATGTTAATACATCCAATCTTTTTTTTAAAAAAGCTCAAAGCTATTGAAAATGTCGAATTTAAAAAATATAATGATCTTAAATGTGATCTCAAATTCTCAATCTTTTTGTACCAATTACTGCATTAAATTTTGAATATTTGAACTTCTTCACTTAAAATCATTTACTTATTTAATTCGATTTTTTATTTAGCTATAAAACGATTATCATAAACTTTTTAAATGAGATTGCCCAATTATTTAATAAAAGACCTTTATTTGCTTTATCTTTGCACTTTTCCATAAATTTTAGCATTCGGAAGTAACCATCATTATTTTTTAACACATTCGTCAGCACCAAGATAGAAAAAAATATATTCTCCGCAATTTAAAAAATTGTTTTCGTATTTTTTTTTTGTTTTTTTTTTTGGAATTTTTAATTAAAAAAACAACAATTTATTGATTCGAAAGACAATTTTCAAGAAGAGCTTAAATTCATTATTGTTACGCATGTCACCGCTTTAATTTTTATTTTGTTTTAAGATTTTTTTTTTTTTTTCAATTTTAGTTTTTAGTTTTTTTTTTTTTTGCCTAACAAGTTTTGACTGTTTTTTTTTTCATTCAGATATGAGTTTTTTGTTATTGTATGTGATAACTTGTATTTTATATGATTGTTTAAGTAGAAAGTTATGATTACTGTATTTTGTCCTTGATAATCTGTAGATAAAAAAAAATGATCGTACTAGCATAAGAATTAATCAAAGATATAAAGATTTAAATCTTCAATACGTTTACAATATATTGGTAAATATTTTTTTTTAAAATAAAAAACTGCTATGATGTTCTTGAATTTAAAAGGTGTTTATTTTTTATATATACATATATTTATATTTTAAAATAGTTTGAAAGAAACTTCAAGCATGTTTAGTTAAATACAAAGATTTATAAAATTAATTTAAATAGCTTTAAATTGTTTTTTACTAAATTATTTTTAAAAAATTATAAATTTATTAAATTTTTATATTTTAATTTATCCGATCGATGGCGTAATGGGTAGGACATCAAACTTTCAATGGAAGGGTCACGGGCTTAAACCTTGGTCGGATCATTTCTAATAAAAATATATAATTTATAATTTAATAATTAATATTGTATACCATAATAAAAAATATTTACCTGCCACACCTGAAAGGGAAAGGTTGAATTACTCACTTTTCACATTGTATGTGGTAGGGGAATCTTCATGAATAAATAAATAAAATAAAAATTTTAATTTAAATTATATTATATTAATTAAATTTCTAAATATTTTTAGAATGAATTCAAAATTTAATATAGGGATGGCTGGTAATTTTCAAACTTCAGATGTATATATTACATTATAGATTAATGTAATTAATTACATTATATATTAATTTACAGACATTATAAATTAACAAAAAACTAACAATTTTGGATATTAAGTTTTATTTGGCAGTCTGCTTAAACTCTTCGGTCTCTATTTGGAAGCTTTTATAACCGATTGCTCAAGGTTAGTTACAATATTTATATATGATATTTTTCTGAATTTTAGAAACACGAGCTTACAATTGAAAAAAACGTAATCAACTTCACAAATATTTAATTGTAATACCTTATATTGGATTGTATTCATAATTCTTTTACAAATAATTTTTTTTAATAACAAAATTTTGACTTTAATAAATTTTAAAACTTTATTGGTAAAATATTATAAAACAATTTATTATCATAATTTGATTTTTTAAAAATTGTTAAAAATAAACTTGAAAAAAATTCCATAAATATATTTTTAATTAATTCATTCGAATAATTGCAATATTTCCAATTATCAAAGTAATTAGAAATTCATAAATTTTTCAATAAATTAAAATATTTTTCTACATAAAATATTAAACATATTTTTTTTTTAATGAATTAATTTAATTGCAATACAATGATGCTTCAGACAGATCTTACATAATCCAATATCTAGCAATATTTTATATTTGTAATTAAACTATGTATAAAATTTTTGTGAAAGGAAGAAAATAATTTATTTGTCACATTTATTCGAAGCAAAAATTTATAAAAAAAAAAAAAAATCAAATTCTAAGGCTTTTTCAGTAATGTCCATTCACTTCTATAAAGAAACAAATATTAGCAAAACTCTAACCTCAACCTTGAAAATGTTTAACAAATTTATTAGTTGAATCTTCTATTATCATAAGTAAATAAAGTTGTTGTTTTTTTTTTTAATCAATAATTATTAATTGATATTCAATATTTAATTAGTTTTATTAATTGAATAATATCATTTTTTAAAATCTAAAAATATTTTAAATGATAAAAACGTTCAATGTGAAGGTTAACACTTATATATAAAATAAAAAATCAAATTATTTATTTGCGAATTTTAATTAGAACTTTTAATATGTGGAATTTTTAATTCAATCATTCATGTTTTTATTTTATTTAATATGAATAAGACTTATGGAAGCTCGGAATTTATATAAAATTTTATATGAAATTTTATTTAGTTATATTTACCAATATTTGAAATATTTTTAATCAAGCAGTTTTACTATTATTTCTAATTTTTTTTTAGACTAGCAAAGCTTTAAATAACTTAGAAAGCAATTAAATGTACATCAAACAAATAATTTTCACTAAAGTCACTTGCCACCTTTTTAATGTTTATTACTCTTGTTATTTCATAAATTATCTTGTTTAATATTTATGTAATTTTAAAGTAATTTTATCACGTCTTCATTTAAAATAAAATCTATTTATATTAAATTATATGATTAAAATTAATGTTTAAAAGTATAGTTAATACTATGTTGCAAATGTTGTACTTAGTAATTTCAGTTTTAACTGAGTATTTAATTTAAATACTTTTTATTCAAATAAAAAAAGTTTTTTTATATACATTTTAATGATTTGCAATACTGATAAAGTACACCGATTTAATTAAAAAACTTTTCCATTAGTTTTTCTTATATCTTAATTCTACTTTTTTAAACTGAAGAATTTCAATAAAAAAACATATTCTGGTTGTACAATAAATAAAAAATTTTAATAATAAGAAACAAAAAATTAAATTTAAATTAAATATTTTTAAACTTTTAAATGAAAACATTAATTGATTCAACAAAAAATATACCATATTTTCATTTTTCAAACAAAAGTTTTTTAAAGTTCCTCGCTTAAGTCTTTTGTTTAATATGGAGCATTTATTAGTTTTTTATTACCTTTATTACAAATAAACTAAAATTAAATAAAAATTTAACTAAATAATATTAAATTACTAGTACATATATACCAAATACAGTGCATTCCTGTAAAACAACACGTGTAAAGTATAGAAACATAAAAATTGTATTAATATCTATTATTAACTCAAATTTTCAGATAATTAAGCTTCAAAATTTTGTAATTTTAATAAATTTTTCTAAAGTTTAATTAAAAATATTAATTATTAATTAGATATTTAAATTTTTTAAATAAATTTTAAAGATTTTCTTTCTTTGCATGAATTAATTATAGTGTTTCATCTCGGGTAAAGTAATATTTTTACCGACATATCTTATTGCATCTTAATATCTTAAACGTTTCAACAAATCATAAGATTAAGATAAAAGTGAAAATTTAAATAAAATATAGATTAAAAAAAAAAGATAATAATAAACTTAAAACAAATGTAATTATTAATTAAACTAATAAAATGGCTTTAATACCTTAATAAAAGCACCATATTATATTCATTGTACAATATTATATGCCCGATATATAAATATACATACATAAATATTAAAGTTTAACACTTTCACCCCTCATTTATGTTCATATATATTAGTTCGTGTATTAATATATGTATATCAATTATATTATATTTTTTTTTTCTCAAAATAATTTAAACATTAGCTTTAATATATGTCTACATACATATTTTCATAATATATTCATTGTTTACATTATAATATTCATTTATATATGCTGTTATAATATATACATAGTCATAGTAAAAAAATGCTTACATCATTCAAAATTCATTCAGTTTAAAAAAAAAACAAAAAATAAAAAACAGTGATAATATATAAAAACCTATTTGGTTTTTTTAAACTATTTTTAAACGCCATACAAATAAAACACATAGATGATGACAATTCAACAATGTCATCTACATAACTTTAATAAGACAGCAAATAAAAAAAATAAAAAAAAAGAAAAAAAAAAGAAAATCAAAAATAACAAATTATCAAAAAACATTAAAAAAAATTTGTTTTATTTTTTAAAACTATTTCCCATCATAAACAAATGAAGTTTAAAATAAAATTTAAACGTATAAAAAAAAAGTCATAAAAATCATTTCCTATACAAAATATATATAACATTTCTTTAATGAGAGCACAGTTATGTGACGTGATGACTTCCAGTTTGCAGATTTTAAACGCAATTTTTTTTTTAAAGATGTTTAAAAAACAATTTCAACTTAATATACGTTAATGATTTCTAATTTTTAACAATTTATTTCATTGAAATAAAATTAATTAGTAAAAATAATTAGTCCCGCTGCTGCTTTTCCTTTTTCCAATAACCCGCCAAAATTATCAAATTTAGTAAGCGTGCAAAGAGTTAATTATAGGATAAGTATTATAGAGAATATCAGAAGTCAAAGAAGAATTAATTTAAAAAAATTTTATAATTTTGATAATCTTCAAAATTAATAAATTCGATATTGAAAACTTTAATTATAGAAATATTGCAGAAGTTGTAGGACACGTCAAAGATTAAAATGATCAAAGGTTAAAAGCACTTCGTTATTCGACAGGTAACAGTTTTTAGTTTAGGCCGAGTTATATTTTAAATTATACAAATAAGTAGAAATAGATTATTTATATATGTATACTATTTATTAGGATCTTTCTTAATAAATACTATTTATTTATAATTATTCCAAGAAAAGCTCTATATACAATTCTAATGACTTTTTGTTTGTTTTAACCTTCATTATCACTTTCAAATCTTCCTATCATTTTAATATTATAAATTGCAACCAATGTTATGCAATGTTAATTTTTTTTTTTTTTTTTATTTATTTATTCAGTTTTATTCCCCAGAAACCGCTCGTATGAAGTTATTACAATTAATACAATTTGTTATACTCACAATATTACATAATAATAATATTATATAACATAAAAATATTTTATTATTATTTTTAGCAAATAAATTTTAAAACAAATGGAGAACTAATATAAATTAATTAATATTTATATTAAAAATTTCTTAAAGCTATAAAGTTTTTAAAACATAAATAAAAAATTTAAAATATACTTAAATAAACTTAATATTAAAAAAAAAATAATTTATTTATTTATTGCACATTTTTTCACATAAAAATGTCAAAATTTATTAGGTTAATAATTTATATTTACCACCTAATGTGTGCCATAGTATATTTTCATTAATATAATTGGTAACTTTCATTACGATAAAAATATATTCTTCGGTTTCATTAGTTTCTGTGATCTTCTTTATTATTAACAGAGCAATAATTTTTATGTTTTTTTATTATTGTATGTATAAAATATAAATTATATGTATATATATATATATATATATATATTTTTATTATTATTATTTTCGTTTTTCATTATATAAATTGAATAATACATTAACTATTTGTGTATATACCCATATAATAATTTCAATGTACATTTAAAATTTAATTTAATAGAAAAAAAAATTTGCATATTTTTAACAGCAGAGGTCATTAGATCCATTGATCTCACGATATTAGAAGAAGTTTAAAACATCTCAATCAAAACAAATTTTGATTAGTTCCTGTTCTGATTCATTTTCAGTTAAAAAAAAAATTAAAAAAAAAAAAACAAAATAAATAAAATAAATTATGATATATAGATAAAATAAAACCAAAATAAAATATAAAATGTAGTCAATTAATCATAATATAGTATAAATATAAATTATTAATATAAATTTTCAAAAAATCTGAATACATATCATGTTAGATAAATTATGACAAAATTAATATGATTAAATAAATTTTGAAATAATTCTACAGTTATAAAAGGAATTTTAAAAAAGATTTAAAGCACTGCAGCGAATTTTATAAGATGAAGGTAAATAGTTCATATAAAAAGATTGAAATTCTTAGAATTCACCAGATCGAAATAGAGAACTGTAATAATTATGCTGCCCATACACATCTGACTTGGTTGTATAACATGTCCGCAGATTTGAAAAGTAGTATCGTGTAAGGGTAAGTTGTTCAACCATTATGAAGATTGGAAAGTTCGTTGAATTAAAAACTAGAAATTTTGTTTTTTGTGGGCGGAGTCTTTGGTTTGCATTTTGATTTGTAAATTGTATCATGCATGGGCAAGTTGTACAACTTAAATGTCATTTTATTTTTTTTTTCTTTAGTTTAATTCGTTTTTTGACAACTGAAGTACGTTGAGAAATTTTGATTTGAAAAAAAAAGGGAATAATTTATAAATAATTATAAAATTAAGTGAAAAAACCCTTTATGATATAAATAAATATTAAATATTATAATGTTAGAAGAAAAAAAATTAAAAAAGACTGAACTATATAGTTAAATAAAAGCTAATAAAAATTCAAATTCAAAATTCTGAGACACTTTTGATATTTCACATATTTTTCAAAATAAAAAATAAAATTCTTAATTAATGATTAATTTGTGTGTGGTATGGTTTGAAAACACGTCCACATACAACCAAGTTCGCAGTGTATGCGGACATCATAATATATCCGCAAACATCTTTAATTTGAAAACCTTTGAATTTTACTTTTTGTGGCAGTTTTTAAACACTTAAGAACATAAACTTGCACTTAAAAATAAAAACTTTCTCTTAAAAAAAATCGTACAGTTAAAAACAAAATCCTGCTACTTAAAACTTGCACTTAAATCAAAAAATCTTTAAAACTTTAGCATAAAACATCTTAATATACATCAGATTTTTAAAGAATCTATCAAAATCATCAATTTTTGTTTTAGCAATTTAATAATTAATATGACCTCCATATTTCGATTTTTAATAAACAAAATTTATTTAATTAAAATATAAATATTAACGAATTTGATTTTTTTTTAAATAAATAATAGAGTACACTACATCCTGTTACAAATTATTTTAATCGTGTATATGGTAGCACGTTTTCTTTACATTAAAGTGATATTTATCGTTAGTACTAAAAATGTAAAGAACAATTTAATTTTCAAATCCAAAAACCTACACAAATTTTATATTTGTTTTTATTTTAAATTTTTTACTTATGAACTTTTAGTCACAAGTCATAATTTAACTAATTAGATCATATTAAAAATTATTAAAATATCAATCCATTTCATTTCAAATATCCATTTATGTCTTAATTTATATTTAACTTAACAAAATTTGTGTTAATAATGAATTGTCCTTGACTACAAAAATGTGATTAAAAGTTTTTTTTTTTGGAGTTCAAACTTATCACCACCATACAACAGACACACAACAATTAAACAATCATATTAATATGAAAAATTACAAATTCGGTAAGTCCCTATTGTTATAATTTAACATAGGTAAGGTATATACGTATGGAAGTTAATCAGTGGTAAAAATTGTTGGTTCGATTTTTTTTTTAAATGATGAATTCGGAAATATTCAATAATAATAATAATGATGATGACAAGATAAAATTGAGTTGATATTTTTATTTTTGTATTTATTAAGTGTGCAAATTTGGATATCATTACAATTTATTACGGATGCTTATTTTGGAAGTGATTTTTATTTTTTATGTTTTATTTTTGAGAATGTCTTCCAATTGAAAATTTTTTTTTTTTTAAAGATTTAATAGTTTCCGAAACTTGTTTATTGGATCATTTATTTGAAAAAAATAATATAAAAAAAAAACAAAATTATCTTTATTTGGTACTGCACATGTTCAAAAAAAAAAATTAGTAGTGTGAATAAAATTGAATGTTAAATAGGTGATGGTCAAATTTATGACAATAGCAAAAATAAATATGTAAACTATATATTTTATTTATTTTTGATTATTTTATTTATTTGATAGGTATTTTATGAAGTATTGGGTAGGTATTTTATAAAATATTTTTTGTATCAGTTTATTAAAATCAGTTTAAAATCATATAGTTAATTCATTAACTTTTATTACAAAAGATCATTTAAAACAACATCATGTTCCGATAAATTAAGATATTTATCTTATCTTATTTTTATTCGGTTTCCTCTTGTAATTAAATTAAAAAAAAAAAATGTTAACGGTTTTATCGTGTATCTCAAATAAATTAATTTTTAACTTACTTGAAAAATACTTGAAAAATACTTAAAGGAAATTTACTTGAACTGAAGACATTTTGTTTTAAGTAACTATTTTTTAATTCAGAGAAGATATTTTTACTTTAAGTGAAGACTTTTTTTAAGTGAAGACATTTTTACCTTAAGTGAAGCGTCTAAAGATATTATAATTTTAATTTTAGTTAAATTAAAGATTTTTTATTTTAAGAGAATTATTCCTTAATTAAGAGAAGAGATTTTTATTTTAAGTGAAGACTTGTATTTTTAAGTGAAGACTTTTTTTTAAAAAAAAGCAGCAGTTAAAATAGACTAAAGAACATTGAAATTAAACTCTTAAACAATGGAATAATGCAATATATAAATTTTTTAAATCTTCATTCTAAATAAAAATATCTTTACTTAAAGTAAAAAAGTATAATAAAATTTTTTAAAATTATAGAGTCAGTAGCCATTTATAAATAAAACATTTTAAAACTCTTGTAATCAGAAACAAAACATATGTACATTTTATTATTATGTAATCACTTCAAGTATTATACCTATTATTTCAAGAAATAGGCGCCAAATAGAAACTAAACCTTAATTTATTGACAACTTATATGAATTAGCACCTAAATATCAGAACAATTCTCCAAGAAGTAATTTTAATTATATATTTACCATGACAAGATTTATTGATAATATTTTTGATATATTTGATTCTTAAAAAAAGTATATATATACATATATATATATATATATATACATTTTTTGCAAATTCCAAGATCATTTAGATCATAGCCTTAGAATTAATTAAACATATCAAATTATTGCAAAATAATAAAAAAAAACCAGTAAAAAAAAATCATCTTTATGAGGTTGAAATTATTTATTTAAAACTATTTTATGCCCATTTATATAATAGCGTTTTTTGTTTTCCAAATTCTATTTAAATTTATTTTTGGTTTGAACTAATTTTTAACATCAATAAATTTTTTGTTTTTTTGTTTTTTTTTTTATTATTTTCGAATATAGTAAAATTTATTCCATAATAGGGATTCCTCTGTGTCTAGCTTCTGCTTTTTTTTTCACTTTTCTTTATTAAATATTTCGACGTTTCGAAAACAAAACTATCAATAAAAACTGAATTATTTTTAAGAAAAAAAAAAAAAAACAAGAAATTGGTATTAAAGCTCTGATTCAAAACATAAGAGACAATGTAGGTTTTATTTTTGTTATTTAGTAATACTAATAAGTAATAATATTATAATACAAGCAAAAATGATGGAAGCTTTATTTATAGTAAATTTTCAAAAGCAAATTTTGAACAAAATGTCCCCACATTGTTTTACTCTGTCCGCCCGTCCGCTTTTGTCAAAACTTCTACAACTTTAAAAATAAAGAAAAGATATTTAAACTACGGATATGTGTTGCAAAAACGTTTATTTCATTAAATAAGTTTTTTCTATAGTCACACCCCTTACGGAGCTACAGCCTCCTAAAATTCGGAAAACTGTATATTTAAATTGTTAACAAAAATGCTATAATATTTTCATATTTATTATTTTTAAATAAATATGATTTTAAATTATTATTTATTTTCAATCTTATTTCAATTTCAAATCTATATAGCACAAATGTAAAGGGATGATATACGGTATATATTTAATCTGTTAACTATGGCAACACTAAGAGTAGAAAACCGCTACTAAACCGAATTGACACTATTACGGTAGACAAGAGGATGATTACTGCATTATAAATATAATTAATTCATTTGAATCAGAATATTTAAGAAGTTTAGTTAAACTTAAAAGTTTGGATTAAAATAATTAAGTATCTGATTAAATTATTAAGTAAATTATAAAGTAATTTTAATTTTTTATTTATTTATTTATAAACAGTCCTTTACGTTATAATACGCGATAAGGGAGTGAAGCATGCCTTTCCTTTTCAGGCGTGGCAGATTATACTAGTTATTAATTTTATAAGAAATATTATTTATTTAATTTATTCATATTTTTTACATTTTACATTTGGTCACCATTGGAAATAAAAAATTGAAAAGTGATGTGAAATTCTGATTTAATAGATTAAATAATTTATAAAATTAAAATTGTATTAAATTAATAAAAAGCGATTTAAACAAAAAATATAGTTATTAATTGACCTACAAACTTGCGTTTAAGGGGTAAGAAACTAAAAGTTTTGTAATTTTTAATTTAATATCTAACAAGGTGGGTGGCACAGTGGTTGAGTGCCGACCTTTCATGCGAAAGACTGGGTTCGAATCCTAGTGAAAGTGAAAAATATTTTCTGGTTTTCGACTCGACTCAGCTAGCATTCGCCATTGGGTTCAAATTCATAATCAATAATTAATAATTATTTATTTTCTTCAATAAAAAATACATTAATATAACAAAAAAAACAAATTCAAAATATAAACAAATAATTTAATTAAATAATATAACTCACAGATATAGAATACCATATAACTCAAATAAAAAATATTACAAAAAATAGAATTGTAACTATTGAAAGTCTAAGACGTTTCTACATATTATAAGGCTTAGTACTATATCATGTTTAAATTGTATGTGGAATTCAATAAGACCAATTCTAACATCTAAAAACTCATTATGAAACATTGTTTAATTTTGAAAATGTGCTTTTTTAAAAACCCCTTGATTTTCTTCATAACTTGTTTATATTAATTTCTATACCAAAATTTTTGTGTTCATCCTCATCTTCTTCTTCAATTTTTATATAAGATGCATATAATATTAAAAATTTTTCCTTATACAGAAACAGATTTGACATTTATTTCGAAAATGATATTTGTTAGACAAAAAAGATTAACTAAAAATAGTTTAAAAATTAAATAAAAAAAAACAAATATTTTTACCATTTATGGTTTAATTGAATAGAAATTATCAAATAATCGAAATATGAATTGATTTGAAGAGGAGGAATAAATAATATACACAAATTTATTAATTTATTTTCAAAAACAAAAAAAAATCTATACTAATAATGAAATATTTAACATTTTTTATAGATAATTTTTTAAAAACTTAAGATATTCTTTTTTATACATTTAATTTCACCTATAAAAATCTATAATATATATTTTTGCTAATTTTACACTTTCATTTTCTATTTACAACATGTTCTCATTTTGAAAAAAAAAACAAAAAATTTGAACAGAACTTATGTAACCAGTATTCACTAATAAGTAATCATTAAATCAACACATAAAAAAAGTTTTTTAAATTTTAAATAATAAAACAGTGGTTCTCAATATGAAATTGAAAATATATTTCTTAATTGATACTTTGATCAACAGTAGCTATGCTAACAAAACTGTGTGTACAATAAAGCTGATGATGTAGAGAAAGGAAAATATACCTATACTACCTACTGAAGGGTAATATAAAATTCCCATTATTAGAATTGATCTTATTTCTAAAGCGATTACATTTAAGACAGTGCGAGAGTTTATTACATGAAGAATATCTTAAGTACTTATCTATTAAACATAATTTTATTTGTAGAAAATTTTAATAAACACATTGTAATAATTTTAAATTTAAATTGAAAAATATAATCACAGTTATTTTACTTTATAATATAAATTAAATTATTTGTTAATATACTTGTACATAATTATTTTGTTATTGCTTTTCGTTTTTATTCACATTTGACAGTTTGTCAATCTGTCAACTCCTGCGTCAGAATACTTTGGTATAATTTGTATAGCGTATGGTAATATTAAAAATGATGAAAATTGTAAATGATGACTTTCAGTTTATTGTGATGTGATGGTTCAATAAGTGAGCAACATTAACTGATACTTGATTTAAGCAATTGTCTGATACAAAAGTAGGTAACATTTATTTGAATAAAATGAATTAGTATCCCATTAAATACCACAGGAAATGTTCCAAAATATTTCATATAAGTTATAAGAATCAATCAAAGATTAATCATAAGCTCAACAGCCTACTGATGAGTTCAGAAATTAGTTTTACAGGACAAAATTCTTCCAAAAACTTTATAATATTTCTATAAAATTTTAGAAAAGCACAGAGATTTTTGGTAAATTAATACTGTATTACAGTGAAAACCGCTTTTAGTCACTATCGTTTATAGTCATGATTCGCTTATAGGCCAATATTTTATTGGCAACATCTTTATTATTATTTCTCTTTTTATTTACTTTCGTTTATAGTCATAAACGTTTACAGTCACAAATCTGTTATAATCACACTTTTTTCTTGTAAAAAGTTAATAAATTCATATTATTTGATATCGTTTATTGTCACATTCAGATGTCACATCAATTTTTTTAATTTTTTTGATGCGGCAAATATTTCAAAAAATTTTTTTTGATGCGGTAAATATTTCAAAAAATTTTTTAATTCCCAGCGACTTTAATGAGAAATATTGTAAATAAATGTTTGTTTTTACAAACATATGTCTTGTGAATTTTGTATGTAGTTTTAGCTTTGTATGTAAAAGGTTTGAATTTATTAATTTTACATAGTGCAAATTTCTTATTTTTTTGTTTTCTTTTTGTTTTTGTTATTTCTTATTTGTTTGTTATTGAATTGTTTTTAATTTAGTTATTTTATTAGTAAATTACATAAAAAGTACGTATTAAATATATAAAAAGCTAATTTTATTGAACTTTTCTTTAACAGGAAACCTTAATTCTAATAGTTCGTTTATAGGCACATTGCACTTATAGTCACAAAATATTGTGAAATTTTTCATGTGACTATAACCGGTTTTTACTGTATAATTAAGCCAAATTTTAATCAACTGTCAACTTAAGATAATCATTTCATTCAAAATTAAGAATTCAAAATTTAAATGATTCAGTTGCTCATAGCGGACTGTATAAAAACTAAAATAATCAGGAAAAAAATTATTATTTAACATAATTTAAACATTATTATCAAGAAAGTTTTTTTTTTATGTCTAAAGTAAACTTTAAACAAATAAAATAAATTATATATTAAAATGACATGCATGTAATAAGGTGTAATTTCTTAAATAATTTTAATTTATATGTCAGTTATTTAACTTCATAATTATACAAAAAATTTTGTTGATTTTTTCAATCAAATAAGCACAAAAAAAATAAACCAACTTTAAAATTTATGTTTAATTAAACATCATTATTAACTATGTAATTATTATTTTCTCTTTTAAACTATCTTTAACTGAAGCGTTTGGGTTTTTATTTTTGTTGTATAGGTGTTAAAAGAATTAAAAGAAAAAGTTGTTTTATTGGATAGCCGGTTTCAAACCTATCCGTTCTCTACACGTAGCTATCTGTCAAACTAAGTTAAATGTATTGAATTAAATGAAAGTTTCTACAATAGACACAGGCATGTCGCACTCATTACGAAGTCGTTCTCATTCCGCTCTCCTTATGTAGTAAACAAAAGAGTGTCCACAATGAAATGTACATGACAGCGTTTTTTGACATTTTTTTGTTTACAAATTTTATGAATTAAAAAATATTCAATAGTTTCAAATTTATTTTATAGTTATTTTGAATAATGGTTTGATATTAATTAACCCAAGATAGGAAAAAAAAATTAATATTTTAATAATTTTTGATTCTGATATATATTTTTTTTATTTTTCAATACAAACTATTTATCAAAGTTCAGTTATTTGACATTTAAAAACTTAATGAAAGCGAAAAAGTTTATATTAGTATGTTCCTATAAAATATGGTCCCGCTAACTTCAATATGATGATTCTTCAAACCCAAAAATACCTTTTTGATTTGAAAAGTGTTAATTTAATACAAATGCAATTTAAAACTTATTAAAAGCAATTACAATTAAAATAAAACTTTCATTAAATTATAAAGCTGAATTATCCATATTTTCATTTCGTACATCATCTTTTTGTCAATATATATTATATATACATATTATATAATACATATATGTGCACATATATTTTGTAAAGTTTGAATAATAAATTAAATATACTAAAATGTATATTTAAACTTAAGAATAGGACAGTCATTTAAGTGGATTTGAACACGTGTTACGAATACTAAAATATGCAAATTATTATTTTTTTGTTTAAAAAATAAAAAATTCCCCAAAATATAAAAAAAAAAAAAAAAAAAAGTTGAATAAATATTTACCATTCTTGACAAGAAATTGCTATAATATTTGTCATATATTTATATCATAGACATATAATGAATCTATCAGATCTTTAATGTTTTTTTTCTCTCCAAAATCAAATTAAAAAAAAAAGGTACAGCACAATAAAATAAAAATATTTTTAAGATATTTATGAATAAAAACCATCTTTAAATGGTTAAAATCTATTAGTTTTTGTCTATTTAAATATTTTTTCAAATAAATTTATTTGGTAATCTAAATAAAATAATAATGACATATTTCCAATAATTTAATATTTTTTTGGTTTTTTTTACAATTTTCGCTCATACATAAATAAAAATAAATATTAAATTTATGTTACAACTTTACATATAGCTTATTATAAAGATATATTAGTCATGATTTTAAAGTATCTAAGAATATCGAAATATTATAATTTTTAGGAGAGAATAAGCAATATTTTATGAATCTTAAAGATGATCTAAGATATTTTTTGTTACAGATATAAAGTAGAATTTTTCAGCTTCCGTAAATGTACAAGGGACATAATGGCAAAAGTAATGCAATTAGTTTTTACAAGTGAACCTAAAATTATTATATATTAGAAAAGTAACCTAAGAATCTGTAAACTCAAGATGGTTCTAAAAATCTAAAATTTTGAGCGAACAATATTTCATTTTGACCTTTCAATCATAATGCCATGGGGACAATGAGCGTAGCCATGATGCAGTATCAATATTACGAAATGTCAAAAAATTTTTAGATACGCACACGCACAAAAGTGACATTTAAAATAAACAAATTTAGTAAATAAACATAATTAATTTTTCAAACAGTTAAGTAAAAGTAAATAAAAATATAATTTTATTTTAGATTTTTTAATTTTATTATATTATACAATAAATAATTAAATTTTTTAATTTTTATAATTCTATATTTTCCAATTTCAAGCTGGTAAGTAATTATGAATATAAATGGCTGACAAAACATAAAAACTTAGCTGTCAAAATAGCGCAAGTTTATTAATAGTAGTTTAATGGCCAACGAATGAATAAAATATAGTTGGTGTAATGGAAGAGGTTCCAAGAGCTGCCTTTCAACTTCTATTTTCTTTTTGTCATAACTGAAAGCCTAATAAGTTGTGTATTTAAAATTTTGCCAAAAGTAACTAACCAGATTACATTATGGTCTACATTATGGTCATACGTATATCCCAAAGTTGACACATTATACTTTATTACACTCTTCCTCGTTTTTTTTTTAGATAAGTGACATTTCAAATTAAAGCCCCATAATCCCAGAAATTTTAGTTTAAAAATTTATTTTATAACATACTATACAAATTAAGTTAGTATTTAGATACCATTTTAATCTAACTACAGAAGCTCTATTTGGAAATCTGCATTAAAATATTAACAAATAAATTAAATAATTATTTATGCATTATTATAATTATTTTCGTTTATAAACATAGTTCAACACAACATAATCTTTAAAATAACTTTTACAGTTAACAGATAATTATAATATCTTGCAATAGTTCATTATCGTTCATTATTTGATGCTTAAAGTGTTAATTAAATAAATGTTATAAAAAAAAATTAGCACATTTATTTTGCAAAACACAAAAAATCACAATTCGAAGGGTAAAACCAAAATAATTAAATTGAAAAAAAGTCTTGTATGTAATTTAAAATATTTGTAGTTATATGCGCTTTATTGTTCTGACCTTACCTAATCATAATAAAATTTAACTTTATAACTAACGTCTACAAATTGATAATTAAACCTATAATAAATTTATATTAGTGTATTAGAATTTTATTTTTTTTATTGAAATTTTAAAACGGATTTTGAAGAATAATTATCATTCAATAAATCAATTGCCAAATTATTGGAATTGTGGAGCCAATGAAGATTTTAATTCTGACAAAGATCAATTTAAGTTCTTTGAATTGATTAATGAAAAATAAACTAAAAATTAGCAGATTAAAAACTACTGACCGAATGGATATGTTAAAATAGCGTATAGCAAAGTTTTAAAAATATATGTTTGTAATGTTCATGTCAGATTTCGGCAACCACTTACAATCACATGTGTCCCTTCAAAATTTGCAATTTCTATGTGCACAATTATTATAAATAAAACATCTAGCTATAGATACCTAACATCTACATTTGAATGACAACTGTAGAGGTTAGAGGAACATCTAGCTATAGATAACTAACCTCTACATTTGAATGAAGCTATAGACAACCTAACCCCTACATTTGAATGGAAGCCCTGCCGTATTGCCAAAATGTTGTTCGAAAAGAGATTGGTTTTGATTTGTGGAAGTTCAACATTCGCCTGTGCAACTGCTGTGGGTGGCGTATGATATATTTTACTCATCCTCATTAACAACACTTATACTCTGTGATTTATTAATTTCACTTGTAATTTCTTTTTACTCTTTGTCTTTTATGCTATAATTAATCTCAGGTTCATTTGATTGGTTAACACTTTCTTTCTATATACATATATTATAAAATTTTTAATTTTTTGTTTTTATTACAAGCAATCATTAAAATTAAAAAGTTATAAAAAAACCTAATTCACCAATGAAATGGAGTACTTGATCACTGTTTATTAATTCACCCATGCAGATTTTGACTATTAATTAATTAATGAATATATTTTGTATACGCTTTAATTTGCTTATGACAATTTAAATATTAAACAAAATCTTGTAACTAATTAATTTTTTTTTTAATTTTTTAATTAGATAATTGAATTTAAACCCTATTATAAAATGATTAATAATTTCCTATTAAAATTTTGTACTTCCTTATTTTCTAATTTTTAACTTATTATATTTAAAATTATTATTTTCCATAAATTTATCAGTTCTATATCTATATATAAATGCTTTGTTTAATTATATACAATTTAAAATTTACATTATATACAAATGTATATACAAATTGTGACAAATTTATTTATTAAATCAATTTTATTATCACCTATTAAGTATCTAATTCAATATAATATTATGCATTTTCTAAAGTGACTGATGCGATGTCTTCTCCCCAAATGATACAGCTAAAGTTACAAATAGATTTATTATTATTGTTATTGTTGTTTTTTTTTTAAATGCAAAAAAAAACAATTTATTTGCTGTAAAGACTGTATCTTTTCAGTTGGTTTTTTTGTTGCATTTGGTTGATAGTGTTGCGGTTATTATTGTTGTCAACAAATTCTTTTTATAGCTCATTGTTTTCATTTGAATAAATTTATTATGTTGTTTAGAGATTTGTCTTATTTTAGTTTCTTGTTTTTTTTCTATTTACATAATTAGTGGCTTACTTAGTGGCTATAATTCCTTCCTTTTTGTTTTTCTAATAATAATAATAATAAAAAAATGACAATATCATTTTCAATTCATTTTAAATTCAAACAAATTCGTACCATCTTTACATGATGTCTTAATCTTATGTAACTACCATTTTAAATATATATATATACTTACTTACATATCATTTTGTATACTTTATATGTAAATATGTAAATTGCTTTAATATATGTAAAGTTAGAAAACAGAAAACAAATTGTTTTGTCTATTTATATGGACATTGCAAAAAAAAACAAAATGACAGTAGAACTTCGATATAATTAGAATGGTTGCTAATTAAAATTGTATATAAAGATAATTGTAACTTAGATAATTAGATAGTTGTAAAGGTAGTATAGTAAGTCTAAGCCGCCGAACTAGGCTGGGTGGCACAGTGATTAGAATGCCCTCCTTTTATCCGAAAGGCCCTAGTTCGAATCTCAGTGAAAGTGAAAAACTTTTATTTAGTTAGACTCAGCTAACCATTTACCATTAGGTACAAATTAATGGTTTAATCAATAATTAATAACTATATATCTTTAATAAAAAAAGTACATTAATATAAACAAATACAAACAATTAATTTAGTTTATTAATATAACTCACAGATATTGAAATAACTTGTAACATTATAAGACGTTTCTATACATGTTATAATGCCTAGTATTATCTCATGTTTTAATTGTATGTGGAATTCATTAGAATCAATTCTAATAACACTAATATAATATGACCCCCTCTTCTAACATGTACTTTGACTTAAAAAAAAAAAAAAAAATCAAAGAATGTTAAGTGCCAATTCTTAACAAAAAAATTATATTAAAGAATAATTGACAAAATACCGATCTTATTAAACATTTACATATTCCTAGATATATGACCTATAATTCGCATTAAAATCAACTTTACATGATGTGTTATGAATTTTTATGCGCCTATTTTTATGCAATCCAATTTATATAATGTCAAAAAAATAATTCTACGAAATCGAAAAAAGTTCGTTGCATTTGGAGTAATAGACGAAGCCAAATTACTTAGAACTAAAATTCTCGCAATACGCAATTTATAACCCCAGTATAGTAGAACTGAACGAAGTTGTGCAAGCATTTATAGTAATTTGTACTAATAGTGTAAGCTCTCTCTGCAATAAAAAACTATAAAAACAAACAACCAATAATATTCAGAATGTAAAACATGCTTTTATCTTCGAGTAAATCAGTTAAATCATATGGATTCCAAATTCAGCCACTCGGGCATTCCTGGAAATGAACTTGCTGATAAAGCAGCAAAGCTAGCAATGATGAGTGAAAAGTACAGTACTCTTTTAGCAGGTATATTTTGACAATACAAAATTAAAAAATAAATTGAAATTTATATACTGCACAGTAGGCAAATAGAATGGAGCTTTTCTAAATTCTACTAGCCAAAATGCAACATCTCCATTATACAAAATAAAATGGTTTTTTTCTTAAATATTATATAGATTATCTTTTAAAACCCTATTTCCAAAAAATCGGAAAGTTTTTTTACCATTTGAATATTTAATGTTCAATTAGTATTACATTATCTATGACATTGGAGTGTTATAACTTTTAAACATTTTAAATTAAATCAACATTGTATCGCTTTTATTTTAAACCTTATATTTTTACCATTTTAATAAGGGGGTTAAATAGCAATTAACTAAATATGATCCTGCGTTCTAATGCGCTCCGAAACATATTTAAGTATTCTATTTCCATTTGAAACATTAATTTAAAAAATTTTAAACCTTATTTTATGATTTATATATGTACATTAATATTTCTGTTTCTTTATTTTAATTAACTTCTTATCATATAGTAAAAACTAATAATTAAAGAAATCAAACTTCTATTTGGAAAATCTTGTATACATTTGTATAACATATGAAAATCGAACAACTTCAACAACAAGCCAGATATCGATCAATTTCTTCTGAAAATATAAATCCAAACAGTCAATTTAGATAAAAAGAGATATTTTTACACTAAATTCGTTATAATTAAAAATTAAACAATAAGAAATTATAAAAAAAAAAATTTTATGCAATTCATATACTAATCCAATTTTTGAAATCAGTTTTTTTTTTTTTTTAATTTAGGAGATTAAAGTGATTATAAATTGATACAAAAGATTATAATAAAATTTTAAAAATTAGTTCATATTTAAGTTCATAATTTTTTTCAGTCAGATTTTACTGTATACATTTATTATGTATATATATTAATACATATATATTAAATAATATATAATCTTTTTAAATATATATTTAACCATATTTAACTTTGTAAAGATATTAGATACATATATCACAATATATATATATATATACACATGTTTTATGGACATGTAATAATTTAACATAATGACAAACTCGTCTGGTTTAATTTATTGTCTGTTAAACATCTTACATTTAAATATATATATATATATATATATATTCAATGCATAAATTTGTAATCTTAATTGCATCAAATTATCAATAAATTTTATGAGTATAAGCGCGATGTATATATATTTAACAATAACTAATAAGAATTCATTTCAAATATATATATATATATATATTAATTTTACATATTTATATAAGTTGTTACTTGTTGTACATCATTTACATAATCCATCCATCTTACAATTATTTATCTTCAACTTATAATATACTTATTAGTAGATATTAGATTATACAGGGTGTCCGGGACTCAAGTACGCGCACTACACTCAGTGATTGGGGGCATTAAAACAAACAAAAAATTGTACTGGAGGGGAGGTCTATTGTGGACCCTTTTCGAGATATGAGGGATTAAAGATTTTTAGGAGACTTTTCATAAAAAAATCAATAACTTTTGAACAGCTTACTGTAGAGAGATAAAAAAAATTCCATTTTGTAGAGTTTGGTGTACTAATGATCCCCATATATCCAACAGTTACAAAGTTATGAAGGTTCAAAATGATTCAAAATTTCTTATAAAATATTAATGAAAAAATAAATAGATAAAAAAAAATTTCATAATTTTTCTGTTTGAACCGATAGAAAATAACACAGTTTTCTATTCTTCATATCAAAAATGGTTAGAGATAGAGAAAAAGTTATTATGTACTAATTATAGGGCTTCAAATTTTGTCTCGAAATATGCTATAAAAAGTACCCCAAATACAGTGTGCTTCAAAAGAAAATAGAGTTTGAAACATAATTTTCTCATTTTAGATCATTTTGAACCTACATAACTTTGTAAATGTAATATGGGGTATATGGGGATTATTAGTACACAAAAATTAAAGCTGACAACTTACTCTACAAAATGGATTTTTTTTATCTCTCTACAGTAAGCTGTTCAAAAGTTATTGAATTTTTTATGAAAAGTCTCCTTAAATCTTTAATCCCTCATATCTCGAAAAGGGTCCACAATAGACTCCCCCACCAGTACAACTTTTTGTTTGTTTTAATGTTTGTTTAACTGAGTGTAGTGCGCGTACTTGAGTCCCGGACACCCTGTATATATATATATTTATATATATATATATATATATATTTATATATATGACATTGAAGTGTTATAACTTTTAAACATTTGTAAATTGGATAATTGGATACAAAATATATGTGTACATTAAAAAAAAATTTTTAATAAGAAAAGAAAAAGTATTAAATATATTTAATTTTCTCAATCAATATTACAATCAATATATTTAAAAAAAAATTAAATCGATACACTTAAGATATAATTTGGTTTTATTTTTTTTTTTTTTTTGTATTAATATTGAGGGTCATTATATTTATAATTTCTATAATTACTCTAAATTACTTAAGCTTATAGCTTAAGGGCACGGTAATTTATTACTATAATAATTTGAAAAAATTAAATTAAAAAATTAATTCGATCGTTTGGATTTTTCTCTTGTATTTAATGTTAACGGTACTTTTTTAGTTTTTTTTTTTTGGACTTTGTTTACTCAAAAGAAAAAAATATCTATAGGATAAAAAATAAATAGGTTTTTGTGTCAAATACAACAACTTAATTGTTTCGAAAACTATTTTAAAATAATCACGTATGCGATTATTAAAAAGTTCAACAAAATATTGAAAATTCCCATACATCTATTATTTAACATATTATTGCATCTAATAACAAAATATCTGGAACACATCACATAATCTACTCTATACAGTAAAAAGGGCAAAATGAAAACACTCTTATAATAGATTGAAATTACTTGATGACACTAAAAAAAAATTGGATCAATTTAATTTATGTACATATATTTCTTTTGTAAACGTGTACCTTTTTAAGATATTTTCTGAAATTGTTAAAATTTGGTGGCTTGTCAGGAGTCTAATAGAACTCACGATGTAAGTTAAAAATTTCAAAAGGATTTCTGATTAGAATAGGACATTCTTCAAAAATGTCACCTAAACAATTTACTAGTATACAATTTATTGCTTTATTACTTTACAAGTTTATTAGTATATTGGACTTTTACCCACTTTCACATTAGAACACCACTAAGCAGCAGCAGCAGCAGCTCAATGTTTTATTAAAAAAATTTCATATCATTTTTTGCGTACTGCGCGAAGTGTTAACTCTAACGTACACATCCCCTTACTTATCTTAAATGACGTGTATTCGTGAAGGAACGAAACCAAATTAAGAATTATCAAAATTCCCGGAAGAAACCTCCAAAAAATTTAATCTAAATTAAAGATAAATTAAAGTAAAAATTAATTAAAAAAGATTTTAAAATACTGGTATATTAATACCCGAGCTTGAATAATTTTGATAGCGCCACTTGATAGCGTCTATTTTAAATGACGTTAATATCAAAGTTATGTTGTCATTGTAGAAATTTTTTTCTTTGTAAATTTTAGCTTTGGGGATTTTGTCTCGGAGATAACGTACCAAACTCCTCTCACGAAAAGCATACGATCTACATTCAATGTTATGTTCGATAAATCAATAGGTGCCCATGATTTCGACTCATGTTGTTCAAAGGTTTTCGACTTCTATGTCTGGACCACCCCGTATATTCAGGAATCTTTTTCAACTTTTGTATATCTTTTTGTTAATCAACACTCACTAATCAGATCAGATTTTTCCAATAATACTCATTTTTTAATAAATTATTTTATTATACAAAGATATTTCATTTAAATCTCATTCTTTGCAAGAGCTATTCTTAAATTTTGTTATTTTAAGCAAGAGCTCAAATTAGGACAGAGGAAGTTTATAGGAAATATAACATTACTCATGTGTCATGTGAGCCTTGTTGGGTTACAAGATGAACACGTCCAAATATAAATTCCCTTTTTATTTTATTAATAACTAGTTTTATTAGTAACTAAAACGCTTAAAATTCGAGCGATTTTCGCAATCAAATTATTTTTTATATTTATTAACAAATAATTGAGCCGCAACCGACATTTTTTTTGACCGAATAAGCCGATTAATATAAATTAAGAATAGCCGATTAACATATATATGATGATTAATTATTAAATTCCTGGCTTTTAAATACAAACAAAAAAAACTGCTTTCGTAAACAAAAAATTAAATTAGAAAATATTGACTTTAAACTAAAAAAAAAAAAAATAAAATTTATATTATTATTTTATAAATTCGAAAAACAAATCCATTTAAAATTAAATATTTAAACGTTTCTTTAACAAATAATCAATCATTTACAAGGAACTATTTTTTTAAAGTTTGTCAACTATAGTAAATATGTACATATTATTTACTTATGCAAGAAACCTCTATACAATTTTACTATTGCAAAGTTTCTTTAGTAAATACATAATATATATACAATTTTACTTTCAAATTGAATTATTAAATAGAGTACGATATATATATATGTTAGATATACATTTTACAAAATGTATATAAGAAAAAAAAAACAAGATGCTATACATTTTTAAGATAATTAATTATTAAAAATAACCGTTGACAACTGATTGATTGAAAATTATGTTATTTAAACTATCAAAACAAAGATAATATCTATTAATTATTAATTATTTTTGTATTTTTTTTGTAATAATAAATTTAAACATTAGAAAATTTATAAAATTATAAAAATTTTAATGTAAAACAAATAGTTGCTAGAATTATAACCTCATTTATTTGTATAATTGACATTTAGAATCGGCAAGTTTTTAGCTGGACTTTATGACAAACTAATTATCGCTAATTAAATAATCATTTGTTGATAAGTGAGTGCGTTTTTTTGGCAAATTTGGTTTTGGCGCAAAAAAGCTTTATCAAAAAAGTATTATGTCTTGACCACAATGTGCGTAACCATGACGCGGCCATCAAAGTTACAACGTAGCTATCAACGTTAAAGTGAAAACTCATGCAACTTTTGCTTTGTAAAAAACTTTGTTAGATTTTTTTCCTATTTTTTTAAGCGCTAACTGTTCAACTGTTGGCTAATTAGCCTGTCTATACCAATACCATAGGTACATATTATAACAGGGGGTCATATTATATTCGTATTATTAGAATTGATCTTAATAAATTCCACATACAATTTAAACATGAGATAGTACTAGGCATTATAAAATGTAGAAACGCCTTAGATTTTCAATACATACAATTCTATTTTTGTTTATATTCTAATATTTTGTATTTGACTTATATGGTATTCTATATCTGTGAGTTTTATTATTCAATTAAATTATTTGTTTATATTGTTATATTAATATATTTTTTATTGGAGATATATACGAGACACGAGTAATTATTAATTATTGATTAATGCTTTAATTTGAACCCAATGACGAATAGTAGCTGAGTCGAGCCGAAGCCAGAAAAGTTTCACGTTTTTTCTCTTTCACTGGGATTCGAACCCGGGCCTTTAACATAAAAAGTCGGCACTCTAACCACTGTGCTACCCAGCCGTTGATACTTTTATTGTACCTCCTAGTCATATGATCATTTAATTCGTGATATGATAAGGTGTTAGTTCAATAGATTCCTATTTGTTTGATTTGTTGCTTATTTAGAAAACATATATTAAAACTCTTACAGTTTAGTTCATTTGTTGGTAGACAGATTCATCTACAAAAGAAATACAGAGTTTTCTAAGATCTCCATGATTTTATAGTGTTTAAGTTGAATAATAGTTATAAAAAAACCGAAGAACTCGAAACAAAAAATCCTCTTCGGGAAACATTTTAACTTATTGAATTTTAATGTGCACAAAAAAACTATTATAAGTAAGAAATACCAATTTATATTAAACTTTTTGATAAGTAATTCTACAAGATGTATGAAAAACATTTTAAGATAAAAATACTTCGATCAATTACTTTGCAAATTAATTATAAATATTGTTGTTACGATATTTATAAACGCAATTCATCAGTTATTGCCTTATATTAAATTTAAATTTCAAGTTGACCGACATTGAAAATGAAAGAATTTCACCATTAATTAGTAATTGCTAATTTATAAAATGATCCACATTCAACTAATATTTGTTTTTCTAATAAGTGTAATAATTAAACTTGTAAATTAAACTTCATTATTAAAATTAATAATTGCACAAGAAGTGCATTTTATAAAAATAAATTGCAAAGAATTAATGAATAAATTAAAATTTAAAAAATTAATTTTATTAAAATGATATTATGTTGTATAATGTATATAGTTAATTTATGATATTATAAACTCAAACTTACTTTATCTATAATATTTAAAAGACTTTAGGTATCATTAACTTAAATTGAAAATTGCAGCACTACGCAAAGGAATCAATTAACAACTTTCACTGAAATTGAAAAACCTAGAATATTTTGTTGACATTTTAATACTCAACTACTTACCGGAAATATGGAAAATTCCATTTAAAAAACTTGCAGAAAAAGCTGGCATAATAGATCTTCGAATAAACATAAGAAAAAAACAAATGCATGAGAATCAACAGCACAAACCGAAAGTACCATTCTAAGGCGCCCATCAAATATAATATCAAATAGTTTTTAAAAACATAATGTAATTTGAATGAATGAATGAATTAATTAATGAATGAATTTTGTATTTAAAACGAACCATTTAAGATAAGATTAGTCTTCTAATGCATCACTTTTTTATTTTATTTTTCCATTTATTTCAGAACTCTAGTTCATTTTGTGTTTAGTACAAGAAGTATCTGTTTGATAAGAAATTTTCTGAAAAAAATACCTACGTCGGATTTCCAGCTTCGAATATTTTAAACGAACTCATTTTCTTATATACTATTTGCATATTTAATTTGAAAGAGTTTTTTTCCCAGTTTTTGCCCAGTGCCCAGTGCAGTTTCATCTGTCATTTTTTGACATAATGCGACACGAAGTAGACGATATATTTGTATTTTCGAAAATAAATAAATTTATTGAAATTAAAAGTGGTGAACATTTTCGGCTTCGCACAGTCGTGCTATTTTCAGTACATTTTTAATAACTTTTCGTAATTTTTGATCGCTGTTCTGTTGTGTACTGTTCCATTTCCAATTCCCCAAGTTTTCTTCACAAAATTCACAAAAATAAAAATAAAAAATATAAATAAATTTAAAAAGTTATTAAACATTCAAACCATATCGGTCGTTTTGCGCCACCCTGTATTATATACTTATATTATATGCTAACTAATTTAGTTTCTTGCTTACAATTAGCACTAGTTAGCATCTAAGGACTTCGGCTTTTTTTTTAGGTTATTTATTTTATTTAAAAAATTATTATAATAAATCTGAAGGTACAAAAAACACCCGAATTAATTTTTATAAATAAAAATATCTTAAAATTGACATGACCAACTATAAAAAAAAATTTTTCTCTTTTTATCTTTTGAAATTGCAATTAAAAAATCTTAAGTAATTTTTTGCATGTTAATCGATAAAAACGCGATCTCTTTGGAATTTTCAATTAAAAATTAACATCTTGATTATCATATTATAATGATGATATTGTATTCGTATATAATATATATGTATATACAATTTCAATTATCTATATACATTGAAATTATGTAAAAATAAAAATAAACAAACAAAAGAATAAAACAAATACTAAATGAAAAAAAAATAACACCCAAGGTTAAAGATTTTTTAACTTTGATTATCTTCTATATAAGAAAAGAGAAATTTACAATAGTCTTAAATTAATTTTAATTATTTAAATAGATAAATTTTAAAGACCAAAATAAAATACGACTAACAAATTTGTTGTGTATATTTGATTTTTTTTCTACCAATCAAGTACAGATAAAACAAAACCAAAGATTAAAAAAAGTATTAAATTAAAATAATTTATTTATTTATTTTTTTTCATTATTTAAATTAAAAGAAATAAATCAAATACATTTTACCTTGATTATGCACAAAAATATTAAAAAAAAAAGTTTGTAAATATACGTGTTCCTTTCAAAAGCTTTGAGGACTTTAAAAATTCAAAAATTTGGTACAACATAAACCTATTGTTTGTAGTAAAAATTGCAACGAGGAAGAGTATATTAAAAACGAGGAAGAGTATAAAGTAGACTTTGTTAACTATAGGATACCCGCATTAACGTAATATAAACATTATAATTTCATCCGGTTAATACTCCTCCTATCTATAATAGTCATATGATGTCATATGATATCATATGATTTTGTACGATTGTATGACATTTCATATTAACTGACTATAATAGTCAAATAACCATCATTCGTTATCTATAAGAAATTATTTGTAAAGTCACTAGCACACGTGACATACATACAAGCAAACTAAATTAAAAAAAAATTAAAAGTAACTAATACTAAAATTAAAAATAATTTAAAAATTTCAGAATCAAACATAAAAAGTAAATACATAAATTTTTAATAAGTAAATGTTTATGTTTGACATTTTATGCGTATGATTGGTTATGACTTTGATAGTTACCCGTTATGATTTTGTATATTATATGTAATCATATCGAATATTTATCGAAAGTTCATATGACATCAGATGACTATCAATCCCACATTGAAGGACTTCATTACAAAAAGTATCAATTTATCTGGCGCAAGAACTTCGAAAGTTTTATATTTGCTTTTGAATAGAGTGACAATTTGATAAATTCAAAAAAGGTAACATTTTAGAAAAAAAAGAGAACAAAAAACTTTGTTAGGTTACAAATTGATTGAAATATTTCGAATCATTCATAAAATCTGGTCTTTTAGATTTAATATACTCAAAACCTATATAATAATATATATAATAATTTAATATACTTCATCCCATCGAGAATTTCAACTAACACATCCATTCAAAACAAATCAATTTTTGAATTTGAAAAAATTGAATTGGTCAAATTGAATTGATTCACCCACTGATCTAAATATTGTTTAGGAAGCTTATATAGAAATTTAAAACACTGGATTCAAACGCATTTTCAGTAATTTTAAAACGATTCAAAGAAACAAAAGAAAAAAAATTAAAATAGAGGACAAAAGTGAACATAGAAAAAAATATAGGGAGAATAAAATAGAAAAGTTAAAAAAGAGAACATGTTCTATAAAAAATAGACCTGATGGCAACCCTACTTTAAAGTAACTCTTTTATATGCGGCTGGACTGATTAAGATCCCTTTTGATTTAAACTTAATTCTTATGATCCATAATATTACATCTAAATAATTATCTATATCTAATACACTGTGTTATATATGGTTGGAATAGGTGAGTTGACTTATAATTTATTAAATTTATGTCTAAATACTGACAGAAAAAAATTGGTCTGACATTTCCTTTACCCACATATTTTATTATATACCTGCGGTGATTTGCGATGTCAGATGTGTTAACTAAACTAATTTTAATTTGTTTAAATTATTTCAAGACACTTATTGTCTTCAATAAGATTTAAAGTGTTTTAAAAAAAAAAAACATATAAAATTTATTAATTATATATCCGGATTAAAAATATAAACTTAATGAAAACATTATTATCATATATCGACTACTGTTTAACAAACTCCAAACATTTAAATATAGGCTGATAACTAGTTTAGTCAATTTTTTTCGACCTTTAAACTTTTCAAGGTCTTTTAATGTGAACGAAAAACAAAATAAAACAACTGAATTATTGATATTTTTTTATTTTTAAATAATTAATTAAATATTTTTTGTTTCTTTAATTTGTTTTTGCGTAATTTTTACCGCGTAACGCACTAAAAAAAAATAATATATGTAATATATTGTATAGTATATAAAAGTTTAAAAATCGTTTTTAATAAAATTTTTTTTTTTTTTATTATAATATCTTATACATATACTGAAAAGTTGAATGATACTAAAATAAAGGTTATAGAACTTTAATTGATAATCATCTTAAAATATAAATTAATCTTAAACGATTAAATTCATAAATAAATTAAATCTTAAGAATATAAAAATAAAATATATTGATATAAAATGTTTAACTAATTAATAAAGAATTTTATCTGATAACTTTGAATTAAAAATATCGATTTAATTTTGTAAAAAAAATTTTAAATTATTTTAAAATACTTCCGCTTAAAGGATTATTAACTCTTTAATCTACAAGTAAATAAAGTTCAATATAACTTAATATATTAGTTTTAAAAATTAAGTTCTTAAAATATTAAATATAATTAATTATAAATATATATAATAAATATCAATTTAGTTTTTATTATTTTAACAAATGCATATAGAAAATAATTTTGTAATATCTTATGAATATTTAAAATTATATTTTTGCTTTGCTTACCTATATGATTTTATTAATAAAATTAATAGTTCTTAGATTTATTGAATAATTAATTGTACATACTTTAAAAGATACAGTAATTTCTCAAAATTATAAACTTACTATTTAAAAGAATTGCCAATTTTTTTATATGGTTAAAAATAATACAGAAATCCTATATCTTAAAATATAAGATACAAGAATTATAAAATTCTAGAAAACCTATATCCTATATTTTTAAAACAAAAATTATATTTTAGAAATTAGTTTTCCTTTATTAATCTGCAGTACATTTTGCAAAATATATTTAATATCGTATATTTAAATTTGTTTTAGTTTTAAACACAACGTTAACACTGTTTTCAAAAATCATTTGACATTTTCCTAATGTCAATTTGCATTATTCAATTTAATTTATTTACAATTTTGAATTTACATTACTTTAAGAATTAAATTTAATAAACTTAAAACTAATTTTAAATGGATGTCGAAGGCGATATTTTAAGCATTTTGTTTCTTTTACAATTAAAAGAATTGATTGGAAAAAGAAAACGAATAAAAGATGAATTACGTACTCAGAAATTAAGAGAAAAATCACCTGATTCAAAAAGTTTGGAAAATGTAAGTTTAGGTTGTGATGATATTTCAAATAATAGTACAAATATTGATTGCGAAGAAATTAAATATAATAGCATATATATAGATTGCAAAGAAATTAAATATAGTACTGTAAGCAAAAATGATGAGTTCCGAATTTTTAAGAAAATTGAATTAATGCCAAGTAAAATACCTCCAACATTTAAACCAATTTTGCGAACACAGTCTCCAAATCCAAACGATGAAAAAATTCAAATTGTATTTAAAAATTATAAAAAAACAAATTATATGTGTGATTTATGTGGTGTTATAATTCGTCGCGCTAATATGGAAATTCATATGAATATGCATTTAAGTAAATTTAAATGAAGTATGGTATGGGTTTACATATCTGTTAATAATTATTAATTTTTCTTTTTAGATCGTAAACCCTTTGTGTGTAATTTCAAAAATTGTGGAAGATCATTTACTTCCCCATCAACATTATCTCGTCATAGAAAACTGCATACATCGTCTAAAGAATTCACATGTGATATTTGTTCAGCAAAATTCTACTTTGCTTCATATCTTAGGAAACATAAAGATTCACATTTAGAACCTAGATTTAAATGTATGATATGTGATCATATGTTTAAAACTACTGAAACTTTAAAATCTCATATGAAAAAACATAAAGAATCGGAGAATCTAAGTTGTACACAACCCTCGTGTGATAGAAAATTTAAAAATTCTATTTCTCTTAGAGAGCATATAAGACGATTTCATAAAATTAGAGTTAGAGAACGTGTTACTAAATAAAAAACAATATTTTAATATTTTTTTTTATTTTTTTAAATTTTTAATCTTTTTAATTAAATATGTACATAATTAACTTTTATTTTTCTAATAAAAAATAGTATTTCGGCTTAAAATTAAGTATGAAGTTGAGAATTAAAATTAATGAACCAAAAACTTTGTATATGCTGGTATAACTATATAATTTATGACTATGTAGTAAAAATAAGTTAAAACAAATGTTTTAAACTTAACATAAAATTTACCGTAATATTTTTCATAAATATTAGGTGTGTAAGTGAGTTCTAGGACAAGGACTACCTAAAACAATCTTAGGAAATTAATTTTTACATATTTATATTTGTTATTCTTTATCTTTTAAATTTAATATTATAAAAAAAGAAAGCGAACAAATATTTTTTGATAATATGTATTAAATACATATATGATTATATTTTAACTTATAAAATATAAAATTTAGTTAAATAAATAATGATATAAAAGACATTAAAATTAATTTTAGACAGAATTGCAGAAATATGGATGTTTGAAAAAGTTTCGTTCAAAATCCGAGTACTGAATGTAGCTCTAATGAATATTGCACATACCACATAGTTTGAATTCTGCTGAAGTTTGTAGATACCTTAAGTAACTTTAAATAATATGAAATAAAAATTTTTAATACCGGAAATCTTTTTCGAATCGCGATAACTAAAACTCTTTTAAATTTTTCTTTTTGTAAAATTTTTGTAAAAGTTTCCGGCCTTAATATATTTATTAGATCGTTGAAATAAAAACTTAATAGTTTTCGTTTTTTATTCTACAGTACATTTTGCAAAAATATATATCGTATAATAAATTTGTTACAAATTTTAACACGACAGTAGCACTCTTTTTCAAAAATCATTTGACAATTTCTCTAATATCAACTGTCAATTTTCATTCAATTTAATTTATTTACATTTGCAATTTTTTTAAGGATAATAAATTTAATTAAATTCGATAAACTTTTTTAAATGGATGTGGCAGGCGGGTTTTCGAGCATTTTGGATCTTTTAAAATTAAAAGATTTGGTTAGAAAAAAAAAACAAATGAAAAATGAACGAACAAAAGCAGTTCTACGTTGTGAAAAATTAAAAGAAAAATCACCCGATTTAAAAAAATTGGAAAATGTAAGTTTAGGTTGTAATGAAATTTCAAATAATAGTGCAAATATTGTTTGCAAAGAAACTAAACATAATAGTATAAATATTGACCACAAAGACTATACTGCAAGCAAAAATGATGAGTTCCGAACTTTTAATAAAATTGACCTAATGCCAAGTAAAATACCTACAACATTTAAACCTATTTTGCCAACACAGTCTCCAAACAATGAAAAAATTCAAATTGTATTTTCAAGTTATAAAAAAACAAATTATATGTGTGAATTATGTGGTGTTATAATTCGTCGCTCTAGTATGGAAACTCATATGAATATGCATTTAAGTAAATTTAAATGAAATATATGGGTATACATATATTAATAATTATTAATTTTTCTTTTTAGATCGTAAGCCCTTTGTGTGTAATTTCAAAAATTGTGGAAGATCATTTACTTCCTCATCAACATTATCTAAACATAGAAAAGTTCATTCATTATCTAAAGAATTCACATGTGATATTTGTTCCGCAACATTTCACTTTGGTGCAAATCTTCGGAAACACAAAGAATCACATTTAGAACCTAGATTTAAATGTATGATATGTGATCATATGTTTAAAACTAAAGAAACTTTAAAATCTCATATGAACAAACATAAAGATTCAGAGAATCTAAGTTGTACACAACCGTCGTGTGATAAAAAATTTAAAAATTCTATTTCTCTTAGAGAGCATGTAAGACGTTTTCATAAAATTAGAATTAGAGAACGTATAGCTAAATAAAATTTTTTAATATTTGCTCTAATTTTTAAAAATTTACATAATTACCATTTGTTTTTATGATATAAAATGTATATTAAGCCGATTAAAATTAAATATGTTCAGAATTAAGATTAATTAACCAGAAACTTAGATTGTATATGATTGTATAATTATATAATTTATGACTTGTAGTAAAAATAATTTGAAACAAATGTTTTAAACTCAAAACATAAAATTTACCGTAATATTTTTCATAAATATTAGGTGTGAGAGTTCTAGGACAAGGACTGCCTAGAACAAGGATATTAGTTTTTATATATTTATATTTTTTAATCCTTTTCTTTTAAATTTAATGTTATAAAAAAAGTGAACAAATAGGTATTTTTAGTTTATATGAAATATATAAGTAAATTTTAATTTATAAAATATAAATTTTAGTTAAATAAATAATGATATAAAAGACATTAAAATTAATTTTAGATTTAACTGCAGAAATATGAATGCTCAGTCCCACTAGATATCAATTAAAATATAAATCCTTTTTTAATTCCCTTCCTACTAAATTTAAATAAAAATCTCTTATATTACCTACAAATCTTTTTTTTTTTATACACAAAAATATTCATATAAGAACTCTGGAATAAAAACGCCATACACGGATACAAAAAATATACATAAAAAAATTTTGTATTCCTCAAATATGATTTTTCATTCAAAATTTTTTCATTAGTTGCACTTTGCGAACAAACCGAACACTTATTGTAGTTTCAATGCAAATTGCACATTCCGATTCCACATAGTTTGAACTCAGCTGAACTTTGAAGATACACCTGAAGTAATTTCAAATCTAAATAAAAAATTTTAAAATGTCGCGAAACGCAAGAACTGAAACTCTTTTAAATTTTTCTTTTTATAAAATTATAAAGTTTGCGGCCTTAATATATTTATTAGATCGTTGAAAAAAAATTTAATAGTTTTTGTTTTTTAATCTGCAAAACATTTTTCAAAAGTATAATGGACAATGGTAGCACTCTTTTTCAAAAATCATTTGACACTTTCGCTAATGTCAAATGATAAAAAAATAAATAAAAGAATGTCAACTGTCAATTTCCATTCAATTTAATTTATTTACATTTGTAATTTTTTTAAGAATTAAATTAAATTAAATTCTATAAACTTATTTTAAATGGATGTCGCAGGCGGGTTTTCAAGCATTTTGTATCTTTTAAAATTAAAAGATTTGGTTAGAAAAAAAAAAAAAATAAAAAATGGTCGAACAAATATACGTAGTGAGAAATTAAACGAAAAGTCACCTGAATCACAAAATTTGGAAAATATAAATTTAGATTGCAATGAATCTGAAAATAAAAGTTTAAATGATTGTAAAAAAATTAAAGATAATAATGGTAATCTTAAATGCAAAGAAATTGAAGATAATAGTGTAAATATTGATTGTAAAGAAATTGGAAATAATAGTGTTGATAGAAAAAAAGATGAGGGTCGAATTTTTAAGAAAATAGATTTAATGCCAATTATAATACCTAAAAAGCATAGTAAAATTCCTGCAACCGAAATGTGTGAATTATGTGGTGTTATAATTCGTCAAACTAGTATGGAAACTCATATGAATGTACATTTAAGTAAATGTTTAATTGAAATATGATTGGGTATATATGTTAATAAGCAATTTTTATTTTTAGATCGTAAACCATTTTTGTGTAATTTCAAAAATTGTGGAAGATCATTTTCTTCTCCCTCAACATTATCTTGTCATAAAAAACTTCATAAGTTATCTAAAGAATTCACATGTAATATTTGTTCAGCGCAATTTCACTTAAAAGGAAATCTTCGAAAACATGAAGCATCCCATTTAGAACCTAAATTTAAATGTATGATATGTGATCATATGTTTAAAACTGTTGAAACTTTAAAATTTCATATGAACAAACATAAAGAATCGGAGAATCTAAGTTGTACACAACCGTCGTGTGATAGAAAATTGAAAAATGCTTCTTCTCTTAGAGAGCATTTAAGAAAATATCATAAAATTAAAGTTAGAGAACGTGTTGCTAAACAAAAATAAAATGTTTTTATATTTTCTCTTGATTTTTGAAATTATCAATATTTTTTATTAAAGATGTTCGTAATTAACTTTAGGAATTTCAGGTTTTTGACAAAATAGTATTCGACATAAGTGAATTGAGATAAATGAGCCAAAAACTGCAAATAAATGTACATGTATACACTGAACACTTTGATCTAGTAAGAATTGAGAACAGAGTTAAAAACAATACTTAAATGCAATTTATAACCAAACTTACCGTAATATTTTCCACAAATATAACAAAATTTTTAGTTGTAATTAAGACTCAGTCTTAAAATATTTGATAGGTCATTAAAAAAATTGTTGTTTGTTATAAGGGATAATATGTGTCTTGAGGCCTGTGCATCCCACTTCCATTATTTTCTATTAATATTTAAGTAATATTATTTATTTTGTTTATATTAAATATATTTTTATTTGGATTCAAAATTTTTTAATTTAAAAATTTCATTAACTTTACGGGAATCGAGGCCAAGGCAGTAAGCCAAAGATTTCAGAAATTAATTCTTGTTTTTAATATTTATATAATATAATAAATACAATATACCTATGTAAATATATGTTTATTTAATTTTTTTAAAGATTTAAACACAGCGTTAACACTTTTCAAAATTCATTTGACAATTTTCCAAATGTCAATTCTGCATTTAATATTGGAGATCAATTCTCTAAATTTAAAGCAGATAAAACTGATGGTGAAATTGATTTTTACAATTTGATTTGATGGAGAAATTATGGGTTCCGATCCCGCTGATTATACACCAGTTTGTACTACATAATTATCTCGTGTCTCCCAAATTTTACCAGAATATGAAAAAAAGTTAAACCAATCGCCCTATCTAATAATTCTGTAGAATCACAACGATGGATTGAAGATATTAAATCTTGTGGTGGTAAGCAAAACAAATATTCAATTATAAATTATGTATGCATATGAATTTAATTTTTAAACCTATTATTAAATTTAGAATTAAAGGTTAAAGGCTATTAAATTCAATATGTTGGATAAGGATGAAATAGGTTAAAGATGGTTTTAAATGAAATCGACCGTAATAAGAAACTAAGAGTAATTTCTACATTTTTGTCATATTTAAAAATCATAATTTAAAAACTACATATACCTACAATTAGAAAAGAACAAAGTTCTAAAAAATCTAATTGGGATTCATCATGGAGCTCTTCAATTGATTTTTAATAACATGATTAATAACTTCATTACTAAATTTATTTCAGTTGTTTTTTGTTTACAATTTACATTTTGAAATTTCGATTTAAAAAATGACATAAATACCAAAACCAAGGTGATATACAGTGACATCTATTGGCGTTAAAGTGAATGAAATTTGTTCGGATTTCTCACTACCTATAGTGAAGGCGCCACTCCAAAAAAAAAAGTAAAATTAGCCATCTTGGATAAGGAAATTTAATAAATATATTTCAAATGGATGTCCCAGGCGGATTTTCGAGCATTTTGTTTCTTTTCAAATTAAAAGAAATGGTTAGAAAAAGAAGACGAATAAAAAATGAACTAACAAATGTAATTCTACATAATGAGAAATTAAATGAAAAATCATCTAGTTCAAAAATTTTGGCAAATATAAATTTAGCTTGTAATGAAATTGAAAATAGTAGTGTAAATATAGATTGCAAAAAAGAAATTGAAGATACCACTGATTGCGATAAAAATCATGATAACAGTGTAAATGTTGATTGCAAAGAAGAAATTGTAGATAATTGTGAAACTACTGATTGTGATGAAAATGAAGATAAATTTGAAACTACTGATAGCGATGAAAATGAAGATAAAAATGTAAATATTGATTGCAAAGAAATTGATAATAATAGTGTATGCAAAAATGATGAGATCCGAGTTTTTAAGAAAAACGAACTAATGCCAAGTAAAATACCTTTAACATATGAACCTATTATGCGAACACAGTCTCCAACTGATGAAAAAATTCAATTTGTTTTTACAAAGTATTCAAAAATAAGAAACGAAATGTGTGAAATATGTGGTGTTATAATTCGTCGCACTAGTATGGAAAACCATATGAATGTGCATTTAAGTAAGTTTAAATGAAGTGAAATGGGTATACATACATGTTAATAATCAATTTTTCTTTTTAGAACGTAAACCATTTTTGTGTGATTATAAAAATTGTGGAAGATCATTTACTTCTCCCGCAACATTATTTCGTCATAAAAAACTTCATACATTATCTAAAGATTTCACATGTGATATTTGTTCAGCCAAATTTCATTTTAATGCAAATCTTCGAAAACACAAAGAGTCTCATTTAGAACCTAAATTTAAATGTATGATATGTGAGCGTATGTTCAAAACTGTTGAAACTTTAAAAGCTCATTCGAATAAACATAAAGAATCGGAGAATTTAGATTGTACATTTTCGTCGTGTGATAAAAAATTAAAAAATTCTACTTCTCTTAGAGAGCATTTAAGACGATATCATAATATTAGAGTTAGAGAACGTGTTCCTAAAGCAAATGAATGTGATCTTACGTCAAACAATTGCTCTGATTCTGAAAAGGCTTATTCAAATGGCGAAGTTTTGAAAAAAATTAAAATTGAAGCAAATGAAGCAGAAAACATAAATATACAAATCAAAAAAAATCAAATGTGTACAGTGTGTGGTATTACAATTCGTCGGGATAATATGAAATATCATATGAATACACATCTAAGTATAGTTAAATTTAGCATTTTCACCTACAAATTTTTTTTAAACTATGTAAATGTTTTTAGACCAGAAACCCTTTGTTTGCACTTATAAAAATTGCGGAAAATCTTTTGCTTCGCGTTCAACACTTTATAACCATAGAAGGCTTCATACAACAATTAAGAATTTTAAATGTGATATATGTTCTGCAACCTTTCACTTTAATGGAAATCTTCAGAAACATAAGGCAATTCATTTAGAAGCTACATATGAATGTACAATATGCAATCGTACGTATAAAAGTAAAGATAGCTTAAAATATCATATGTATTCTCATAAAGAAACTGAAGCAGTTGTTTGTACGTACCCTTCATGTAATAAAATATTTTCAAATCAAAATCGTGTTAATCATCATTTAAGACGGTTTCATAAAATTAAACAAAAAGGATGTGTTTCTAGACCAAATGAGTAAAATGTTTAAAACTACTTAACTTTAAAACTTCACAATAAGAAACATAAAGAATCGAAAAATCTAAGTTGTACACATCTGTTATGTGATAAAAAACTGAAAAATGCTTTTCTTTTAGAGAGCATTTAGGAAAATATAATATTAGAGTTAGAGTACGAGTTGCTAAACAAAAATAAAATGTTTTTATATTTTCTCTTGTTTTTAAAAATTTTGCAATATTTTTTATTAAATATATTCTTAATTAACTTTGCAAATTTCAGTTTTTTAATAACATAGTATTTAGGCTCGGCATAAGAGAATTGATATTAGTTGTCCAAAAACAAAAACTGCAACTATATATACATGAATACACTGGATACTTTGATCTAGTAAAATGAGTTGAAAACAATGCTTAAATGCAATTTAAAATCAACCTTAACATAATATTTTCCATAAAAATAAAAAAATTTTAAATTGTAATTAAAAACTTGCAGTCTTAAAATATTGTATAGATCCTTAAAAATAACACAAGAATTCTATATCTTAAAATATCAAAAAATAATTAAATATAAGAAATTGTTATTTGTTATAAGGAATAACATGTGCCATTCTAACATGTAGGACTTGAGGTTCGTTGTCCATTCCACTCCCAATATTTTCTATTAATATTTAAGCAATATTATTTATTTTGTATATATATTTTATATTTAAGTTATATTTGGTTACTTAAGGGATTCGTAAAAAAAAATTATTTTTCAATATTTTTTCATTTAAAAATTTCATGACTTGTAAGGGAATTAAACTCGCACCACCTCGGTTAGTAAGCCAAAGATTTCAGAAATTAATTCTTGTTTTCTAATTGCATAATTCGAAAAAATGTTACCTTTTGTATATTTATTTTTTTTTCAGATTTAAACACAGCGTTAACACTTTTCAAAATTCATTTTATCCATATGTCAATTAACATTATTCAATTTAATTTATTTACGTTTTGATAAGAATTAAATTCAATAAACTTAATTTAAATGGATGTCCCAGGCGGATTTTCGAGCATTTTGTTTCTGTTAAAATTAAAAGAATGGCTTAGAAAAAGAGAACGAATAAAAATTGAATTAACAAATGTAATTCTACATAGTGAGAAATTAAAAGAAAAATCACCTAGCTCAAAAAATTTTAAAAATATAAGTTTAGATTGTAATGAAATTGAAAATAATAGTGAAAATATAGATTGCAAAAAAGAAATTGAAGATACTACTGATTGCGATAAAAATCAAGATAATAGTGTAAATGTTGATTGCAAAGAAGAAATTGTAGATAATTGTGAAACAACTGATTGTGATGAAAATGAAGATAAATGTGAAACTACTGATAGCGATGAAAATGAAGATAAAAATGTAAATATTGATTGCAAAGAAATTGAAACAAATAAAGATAAAAATGTAAATATTGATTGCAAAGAAATTGAAACAAATAGTGAATGCAAAAATGATGAGATCCGCGTTTTTAAGAAAAATGACTTAATACCAAGTAAAATACCTTTAACATATGAACCTATTATGCGAACACAGTCTCCAAATGATGAAAAAATTCAATTTGTTTTTACAAAGTATTCAAAAATAAGGACCGAAATGTGTGAATTATGTGGTGTTATAATTCGTCGCACTAGTATGGAAAACCATATGAATGTGCATTTAAGTAAGTTTAAATGAAGTGAAATGGGTATAAATATATGTTATTCCATTTTTTCTTTTTAGAACGTAAACCATATTTGTGTGATTATAAAAATTGTGGAAAATCATTTACTTCTCCCTCAACGTTATTTCGTCATAAAAAACTTCATACATTTTCTAAAGATTTCACATGTGATATTTGTTCAGCCAAATTTCACTTTAATGCAAATCTTCGAAAACACAAAGAGTCTCATTTTGAACCGAAATTTAAATGTATGATATGTGAGCGTATGTTCAAAACTGTTGAAACTTTAAAACTTCATATGAATATACATAAAGAATCGGAGAATTTAGATTGTACATTTTCGTCGTGTGATAAAAAATTAAAAAATGCTACTTCTCTTAGAGAGCATTTAAGACGATGTCATAATATTAGAGTTAGAGAACGTGTTCCTAAACAAAAATAAAAATTTTTTAATATTTTCTCTTGTTTTTAACAAATTTTCAATTTTTTTATTAAATATGTAGGTACATAATTAAATTTGCAAATTTCAGTTTTTGACTTCGGTTTAAAAAGTGAAAATCAAAAAAATTTATTGAAATTATCAAAACTTTTCTAACTTTACTGGTAAAAATTGTTTAAAGATGCTTTCCAAATTATTATATATTATCGGATAAAGATCAAAGTGAGCAAATTACATAACTACTGGAAATTGTGAGCTTTTTTAGAAAATGGACAAGATCTCATAAATTGCGGGAAAAAAGATTACAACACACAGAAATTATTTACAGTTAGGGCTCACATAGTCATTCGTCAATAATAAAAATATTACTTGAAAATACACTGTGATAACCTCTTTTCTACTAAGAAACCGACAACAATATTAAAAAATGTAAGACCACCATATTACTAAAATTCTTCATTACCTCCATTCTTGTTCCTGCTTTTGGTGTGTTAAAATCGCACAGTACACAGAATACCGCAAAGTTTCGTTTCTGGCTCTTGAACTGTTCATTCCTTCTTTAAAAAAAATATTTACTAAGCTAATTAATACCTTAATGCAATACGCTACTATTAGTCTGTAACCGAATATATGTAGTATATGGACTAAAGGTTAAAATAAAATTGTGTTGAATTCCAGTAATTCTTTGGTTGACGTTGAATTAATAAGTAAACTTTACCCACTTTACCTCAATAGTAATTGGTAACACTTTTCTTGGTATAGTGATGTGTCACGTGCGAGCTGTGACATAAAATCAAATTTCTATAAAATTGAAACATATGTTATTTGTTTACATGTTTACAACAATAATAAAGTAAAATTGAATTTGTTAAATGGATGATTTTTGGAATATCCTTTTATTTTTGAAATTGGAGAAATTAGTCAGAAAAAGAAAATTTATAAAAGCTGAAATTAAAATAGAAAATGAAATTATTTGGAATAAAAATTTTCAAAACAGATTGTATCCATTTGGTTATCAAAGTTTAGAATTCTGTGAAATGAAAGATGGAGAAATTAATGAAAAAAAGAAGAATAGGCGAGAGAATTCCAAAATGCGAATATATAACAAATGTGATCTTATGCCAAAGAATTATTCTGATTCTGAAAGGATTTTTTCAAATGATGAAATTTTGAAGAAAATTAAAATTGAACCAATAAATATAGAAAACATAAATATACAAATCAAACAAAATCAAATGTGTACAATGTGTGGTATTATAATTCGTCGGGATAATATGAATTATCATATGAATACACATCTAAGTATAGTTAAATTTACCTTTTTCACCTACAAATTTTTTTAAACTATGTAAATGTTTTTAGACCAGAAACCATTTGTTTGTACTTATAAAAATTGCAGAAAATCTTTTGCTTCGCGTTCAACACTTTATAACCATAGAAGGCTTCATACAACAACTAAGAATTTTAAATGTGATATATGTTCAGCAACCTTTCACTTTAATGGAAATCTCCAGAAACATAAAGCAACGCATTTAGAAGCTACATTTAAATGTACAATATGCAATCGTATGTATAAAACTAAAGATCGCTTAAAATATCATATGTATTCTCACAAAGAAACTGAAGCAGTTGTTTGTACGTACCCTTCATGTAATAAAATATTTTCGAATCAGTATCGTGTTAAGGATCATTTAAGAAGGTTTCATAAAATTGAACTAAAAGGACGTGTTTCTAGACCAAACGTGTAAAATTTTAATTTCAATCTGAATTTGTTAATTTAATAAAATGTTTAATATTTGTTTGATATTTTTATTAAAAAAAAAAAAAACTTTATACATTTAAATAATAAATACTTTGTCCATTTATTGATTGAATGAACTAATTAAAAATTGTCCATTCAGAAATTGTTTTGCAATACTTATAATTTAAAATGGCTTATTTTCTTATAAATTTTTAATATCGCATAAAAATATTAGTTATTTGAAAAAAAAAAAAAAAACGGCTCCTATATGTATGTGTGTAATTAGAAAAAAAAAACATATGTTTAGGATTTATAAAGAAAATTAAACCATCATGATTTAAAAACTAAATTTACATTTTAAAATTACTGATAGATTCTCTAATTTCTTGTTTAATTTAGCAAAACATTTTTAAAGTATAAAAATATAGAAACAACCTATCTTAATAAAATTTTCTAGTTTTAAAATTGAATAAAAAATATAAACTTAACGGCAACACTTTTATTTTGAATATGACATTTTATTGTCAATTTCCTTTCTTCTTTGAAATAATTTAATTTAAATAGTTTATTTGTTATTAAATAATAATTATTTTTTTTTGTTGACTAAATGGATGATTTTTGGAACATGTATTTTCTTTTACGATTGGAGGAATTGGTTTGGCAAAGAAAACGAATAAAAGCTGAGTTAGAATTAGAGAAACAAAAAGATTCTGTTAGTAATGATGATGAAAGTTTTAAAAATAAATTATCCTCATATAGCATGGATTTTGAAAATTTAGAATTTGAAGAATCCGAAGATGAAGATGAAGAAATAAGCAATGAAAGTTTGAATAATATTGAGGAAAATTTAACAATGCGAATATATAAAAAAAGTGAACTTATGCCTGAATATCGTGATCCTTCAATTGATGATATTATAAAAAAAATTAAAATTGTACCAAATATAAAACCGACAGTTCGAAAAGAAAAATACAAGAACAGGCTTAATGAGATGTGTGAAGTATGTGGTATGATACTTCGCCGTAAAAATATGGATTACCATATGAATACTCACTTAAGTAGGTATATTTAAAGAAAAACATGGTATATTTATTAATTTTATTTTTTTAGAAGTAAAACCATATGTTTGCAATTACAAAAATTGTAAAAAATCCTTTGCGTCCCGTTCAACACTCTATAATCATAGAAGACTTCATACAACAATAAAAAATTTTAAATGTGATATATGTTCAGCAACATTTCATTTTAATGGAAATCTCCAAAATCATATAGCAACGCATTCGGAAGCTAAATTAAAATGTAGTGTTTGTAATCGTAAATTTAAAACTAAACATTACTTAAAATATCATATGAAAATGCACAATGATACAGAAGAAGTGATTTGTAGAGTTCCTTCATGTAATAGGAAATTTAAAACTGCTAGTGGTGCTTCCGAGCATTTAAGAAGATTTCATAAGATAAAAATTAAAGAACGTGTTTTCAGACCAAGCACACATGATTAATATTGGTGGTGTTTTCAGACAAAAAAAAAATAAGAAATGTATATAACTAAGAACATAAAAACAAATTTTTCATTTTATTAAAAAATTTTTTATTTTGATTTTCATCTAGGATCTCCTTATCTAGCAATTCTTTGCGAAGTAAATTTTTGATTATGTACTATAGTTAAATGTTTCCTTAAACTACCATGATTAATATATCTTTTGTCGCATACATTACAAACATATTTTTTTATTCTCAAATGAATTTTTTCTTCATGTATTTTAAGAGCATTTTTGCTATGTAACATTTTTCCGCATTTTTCACATTCTATAGTTGGATCAAAATGTAAGAGTCGATGATTTTTTAAAGAATTTGGCATATAAAATGATCGATCACAAAATTCACATTTAAAACGTTTAATTTTGCAGTGAAATTTTTGGTGTTGCTTTAACATTTGGGCTGATGTAAAAGCTCTTTTACAATTATCCATTGTACATTTAAATGGAAAATTATCTGAAAATTTAAATAAATTATTATTTTATAATTTTAATATGTAACTACATTAATACTAACTATTATGTTTATTCATGTGAAATTTTAAATTTTTTTCATTGAAAGTTCTTCCACATATATCACATATAACACGTCTATTAATAATGCTATTTGTTAAATCTTTTACATTTTTGAACTCTTTATTATCATTTGAAATTAATACTTTTTTTAAAATTTTTGTTTCCTTATCGAAACAATAAGTTATAATTTCTGTTTTTTGTACCCCATTTTTATTTTCAGTATTACTAAAAAAAAATATATATATATATTTATTAGATTTTATTTCAAAAAATTTTAATATGATACCAAGAATTTGTTATTTCTTTATTAGAATCATCTGAATTACAATTTAAAGCATCTGGATCATAATTTTGATTAGAATCATTTTCATGGATAGTTATAGATTTTTTTGGATTACTGTAGGTTGTCTCTTTTGATTTATTTCGTTTTCGATCTCTTTTTTTTTTTAAAATAGCTAGTAAAAGTAAACTTTCAAGTAAAGATTTATTTTTATTCATCTCTTATAAAATAATGTATTTCTAAATACGGTCAAGTAAATTTAATTACTTTAAATAAATAATAATAAATAACAAACACAAGCAGTTAATAATAACAAAACAACATAAGTATTTTGACATTTGAAAAATTTCAATTTTCGAAAATTCGTATCAAACTTGTATGTTTTCAGTATTGCATTATAATTTGTAATTGAGTAATGAGTACTAATATTCATTTTTTAGTATATTCATTTCATTTTAAAAATGGATAAAAAATAAAAGCATTTTGGACCTTTTTACAACTTAATGTTTTTGTAGATTAAATGCGTACATATACAATAAAATAATAATATAAGAACAATTAACAATTAATGAAGTGTGGAAACCCATTCAAAAAGTGTCAAACACCTAAGAATTAATTTAAGAGTTATCGTTATATTCAGAAATAAACACAGTTTTGGTTTTATTTAAATATGGTTTAAAAACTTGAAGTATAGAAATTATTATTTATAAGAATATTTTATTTTATATTAGATTTATTTTTTCAAAAATAAAATTAATATAAAACTAGTAAAATTAAACTAAAATTTTAATGGTGGCACTGTGCCATGTATGGTATTCAAGCGTCCACATTTCTGCAATGTTATTTGACTACTGCTCTGACTCTACATAATTAAATTTCAATTCTATTCTCTACTCTATTCTACTTGTTGGTTGATGATAACAATTAATTACTGATTAGTTTCTGTCTGACTGTTTGTGATTTCATTAGTTTAGTGTTGGAGTGTTCATTGATGTGGTTTATATTAAATTATAATATAATTAGAAAATAATATGATAGTTGTTTGCATTAAAAAATTGTAGGATATATTTTGTTATAAAAATTTTAAGTTAAATTTAAAATACCATGTCAAAAATTTCATTATTATTATATGTGTACTTTACATTCTCTTTTGGTAAGTTGATATATTTAATTTTATTTTTGTAACTTGTGTAAGTTGAAACGTTCAATGACCTTGTTTAATTTATATGGTGATTAGAATCTTAAATCATACCTTCATATGTTAATTACTTCAATATTCAATAATTGTCGTAGCAATTTAAATCAAAATGTGCCGTTTCAACAAAAAAATGTTAAGATAAGAAACAGATGATCTTTGTGACCTTAAACTTGATGCTAACAATTTAATCATATAAGTATGTACATAGTTGCTTTTGGCATTTATTTTTTAACTTGAGATATTATTGAATATTGACACATGCATTTATATTTAATCCGATAAGAACTCATTTAGCCATTGTATTTTATTTAGGTTATAATAATATCAACAGATTTCTTAACATTTTTTTTTATTAATACTTAATAAGTATGTAAAACTAATTTCTTAATATTTTTCTTTTTTTTTAAGGTTGTATAATATTTGCACAACTTATTCCAAATCGATCACAACAATTATATATATTAAAAAATCGTGTAGATATATATGATGCTAGACAAATACCATACACGACAGGTTATGGCATAGAAACTAATTTAAAAGTTAGTTCTGTTTGGAACTCAAATGAAGAAAAATCTCAACTTTTGTATTTCGAATTAGAACCAATAACAGAAATTTCAACAAAAATTTCAAAAAATAAAAATGATATTCCAAAATATAAAAAACAAAATGCACCCGAATCAAGAAGACTGGATTATTTAGATTTTTATCTTCATTTAGAAAATGGTCAAATAATACAATTTATTGCCCAAAAAGAAGATAAAGAAACATTTTCTTTAAATTTTAAAAGAGGTTTAGCTAGTTTATTTCAATTTCAAATAGAAAATCAAGGAGCAATAGTACAGGAAAAAGATCTACTTGGAATTTGCAATGTTGCTTATAATTCTAAAAGTTCAACTTATTTTTCCAAAATAAAACATTCTTGTAGAAATTGGGATTTAAAAGCTGGTCAAAGATATGATGTTCCATTAGGTATATTTCCTTTAAATATTTTTTCATTAAGTATAAATTATAAATATTAAGTTTTTAGGATTGAAAAAAGAATCCCATGAAGAATTGAATTACAAATTAACACAGGATTTTATGTTATACGAATTAGATGCTGTTGAAATTCACAAAAAATATTTACCTATTAAACCGGATGCTGGTATTAAAATTGAATCTCATTTATCTTTAACACATATTTCATCTGAAATTTCAAATCAGAAATTTGGTACAATTGAGAGTATAATTAAAGAATTAAAGGCCTATCAAATTTATAATATTGAAGCTGATATTGATGGGAAAGCTGCACAAATAAAATCAGATTTAAAAACTCAACTAAAATTGTATATTAGTGAAATGGAAAATTTGAAAATTGGAAAATTATCTTCGGCATATATATTTTCGGAATTACTTCCCTTTGCTAGAATCACTAAACATCAAGATTTTGTTAAAATTTTGAGATCAAAAATAATGGCACAAAATTTAAATCAAATTATTGATCTTGTTGCTGCTTCACAAACAGTTGATGCACATAGTGCATTTTTCCATGTTTTCCAATTTCAAAACGAGGATGATTTTGATGCAATTGAAAGATACTTACAAGGATTATCAATTTCGACTCGTCCAAAAAAAGATATATTTTTAGATTTATATGAAAAGTTAGTTACAAAGAAAATTGAAAATGATAATACTAAACTATATGACACTTTAATACAAACTCTGTCTGCAATTGCTAATAAATATAGTCTGACGAGTCCAGAAATGTTTGAAGATGATATCGTATTTAAAATAAAAGATTATCTTTTACATAAATTGAATCAATGTAAAGAATCTAGTTGTAAAACAATGTACATTCGAGGCCTTCAAAATTTAAAAGATCCGTCAACTATATCAAATTTAATTGAATTAGCTCAATCTAAAGATGGAGCAGTTTCGATTCAAGCAATGAAAGCTTTAAAAATGTTCAATATAAAATTTTTCTCGAATAAAGATAGAAAAATATTTGAAAAAATATTTTATCAAACTGGTGAAAAATATGATTCCTCTAGTCGCACAATAGCTTTAGATATTTTGTTAGAAATGAAACCTTCAAAATTAGAACTACTCTATTTACTAGAATATTTAAAATCTAATGATGCAGCTTTTGAACTAAAAAGATATTCGATAGAAAAAATCAATCTAATTATGTCAAAATGTTTAAAGTTCAAAGCTCTAATAAAAGATATTTTAAATAACAAACCTGAAATCAATAACTATCACATAATGGGACAAAAAGGTTTGTAAAGTGGTTTTTTAATATTTTTTATATAAAATAAATTATTTTTTAGGATTATCATCTGTTCTGGAAAGACCATTATCATTATCTCCAGCGTTTAATGAAAGCTTATTAAGTACACAAGAAATTTTTAATGGAGTTCTAAAACAAGGAAATGTTGATTATCTTCTGAAAGCTGGAAATGATGAAATAAGTACATTCAATGTAATAATAATATTTGGGAAAAAAGCTAATAAATTTATTAAAGAATTATTTTTGATTTTAGTTGGGTCTTTTTACTAGTGGGTTATCAAGTTTTGTAAGCAGCAATAGTGATACTGATGACTCTGATCCATCTGAAGAAGTAAAAGCAGGCATGGAAATTACTGTACAAAACGTTCAATTCAGACCTTTAATTTTCTTTAATAGTCAGACAGAATTAATGGGACACGTGTTTAGTGGAACAGGAAGTGAACCTACAACTGCTTATAAAGCGACGATAGTTCAACAAGACCATGAAGAATATATTTTATTGCAAAATGGTGCTACAATATTTTTACAAGTAGTTGGAGCAAAATCAATTGATTTAAATGGAAAAATTGATTATAGTATTTGGAATCGCAATGCTCAAACTGAAATTAAAATGAAGTAATAGTGCTGCTTTTTTGTTCTTTTAAAACAAATTTTAACTTCTATTTTACAGTTCTGGCGAAACAATATTTGGAAAAGTATCGTATCTAACATCTTTCGTTAAGATAAAAAATGAATTTTCAATAGAATCTAATCCAAAAATTAGTGTTAATGCCGATATAGATTTTTATTCGAATATTAAACTTTGTATACGGTTAGAGAAACCCAAATCAATTCTTAGGTAAAGGCTTATTTTTTTATAATTTAATGTTCGAATTAATATTTTTAAATGTTTTTTTAGACATCGAATTGATAATCATCTTGAAATCTTAGGTGATAGCAATATTATAAGTAACCGGGTTACAATACATCACAAATTGCCTGGTAAAACTTTGGCTTTAAATCAAAAAAATAATGTAATGTGTAATCAAATTGGATAAAAAAAACTTACCAAAAATTTCATTTTTATATTATGAAAAAAAAACATATTATAATTAAAATATTGAGAAAATTAAGGGTTGCATTTCAAATAAATTTTTTTTATAATAAAATTTATATTTTTTTAACACTATGTTTCTTTTGAATACTCAATAAAAGTTTAAATTTTTATTTAAGTAAATTTCATATTTTATTTATGTTCATATATTATTTAATGTAACATTATTTTCTGGAATAATACTTTTAATGGAATTCTTGATTATTATTTCTATCTCTTAAAAAAAAATTCTTATAAAAATAGAAATGGCAGCTTTAATCTCATATTTATTCAATAATTTTTAACCGTTCTTCTCTAGACATAAAAGTTTCAAATCTTTTTCTAACAAATGCATATGAAATTGCAATTGATCAGACATTTCTTTGATTTCTTCATTATAGCCTTTAATTTCATTTGCATTTTCAACCAAACTTTTTTGTTGAATTTCTATTGAACTTAGGATTTCTAACATTTCCATTATACTTTCATTTGTTTCAGTGCTGGATAAGTTGTTTGGTAAATTATTTGTAACAAGCTCTTCAATACTATCCAACTGATCTGCTATTGATTCAATTTTTCTGTTGGCATCTTCTTGCTGAAATTAAATGAATAAAGTTATGGCGGGTTATTAAAATAAAATTATTTGGTACAAACATAGTTCCACTAAAAATTGTACAAACATAAATAAGATTATAGTTTAGTTTTTTTTTTATTTTATTTCTCATACCACATGCAATGCCGCCTCTGTCGTTGTTTTAGTTTTTAAAAATTAATAAGATTTGAATCAACAAAATTACAAACATTTATTGATTTATTAATGTTTAAAATAACTTAATATATTATTAAATTACAGTATACAAAAGAAAGATATAATTTTACAATATTGTATAGTTAAAATAGAAAACTTAAAAATAGATTTGAAGGTTAAAATTTAAGTTTCAAAATAGTTCATAAATTTAGCATTTAATGAATTTGTAAACAGTCAATTTAATCAATATTTTTCATGTAAGTAAAAATTATTTCCCTTTCAAAAACTGACAAAAGAAAAATTAAATTTGAATGTTTTTTAAGTCACGCACAATTATTTTTTTTATTTTTAAACTAAATTAGGATAAAGAAGTTACACGAGCTAATAACAGATAATGGGTAAAAGTAAATTTAATCTTGTTTTAATGACGTTGATAATCCTTAAAAAATATTTTGTTATCAGAACAAAAATTTTTATTTTATAGAAAGTCTTCAAAAAATATTTGTTAGTTAAACTTATTTAGTGTTTTCTACTTTCAGATCTGCAATTTTATAAATATCAGCAAGAATAAAACAAATTAAAATCATTTATTAAGTTATCACAACCACATTACTGGTTTTTTTTTATTAACTTTTTATTTTCTTTTCATTAAAAAAATAAGTAACATTTTTCAGAATATGTTGATGTATGCATTTATATATTCTCACTTTACATAAAAAAAAATAAATAAATTATTAAAATAAAATAAAATGTTCAAAAAATATTAATTAATACATTTTTACGTCCACTGTAATTAATTCTTGATAAGATTCTTTATTCGTTAAAACTTTTTCATACTTTAATTATTGTCAGCGCAAAATATCAATTATTTTATCATAAAAACAAAAATTTAAGGCAGTTACCCAGCCAGATTTCAATAATGTTGGAGCCATTCCCTTAAATAATCCCATAAAACCTTCTTGCAAAACAGTTAAACGTAAACAATGTAAAATACTTTTATATTCAACATTTTTTCCATATGTTTTACGATGTTTATGAAATCCTTGGATTTGAAGCCTTTTTTTAACTAAATCAAATGGATAAACTATAGTTTTGGATACTGTTCCACTTATACCCCCAATAACCATTAAAGCTAATGATGGTATTTCAACTGTCTTAATTTGCAAGGTATTGGCAGTGATATCTTTAAGTAATTTATATATCATAAAATTTGTACCCATTAGTGGCATTATTTGTATTAATGATGGATTAATGCCTCTATATAAACCACTAAGTCCTTCAGTTTTTGCAATATTAATTAGACCATGCATCGAATTACGATAACCAACACCATGGTCTTGTGCAATTAAACGTGTTCTTAAAACATCTAATGGTTGTACTAGCATAGTAGCAATACCACCTGAAAATGCGCCACATACAAAATTTACAGCATTTGGCGAATTTTTTAAAAATTCTCTTTCTCTAGCTAATTCAGTAAATTGTTCAAATGACCAAAATTGTGCTATACCAAATAATATGCTAAGTAATTGACCAGGATTGTGACCTTTCCATAAAGCTAGTATACCTTCTTCTTTATATATAGTTAAAAATGCATGTCGCATATTTTTATATTTTGAAACCATTGTTTTATTTTCCCTCATACTTAAGGGTTCAACTTGCAATTGAAAACGTACTTTAATTACATCTAATGGTTGAGAAGCAGTCCGTGTTAATGCTGCTGAAAAACCACCAGCAAACATTTGTTTCATTTGACGATGATCATCATGTTTCACCAGTCTTTTTTCATTTATATGAATATGATCATGCATATGATCATGAATATCTACTGGCATTTTTTTTTATTGACAAATTATTCACAAATAAAAAAAAAATATATTAAAATTGATTACTTAACACGCGTTCACTTCACGTTTATTAACTTTTCGCTGTGCTTCCATGTCGGTCGATTAGGTAACTATGTAATAATGGGGTTTGATTTCAAAACGAAATAAAAAATGACAGCAGCATTTTATTTTAAGAATTATTTTTTTAATAATGTTTTTTTAAAATAAATAATTTATAACTTAATTATTATTCACTGTTTCTTACCCATTTCATTATTTCTTTAAGATTAAGATAAATAGACGACATTTTTAATAATTATATTAAATATTTATTATTTAAAAATGTTTTTCTCACTACAAAAATTAAATATTTTTTGACATTTAATAATAAAGACTTGTCGTCAAATTTAAAATGCTATTATTCAAACAGTTATTTTCAAAGTGTTTTCTTATTTTACTTTTCAAATATATTCGAATTTAATCGAAAAAAAAAATCTTCATAAAGAATAATCTACACTCATCAATCATTACTTTAATATTTTAAATGATAGTTTTTGAACATTGATTTATTAAATAAAGTTTAATATCAAAATTCTAATAACATTTCAAAATTTAGATAAAATATTAATGATTTTATAAATATTTCTTGAGTTTTAGCTAACCTATTTAAAAACTTTTTCCACTTTTATAATCCATGCGAGAAGGTTAATAAATTATATAATTAAAAGTTGCTGAATTAAATCAAAATACAAAATAAGGATTAATGTCTATCTAAATAGTCTCATGAACAAGACATTTCTAATTTATTATGTTTTTAATACATATTATAGGAAAAAATGAAAATTATCAAAAAATAATTTAAAATTTTAAAATAAAAACAATTAATAATTACATATTTTATTTTTTCTATTTCAAAAATTAAAATTTTTTAATTAACTTATAAAAGGTATTTCCATCGTTTGACCACATTTATTTAAATTTGTCTGAACTGCCAAGTTTTTTTTTAGATTTAGTGCACATTTACAATTTAAATCTGTAGATAGCGCAGCTGTCGTTTATGTCATTTAGTTTGAGAACTGCTCACAAATGTCAATTATTTTGTTTTGACATTTTACATCTGTTTACAAATTCTTTTTGTGGGAAATTAATAATTAATTTAAAAATGAGAATAAATAAGGAAACTTCTCTTCATAAATGTCAAAATTGGTCAACAAAATTGAAAATACTATTTATTTTAGCTGCTTTTTGTGGAGATTTGGAGCCGAAAAGTCTATTTAAAGAGAATTTTACCTTTTCTCAGAGTATTTAAAAAACACAAAAAAGTTTTTGGGGAGCTCAATTATTGAATTGTATTAGTCCTCTTCGATCAAATGATGAAATCGGTATGTTTGTCTTAAATAGTCGGAAGAAGATTTAAAATTCTATTAAGGAAGAAAATTATATAAATTTAAATTAAATTTAATAGTCGGTGCTGTTTGATTTTTTTTTTTTTGCAATTGCATTATTAAAAATTTATGATTTTCAATTAATTTAGAAAAAAACCAATATTTTAATCAATTGTAAACGAAAAAAAAAAAAAAATAAATAAAAATATTTGGACTTTCACACAAGTTCATAATTTTGTTTGTTAAAGAGTGTTCAAAAAAATCTCAAAAGAAAAATTATCGATTTATTTTTTCCTATTCTCATATTTCCAATTGAAATAACATAATAACCTAATTTTAAAAAAAATAAAGAAATATACATAAATTTATATAAAAAATTTAACGAAATTAACTAATACGGTATTTAAAAAAAAAGTGCAGTTTTGTTGTCAGTTTCCAGTTTTTCCATTTGATCAGTTTGATTTTATTTTCAGTTTGTTTTTGGTTTTATTTAATTTAATTTTTTTTTTTTATTGTTTGTTTTTTTATTTTTAAACCATTTTTATAACTGAAGTCAACTGGATTATTACGTACTCTTGATTGCTCTTTAATCCGATAAATTTATATATAAGAAAAAAAAAAAAAAAATAAAAAATAAAGAAATATTTGTGGTTATGTTTAATATTTTTAGATTTTGTGTTAAAAAATCATTGAATGGAAATAAAAATAATAATTTTATGAATATTTTAATGTAGAAAAACGATTTGAAATAAAAAATAAAAATTATAATTTCTATTGATTTTGATTGTAACAAGTGAAATTTCTGTCAACGGTAAGCTATAAACATTTTTTTTTTTTACCTATAATATATATTTATTTAATTTCCTTTAATGTTTTTTTTTTGTTTTGTTTTTTCTTTTATTGGATTTAAAAATTTAATATAAGAAACTATACATCCGTTGAAAAATTATTTATAAAACTATAAAATTTGTATAATATATCTATAGATTTGTACAAACATTTTATTTTTAATTTTAGAAATTCAATGTCTTATATTTTATTATTTTTAATATTATATTACAGTTGTTCATATTCATCATGATACTTTCTTACATATATACAAACACATGCACATTTCTTTTTGATTTTGCTTTTCTAATTTCTCTTTTACTCAAACTTTTAGTTTTTTCCAATTGAAAATGCACCAGCAGCAAAAGAAGTTGCAAAAAAAATTCAAAATGAGACAAATATTCTACAGTTTTTAATTCAATATGTTAATATTGAATATATATATATATATATATATATATATATATATATATATATCTGTTTTATGTACATATTATAAACAAGAATAGTGAAACCATAACTGTGTGGTAGGTTATGATAAGAATTTAAATTTATGTCAAGATCAAATTAGAATTTAGATGACAATTTCCAGGTGTTTATTCATTTAAACTAAAACATGCAAATTTATTATTTAAAATCCTTTATTAATCATTTAAAAGTTGAGACTTAAGCTTACACTGAGAGTTGAGAATAATTATATAAAACAATTAACTAATATAAGTAAATAACGTTATATTACTTACTCATTCAGATTTATTCTACTCATTAACACTACAATTTAGATAGACAGTTAAGTTAAGTATTTAAATAATAATTCTCAACCAAAATAACTATATAATTACTTTCATGTAAACTTCAATATCGTATTTAATTAGTTTGTAATTTTATATTAAAGTAAAAAAATTCAAATCACGTGTTATTTCACAAACAAAAGCTATGCTTAATTAAAGAATATTTAACGAAGAAACCAAGATCAAAATTAAAAATTAACGATTAAAAAAATTTTTTTTTTTAGGTAATTAAAAATATATTTATACTCTTCACTTTAATTTTATACTTAGTTAATTTTTGGATTAACTAAGTATAGTATTAACTACTCTACTAATAAAATATTGACAAATCGATAAATAAAAGTAATTATGTAATGTAAATAAAATACTACATTAGTTTCGTTTTAAAATCAGTAATTTCGTGCATTCGCATAAAATTTTGTAAAATTTCTAGTTTTCTAATTTACAAATTGTAAAAAAAAAATATATATATAAATAATAGGTATACCTTTTTAATTCATAGTCATATGCTTAATTAGCATGACTTTTATTAGCTTCTATATAATATTCCGTAAAGATTTTGGTTAGGATATATGTATGTAGTTAGCATTTAAGTTATAAATTAAGTTTGGTATGACGAAGGATTCATTATTTCAATTTATATTTAAATTTTCATTAACTATACATATATTTATACAAATTTTTAATATAGTAAGAAATAATCTGTAAATGAATAGGTATCCATTATTATTATTATACTTAAGCTTTAAAGTATTTGCTTTTTTAATTTTTAAAGTTATTTAAATTTGTTATCATACTATAGAATAAATTTTGTAAATAAAATAAAAGTATGATAACAAAATTTTAAAGTGGAAACTACTTAAATAAAATGATAACGTTTTGTTATAACACAAATTAAAATTTTTAAATATTTATTTTTAATAAAGTTAGCTAAGTTTATCCAGTTAGAATTATTTTTGGTTAATATTATATGTTAAATAGATATTACTATTAATAATATTATATGTTAATAAAAGGGCGTTTTTAATTTGATGGCTAATTTAATGGCTGATTTAATTTTTGAAAATAATATGTAATATATGTAATATATGTTATATTTGTCTATATTCTTTTTAAATAAGAGTAAGGTATTTTAAACAATATAGCTACTAATTTAAACTTTGAATTAAATCATACCACTTAAATTCGATCCATAAATACAATTTATGCTTAATAGAATAATATATTGTGCTTAATAGAATAAATTAATACTTATTTAGTTAAATACCAAAATAAGTTATCATTAAATTTTCAATAATTAGTTAAACAATTAATCTTAGTTAAGAATTGATCTTGTTTTAATGTGCATTTAATAAAAAAAATAAATAAACTCAAACTAAATCCAATTTATTATTTTAATTTTATACTTATACTTAAAATGTATATTTACTTTTTTATATACTAAGTATATTTTAACAATTTTGTTAACAATTTATTTATTTTAAAAGTAAGTCTTGAATAAATTTACACACTTAATTGTATATTCGTATATTTATTTTAAAAATTTCTTAATTTAATTAAAACAAATATAAAATCAGATCAGATTATATAATCAATTTTAGAATTGCTATACTTATGTACTTACTTATGTTAAAATAATAAACATTTTGCTAATTAATTTATACGTTTGTTATAGTCATGAAAAAGTTAAATTATAAAAAATTAACTAAAATCTGTAAAATTTAATTAATTTCGTAAGTTGCTTATGTTAAAAAAAAAAAAAAATTAAGGTATTTATTTAATTATTTTAGTTCTTTAATTATAAACTAAGTACTTTTATATGTAGAAAGTTTTAAATGATTTAAAAATCAAAAATATACCTACGTCACTAAAGTATGGTCGTAATTAACATAAATTAATTTTAATATTAATTGGTTAATAATAAAGGATTTAAAAAAATAAATAAATTTTTAGTAAAGTTCAATAGATTCATTATTAACTAAAAAAAACAGATGTCAATTATAGATAGTAGGGTAAAATACTTAGTATTGTGCAATCGAATAGAACATAATATGTATTATTAAAGAATGTGATAGTTAGATGATTACTTACCTTAAGACCTAACTATACTTACTTAATTTTAAACTTTTTTTAAGGAAATAAAATTTCAGAATAATAAAAATTTAAATGCATTAAATTAAGCTCTACAAATATTTAAAATATATCAAGGTTTCAATGATTTCCTCAAAGAGCCTTGAAATATACGAATTTTATAAAAAATTATATAAGTACTTATATTTAGTTATTAATTTAACTTATCATCGCTATTAAATGATATGTGAGTGCAGTTAATAAATAATAAAGACAAAAAAAAAAAAGAAATTCATTTTTATTTAAAAAAATATTTAAAATTCTCGACCTACAAGCATTTAATTAATCAACCCACAATTTTAATGAAACATTTTCAAAAAACAAGGAAAATTATTAAAAAAATTTAAATAATTTTACGCGAAATCAAAAAAAAAAAGTTTATCTACATCAATATTCATAATAATGTACATATTATATACACATATGTACCACAAAATATATAAAAATATTTTTTCTTGGCATATGTTTACATAAAAATTTTGATAACTAGCCTAGTCCCGGCAGATATGACAAATATACATATATACAGTATACATATATATATAAATAGAAAGATAAATAAGTTTTTTCATAAAATATTTTAATAAAATCATAATTTATCAAAATACAACTTATTAATATACAAATTAAGTTGTTGAACATTGTTGTTTTCTATATATAACTATAATTACATATATATACGAGTAGAGTATATATTATAATATATAATATATAAAATATAATTATAAAAAGTTGTGCAAAAATTATTCTTAAAAAATTTTTTTTTCCTTGTATTAAAAATTTCCTAAGAAATTCAAATATAGTCAATTACTGCACGATGATGTTCTGTAGGTGAAGTGATTTAATTCCATAACAGACCAAATATTGTAACTTTAATTGTTTTTATTTTTTGAAACACACTCCTCTTGGAAACATAGGAACATTTCAATTTTGCAAGATTTACTGTTGATAACAATAACTATTTCTTGTTCGATGGTGCCTTTTGCCATTTTTAATGGATTTTTCTATACGTGATGTGTTGATTGGGTGGGCAGTTTCTTTTTAAAGTTCCTGAGGAGTTCAATGTATAATATACAAGTTCGCTTTATGCTTGTGAATAGTTTTCTAAACTCTAACCCTTTCTAACTTTCTTCCCCTGGATCTGTTTAGTTCTAGACTATTCACGGGTGGTTTATATATCCAGAGGACTTTAAACTGGTTGTTAGCAAATTAGTTGCTAACATATTTATACGTCATATCATACAATATATATTTTCTATTTCTACATTTTTAAACCCTTAACTTTTTGCTAAATTAAATTAAAACTCAAAACGTTTAAGCTATTTATTAGAAAATAAAAGAATGCCCGCGTCGTCCCTGCTTTGACGTTTAAGTAGACTACACCAAATACAAAGTGTCAAGAAGAGCACAACAATTAAGCGATGCTAGAGTAGAGCAACTTTATATTTAAGTCATGTTGACAATCATTAAGCCATGTTAGAGTAGAGGAACTTTATACTTAAGTCATGTTGACAATCAAATTAAGGTGGAATTTTTGTGAAAATTCAAAATTGACAGCACTTGTCAGAGGCGACGCAATCACTAGATTATCATCACCTTCAAAACTTCAGAATTGATGCTAATATTTAATTTAGTTTTAACTACAATAATAAAAGTATCTTTTAATTATATATTTGAATTACGTACAATCTGATATAAAAATTTTAATTTCCTTTATTTTGAAAGTTTTATTCTTAATTATATATAATTAGTTAATTTTATTTTATTTTTTAATTTTGTGCAAATAAAATGGCAAAACATTTATTTTAAGGTGATAGAATATATAATGATAAATATGAAAATAAATTAAAAATTTGTTTAATCTTATTTTTTGTTTTTTTTTTTTCATTTCAGTGTTTATTTTTTTTATTTCTAATAAAAGTATTATTAAAATATTTACAAAAAAATATTAAAATGAAAATAAAAACATATTTGCTTATATTTTTTTTTTTATTTTATGTTTTATTTCGTTCATTAATTTAAATAAAAAAAAAATCACGTGAGTTTGTTTTTAGCGAGAAAACAAAAGAAAAACGAAAACAATGAAATAAAAAAAATTATAATTAAAATATCAGTGCCCGTGCCACAAATACTACTAGTACTAACTATTTTGTTAAATATATACCTATACTTTAGAGTCATATATATTTAATACATATTTAAAAAAAAAATAGTATTTATATACTTAAGATAAAATTTTTCAAATAAATATGTATATTAAAAAAGTTTGTATGTATGTATGTAAAATGAATGTTGAAGATTTTAACATAAAAATTTATAATTTATAAAGAGTTGATCGAAACAATCTTAAGATTAAATACTGACCACTCAGTCAGTATAATTAATGAATGATCACTTGATAACTTGATCAGTGCCACTTGTTTTTTTGAGACTTTTAAATAATTTTATTAATTTTTAATAAATTCATTTAATCATTTTTCAAGTCAAATTAGGTTTTTTTTAAAATGAATTACGATTTTTCTCAAATAAAAGATGTTTTTTTTTTTTAAATATAAAAAAAAATTAAAGGAAGACCTGAAGGAAATCTAAAATTGTTTAACGGTCATGTCATGTTTTTATTAAAATTGATTAACTTCCTTAAAATAAATTTTAGTTTATATGAAAATTAAGTATCTGGTGGAACCATATTTTGAACTAGGAACTGAACTGAATTAATTTTTTTGAAATTCTTAAATTAAGTAATTTTGTATATTTTTAAAAATTTAATTTTAGGTCTTAGGTGTTATCTTTTTTCGGTCTAACGACTTAGGTTATTCTTGTAACAGCTGGGTGGCACAGTGGTTAGAGTGCTGACATTTCATGTGAAAGGCTCGGGTTCGAATCCCAGTGAAAATGAAAAAACTTTTCTGGTTTTCGACTCGACTCAGCTACCATTCGCCATTGGGCTAAAATTAATGGCTTAATCAATAATTAATAATTATATTTTTTTAATAACAAATTAATTAATATAAAAATATAAACAAATGCAAAATATAAGCAAATAATTTAATTGAATAATATAACTCACAGATATAGAATACCATATAACTCAAATACAAAATTATTACAATATATAACAAATACAATTGTATCTATATTGAAAATCTAAAACGTTTCTACGTGTTATAAAGCCTAGGACTTGTTTACCTTATGTATAAATTGTATTTGGAATTCATTAATATTATATAATATGAACTTCTGTTCCAATATGTACCTAATGACAGGTTTATTAGTCTCTAACAGTTAAACAGTTAGCAAAACACAAAATTTAATAATGCCAAACGAAATTTAAGTTTTATAATATACATTTTAATTTGAAACATCATAATTGTTGATAAAAATGTGAACGTGAATTATGACACATATAAAAAAATCCGTACACTTTATTTTTCTTATTTTTCAATCTTAAGATTGTTTCACATATGTTTTTGTTATTTTTTAGCGTTTTAATATTTTTTTTTTTTTTAAAGCGTTTTAATGTTTTTTTTTTTTTTTTTTTTAATATATCGATGTTTAAATAAAATTGTAAACATTGTGTTGTAAATATATATTATATTGGTAGGAGTATTATAGATATATATTTAATAAATTTAATTAAAGATTATTTCAAAGAAAAAAAATATAAGTATATTGGATTTTACATCAAATTACATTATATTATAAGATTTTATTTTATTTAATTAAGTTTTTGGATTTTTCTAATTAAATATGATACATATATATATATATATATGTACATATAGATATTGAACTTTTATAACTTGTTTGTAACTTATTCTATTTTTATATAATACCTAGTTATATTGTATTTTAATTAATTTGTAAATATTTTTTAAGGTGATTGTTTAGCCATAGATCATAAATGTGAATACTCATGTGTATATGCTATATATATAAATATATATTGACATGTGTGTGGAAATATTTATTTAATTTAAGTATATAAAGTTTTGTGCATTGTCATATTCATGTCAAAATCAGATGTATTTTTAAATTTAAGAGTTGGGGAATTTTTGTTAGAAAATTAATTATTTTTTTTTATTTTTTAATATTTTTTTGTACTTATTGCAGTTTTTTTTTTGATTGTCCGTTTATTAATTCTTTTTTAATTTAATATTAGATATGAAGTAATATAAAACGAATATTAATAATAATTATAGTTAAATATCAACTGTTAATACCAATGGCAAAACCTATAAGTTAAACTTTTATTACATTTCATATTTACTTGTACTTTTTAATTTAGAATTTAATTTTTATTTGTGATATATAATTTTGAATGAAAATTTTTATATTCAGCTATAAAATTAATTTTTAATATTAGGATGCTGTCGAATCCCATAAAAATAGAAAATCCCATCAGTTCACGTGTTGCCAAAAGAAAAGAGTGTTCCGATAATGTTGCCAAAAGATAGTACATAATGATTGGATATCTCAAAACAAGAAAAAAATTGTACGGGATACGAGAATCATCCCGTTTTAATTTTGATCCTTATCATTTGTACATTTTTGTTAATTGTGTCATAATTAGCGCAGCATCTATAAAGCCAATTATTTGGGCTTGTCAGCTTATAATTTTTTTTTAAGTGAAGAACCCGCCTGAAGGCTAATATTGGTTGAAAAGAAATTGCCATTAAAAATACATTTTGCTCTTAAGCTTACCAAAAATATTAAATAAAACTTTTTATTATTGCACTTACGGTTTTACCGTTATTCGGCTTAAATTAATTAAGATCATTTTTATATTGTAATAGTTGATTATATTTAATTAGTTTGAATCAAAAAAAAAACTTAATACTTATCATGACCAAAGAAAAGTATTTTGTTCAATGTCATTTATTTTAGTTAAAAAAATGCTTACATTACTTTTTGGTTACATGTTTGCATTAGAATCTTATGCAATAAGTTACAGTTTTATAACCTTAGATTTTGGTCGTATTTTTTTTTGGAATTTTTTAAGAAAACTTGATCTTAATGAAAAGTGAGTTTCCAATTAATTTCTATTTATATATATAAATCATAATTTACATTAGTGTAATATAATTTTGTAATTAAATGCTTAAATTTATTAGGAATAAAGTTCTTCAAATTATTAATTTTTTTTAACGCTAATTAAACATTAGCATGTTCCATAATCAGTTTGAAAAATCTCCTGCAATCAAATAAGCACCTGCATCAATCTGGCGTTACTTTCGGCTGCTAAAAGAAAGTCTGTTGAGCTATTGAATTGAACTTTCCAGAACTCATTACCTATTCAATTGACACTTACAAAATAGAGAAATCACTTTCAATATTTCGATGAATATTCGCTGGAGTAAGCGTTAACTGTTCAAAAGTAACTTAAAATTTCCATGAGTCAAATTTTATTTAACATTTCCGGAACTTATATCATTTAACTGTTTAAATTAAAAACAATTAGTAATTTATTACATAATTAATTTACTTTAAGTGAAATTATTGACTATATGAACTTAGTAAATAATTTTTAAAATAGATAACTCAATTTATATTTGTAATATATTTCAAGTAACAAATTGATACTTAAAAAAATAATTATTATCAATAAGATTTTATTTAATTAAAAATTCAAACAATTTGAAATTTTATTTCAATTTTAATTGCATATATATATATATATACGTATAAATATTGTTTTTTTTCAAAAGTAAACAAATAAAATTTAAAAATATTAGTAATTATTACTTAATATAAAGGGTGGCACAAAACGACCGATATGGTTTGAATGTTTAATAACTTTTTTATTTATTGATTAATTATTATTAATATTTTTTTGTTATACATTATAATAATGAGGAATATTTTTAGCTTAATTAGAAAAATTATATCCCGCAAGTGGTGACCATTTTCGGCTTCGCACATTCGTACTCTTTCCAGTACATTTTCAATAACTTTTCGTAATTTTTGATCGCTGTTCTGTTGTGTACTGTTCCATTTCCAATTCCTCAAGTTTCCTTCACAAAATTCAGAAATAAAAAATAAAAAATATAAACAAATTTAAAAAGTTATTAAACATTTAAACCATATCGGTCGTTTTGCGCAACCCTGTACTTAATACATATTGTAAAATTATGATTCATATTTTTTTGAAATTGAAATTGTAAAAATGAATATAAAATTTTAATTGCATTTGATTCACTTAACTACTTAGTTGTTTAAATTTTATTAAAATAATTTATAGATGTATCATATATATATATAAGTAATAATATAATATTATTTAGATTTAAGTAAGTACTTAAATAATTTATAATATTAAATGTCATCAATTCCTATATAATAAAAAACCGGAATTTAAATGATGATGAATTAGAAATATTTAATTACTTATTGATTACTGCTACTGAATTTTTTAATTTAATTTAAATAAATTAATAAATTAAGGTAGTTAGTTAGTAAAGTATTAAGATATTGATTGTAAAACGGTACTACAGAATGATTAGTGACTTATGACTTAATAAAATTTCCGGGGAACTTTCAAATTAAATAATCTAGAACATGCTAATAAATGATTACACGATAATATAAAAATAAAAATAGGATTTTCCAAGCCGGACAATAAATAAATCATTTTTAAGGGAAAATGATTAAATAATACATTAAGTTTGTTTATGACTCTTCATTTAAGAACTAATTGATGTATAGAATGTGTCAACGTCTGCGTCTTGAATATTAAAAAAAAGATTCAGATTCTAATAAAAAATGTGTTTTATATTATAATATTTGTGAATTAATAATTAAGTGATTTTTCTTTTTATCAAATGGACATTAACTTACAAAAGTTTTCAAATTTTTTAACTTATAATCCCCCTATATTTACTTACATAATCCCTTGACCGATATTTGATTGAGTTCCTGTTGGAGCAATAAATTTAAATTTATGTTAATTGTTCAACCTTTAGACTAACAAGTTTGGATTTATCATAGGTCATGTACATTTTAAGGAAGATACTCAAAATCTCAAATGAATTCCACAAACCATTGCCACGAGAGATGTATTAGGCCTTATTGCCCCATTATTACATGCATTACATAAATCCAGTGGATGAAATTTTTCGGCTCTTTGTATATTGTAATAATTTTAATATTAAAATTTTAAATATTTATATACCTAATGTAAATGATTGTTTCATACTTGTGTATCTGTGAGTTATAACTAGTTGTATAAATTAAATTATTTCTTTCTTTTGGATATTAAAATATAAGTTATTGTTTTGATATTAATTTTAACCCAATAAACTAGTGAGCTGAATATGGGGCTAAATATCTGATACAAGTTCTAACATCTACTCTGATTTTAACTTGCGTTTTCCTAATCCTTCTGCCTCCCAACTGATTTAATTAGATAAGTTTTAGAAATTTTTTATTTTGGAAAAGTTCTTAAAGGAAATTAAAAAAGAATGAATTTAAGAAAGATGTTGAGTACTTATCAAACATTAGTTTTCTTAAATTTATTATAAATGCAAATTACAGTCTAGAGCAAATGAATGGGAATTTCGGTTTAAGATAAATATTCGTAAAGAATTATTCTAAATCTAGACTGTATTTTAGAATATAAAATTTATTTTACAAAGGACAAATTGTATATTAAGTAGCTTTGAAAATTAAATTTTAATAAAATTTTTACAATAATTTATTTAAAAAAATAAATAAGTATTTCTTAAGTATATTATATTATTATCTATTCCATATGGCAGTGGTTGGCAAACTTTCTGATAGTACGATCACGTCAAGTAAAATTGTTAGTCTAAAGATCGACCATTTTTTTTAATATCATAAATCAATTAATTCTATTAGCAAAAAAAACAAACTAAAAACAAATTTAAATGCCACTTCGCCATATTTAAAATTGTACTAATAGAAATACCCAAATATTTATTAAAAATAGAATTTTTGAAGCCTTCCCAATTACACAAAACAGTTATTTTAAATAGGATCATATCAAAATCTCGCGAATCAATATCTCGTGTATCAAAATCGTATCAAAATGCTTATATAAATCTCGCGTGTCAAAATTTCTTGTTTCAAAATCTCGCACTTTTTATAATTTTGTAGTTGTAATACCATATATAAGCAAGAAATACAATTAGGAAGGATTTTAGAGTTGCTTTCAAAATCAGGATTTTAATAATTTGTTATGCGGGGGCATGGGGCGGCAAGCTATTTTAAAAGTGTTGTGGTTGAAATATTAATGTAGGAAATATAATTAGAAGCGATTTTAAAGTATCGGCAGCCCCCTCTATTTTAAAATGTTTTTTTTAATGTTTTAATACTGAAATATGTATGTAAAAACATAATTCGGAGGGAAGAAGCGGCATCCCCCACTATTTTAAAATGCCTTTTAATATTTTAAACGATCGACCAAGAAAAGCTTGAAGATCGACAGTTTGCCGACTACTGCTATACGGTATTTCTTAATAAGTTCAAAAATAATTGTTCTCAAATATTTTAATTATATTAAATATTTAAAATTATAAAAATAGATTTAAATTTTTAAATATTTCAAAAATTTATTTTTGTATTAATAAAACATATTAATGAAATTTTATCTTTTGAAGGTTTTTGTCCTAAAGTTAATAATAAAAGATATTAATTAAAATTAACACTTCAAACTTTTTTAATATAACTGCTTATATCTGTACTATATTTTACCTCAAAATATTAAGTTTATTTATTAATATATATATATATTTTAAAAAATATTTTTATTATTACTTAATTATAATTAGTTTAAAAAACTAATTGGAGAAAAAATTGTAATAACTATACTGAAAAGTTCAAAATTAATGTAAGATAGTCAGTTTTTACATTCAAATACAGGTTGATTTATAAATTTGTTAATGTTAATACAAAATTTATGATGTAAGTGTTAATATTTTTGATATACCTATGATAATTAATACTTTAATTAATTTAATAAATTTTACTATTTATAATTATATATTTTTATGTTCATAGACAGATGGCTTAGTGGTTTAAGACGTTGACCTTTTATCTCGAAGGTCTTGGATTCAAACTCCAGTATGATCATATATATTTAATTAAAAAAATATCGTAAAATTGTTATATCGTAATAGAACATTTAATTTAATTAAAATATGTATCTGTGTATAATAACTTTTGTGTAAGATACTTAATAGATGGCGTTTTTTTAATAATTATAGTTTTGTATATCAGAAATATTTTTGAAATTCTCTGGATTATTTGTGTTAGTACTGTTAGTATAGGAGTTCTTCTATGGCTGAACAGCTCGAACGATTGATTTCAAATTCTGTTCATGTGTGGTTTAATAACCTGTTCAAATTTTTACAATGAGTCATAAAACCTTTTTCGAAACCTTATGCAATGTTAACTGATCTGTTGATGGGCAACCAATAAAATATGTACTTAGTTATGTATTTTTGATATTAGGGTTTAGAATGTTTCATTCAACACATTTGCATATATGCTTTTATGTATATATGCAAACTTGCATTTATGTCCTTTGAACGATTACTTTTAAATCACTCTGTAATTTTAAAGTCTTTCAAATATTTATTACGAATTCTTGATTAACCCAGTTATTTTTTTTTTTTTTGAAAAAGTAGAGGAAGAACTAGAACAATACTTATATATTTATTCCAATTAGTCTACAGGTCTATGGATTGTTTTAATCAAATATTTTTTGAAGAGGGGGAAACAATATATGTAGTTAGTTTTTCATTCTTATAAAATATAATAAAAATACTACGAGGTTCTCTGTATAAAAGTGAAGCTATGTTTATATTTATAAATAAAATATAAAAGATTTAAAATTTCAACTTAGTTATTTTTATTTTAAGGTCAAATATAATAAGTTTAATAACGCAAAACTAATATCTTAAGTATTTTTTTCTATATAAAGTACTTATTCACCTTTATATTATATAATAAAATAAATATTTTGAAAAAACTTCCTTATTTTGTGACTAGTTACCAATATATAAGATAAGTTTAATTCAAAAGAATTTTTAGTTTAGTCTGATTAAATTTATTTTGGAATTTTTGATGCATTATGAAGTATCTATTGTTTGATTATATTAAAATTAGTATTTTTTTTCAATTGCGGAATTTTATTTGGGAGGTTTCTATTTAACACAATATAACAGACACAATCATAAAACTATAATTTTAAAAAAATTAAAATGCGAATTCCTAAAGAATTGTATAAGTCCTGAGTATGTAACAAAAAATTTACTACCAGTATCATTGACTTAAAATATCAATTAGGATACATCGTAATATATAAGTACAATTCAATTATTTATTATAGAAACAAATAAAGATTTGTATTTGGAGTATTTGTGAGCCGAAGAAGTATAGTTAATTCCAATTAATTGAAATTATAATTTGTCAACAGATTTCTTGGGGTGCGATTCATTAAATTGGTTATATCTTCAATTTCCCGAGCCTTTTACCCGTGGAGCCAAATCTGGGGTACTCAAACTTAAATTTCAATAAGTTGGGTGGATATATGAAATTCTAAAAAAAATAAATCTATACATAAAAATTCTAAAAAAAATTTCGAAAAAATTTTAAAAGAAATCCAGATACCAAATATGTGTTCTTCAAAATTATTTAATATTTGACTTGGCGTATCTATAATTACTACTTACTCTTTATATGCAAATTGATTAATTTATTAATCTGAATTTTTGATTGAATTTAATATTATTTTAGTATTTTTCACATTAGTTATATTGAGATTTTATTGACCTGGGCCCTATTTCATAAAACTATTAGTCTAATACTAATAAACTAATAATTATTAGAACTAATAAATATGGAGTAATATTTTTTAAATAAATTATAAACTATTAGTGTAGACTAGTCACTAATAATTATTATTTATGTGTTCAATTATTTAGTTATTATATTAAATACAGGATTTCTCTTTATTATAAAATAATCTTTATAATCACTTTTACTATCAGAGCTTAACATGATTTTCAAATTTATACTGAATTATGTTTAAGTTGTAACAAAAATAAAATGTTGTTGATTAATGTAAGGCATGTATAATAATGAGTAAATTTTTTTTTTTAGATTTTATTATTTATTTATCTTTTACAAAATATTTAAGATTATTTACTAAAAAAAAAATAAGTTTATTGCATACAATATAAAGTTTGAACTTCCATTATATATATAAATATTCTAGTATTTAAAAGACTAATAAGGAGTTTATTGGTCTTTCTAAACTAATTCAAATTTCACAGTAACATTGACATTGATAGTGACATTTGATAATTACAGTATATGGAAACGTCCTATAAGATGATAATAAAAAAAGTTCGCTTCAATACGAATTCACATTAAATAGTGACATTTGATATTATCAGTGACATTTCAAAGTGGCATTGACATTTGATAGTGACAGTGCGATATTTGATAATTACATTATTGTAAACGTCCTATGAGATGATTATTTTCAGTAAGTGGATCCTGGAATCCTTGCTGGGGTCATAAAACTTTCAGTAAGATAATATGAAGTTCGATGTTCAATTATGTATATATAGAGCAAAGCAAACCTATTCTCAGTTCTTGCTTCCCGCAAAAACAATGAGAGATAAACACTGTAGCCATAGTTACAACTTTAGTTAGTCCTACTGTATTACTGTATTATACCTATAGTTAATCCTATAATTCTTAAGAATATTTGTTAAGCTTTAATAAATAATTTTTGGATTTAGTTTTTTTTGGAAAATTTTCTAAGAAAATGCTACAAAAAAAACATTTTATTTCTTTTTCAACAGGTTTTTTTTCTTTTAAATATCGTCCTTTTGTTTGAAAGCTGTTCAAAATCAAATAAATTCCTTTTTATCTTTCATAATTTTTTTTTCTGGGATTAATATCTTATATATATATAATTATTAAATACTCTTGAAAAACGTTTCTTCTTTTATCCTGTTTAAGTATACAATACATAAGTACTTTATTTAATTTTTTTTCTCAATATTTACCTTATATTTTATTAAAAATTGAATTTTTTTTTCTTTTAATTAAGATTTTGATAAAAAAAGATGGCAATATTAATATTTTATATTTGTGTTTGGTTTAAGGGTTTGGATGTTGCCATTATTTGGTTTTAATATCTTAACAAAAGAATTTGAAACGTTAGTCAGAAAAAAAAATATGATATGTCAAGGTTAGTTGTTATTTACAGGCATTTAACATTTTAAGTGTTCTTTGTTTTGTGAATAATAAAAGGACATCAATAATCATTTGCTCTCAATTACATTCACAATATATATATATATATTTTCCTATAAAAATAAATTATATGTATTGTATACTATAAGTAAATATTTATATTTAAATATATTTTTTATTAGAAGCTATAAATTTGAACAATATAAATCCACTTTAATATTGATTTCAAAGAAATCACTTAAATCTTTTTTTGAAAAATTTCAGATGAAACCTTGGATAATTTTGTGGGTTTTAATCGTCTGACTGGGGATTTAGTTAAAGTTTAAAAGTTACATTTGTTATAGACCTTAAAATTGAAATTGATTTGATGGGTATTTTAAAAAATAAACTATTTTTCAAAAGATGTTTCTTTAAATCCTTTTGGGGTTTAATCGACATATTTTGGCTGGAAGAGACTGTGGGGGTCAAATGCATAAATGTGAGGTTAAAATCTAATTCCCTTTTCTTGAAACAAAACCTTTATTTAAACTACTACTTTTAAAAGAACTGTGAATTTAGGTTGTACTTAGTCAGTTTTAATTTATGAATTCGACTAATTGTTTGGAAATTGTTCGAGCGAACTTGCATTGGTGTTCAAAGGAATATTAGGCAAAGTTTGTATTATTCTGATAAATTTTTGCTTAAAATACGGTTTGTTTTTTATTATCAGAGAGTTTGGAGTAACATCACTCAGTCTAAAATCATAGTGAGACAAAACTATCGGTTACACCAAGCCTTACATTATAAACATTTAATGTATAAGCACCCTATTGATAAGTTTTTGTTGCATCAAGACTGCTTTTGATAATAAGTCAATGAATTCTTCATTAGTAAAACTTACTCAGCTATCAAAAAACTTATTATGTGATTTTTTGATAAGTGATAAGTTGTTGGTGCAGTGGACCCTGAATTGAAGCCTAGTTACCATGGAAACGTATAAAGTTACAAAAGATTTAAATACTATGTAGACTAGTTTTAATTATAAACTATAACTAAGTACAGTTAAATACTTATGGAAAAGGCTTAGGTACGAAACATTTATATATATAACAATATTTAGAATTTCAGAGGTTCTTAGAATCTGATGGTTTTTAGTTCAGAACTAACTTGTTTTTAATGAATTAATGTACTTGCAAAAGTCTTAGTATGGATTGTAAACACGGCTTTATATGTAAGAAATTATATTTTAATAAATTTAATGTAAAAATCATTTGCAATTTCTTTTACAGAACATTATTTCTACTCTACAACTTTTTTAAGTATATTCGGATTTATTCCTTTTTTCGAAAATGGATTAAAATTCTGCTTCTACAGTTTCATGTCGAAAGGTATACATAAATGTATATATATACTGAGATTACATTTACTTATACCTATTCTATTATATATTTTATTTTTTAGTAAATAGATACTTATCCCTTTTTTTTTGTTCTGAATAACTTAAGTATTCCTTTTTTTTTAACTCATTAAGTTAAAATCCTTAAGTAAATTGACGTCATACCAAGTATTTTTACGTTTTTCAATTTGATTTCTTATTTGAATTCATTTAAATTAATTAAATAAATTCCAAAATATCTCTTAAATTTTTTTTTTCAAATTTTATATAATAAAATTTAAAGTTATTTGAGCAATATGCCTTTTGTATATATATATAAGTAAAATATTTCAACCTTGATGTTGAAGATAAACTTTCAAATAGATTTTAAATTGAAATTCGTTTTAATTTTATTTTTGAATATCCAAATACTTAAGAATTTATCAGTTTAAAATTTAAATTCTTTTTTTTTAAAGCTTTTATCCCAAAAATTTATTTGTTCTTAGAAAGTATTATCATAATTCTAATGAAAAAATTAGTAAGTGCATATATATATATATAAATCCATAAAAAGATCCCAAAAAAAAATATATATTGCTAATTGAAATTGAATTTAAAAATATTTCAGAGAAAAAAAAAATTTTTTTTATAGTATTAATACATAATTCAATAATTTATGTGCTGCAATTCATTTGATACTAATTCACCTAAATTAGTTGTATATGTATATATATATATAAATGAAAATAAGTTCTTATTATATGCGTTTATCATATAAAAAAAAATCCCCATTTGGCAACACTGATAGTAATAACGATTTCAGACATGCAACGCTTAGGAGATTTTAGTTGGTTAAAATTCAACACTTAACTGAGGAGGAAATTGAATTCGAAAAAATGGAATTTTGTAATACGGATCAGTTCAGGATTTATATCCTTAAACTTAATTTATTTACATTTTACTGCTGAAAAATTATGAAATACCAAAATTTCCATAGCTTAGTAACTGGAGGTATTAAAATATATATATAGAAAAAATGTTTTTTATTTTTATATCCCTTTAAGAAGTATACAGCAGCCTCCAAGTCTATTTAGACTAAATTTCAGTTTCTTTCATCGTTTAATTCACTAAGCCGTTGATTACTCGGCTGCAGCTGTTGCATTAGATTATGAATACACAAATGTTAATTTTGTGCGCCATCTATTATTATATACTTTTATATGAACTTGCCTGTGTCTATGGGTTTATTTTTCATTCTGTCAGTTAGTGATATGTTTATATTAGAAATCTGACCATAAATTTATAAGAATTGTATGGTTCAGTGGTTAGCGAAGTGACTTAGGGTGTAAATAGATCTGAGTTCGATCCTCCTTAAAAGATAAAATTTTTTTTTTATTTACAGAAGAGTTATTATCATATTTATATTAAATCTTATCGTATATTACGATATTAAATATTACGATATAATTATACAATTTTACGATATTTTTTTATTAGATACGATCTGATCGGGATTTGAACCCAAGATTTTCAACATGAAAGGCGAAAGACATCGTCTTTACCATTACGCCATTGATCAGATATAAAACTTATATAAAACCCAATAAAAATTTGGATTTTACAACAGTTACTTTTAACTGTACTTTTTTGGATTTTCACTTCTTTATTGATTATTTTTAATAAAAATTTAATATTTATATATAAAATGTACTTTATTTTTTTTATAGGTCCCTAAAGGTCATATCCCCGTAAATAATACATTAAAAAAGGATAGAAATATATACAACTTATATGAATCAAAGTTATCTCTTTATTATCTTCTCTTTCTTAAAGAAATCAATTTTCCTTCATTATACTTACCTTTTTTTTTTTTGATGATTTAAAAAAATATTAAGAAAAAAAACCAACAAAAATACAGTATCGCTCATAACTATAGCACCCCCTATATAAAAAATCAAATAATAATAATAAATTAAAAATTTTCGTTGTTATATTGGTCAAATGGTAAAAAAATATATTTTATTTTTAAGTTTTTTTATTACTAATTTAATTTATTTTATTTTAAATTTAAATCAACAATTCGTAAAAACAAATAAACAAAATAAAAGAAAAACGAAACATACGTTCATATATAAAAATATTGAGCTCAAAACTAAAACACCCCCTATTTAAAATATTAAAAATACCACTATTTCTATAGATTAAGTTAATTGATAGGACTTTTAGAAATGAATTTATGTCTTAGAACAATAGTATAGTAATTAAAATTAATATCTACAATTAAGTGTTTATTTAGACCTTATTAAATAGTAGCAGAGCATAAAATTAAAAAAATAACAACTAGATCTCATAATATGGCTCAAAATAAATACTGTGATGAATTGAAATCGAGAATATTTGTTTGATTTTCAAACAGGATTATCTCGCCATAAATTAAGTGAGAAATATTTTATAAATAGCCCTGTGATGTAAAGATTAATCAAAAAATATAAAGAAACCAAAAATGTCGATTTTAAGCACTCTGGAGGCAGAAATAGAAAAAAAACTATTAGTGAAGACAAAATCATTAAAAAAACCATAAAATGATCAAAAGGTTCCTTCAATATCTTCGCGTGATATCCGAAAACATTTGAATTACAACATTAGTGACAACTCTATTAAAAGAAGTGCTTTAGATTTTAATTTGCGGAGTTATCGTTTAGCGGGAAAATCTTATATTTTAGAAAAAATCGAAGAACTAGATTAAAATTTGCTAAAGAACATCTGAATTGGAATATTTCAAAATAGAACAGTGTTCTCTTTTCAGATGAATCGAAATTTGAAATGAAATCAGATGGTATAAGACATGCACCACGTCCAAAAGAGCAAAGATTACACCCTAAATATTGCGTGCCTACAGTAAAATTCGGTGGTGGAAATATTATGGTCTCGGGTTGTTTTCCTGGGTTCGGTATTGGACCAATTCATCACGTAGAACAAATAATAGATCGTTTTGTGTCTGTCGATATTTTATTTAACGTAATGCTCCCACATTCTGAAGAAGAAATGCCATTGAAATGGCGATATCAACAAGATAATGACCCAAAAAATAGAAGTTATGTGGTGAAAAACTGGTTTCAAGTAAATAAAATTCAGGTTTTCGAGTGGCCTCCACAATCTCCGGATTTTAATACCATAGAAAACTTATGGAAAATAGTAGATCAGTGCCTAAATCGAAGAGACTGTTTCAATAAAAGTAGGTTATTTAACGTAATAAAAGAGAAATGGCACAACGTATCGTCAAGTATGATTAATAAATTTATTTCTTCAATTTACAAAAGACTGGCTGCCGTAATCAAAAACAATGGATGTTGGACAAAATATTAACTTTATTTTTTAACTTAAATTTGCTAAAATCTATAAAAACAGCGGTATTTTAAATATTTTTATAATATTTTTACAGGGGGGTGCTTTAGTTTTGAACTCAATATTTTTATATGTGAACGTAATTTTTGTTTTTCTTTAATTTTGTTTAATTGTTTTTACGAATTGTTGTTGTAAATTTTAATATAAAATAAATTAATGATAAAAAAACTTAAAAATAAAATATATTTTTTTAATTTTTGACCAATATAACAGTGAAAATTTTTAATTTATTATTATTATTTGATATTTTTATATAGGGGGTGCTATAGTTATGAGCGATACTGTAAATGTTTATTATCAAGATGATTGATTTTTACCTGTATATATGATTAACAAGGATAAAAATTGTCATCGCAGTAGAGAATGTCAAAATATCTTTCATTTTTCATTTTGCTTTATGTGTATACTATTTATGTGTGTATGCATTGGTAGTTATTTTCAATTATCAAGGAGAAAGGTTAACATTTGTACAATATATATTTGGATTCGAAGATAAGAACCAATCGTACTTTTATTATTGCTTAGGGAATAGGGAATACCTAAGTTTTATTTTGATAACTTTCAATCAATCTTGGATCTTAATAATAATTTTTTATGTATATAAGTAGTTATTATTTATAGATATATTATGATAGTATGACACATATAAATATCTTTAATATAGCTTAAGTATCACTTATTATAAAATTTTATATTTATAATAGTAAATCTATATATATACTTAATAGGATGTACTAATTTAGACTTTGCTTCGATGACGCTTCCTATATCAAATAAAAATATTTGAACGAAATTAGAATGGACTATAAATAAAATTTTTTGACATTCCTTTGACAGTTTAGAAATTTAGAAATATTATTTTATATTTCGATATTTTGTATATTACTATCATAATATGATATTTGAAAAATATAAATGTCATTGAATGTTAAAAATGCCTCTGTAATTAAGTGAACTGTCAAAACTGTCAAAGTTAACAAAACAAAGTATTGAAATAAGAATTCGTTAATTCGTTATACTTTGCTGCGTTTGATTACTTTGAATACTCTGTGAACCGTAACAGGGTAATGAACGAAATAATAGAGTGGCAAATCTATTCGAAATTCTTGCTGAGCTAAGTGTCAATTGAATGAATGACATAACTGTCTGTTAAGAGAATGAATTGCGCGAGATCGCTTAACATTTTTTATCCTTTATTTTTAATTTTTAGAACTTTGACAGATTTTAACACAATTTTAGATTATAAGTCTAGTTTAAAATTGTGTTGAACGATCTTATTAAATTTAGCATTCAAAGAAATAATAGGAACTCACAATTTTGCTTATTTAATTTCACATCTCAGCAAAATAAAAGAATAAAAATAAAATATGTTAAAAATAATTCTATAAAAGTCATTATTACAATAAAGACAAAAGATATGTTTATTTTTTTCAATTCCTTTTAAATAAATAATCTTAAGTATTCCTTATATTATAAGCTTTGGGTTTGGTGAAAAGTGTATATCATAATTAGTTCAATCAGTTTAAAATATCATGATAAAGATTTGAAAGATATTTTCTTTTTAAAAATGTGAAAAATGATGTTCCTATTTCATGATAATTCTTTAAATTCTTAGGAAAGAAAATATTAAAATTTTATGCAAAAGGAATTTTAACAATGATATTTTATAAATTTTATATTCATTGAAAAGAATTCAATAAATAAAATCGTTCATTAATGTTATTTTGATTTGAAATATATATTTCACATTTTATAACGAGAGTTAAGAAATATTTTATTTAGAAATACAGTCGAACAAATTTAATTAAGTGCTTACATTTAAAAAATTTACGAATATTTCGTCAAATGGAACCTTGTTAAAATTTATAGGCGTTTTTTTTAAATCGGAGCATAGATCTGAGCACGCTCTGAGCAGAACATGAACAGAGTACGCTCAGAGGGTTCAGAATTAATATAAAAACACGATTAGAAACTGTTATTTTTATTTTAGTTACGTTTTAAATTGTCAAAAAATGAAATTGAATTATTAAAATTAAATTAAAAATGGATAACTTAAAATAAACTAAACATTTTGACTTTTATTTTACAAGTAATACCATATACCACTAATACAATATACCACAAATACAATATACCAATATACCAGTAATACCACATACAATTTATTTTTATTTTATTTTGCTCAGCCGTGCTCGACATATTTCCACTGAGCACGTAGAGCACGCTCTGAGCGCGCTCTAAATAAAAAAAAACACGAAATACAAGGTCTGAGCGCTCAGAGCTAAAAACGATTTTTTTGACAATTCAGGTTCTGCTCAAGTTTAAAAAAATCGTCTTACATAGAAACTTTTTTTCGTAGCTCTTATTTTTATAGACGTTTGACATTTACGAAATTGGACAAGATTGTGTTACCTACGTCTAATTTTAAATTTTAGCAACAAATAAAAACTCAGTGACTGAATTATTTGAACACACACTACTATAATATTTTTTTCTTTTCTGGTTTTTTCCCCTCCTCAAAAAGTCTTATTCATATTTTTATTTTATGAATTGTTAATTTCAATGAATAATTAACTGTTTATTACCCACTAGTGGCTATTGTACTAGATTTAGAAGTATAAATACCATATTTATGTGTCATCTAAATATTTGTTATTTATTTTATATTACGATATATATCATTACGATATATACCATTACGATGTAAACTATTACGATATAAATTATATTACTATTAAATTTGACATAACCATTGAGCTTCAGCTTTAACTCAAAATCTTTCAATGAAAAGACAGCGTATTTCACCGCCTTGTCACTGCTTACATGTACTATCTCAGACATTAAATTAGAATTTCAATAAAGTACTCGTATTCAGTAAAGTGTCAAAATGACAGCTAAATGTTTTTTAAATGAAAAGTATCTTTTTCAATTTATTAAAAACTTGAGTTTGACAGACTGAGCTAATCTAATATAAAAAAAAATTTGGAAATAAAGCGGACTGTGTTTATACTCGAAGAATGCTTTACTGTCACAACTGTCATGCAAACATACTGTCATACTTAAAACTGTTAGACTGTATATAACTTCAAATTAAAAAAATTTATACAATATCTTTAAATACTTTATGCTTTATATTTTATTTCTCAATTCCTTTTCCTTTTAAAAATTTTATTTCTTTTTCATTATTTTAATTTAAAAAATATTTCCATTCTTTCAGATTTTCTTTGCTATTTTTGTTTTTATTAAATTCTTATTTATATGCAAAAAAAGGGATCAAAACTTAATTGTATTTTATTTTTATTTTAAAATTTTATGTTTCCGGACTTGTTACACTTTTTGAAAAGCTGTTAAATTGAGTTGTATAAAAACTTTATTTAATATATTTTAAATAGTTAGTATTTTTTTTTTTTTTTATATATAAAAGGTATACCACTTTTTAATAAAAAAAAAAAATTAATGAATTCCTGCTGTTAAATAAAAAGTTTATATTTTGAAAGTAAGTTCATTTTAAGTGACATACTTAATTGTCTACATTTTGTCCCCGAAATAAATATACATGTTTAAATAATATTAAGAATTCATAATTTAAAAAATATTAAATATAATTATTATTTTATTATGCTATATATTTAGATCTCCAATTACTATAGCATTTATACATATTAATTAAATTTTGTAAAGTTGTAAGTTGTTTTAATTGACTCTCACTAGTCGTCATTAAAATTTAAATTTAGAATTAGGTCTAATTATTTAGAGATATTCTATTAAACACAATGAGACAGCTTCTTTAATTGTTTTTAAAGTGTTAACTATTCAACTGTTAAATTAATCACCCTGTCTATACCATATAGATACATGTTGAACCGGGGGACATATTATATTTTTATTATTAGAATTGATCTTGATCTTAATTCCACATACAATTTAAACTTAAGATAGTACATCAGGTTTTCTAACATGTAGAAACGTCTTATATTTTCAATAGATACAATTCTATTTGTTATATATTGTAATGATTTTATATTTGAGTTAGAAGGTATTTTTATATCCGTGAGTTATATTATTAAATTAAAATAATTGTTTATTTTTTAAATTTGTTTGAAACTTATACTTCGTGCCAAATTAGTTACATTTCTCCAGCTGCAAACTTAATTTTCTTTTAAATATTAATTAAATTGCACAATGAACGTTAGAAGTGTTTCATAGGTGGTGGAATTCAAAATTCACGATTAATTTCACAAAAACAATTACAAAACAAAATAAGTAAACGAGTAATCAACTAATTGGTTAAAATTACACTCCACCTTAGATTGTACACAAGCTTCAAAGATATTAATTAAGGATTCGAAGAAAGAGATTGTATTAAAATCTATCCTGGGAAGAAAAATTGCCATTATTTGTAGTTATCCAAAAAAATGTAATTAAGTATTTTTTATAACTAATTTTTGAATTTTGGTGCTTGAAACTGAATAATAAAAGGTTTTATGAGATAGCAATGCTTTAGCATAGTTAATTACAATTAAATAAAAATATTAAGAAGAAAATTGTATAAAAATATTTCAAAATAGAAAATTCAGTTACTTCAACTTTTACAAAGAAATTTTGTAAATTCTTTAGATAATTACTTATTCCTATATTTAAAAAATAGAATTAAAATATTCGGATAATAAAAATCTAATTGTCGAAAATAATTTGTTAAAAAAAAATTAATTAATTAACAAGAAATTCATTGTGAAAATAAAATTTTAAAATTTGTACAAAATTGTAAATGTAATTAACAAGAAATAACAAAGAAAACGGAGCAGTAATCGTACAATTAAGTAAAAATATTTAAATGAAGCCAAGCAAATCGGTTTTCTTACAAAATTTAAAACAGAAGACAATGAAAATAAAAGCAATTACAATTAAGGGATGCAAATTTATAGAACATAGTTGTGGGTAATTAACAAAGTTGTTTCTTTCATGTTTTAAGGATTCACCGTTATGATTTTTGTTTTAATTCATTTGTATTAAGGATTTACCGTTATGATTTTTGTTTTAAATCCTTTGTTTTACATTTAACAAATATTAGAAGAATTTTTAAGATCTTGTGTTAAATATGTATATGTACTTATAAAATACCAAAAATGAATTCTGTACTTACTTTATAATGTTCATAACTGTATATGTTTTTAATTAATACTTCAGGATTGCTTTTGTAAGAGAAGATTGTGGGGAGTTACGTATTCTATTTTAGTATAAGGATAAGGGAATCTTAATCAAAGAAATCTATTTTTCCGCAAAACCTATTTTAAAAATCTTCAAAAGTAAAATCCTGGTTTTTAGGTAAGTAGTTAGATGATTGGTGGTTATAAAAGGGATGAGAGAAGATACTTTTTTGGGAGAAGATACTTTTGTCATTACTATTTTATGAGTTATTTCTTTATCTGTTACTATAGGTACATGTTGGAATAAAACTTAAGGGGGGAAAGAACTGGTAATTATTATAAAATCTCATTAAGATTGATCTAAAATACATTAATGTAAGTAAGAACAATTACTACATGAGATATCGCGACCCTTATCACATGCAGAATGTCTTAAAATTGAAATGATATACCCAATAACGGGTAATATATTTCTATATCTGTGAGTTATATTTTTAAATCAAATTATTTGTTTATATCTTGTTCTTATAACAAAGTTAATATATTAATTATTTAATATTATGATTAATTTTATACTGTTAATATGGACCTTATGACGAATAAGGATTAAATCAAGTCAAAAATCAGATTAATATGATTTTACACTCTTACTGCGATTTGAATTCAAACTCGGTTTTGATCATATTTTGATTCTGAAAATTTTACTTTAATTTCATGAAACTTAATTAAATTATTTAATAATTCGTCAATTAATTAAAGAAAAAAAAAAAAAACTTTTTAATTAAAAACAAAAATAAATTGAATTTTTATTATTAAATCAACATGAATAAAAATTAGGTTTTTAAATTTGTAAATTTTTATTAATTTACTGAATAAATATTTGTATTAAATGTTGAATTTTAATGTTAGAATTCAATTATAAAATTATAAATGAAAATTTCATTAAATATTCAATTTTGAAGGATTTTGTTAATTTATTTTTCAAGAACTTAAAATGTTGAACGAAAATTTTTTAGGAGTTTTTCTCAATCATTTTTAATGAATCATAGAAAAAAACAGTTGTGAATTTCAATTTAAACAATCTTTGAACATTTTTTAAACAGGTGCTGTTTTTAATTATAACATTAAAAAAAAAAAAAAATATTTAATATAATCAAATTTTAACTTTTAATTATATTTTCATAATTTTTTTTATTTTTTCTATGTTAGTAGATTTTTATTAAATTATTTAAAATTTTTATTTTGTATCTGTTAAATTTTTATTGGGATGGTACTGAAATTTGGGGTTTAGTTATTAATTATGGATTGACATTTAAACTTAATATTTTTTTAAATTTGTATTGGGGTTTTGTTGAATCTGACAAAAAGGTTAGGATACTATTATGAGATTTCTACCATAACTGTTAACTATATTTAATTATATTATACTATTATTATATTCAATCGTAAGATGAAATGTAATCTGAATTACTTTTTTTTAACATTTGCGCCACTTAAGCGTTAAAATTCTATGTTTTTTTAATGGATTTTTGCATACTTTTAGGTGTTATAATTTTATATATAGGTGAGATGTGTAATTTTCATATAGTATAACACCACAATCAATTAATTTTAAAACTTGGTGGAAAATATAAAAAATTACTAAGAATACGCAAGGTCCTTCTGTTGGTGCATGACACTTTACTGGAAAAAAACTCGAAAAAGAATCTTGAATTTAAATTTTGTCGAAAAAATCCCGATGATTATAAAATCATAAAAACCAAAAATATCGAATTAAAATTTTTCTTAATTAAGTTTAAAATTATATAAAACGAATTTTGAGTTTTCGCAGATAAGATAAGGTGGAATCTTAAGGTTAGATTTTTTTTTGGGGTTTTTTTTTTTGAGATTTTATTATTGTTCGGAATTTTGGTATTTACGGGATTTTTTTTTAAGATCTTAAATCATTGGGGACTTTTTATTTGGAATTTTTTTTTTGATCTTAAATCATTGGGGACTTTTTATTTCATATCAAATATAAGTTCACAAGTTCACTATACATTTTAAAAGTGAAATTTTTAAAATTTATAAAATTTTATTTCACTTCACTGATTTTAGTTTTATGGAAATTGACAAAATTTAAGTGATAAAATTCTTTTATTTTAATAAAATGAAAAAAATAAAATGGCAGAATTCTTATTTGTGTTTCAACACTGTATATTTAAACTTTATTGTATAAGTATTCTTAAAAATAAAAAATTAATATATTTAAAAGAATTCAATTTTATTTTAATGGCATAAATTTTCTTGTTTAATGGCAAAGTACTTAAGTACTGAAAACAAAAGTTTTCTTCCTTAACTTATTCATATACGTATATTTATTTTGAATATTTAAAAAAATATTTGTTTAAAAGTATATAAATATATATTTAAATTTTCACCTTCCATTAGATTTTTTTGCATAATTAATATATATATATATATATATATATATTATTTAGTATTTGATTAACTTTATTTTCCATGTTAAAAGATCAATAAAAGTAATGATTTTTTTTCTATAATAAGTATTCTGAGGTTAATTTACCTATACTTCCTCTTTTGTTTCCAGTAAATTTAATATTTATATATATATTAAACTTATTATATATTTACACGCAAAATATATATATAAATTTTTTTAATATTATTTTAACACGAAAGAAAGTTTTTGTTGAAAAAAAGAATGTAGAAAAGAAAATATATATATAGAATTTTAAAAGCAATTGAAACTTTTGCTATAAAATTTTAATGAGTGTTATTAAAAATGTCCTCCGCCCCTGAAGTAAAACCGTAGAATTTTTTTTAACATATTTGTTATATTGTTGTTAAAAGATTTTCTTATTTAAATTCTAATGTTTTTGGCTTTAAAAAAAGAAATCAAATTAAAAAGTAGAATATAGAAACATCTTTGAAGTTACAAGTTCTTCAAAATTATTAGGCCAATGTTGTAAAATTACTTCAGTTAAAATTTATTTTGAATGGGCAGAACTTTTGAGTAATTTGAAAGTCTTGACTTTCAACAGTTATTTTTTAACCAGTGGCTGTTTAAAAAAGTTAAGGAGAAACTTATCATCCTGTTATAAAACTAAAGGACTTCAATCTAGCACTTAACGGAAGAATTTTATTCTTAAAAAATCCTTGGACTAACTTGGTTTCATTTCAAAACTTAAAAAAAAAAATTCAACTTTAGTTTCATTGTGATAATTTTATTGAAACTTTGGAAATTTTTAAAAAATTGATTAGATTTGATGGGGAATATCGTGTGTATCATGTTTTTTAATTGAACTTTTTAAAGAATAACTAAATATATTAATATCATTTATAAGTTGAAAGTGTTTATTTATTTATTATTTAAAGAATTTTTTAATTTTTCTTATTACAGGATAAAAATACCTTATATAATAATATAATTAATCTTTAAATATTTATTAAACTAATTAAAAGAGTAATTAAAATTGTCAGTTTTATATATCCATTAATAAATTTTTGTAGTTTATTGAGTATATATATATATATCTAATAAATAAGTATGTATATTTTTTTAATTTTTTTAATGAAATCAAAAGTTAGTTCTTGATATTTATTATTATATCTCAAATATCTCAGAACTCTGACTCAGAAAGCAAATATAATTTTGAGCTAATTTTAAATAATACTTATGGGAGCTTTGAATTAAACCTAGATTTGGCAGAAACTTGAAAAACGTGAGCTGCTTAATTCTAATTTTATTGTATTTTAAGTTTCTAAGTGAAGAAGGCATTTTGCTTCATATAAAAATTCTGACGGAAAAGGTAATACATTGTAAAACTTAAAGGGTTTGAATGAAGGAATGGGATGGGAACCACCAAGGGTTCAAGGATTTGTGAATTGCAATTTGTGAAAGAACAAGGGTTTTATTAAATTGTTGAGTTTTTTTTTTAATATAAATTCTATTTTTACTTTAAATTCTTAAAATTCTTCTTTCTTTATTAGAAAATCGAAAAAAGGGGAGGAGCTAGTGTTTTAAACTATCGAAATCAAATAATATGTGTGCCGACGACCACTACCTATATAATAACTGTATGTCCTACAGTTAGAATTATTTATCACCAAAATGCTTAGAACTAAAAAATCTAGAATTTTGCCGAGATTTTCTTAAAACTTTATCAAGAAAGTTTCCATTCCAACATGCTCTACCATAGAATTAATTTTCGTTTAACTTCCCTCGTAAAAAAATAAAAATTAATAAAAATTCTAATATTTTAATTTCCAAGTCATTTTTTAAGAATCTAAATTTTAATCAATGTTTTGTCCTGTTTTTTTATAAATTAAAATATTGAAAGTCATCATTACCTACATAACTACATTGAAATATTGATTTTTTTCCCCTTCCTTTGTATAAAAAACCAAATATTTATGGTTTAAATTCAGTCCCTTTTCAAATCCCATTTTTTATGTCCTGCAGATTTTTTTTTGTTTTTTGGTGTCCATTACAATTCCATCAAAATTTTTTTTTAAATTTTTCAAAAAAGTTTTATTTTAATATTTTTACTTTTTAGTCTTGTAGCATATTTCAATGTGATCGACATTTAAAAGCTGACTGAATATTCGATTAAAATTGGAAAAATTGAAAATACTTATTGGTTTCAAGGGTTAATAGTTGTATTGAGAATAGATATGAATGTATGAGTATACATAAAGGACGACTGTTGAAATGTAAAATATTTTCCAGGATATAAATAACCAATAATAAATTGATTTTTTTAATATGTTCGTTTTAATTTCATTTTTCTAAGCAATTGTTTCCTCCTCAACTCAATTTTGGTTTTAAGTGTATTTTTTTTTTTATTGTTAGGAGGTGAAAGGGATTAAAGTAATAAATTGGAATATTGTAATATAAAGCCATATGTTGTATAGTCATAACGCTTTACTCAATCGTACGAATTTCTCACTTTCTTTAAGTTAATTTAGTTGACAAATTAATCATTTTTTAATAAACTAGTCTTTCTTGCTTTAAGACACATTTTATTGAAAATTAGCTATGAATAAGCTCGGAATCATCAAAGCTCTGGATCTGAATAAGTTCACAAGTATAAAAAAAGTGTAGCAGCGCAGCTTACAAGGGAATTTAGAATAAGTGTGTTACTAATATTTGACAACTAATGAATTGCGGTTTGACAACTCCAATTATGTATTAAAAAAATGTATTAGGATTCTTTTGAACCTATACTACCCTACACTAAAATTCTTTTGAACCTATTCGCACTAACACTATACACATAAGTACTTTAAAAATATCAGATTTTTACTTTTAGAAACATGAATTAAAACGTCAAAACGTCATTTTGATTATACACATAAGTACAACGCGTTTGCAAAATATTAGATTTTTACTTTTAGAAGCATGAATTATAACGTCAAAACGTATTTTCGAATTTTTGCAAAATTTTTAATTGTCTTTGAGGAAATTGCTAAAACTTTTTGTTCGTATATAATATAGTAAATTTTTCGTAGGAAGTCTACAAGAGAATTTAGAATAAGGGTGATACTAATATTTGACAGGTAAGGAATTGCTGTTTGACAGTTTTGACAGGATATAAATTTGCACACGCTAAAAGTTTATTTGAGTTTTTGAAATAAAAGAATTGATAAATTTAATGCTATACTGAGTATAATGTGCAAATTTAATTATTTATTAGTTATTTATTTGTATTACCAGATAATTTGTAATACCAGACAATAGACAATCCTTTGCCGATTTGACACTTAGACTTATTATTCAATTATTGTAATATACACTATATTTTTTTAATAGATATGAACCGACCAGGGTTTGAACCAGAGATTTCGAATGCCGTCACTTTATCGCTGAGCTATCGGTCAGATAATGTACAAATGGGACATATCACACTTGCACATTATCCTGACCGGTAGCTCATGGTTTTATTACATATGATTTTATATCACCACATTTCACGCAATATGGTTTTATGACATATGGATTTATATCACCGCACCCAAAAAAAAGATAATATCTGGGATTCATTTAATTTTTTTTTAAGAAATTAAAAAACAATACCCACCCTTTCTTTAAATAAAAGTATCAACAGCGTCCCTTTTTTTTTTTATTACTTTTCATTGAATTCAATTACAAAAACGTTAAAAATTGTTTAGCACACAATTCTCATTTAAATTGAAAATAAAAAATTTTTTTTAATATCATTTTTAACTTACAAATTATCAAAAAAAAAAAGTATTAATGGATACTTAGACCTTTTTGAATCTATGGTTTTTATTTTTTTTAATCGTATTAAATTTTTTAAAATAAAAAAATCCTTACAATTTCTTCAAATTTTTTGTTTTTATACGTTTAAAATTGTATCCTTTCATCCACTTTCATCACTGTGTGCGTTTTTTCAATTGGTATTTTATACCATTATATTTGTATTTGTTTTTTTTTATTAAATTCCTTAATTTATTTCCGTTGTAGATTGAATGAATGTTTGGAATGGAATTTAAAAGTTTGAAGAAGACAACGGATATAGAAAAGGAATTAAGGAATTTGAAAATATTGATTTTTGACCTAAAAAATTTTTATAGGAATAGCTGAAAATGTTAATTTGCATTTAATTCAATTCCTTCTTTTTCAACATTTTGGTGGTGATTTATTTTGAAGGCATAAAATGATTAATGAATCACTTATAATGGAATGAAATTACGTGGAATATTTAAATTCATTGATTTATTAAAATATTGATAAATTGATTAGGCATAAAGATATAGGCATATCAATAAAAATTTAATTTATTTTTTAATAATTATAATGAAATAAATTAAAAAAAAAAAAAATTTAAATTGGTCCTTATAACTCACAGGAGATTTTCGTAAAATTTTTTATAAGTTATAAGAATGAATCAAAGTTTAATTAGGAGTTTGTCTATAGGTAATGTAATACTACAGTCTACTGATGAGTCAAGTAATAGGATGAATTACTCTTAAAAATTTTAAATTACATTTTTCTTCTAAACATCATTATATTACGCTAAATTTCTATAGCCATGATATAAATCTCATGCGAAATAAGACCTCGGGTTGTTATTTCTCACAGTAATTGAAAAAACCCCTCTTTCCCTTGCGTTATTTGATATTGATTGAGAAATAAGAACAACCCAGGGCTTTAGTTTATATTCAATATGACATAACATCCCCAGATCTCGTTCTCATATCTAATTTAGAAATCAGACTAAAAAATATACAATTAACATCCTAGGCTTTATTTCTCAAAAAGTCAAAGATAAATTGAAAGAGTAATAACACCCCGGAATCTTATTTTTCAAAGTTGCGGAGTTATTATATGTGAGAAATAATATCCCGAGGGCTTCATATCGCAGGACCATTACTCCTAAATTTCTATTTAATAAATCATTTTTTATTTGTATTCTGTCAAATCCTATGATTTGACGTTTAGAAATGACAATATTTTAGTCCAGAAGCTAGTAAGGAAAGAAGGAAGAATTTTTAGGTTAGACTTGTCCGAACTATTTAAATGGTTTAAATGAGTGATATTGACCCCATATTTAAAGTTGTACGTACAAATTAATAAAACATATTATATATTAATATTAATATACGAGGATATTTAATTATATTTTTGGATTTGAGACTTAAATATTTTTATATTTAATATTTTTTAGTTGAGATTTTGTATTTTGGTATTTTATTATAAATAATTATTCTAATTTTAGAATTTTAATGTTAATTACAAGATAAGATATGATTATCTATGTTATAAAAATGAATTAAGTTTATAATAAAAGGAAATAATAATAAAAAAAACATACTTTTATTTCTTTATAATTTTTAATTTAAAATAAAAATTTTTTTAACAATTATAATTAAGGTAATTGAGAAAAATTTTGAAGAAATTTTGCAGATGCTTTATTAATTAGAGAGAAATAAATAGTTATTATAGTCATTTTAAAATTTCTTTTTAATTTTAATTAAGAGGTGTGTTTAAAATTTTTATATTTTTTTTTTTTAATTATTTGTTTAAAATTTTTTATCAATTGTTTGTCTTAGCACTAGTTACTTAATTACACACTTAGTAAGTATAAAGTTAAATATTTAAAGTTGTAATTAAAATACGAAAGCAAGTTTTACCAAATAGAATACATTTTTTAAAAGAACTTGTGCTTAAAATGTAGTGTAATAATTAAGTATATATTGTTCTAAGTACTTTTACCTATAGGTAAATGAATACTAATGTTTCTTTATTCATTGCATATACAAGTATTAGATATTACAGAAAATATAGTTACCTCAACTTATCTTTTTATTTTCTCAGAACATTTTAAAAAAAGCTATAAGAATGTTAAAGTACGAAAACAGGCCGACTCAGTGATAACTGAGGAATTAAACTAGTCATACCTAGTTCTCTATTTTTTAACAGAAACTAAAAAAAGTTAATATAAGTCCTAAAAAATTGCAACGAAATTCTTGAGAACTATTTTTTGGGACGGTCTTTAAAGTTGAAACTTTTTAATTTTTCTATCTGTTTCAAGGTTATACACTATAAAAACGGTGAGTACCTTTTTTCAAATATATTGATACGACTACTGGATCCCAAGAAATTGAGTTGGTTAAAAAAAATAAATTTCATTTGAAAGAAGGACCAAGTTTATCTGGAAAGAGTATATATTTAATAATCGTTTTAATTATACATATTATGTAATTTTTTTCCGAATAATCAGAATCTGAAGACGAGCTTAAGTTTAAGTAAATTTAATGAAAATTTACTTTACAGTTATACTTTTCGGGTTCTTAGAGCTCACACCTCTAAGTCATAAATTCTTATAAATTGTTATAATATAAAAATTAATAAATATTTTTTTTTCAAAATTAACTATTAGCTGTGTAATCTATAAGCATCCGTACATTCATATTTCTTTAAACTTAATCTACCGCATACTATACGTGTTCCTAGTGGGTATTATATGTGAAAATAGTATGTATTGAACAGTGACGAGGCGTGAATATTTTCAATTGGGAAGCATTTCTTTATTTTCTATATTAAGTTATTTTACGAAATAACCAATAAAAATTTTTAAACCTTCTTAGAACCTATTGCATTCCGCACCAAACACCACAATTAGCTGGTTTATTACGTTAAACTAAAAAAAAAATATATTTTCTTTAATTAATTCTTGTAATCAAAATTTTGTAACTAAAAAGATTGATTACTTCAAATAATTCAAAATTTATAAACTGTTTTTATATTTTACTTACGATCTTAAAGGGAAGCAGTGCTTCCTTTGCATCTATGGAGGCTTCGTCATTGGTATTAAAATATGTATTGTATTATAAATTTTGTTAGTATTTCTCTTAGTTTAAACTTTTGTAAACTTAATAAAATAAAATTAAACTTAATCAAATAAATTTCACTATACAAAAAGTAACAGCTAAAATTACTTTGAATGTGTTCATAAACTTTTTGGCACTTTATCACTAAAAAAAAAACTATGAATAGAAGAAATTTAGTATCTAAATATTTGCGAGTTTTAAATTTGTTTTTTTTTTTTCAAAAACTTTTATTAAACTAATCAGTAAATACCAGTGCCGGCGCTACGCTTTTTGGCGCCCTGTGCACTTTTTGAAAACGCCGCCCTGGAAAAGTTCGTTTCCACATCATCCTTGAGGTAGAACTTTCAATGCATTTTTTTTAAAGAGGTGTCCCACGGAGGTATAATCCTCAATAACAAAAATTTTAACCGATAACAAATTATTAAAAAAGTTAAAATTAATTAAAACATTATGAAAAAATTTAAAATACTAAAATTTAATTCTACGCGCTTTTATTTTTGCAAAGTCGTTAACTAATTCTTCGTAGTCCAAATTTTCAAGAAGTTCGCTTTCAATTGATATAGTTGCTAATCCTACTAATCTATCTTGAGTCATTGTTGTTCTCAAATAATTTTTTATAATTTTTAATTTTGAAAAACTACGTTCTGCTGAAACTACTGTAATAGGTATTGTTGAATTTTTAAAGCTATAACTAAATTGGGAAATAATATTTCTAATTTTTTTTCAAATATAAATTCTAATGTTTCAATAGTGGAGAAAGTAGGTTTTTCTTACAAATTACAATATCTTTAAGCTTTACTGCACTAAATTTAAAAAAAAAAACAATCAAACAATAAAATTTTTATAACTTTTAAAAAATGAGAATTTAGATATTTAAATTTTTCAAATGTTTTAATTAATATGTATTATATGTATTTAATTAATAATAGGTACCTATTTGAAAAATAATTTGATTTGACATTAAAAAGGCAGTTTAAATAAAAAATGCATTAAAAAAAATTAACATGCTAATCTAGTAGGTAGGTACTATAAAACTTTTTTTTTTATTATTTCTATACTCTATAGATTATAAATATAATTATTTATAATTCAGTGTTTTTTTTTTGTTCTTCCATATAAAAATATTTAATGTACGTACCTACTAAAAATAATAACATTTTTTAAGAAATAACACACAGAACAGTGTTTTTTTTTTGTTCCACCATATAAAAATATTTCATCTACCTACTAAAAATAATAACATTTAACATTTTTTAAGAAAATAACACACAGATGACAGAACAGTATTTTTTTTTGTTCCTCCATATAAAAATATTTCATGTACGTACCTACTAAAAATAATAACATTTTTTAAGAAATAACACACAGAACAGTGTTTTTTTTTTGTTCCACCATATAAAAATATTTCATGTACCTACTAAAAATAATAACATTTAACATTTTTTAAGATTATAATGTTAGTAATAATAAGATTATAATTAATAATGTTTTTTGTTCTAATTCTCTAATCATGGACCATGTATTTGTATATTTATACAAATATATGTAGTATTAGTATAGTATTATATTTATATGTATTATATATACACATTACACACAGCTATTATTATAATGTTCTCAAATCTCAATTAATAAAGTAAGAATCAAAAGAATAAGAATACAACATAATCAAAGAAAAATTTAAGAGAATAATGAATAAGAAAGAAAAGAATAAAAGAATAAAAGATAAAGAATAAAAATAAATTGCTCTTATTTCAATAATTTATATTGAAATTTGAAAGAGTAGTATGTTATTTACATATTTTATTTTCTCATTTCTGATTCTGTTATAAAATAAGCCATATGAACATCAAAAAATCACTGTTCCTTAAATTAGAAAATGTAGTACAAAAATAAAAATGTTATTTTTTGGTCTGATAGATTTTGTTGTTGTATAAGGTGCACTTTTTTTAAATTGATAATTTTGTTCAATAGCTTGTTAATATGAATGTTAGGAGGAATGTTATTACTTATTAGAAGAATTTAGAAAAGAGAAAAATAAATTACTCTTTCAATATTTTTATGATAGCTGCTGTTGAAAGAAAACTTATATTATTTTCTTATTCTATGGAAAGAGTTTGATAACCACAATAAGCCATATGAACACCAAAAAATCACTGTTCCTTAAATTAGAAAATATAGTACAAAAATAAAAATGTTATTTTTTGGTCTTATAAGATTTTGTTGTTGTATAAGGTGCACTTTTTTTAAATTGATAATTTTGTTCAATAGCTTGTTAATATGAATGTTAGGAGGAATGTTATTACTTATTAGAAGAATTTAGAAAAGAGAAAAATAAATTACTCTTTCAATATTTTTATGATAGCTGCTGTGAAAGAGAACTTATATTATTTTATTTTCTTATTCTCTAATCTATGGAAAAAATTTGATAACCACAATAAATACAAATGAACACCAAAAAATCGCTGTTCCTTAAATTATAAAATGTAGATAGGTAAAAAATAAAACATGCTTTATTTTATATGATATTGAAAAAACAAATTTCGAATACATTTTTTCAATACTTATTTTATTATTATATAAATTTTTGTTAGATAAAAAATTTTTTTTTTTTAATTTCAATTGAAAATTTGCCGCCCTTAAATTCTGGCGCCCTGTTTTACTGTGCATACTGTGCATATGAAAGCGCCGGCCCTGGTAAATACTAATCAACATTAGTGTTACTTATAGAGTTATTTGGAAAAAATTTTTAAGCATTAGTAAATTCAGTCAGTCATAACTCATAACTCGTATATAAAAAAATAAAAAAAAATTTTTTATTTTAGTGCTAATTAATGTTAGTTAAGATTTTAATAAAAATTTTTATATTTGACAATAAAATTTACAAAACAAGTTTTTTTTAAAGTTATTTTTAATTTTTTTGAATAAAATGATAAATATAAGTTAAAATATTTTTTAATATGTATTTTAATATATCTACTAAACAGTTTTTGTAAATTATGATTTAGTAAGTATAGTATTTATCACGTTTTATTTACTTTGATGAATTTGTTTTTCTTTTGGATTTGACACAATTGAGTTAAAATTTAGCTTAGAAAAATTGCGATTTTTTTGATTATTTGAGAAATTGGGTTGGATTGAAATTAATTAGGGCGAAAGAATTAAGAAAGTGTTTTTAAGCAATAATTGAGAAATGAATGTTTGGAACATATAGCAAATTATAAGATAAAAAATTAAGTAAAAATATTTTGATTTTAATTTAATTTTGATTTGATGCTAATTTTGATATTCAGCAGCTATATGAATGGACCTAAGAGGAATGGATATAGAAAAGCCCTCAAATTAAAGCAAAATCAAAAGGTTAATAAATTTTTTTTATTGGACTTTATTAAACCATTTGTATACTTGTCGCTGTAACATGAATCATCAGGTTAATATAACAGGAAAAAATGTCACTGTCAGTGAGCTAAATAATGATTTAGCAAAAATTCATAAATGGAGTGAAAATAATCTTGTTCAATTCAACACAAAGAAAACCCAATGCTGTCTCATCTCGCGAAAAATAGCAACATCTATTCCCAACTTGATTTTTCAGGGAGAAGTTTTGCAGCACTCAACAGATTTAAATATTTTGGGCATCGAGTTAAACCAGAAATTGACTTGGTCAAATCACATTTTGGTATAGCTAAAGATGCAGCTAGATGTTTGGTTTTTTTGCATCGCTGTAAATCTTACTTTTCTCCATTTGATCTCCTCAATATCTATAAAACCTATATTAGACCAAAAATGGAGTATGATGCACATATTTGGGCTGGTGCACCCCACCGGCGCTGGGATATCTCGATAAAGTGTAAAACAGAGCTATTCGTCTTATAAATGATCCCAGTGTTAGCTCAACGCTCACTCCACTTAGCCATTGGCGCACAGTCTTGACACTTACCCTGTTTTATAGATACCTAGTGAAGACGAACACCTATACTAAAGAAATAAAACAATTAATGCCTCCACTCAAAGTTTTCCAACGTTAAACAAGAAGTGTAACAGATGCTCATCCCTACTGCGTCGAATAGTTAACATGGCGAAACACGGCTTATGGAAATTCGTTTGTTATGCGCATGTCCAATGTGTTTCCTAAAGTTGGTTATTCGTATGTGTACGACTTAATTTAATTTAAGAAGAATAATAACATCTTTCTCCTCAATATCCCTCCAAATTTTCCCCATCCTCCACAATCCTAAATTCCCAAATAACCTCCCACAATCCTAAAATCTTTTCATATTCCCTTCCCTGTAACAAAACTGTACATTTTTATCACAGGTTCCTTCCTAAAGTTTGGTTCAAAGAGGGTGTGGTTTTGGTGCGTTAAGGTCGGACACTACCCAACAAAATACCGCACAGTTTCAATGGGTGGCTTTCGAGCGTTCCAAAAAAAACGCTTGCCACGTTCCCTTGCAAAACAAAAAAAAAATTAAAATATGTATATATAATTAAAATAAAGAAAATAGATTTTTGTGTCCCATGGATAAACATTGGAGTTGAATATAACATCAGGGTTTAAAACCTTTATTTAGAGAGTCTTTTAGTGGTTTTCTACCTTAGTTCCCTTTACATAACTTTTTTTCGGATAATATTTGTAATAATAATAAAATATTATTAATTTATAATATAAGATTTATATTTCTTTTAATTAAATATTATAATGTAATATTTATAGAATTTTTTCAAAGAATTCCTTAATTTAAAAGTATTTTAAAAGAATGAAATGGACGTTTCTTTAGAAGATCACATTAACACATTACTTTTCCATAATTATATTGTTTAAAATTAATTACTTGTGAAAGGTTAATGCTTTTATTCTAATTATTTTCCATTATACCACATTAATAATCTAATCACCATTATTAAATTAAGTACAGTACAAGGAAAAATTATTTGAACATCACAGAATAAAAGAATTTTTAAAATGAAACATACGTCTTTTCGTTAAGGCGGCTTAGGGATTCTCAAAATATTTTTCGGAAAATGGTTGGTATACGAACAAATGTTTTATGGGTTTAAAAAGGATTTAAATTTAAAGGGTTTACAAATCTTATACGGTTTAAATCTTTACTTCTAAATATATGCCAATCAAACTAAATCGATCCAAGACTTTGTAGAAGAGGGTAAGAATATGCGAATTTTTTAACATCTTCTATTTGGGTATTTAATATTCAAGTTTTTGTGTAATGTTTTATCCAAAGTTTCTGGTATTTATGATCTGTTTTTGTTTATTAAAACATAAAAGTTCAAGGTTGTGAACCTAGGCTATCTTATAATAATTCAAAACAAAATGTATAAGTTTTATTTATTTGAAGCCTCGGTTTTATTTAATTTGGTTTTTTTTTGCATTTGTTGAAAAATATTTTAAACTTTTTTTTCTTTATTAATTATTTTATTTAATTCTTGAGTTTTAATTAACCCAAATCATTCATAATATTAAATTTTAAACTTTTTAATTATATATACCTATATATAAAAATTTTTTTGAAATTATCCCATTTTCTGTTCTTGTCTTTTCTTTAAGAACAAAAAATTTAATTTCATTTACCTTGTTATTATTGTTCAGTGAAGTTAAATTAACCATTTGAGATTTTCTTTGATTTTTGTTTTATTCTTTGATATTCTATTAACTTTCTATTGTTCCTGTATAGCCAGTTCTTAAATTTGTGTTTTTAATAATGGCAACGTTCTTTTTATTATGATAAAATTTATATTTTTTTTAACATTATAAGTTATTTGAATAAAGTTTTCGAACTTTAAAATGCGAAATACGATTGAGAGATGAAGAAAAAGAATTCGTATGAATAGGAAACTTCAAAAGTCATTTAGAGCAGCTTGTGTAGGATTCGAATTTTAACAACCTTTTAAATACTTAACGAAACTTTAGTGATTCAAACTTTTATTACAAATCTACGAGTTTCAAATTTCATAAACTGCTAAATGTACGAAAACTAATTAGTCCAAAAATCTAAAAAAACTTAAAAATCTAACCATTGCCTTGTATATGGTTTAACAGGCCAGTCCAAATTTTTACTTGAATTTTTCAATATACCGGCCTGTTAAAAAATATACAAGACCAGCATTGCCTAACATTGTTTACCCGGCCAGTTAAAATGTTTATTTAAATTTTTTAATATACCGGCCTATTAAAAAATATACAAGACCATTATTGCCTAACATTTTTTAACAGGCCACCTAAAATTTTTAATTAATTTTTTTATTATACCGGCCTGTTGGCAATGACCAGAACAAAATGAAGTCTAGGACTTAAAATAAATTAAGAATTAACAAAAACAAGCTATAAAAGAGATCAACTATATTAAAATCACTGAATACCATCACTGTTTTTAAAAACTTTTTTATACACATATTCCAGTTCTAGATTCATCACAGTCAAAAATGATTTTGTACCAACTTTTATTAATTGATGTTGAGTGCGTACAAGAATTTTACTAATTAAAGAAAAACACACATATTCTAAAAAAAAACATTAAGATATAAATTAAAAGAGAAATTTTTGTTCATAATTTAATAAACAATCAGTTCATGTGGAATTTTATGGCATAAAAATACCAAAAAAACCATAATTTGCCAAAAAAATTCAAAACAAAAAGGTTTCAACTTGTAAGTGTTTATAATAAGTTGAAATATATATCTGTATATATATACATATCAATTATAATTTGTTTTGTCAGAATTTCTTTTTTTTGTGTACAGGATATATGAAACAGGATATGAACAACAAATGTTGTTATTTAATGTAAATTGTAATGTATATATATATATATTCTAAATACTTATAATATATTTTACATTTCTTCAAAAAAAAAAAAAATATACATATATTAAAGTTGGCAGCTTCCAACTGAGTTTATCACAGCATGTTGGTAAATAAGAGTATGTGTGTATGTATAAAATAATAAGAAATACAAAAGTACTTATGTACAATAATTTCTTATAATCATAATAAGTATAAGATAATTTTCCTTTTAATATTGTATTACTATTTTTACCGTTTTAAATTTGTATATACAGGGTGTTCAAAAATCGAAGATGAGAAAGGAAATAAATTATGATTTTAATCAATTAGTAAATTTAATAACGGTATTTTATATACAAATTACAGTTATTCAAAAAAAAAACGTTAGAAATTACAGATTCTTTTCAAATTAAAGCTCTTTTGAGTTTCTTAACTATAATCGAGGCTTGGAAAAGGTTGAGATATGGGTGTAAGGAGCTTATAATTTCGACTGGGTTTACTCCTACATTATTAGACCATATTTAGCATAGAGGTGTCCTATAAAGTTAACGAAATTACGTTAAAGAGTTAGATTTGGAAAACTGTTAAGAACTTAGACTCTTCATTCCAAAAAATCTTTAGCTTGCTTCAATCTCCTCTATCACCTCATTTCTCCATGAGCTTTGACAATTCCGAACACTCTGTGAATAAAAAATATGTGTGGTATAATAAAAAATTGAACCTGAACAAGACAAGTTATCATCATATACTTATCATATCAGTTATCACTTATCAGTCACAAAATGTATAAGTTAAAAGATGAAATAAAAAGAGACATTATGATAAATGTCCTTGTTTTTTTTTTGCAGAAGTATTAAATTTCAACCTTTCAATTTATAATATATTAAAAATATGAATAAGAATGATAACAATAATAATGAATTCACCAACTTTTTATAACCTTTTTCAATTTAAGACAATGAATTTCAATTACTTTTGATATTTTATGTGTGTAGAGCTTATCTTCTAAACTTTTCTTTAATTAATTTTTTTAACATCAAGATAAAAGCGCTCTTAATAAGTCAAAGTTGCTAAAAGCCAAAGGGTTGTCAAAAATACAATTTAATTGATGCAAAAGACAGTCTGCAACTGCTACAGGTAAATGTTGGATTAAGATGTTTGACAGAATGTAATGTCCTTATGGTTACTATTATTCTTATTATCAAAATGATGATCTTAAAGGATTCTACAGAGAAATATAACTGAAGGAAGAAGGTATATTTTATTAGACCTTTTTATTAGAATAAAATCTTAGACTGTAATTGATACAATTCTATACTTATAATATACTTTTATATTAACTTGCCTGTGTCTATGGTTTTATTTTTCAGTCTGTCACTTAGTGATATCTTAATATTATTGTTTTAATATTACATTTAAGTTATTATATTTACTGCGTATAATTTGTATCTGTGGAGTAACATTTTTATGGAATCCGTTGCATTAGAGGTCGGCACTCTAACCATTCGGCATTCTATCATCCAGACCATAAAATTTAATTAGAAATCAACTACAAAGATTTTTTATACCCTTATGATTATAGGTCGTATAGACTCAAGGTAGATGGTAGATATAGATATCTATATAGTATAGGTAGATATACCTCAAGTGTATGGATCGGATCAGAATCGAAAATAAATCAATTTAGCTATGTATGTACGTTCTCACGATAACTGCCAAAATTAAGGAGTTAGGGTTTTGAAATTTTCACAAATTTATGCAATAACTGTCATCGATATTGATATCCAACCATTTTGGTCCACGGATTCGAATACCTGCCATACAACTTCTTATTTGATATTAGCATAACTCTATATTTATTGAAGCTGGGTTTCTAAAATTTTGCCAAAGATAGTTTAGTGTTATTGCCATAGTTTCTGCAAAATTTGGTTGGTCTAATGCCGTGGGTTCGAGTAGCTGCCATGCAACTTCTTCTTTTATATGAGCATTACACTGCACCTAAGAAAGCTGTTTGTATCAAATTTTGCCGAAAGTAATTAACCGGATGATATAATGTTTATATTACGGTCATGCATATTACGGGTATCCATGAGTTGACACAGTCTACTCTACTAGACTCTTCCTTAATTTTTAAACATTATTAGAGTAATTATTTTATTTTAATTCGATATAAGAACTTTAAAATACCCATTTTGAATCCTAAATACTATCAAATATTATATTTGAATTGGTTTTACTTTGTATATTTTTTTAATTTGGTAATTCAAAATTATTTTATCGTCTTTTCTCCAAAATAATTTGACACTTATGTCATTATACTATACTCCATGTTAATCCATTTTAATTAAAACCATTATTGTGTCTTCCATTGTTTCTACATCTAATTTCACTTTGATGACAAAATATTTCATCGGTATATACTGATGATGAAATTTATTCGTAACCACTAGTTGATCTGTGCATGTTAACTACCCAGATGGGAATTGTAAATTATATTTTTTTCTTTTTAATTGGCCAGACTTTTAAATGACCAAAGAGGTTAGTCATAAATTACCTAAGTGGCTAGTCACAGTAATAAATATCCTTCATAATTACCTCAGTAATACATTTAATATAAAAAAATTGCTGTAATTTTATTTAAAATCGTGTAATAAATTGAGACGACTAGTCACTAGATATTAAAATAATAATTCTAAAATGTTTCAAAGAAAAACAATAAAAATTAAATTGATTATATATGACTCCAGTTATTGTCTTCTTTCATAAATTTTCATATAAAACAAATTTCAAAATTGAAATCATTTCTTATTACATCAACAAAGTTTTCGTGTAATTCTATTTTCTTTTCATTTCCATTGAAAATGAAAATGGAAATCAATTTAAGAAATGAGTCATTTGGGTAGAATCATAATTTTCCTTTTGGTATATTTTTATATTTTTTTCTTGTTATATTCTGAAAATGAAAACTTTCGGGTTCAATGAACTTAATGTTGAAAGACTTTTTTATATGCCTGTAAAAATAGGTACAGGTATATTAAAATTGCTCCTCAGTTTGTAAAGCATCGATCTGGATATTGTAGTTATAGATTCAAGTGTATCGATCGGAACAGCATCGAAAAGTTAGTCGTTTTAGCGATGAGTATTGGGTGTTCGTCAGTTAATTTGTTCGTCCTTCAACGATAACTTAAAAACTTAAAGAACTAGAGTTTCGAGATTCATAACAATTGTTTTAGACAATTTGTAGTTTCTCTATTGTTTTTGGTTGAATTCGGCCAAAGCTTCGTATAGCTGCAAAACATCTTCGAAACTAATAATACCGAGAAGAAGTAATTTTTATACAGGGTAAGTTATACAATATTAGATCAATGGTAAAGACGCCGCCACTCATTTGGAAAATCTCGGGTTCAAACTCCGGTCAGATAATATCTAATAAAAAAATATCGTAAATTTGTATAATTATATCGTAATAATTAATATCGTAATATAAGATAAGATTTAATGTAGATAACTCTTGTGTAGGATAATAGATGGCGCTCAAAATTTGTGTATTTATAATCTTATACAATTGATACAGCCTAGTAATCAGCGGCTTAGTAAATATAACGACTAAAGAAAATGAAGCCTGGTCTAAATAGACTTGGTGAATGCCCTATTCTCCTTAAAAGGAGTGGAAAAGGAATAAAAAAAAAACAGAAGTTATATAAAAGATGTCTGAGTTCTTAACAAACATTTCCTAAAAGTTTCTAAATGTTATAACTTCACTTTCTGGTAGCTGCCGTACATATTTTTTCAAAACCTGCCTACATATTATTAAAACGAATTAAACTACGAACTTGAAATTTAAAGTGGGCGAAAAAAGTAAAGTCAAGCCGCCATAGAGATTGCTGTAAGTAGATTACACATCTTTGCAACCAATAAAATTAAAAAGTTCAAAATTAGAATATATATAATATAATAAACCAAGCGTTCCGACAAAGTTTTGAAATATTCGAATCACATTTTCGGGAAGCTTCTATACAATGTACTTCTATACAATCCGGTTGAGAAACCGGATTGCTGTAAATCTAATTAGGTTTTGAGAATAAATTAGATTACTAATAAATTATGAGATGTGCTAATAAAGTTGGAACTTATTCGGACCTCGGGTTATTTTTAGGATAAACCATATTCAGTACAATATCATCAGAAAATGTAAATTCGCACAGGTATCTAAAAGTTGACAAGCACAACTATAATCTTTTTCATTTTTATTATACAATTTCAATTTTGAATATATTACAATATTGTACCTTTTACAATATTTTTTTAACCTGTTTTATAAGAAAAGACAATATAAGCATGTCCTTGTTGCGCACTAGAAAAAAATGAATAAGTAAATTGAAAATGAACTTATGCTGATTGAAGACTCAAAAAGCAGTTAAATATAAAAAAAAATGTTTGAAGAATTGATTTTATTTAGTTTGCTATTTCACTCTAAGGTTTTTTTCAAGAAGGATCATATTATTTGTGTGTGTGTGTGTGTTTTTATGTATATATACATAAAATTGTGTATATATATACATATATAAACATTTAATACTATAGTAATAAATATAATGAAATGGTAAAATATTTTGCGTGTGGCACGAATATCCGAATGAACTTATTGAACCAAATGTAAGAGTTGTTCTATAGGTATGATATGATAAGAATGGTATGATAAAAATGGTATGATAAGTTTCGTTGAAGTAGAACAAACTTTTTAATGGAAAAATAATATGATACGTTTTTTGTTTTGTTTTGTTTTTATATTAAAATGCAAAAATAAAAGTCAAAGTTATTAAGTATGAAAGGGAGTAAAGACAGAATAATAATGAAAATTGAAATGAAAATTGAAATGAAAATATATATACAGGGTGTTTCGGACTCGGTATTCTTTGGTATTCTTTGAAATCGGGTGATCGGGCATGTTGAGACGAACAAAAAATTGTATTGAAGGGGGTATTGATTGTATCTATTTTCACTGCTTTAGAAGTTATGAGGTCTTAACTGTTTTTTAACCATAATTTTAAGTTTTATTTCGTTAACATTGAAACCAAATAAGATAGGAAAAATCCAGGTATGCAAATGTAAAGCTTATTGAAGTAGCTTTCTAAATTATTATCAAACATTACTGTAGAGTGTCCCAGTCTGAAATTATAAGGGCTTCAAACATTACTGTAGAGTGTTTGAAGTTATAAGTCGGAAACACCCTGTATAGAAAAATTATGAAAATCTGTTTTATAATATTAGTATTATTATTATACTGATTGTATATTTGTATAGCTGTTCCCATTTTGAATTCAGTTTTATATAAAAGTATTAAGAAAATTGTTTTATTCTATATTTTGATTGCGTTGGAAAAGTTTTATAATTTTTTTTTTATTTGAAATTAAAATGACAATTTGAATATTGAATTGGAATGATTTGGCGCCAATATGCTAGCCATTAGCCATACATAATTCTGAGTTTGAATATTGAATTAACTACTTGAAAATTTTCAAAAAAAAGAAAACCTTTATTTAGAATGGGATTAAATTAATATTTTAGAGACAATTCAGATTTGAGTGGAAATTTTCTATTTGAATTTTGAGTTTAAAAAAATTCTGCAGTTGGAGGAGGTTTCAAGTGCTTTGAAAAAATAAGATATTATAATTAATTAAAAAATATGAATTTTATATTTACATATTACTTGAATATTTACTTAAAATAATTTTTTAATTATTTATTAAATCAATAAAAATATTATTTAAATATATAAATAAAAATTTACTTTTTTTATTTTATTACGAAAAATGTAATAAAAAAAAAACGAATATGAAATAAAAAAAACATAAATGGTTTATTGGATTTTTGGCACCAATCTTAATAAATATTTAATAAAATGTAGGCATATATTTGTTTTTATTTCAAAATTGGCGCCATTATCCTCCGTTCTCATTGTGTTGTTCTGGATTTGATATTAAAAACTTAAGTTGTCAAAATGAAAAATAAAGGAATAAAATTAAAATGAAATTTATAATTGATTTATATTTCATAAAATATTTAATATATAGAAATAATTGAGAAAGTTAAATTCATCATCGGTTTAATTTCGTTTTTTTTTGAAAATATTTTTAATTTTTTTTTTTTTGAGGAAATTAATAAATTTTATTTAAATTGTTTGTTTTTATTTTAATATTAATTATTTAATATATACTTGTATTTAAAAGAATTTAAATTTTAAATGAAAATTATATATAAATTTAAAGAGCAAATGAGTAAATAATGACTATAATGAGTTTTTAAAAGATATTTTATTTATATAATGGAATATTTTTTAATATTATTATAATTGTAATAGGCTGCAAGGTCATTATAAGTTGCAGATTAAGTATTATTAAATTTTATTGTATATTAACTCATTATATTTGAATGCAAGTCGTTGGGTAATAAACTATAATGACTTATATTTAAAATATTTTATACATATGTCTTTACAATAAACTTTTACGATATGTCCTAGGTTTGACTTTATCGTACCTCAGTTGAAAATCAATACGTTTAACTACTACGCCATCGAAGCCTCGATTTAATGACTTCTGTTAGGTATAAAACTATTTATTCGGGAAAAACCCTGTTAAGACTTTATGATTTGTCATTTATATTGTTATAAATCTTTAAGAAACAACTTTACCGACAAGTATAGGCTTTGAATTTACACTCTTTCATTTGAAAAGCAATTTTTTTAACCCTTCAAGCCACCGAGGCCGCGAGTTAATAACTTTAGAAAAAACTCTGAATATTGCATACTTTTAGGTTCCCTAATTTTCACAACGGTATTTCGAATTTTTTTACTATCTATATTAATTAGTGATTACTTTTATACAATTTTTCGTTACTTTAAACAATTTGATTACAAATTTAAATTTTTTTAAAAATTAAAAAAAAGACGTGATAACTTATTATTAAATGTACATATGGAAAAAGGTATAACATCTTTGGTTTTCTATGCATGCATGCATACTTAATTTCCATTGTGTTCCATTAAGTTTAATAATTAATTATTAAATGGGAATTAATAACTAATCCTTTTCTGTCGCCATATTTTTGTTGTAATAAAAAATAATTATATATTAATTTTTAAAGTTAAATGGAAATTAGTCAACTAAGGTGTGACTAAAGTTTTGTTATTTTTATTCATTAGGATTAATTAAAAGGCGTCAGAGTGTATGTCTGAACCTATATACATTTATCTAATATTAGTCTGAATATGAATATCTAAAATTAAAACAGAATTTTTCCACCTTCAAACTAATTGATGACAACTGTTATAAGTAAAAGGTAATAAAATAACTAATAAGTATCGATTTCCTTTGGTTTATTTTTAAACATTTTTAAAATTTAACTGTGTTTAACCGTTTGCATGTAAAGTACAAATAAAAAACCTAGAGTTCATTCACGTATAAAGTGTGAACTTGCTTTTATAATTATTAATACCTATATTATTAAACGTTTCTATTAATGCATTGAAAGGTGGGGTTCTATTTTAAAATAAAATTTATTTTAATAGAAAAATTAAAGTCAAAAAAAATAAAATCATAGAAAATCTTTTTGATGATTATACGAGTATTTATAACACTTTTTGACGTTTTTCTACGCGTGAAATTTTTTTTTTCAAAAGAATTTTAGGCCCTACACCATTTCCTTTTTTTTTATAGCTTTAAGTTATTTATGGTATTTTTGTTTTTTTTTTTTAACTTTATTTTAAGGTTAATTAGATTTTTAGGTTACTAATTTGTTTTTCTCAACGGGGTGCACAAATTAAAATATTTATTTATTTTTAATTATCCGTTTTTTTGATATTTTAAAAACTTGACTGGAATTTTGTTTCTGAGTATGACAAGAAAATGCTTTTAATTTTTCGAAAAAGGTAAGGAATAAAAAAAAACATAAAAATAGGAAAATAAACTAATTGATCAGATTAATCAAGTAAATTACATGGGGGTTCGTATTTCGTAATGAAACAATATTTTATTTAAAAAGATAAATTGTCGTATAAAAGAGGAATAAAATTGAATAAATTTGTTCAATTTATTTATTTATTTATTTATAATTTGTGCCAGGATAATAGTAAATATTGCTTGATATTATTATAGTCCTTTATCTATTTGGCGTTTGGGCTTCTTAAATTAAATATTTTCTATTTATTTATAATTACAATATTCATTATTTTGTTTATGTAATATATTTGTATATTTCAATTATATTTGGTCACCATGGAGACTTGTAAGGAAAATTTTTTTTCAATGGAAAAAATTTATGACTTTTACAGGAATCGAACCCGCACACCCTCAATTTAACTGTCATTACTTTTAATAACAATTTAGGTAAGTAGACTATTGTGAATGTCGCATATGTTAAATTCAAATTAAAAATGTCAAAAAAATCAAATGGACGCACGGAGAGAAATTAAATAGCACAAATCATTCATTTTTTAGGAATAAAACCAACTATTTTAACTAAAGTTAAATTTATTCTTACTATGAATATTAATTTCTTAATTCTAACATATTATTCCAATTAAGAATAAAAGTACATCTCAATATATTAAGTTCAAAAATTATCAATTATTCTTTTAAAGAATAAACTAAATTATTCTAGCTTTCTTTTTATCAACTAAAACCAAAATGTATAAAGAATAAAATATTCTTTTTAAGAATAACTTCGCCATGTAAAAATTAAAGTTTGATTTTGTTAAGAATACGTTATTCGTATTAGGAATAATTTTTTAACATCAAGTGCGCGGCAAAAAGATGATTTTTTACTGTTAGAAAGTATTCCTATGAAGAATAATTTATGGTCGCTTATGAATGTACTCTTCTCAAGTTAAGAATAAAAAACATTTGCTGTATTGGAATTTTGTACACAATGAATTTTATTCTAGTACAGTCAATAGTCACTTTAAAATTTATTTTTAAACAGTACGGTTATAACTTTTTTTGTGTATATTTAAAATATTTTCTGAATAGTTAAAAAATAAAAAGCCTAAGTTTCTATATAAAAAAATAAAAATATTTTTATTTTGCACCAATTGAGACAAAAAAAAATTAAAAAGTTTAATAAGTAAGTATGATATAATTACTGTTTTTAAAATATTAACATTTTTAAATATAATAATTTTATAATTGTTATTATTGAAGATGTATGTATCTATTATATTTTTCACAGAGAGTGGAGTAACATTAAATAATATAAAATTTTTATTATTGACAGAAAATTATGACTTGTTCAAACATGATATAGAATGGTTATTACATCATACTAGTCCTTGGAATACAGTCGAATGTAAATGGAAAAATACTTTTACTGCAAGGAAGGCAGAAGTTGATAAAAAGTTCAGTTCAGTAGACGAAATTGTGGAAAGATTGATGATTTTTAATTTATAATAATTTATTTATAATAAAAAAATAGATTAAAAAAATATTAAATCTTTTTATTTTATAGAGCCATATGTAAGAATCAAATTTATTATTTGTACTGATAAATTATGCCCAAAAAAGCATAAAAAATACTCTTTTCTATGAATAATACATTCATTAATTAAATCATGTACCGTACAAATAATTCCCTTTGAAAGCAGGAAATATTCTTTTAAATGAAAAATTTATTCCTTGTGAAGAGCGCTTTATTCCTTAAAACTGTAGGAATCATTCTTTTATGAAAATAAGATATGCATTTCCATGCATAAACTAGGTTTCTATTATTCTTTTGCAAGAATAAAATTAAAGTAACAAAGAAAAAATAAGAAAATGTTATTCCGAAGTAGGAATAATATTCACAGTTTTCAATCGCGAGTATATTATTCTCATCGAAGGCTATATTATTCTTTAGCTAAGTTGGACACAATTATGAACTTGATTTTGGAATAATATATTCCTTATGCGAAAAATATATTCTTGAATTTCTCTCCGTGCGCTTACAATTTTTAGATTATAAATAAAATTAAAAATTGTTAAAATAAAAGCGTTCAGAGTTAAAAATAAAATAAAAATTTAAAAATTATTTAAAAAATAAAAATATAATTATTTGTCTTGAAGTTTTATTTTATAGTCTTCTATCGTTCTCTAATTGGTTTTCCTAAAAATAAATTTATAACCTCAAAGGAAAACTCAAATGACATTAAGAATTTTCTAAACTTAAATAACTCATTTGAATTTTTAAATTTCTCGAACGTCTCAAATCAGTTTCTCAAATGTTATTTTCAAGAGTTTTATACCATATGTTTTAATTTTTGAGTCGACTAAATTTAAATGAAAATTTAAATGCGCATTTAAAAATGGCCTTATATTTGAAGCATATTTATATGTGAATGAAAACATAAGCGAAACAAATTATGTTTAGTTCCATAAAATGTCTTTAGGAATCATGTATGTAAATACAAGCAAATTTGTTAATTCGTATTTGGATGTTACCAGAAGGTTCCCTACATTTATTTTAAAGTAAAACTTTTCATATCAATGACACTTCCGTTAAAGCATGTACATTTTCAATTATTTTATTGTGAACTGTGACATTTCAAACAACTGACAGATACCTGTACCGTAAATATTTATTAAATTTCGAAAAGTTTTTTAAAACTATATAAATGTATAGTAAATACACTAAATAAAACATCAGTTGCGTGATCCAGAACTACCATATAATTATTTTTCATTTAATTTCTTTTGATTATTTTTAATTTTTAATTTTATAGCAATAATTAAAATACTTTTTTTTTAATTAACTTAAATTTTATTTGTCTTAAAAAAAAAATTTGTTTGTATTTAAAATACCATGGAAAAAAAAATCAGTAAATAAATAAATAAAAGTTAAATTAATTAAGATATTTCTTTTTATTTTCAATTAATTTTTTTTTTTTTTTTTAATTCTTAAAGATAAATTAAAAAGCTTTAAGGTAAATAATTATGTATTCTTTTGAAGATATTTTATATACCTAAACCTAAATTTAGACTAAAATGTAATCAAATTTTATACTTGTTATTAAAAAAAAAAAAACAAAAATGTTTATTTTTTATTTTATCTTTCCAAAAAGTACTGCTTCCAATGTTTTTTTTCGCATCATAAATTTATTGTGCTTGAGTTGCTTATTATGTATACATACACGTATGTAAATGTTTATTTTATGTGTGGTTATTTTTGTATTTTAATTTTTCAGTATTGTAATCGTTTGAAGATTTGATTACCTACTCGATTTGGTATTAAGTGTTTTACTATTTTTGACATTAAATTAAATAGGGATTTTGTTTTTTTGCTAATATCACGTTCACACTACGCAAAAAACCTACTAAATAGCCTAGTTTTAAAATCAACCGTTCAGACTATCGTTGTGCATTAACGTAGTATTGCTTGACGTTGCCATAACAGCAATAGTTTTTACACGGCCATTTGTTTATTTTCAAAAATTAATAACAATGACATTTTACAACAAAATCACGTAGGGATGCAAAAAAATTCAAACAATATTTTAATATATCAAAAAATTTTAATCAAAAACCTAGTTATAACCCTTAAACTTAACTAGGACTTTCAAAATCCAGGTTCATTTTGACAGCAATTTTAAATATGAAAAAAAACCTTGTTAAAAACCACGCATGAACCTGGTTTCTTCGAAGAACCTGGTTCTAGTTCAGAGTGTGAACATGGTATAACTATAATAGTCATATGATGTCATATGAACTTTCCATAAATATTCGATATGATTACATATGATATACAAAATCTTAATCCTAACTATAATAGTCATATCCAATTAAACGCATAAACTGTCAAACATAAACATTTAATTATTAAAAATTTATGTATTTACCTTTTAATGTTTAATTCTGAAATTTTGAAATTCTTTTTAATTTTAGTTTTAGTTACTTTTAGTTTCTTTTCAATTTAGTTTGCTTGTATATTTGATATCATTTGATATGTACGCTTCGTTTCGTAGCCTATGACTTGACGAATGATTTCATATTGATAACGAATGTGATTATGACTATTATAGTAAGTTATATGAAATGTCATACAATCGTACAAAATCATATGATATTATATGACATCATATGACAGTTATAGTTAGGGGTTATATCTTTAATTAGATTAAGTAATTGATGTACTGCACTTCTAACTCACAAACCATATCTGGATTTTTTTTTTATTTTAGCAGTTTTTTGGATTAAATGTGTCTAGTCCTACTCGGAAGTTCTGCAGACTGAACAAAGGGCAAAACAATTTCTATTTTGGGTTTTGTCCAACTTAATTGTACAAAGTACTTAAATAATGAAGAAAACAATTGTCAATGCTTTAAAGTAGCTACTCATTCCCTTAGAGCAAACTACTCTATAGGATGTGCTAAACTATCGAGATTCCTCTAATCCAAAATCATTGTTTCGAATTTAAAAGATTTCGCAGAGTTAGCTTCAATTGGAAATTAATTAATCTTAAGTAATTCCTAAATCAAAAACAAATTAGTTTTAATTAAAATTTTTTTTATGATTTTTGTAATTTTTTTGAAAATATACTGAAAAGTCACAAGGAATTTACTTTTAGATTTTGATTTTATATTGAGGAAGTTATTATTCAATTGAGTGTGAATAAATGAGTTTATTTATTTTTTTGTGAGTAATAAAATTCTATTAGTTGATTATATTTTTGTACGCCCCTTAAAATTTTTTATTTTTTTTTTTAAATGTTTGATAATATACAAGTTTGCAATACATTGATGAAAGTGTTATATGGCGATATTGAATCGGATCAGGAGGCAAAGTGGAATTCTGTCATGTGTTATTTAGGAAATCGAAAAAACTGGAAAAGGTCTGATAATTCTGGCGAGGTAAGCCTTGTGTTTAAGAAGAAGTCGTGATATTTTATGTTTTATTTTGACCATAATTTGTTAAAAAAATTATTACAGATAAAATTAGCACCCCAATGTGGGGCAACAATGTTAATGGAAGATGTTATGTTAATTTTACAATATTTTATTTTAATCAAAAATGCAATGTTAAATAATTATGAAAAATATTTATTAAACTAATTGTAAAAAATGAATAGCTATGTAAACTTGAATGATGATTTTTTTACTTTTTAACACATGTTGGATTTTGTGACGGTTTATCACAATTATTATTCACATCCTTTAATTCATCCTTGCAATCACCAGTATTCACATCTTTCACTTCTTCCTTCCAATTACTATGATTCACATCCTTGCCTCCATGATTACCACTTATAGAATGCTTATTATTGATTTGTTTAATAGATTTGGAATAGTCAAAAGTTTTTAATTCCTTCAAATCACCTTTATTCAAAGTCCAAGCTTGATTTTTATCACTATCAATTATAAAAACTCTTGGAGCTTGATGAATTATTGCTTCTGGTCCATAATTAATATTAATATCAGGTATATTGTAACCTGTATTGTACTTATACATACTCGTATAAGGCAAATTAATTTTTTTATGATTTAATGAATGCATGTGATCATGATTGTTGTGATTAAAAGACTGTTTCAGGAAATATGAACTTACTTGATCCTTTTGATGTGTGTGATCATGATTACTGTGATCAAAAGATGGATTGAGGAAATATGAATTCAATTGATGCTTTTGATCTGTTTTGTAATCTCCATAATTACTATTTTGAGAATATGGCGGGTAGTTGTGATCTGTGAATGGTTCCCCCCATAAATTAGATAAAAATTCTGCCTTTGATTCCGGTTTGAAATCTTCATCATCATTAATCCTTGACTTAATCTTTGAATGCTTAATTTTAGAAGAAACTCTAAAATCATGTTTAGATTTATGGTTTTCCTCTTCAGTTGGCAATAAACTAGACTTTAAAGAATCTAAATCTAATGTTTTTATTTTTAATAAAATTTCGTGAAGCATATTTTTAGCATTTTCAATTTTTTGAATTTTATCATGAGTCAATGGATTACTTGTTGCTGGATTATTTGTTGCTGGATTATTTGTCTGTGGATCACATGTTGGTTTACATGTTTTTGGATCATATGTTGGACTATCTGTTGTTGGGTTACAATTTGGATCATTATCTCGCGTTAAACGTATTTTCGACTCTGCATTAATATTGTCATCATTTGAACTGATTAATTCTTCGATTTGGGTGGATTCTTCAATAGCACTAGTGATGTTTGAAAATGTTATTATAAAATAAATAAATAAAAAATATAAAAATTCTTTCATTTTATGTTGTATACATGTTGCTGTGGATTAAAACTACTCTTTACTCTAAAATTATTTCAATTTTTATATAGTATTTGATGGAGGTTAAAAATTTTTTAGTGGTTTTTTGTTTTTTGTATTGAAATTTAAAACTCTTAAATGTGGTTTAGAACATTATTGTAATATACCGTGGCATTCATTCAATGTTAAATATAATCAAAATTTAATGTGTTAACCTTTGAAATTAAAAACTTCTTTTATATTTATTTAAAAATTCATCATAAGTATTTAATGTTGGATTTTGTTGTTTTATTTTGAATCAAATTTCAATAATTTAATGTGAAACTAGGATTATTTTTGCTGATATTAACATTCCAATTTTTATTTGGAATGTTGAACGTTTCTAATATTAAAATTATTTAAAAAAAAAAAAAGAAACAAATTCGATTATTAAGTTGTTTTTTTTTTTCAAATGTTGTGATGTAACTTTAGATTATCAATTTTATGTATACGTAATAATGACGAAAATTTGTTAAATAATATAAATCACCTGAATGTTTTTTGTTTTAATTTTATTAAATTGTATTTACTTGTAATGACTTGTATTAAAACTTAAGTTAGAAGGAGATTTATATTTTGCTAAATAATAAATTAACTCCCTGAAATTAATTCACTGAAATTTTGAGTAAATATGTAATTTAAGTATGATTCCATTCCTTCATTTCGGGCTAAGTTCTTTCAGGCAATTGATGCGTTCAATAATCTTGATTTAGTAAATAAAAAAAAAAGGGATTTTTGAAAAACAAGATTTTCTAAAAACTAAATTTTCTAAAAACGTGATTTATTAAACCTAGATATCAGACCCAACCCCAAGTAAAAACTGTTTTAATTTTAATAACTAATTGAAAGGCATTGTAGTATTCACCGGGATAAGTCAAACATTTTTTTATATCTATTATTACGCTGCATGGGAGCACAAGGTTTCCAGTTTGGTATCTCGACCTCATACGATTTGCTGCTTATGTTTTTGTATTTCGCAATGAATAGTTGCATTAAATTAATTTGAATTTGGCATCTCAATGTGTTGCTAGGATGTCTTCATTTTTAATTATCTTGGGAGCTACTTTTTATGATTTTTGATTATGTTGTAGGGGGTTTTCCTTAGCGTCTTAAGTTCCCTCTTTACTACCACAGTATCGGTTCCTCTTCTATTAGTTTCCATAAATCCTTGTAGCTAATTTTAGTAGGTCAAAATATTTTACCATATACGTATAGTTAAGCTAATCTGCATGTGCTGTCTTCACCTCCTGGGTGAAGCTGCTCGATATAAAAATGATTTAGGAATACCATCATTTATAAATTTTTTTTACGTGTGTATTGAAAATTCTTAATTGTGTTCACCTGGAACGAGCTTTACAGGGAGTGTAATTCTGCATAAAAAAACCGCTTGGTTGCAACACTACTGTTTGAGTTAATCCTGCGGTCTGTCACATATTTAGTATTCAGGGCCAGTTTTTACTATTTTTAATCACAGACGCATGTTATATAATTGAAAGTCGATGTAGAACTCACCAAGATATGTCAAACATCCCTCCCTCTATGGTTTTATTAACCTTCTCTATGTTTTTAATTACATCCCTTAAAACGGTTTTCCCCCACTGAATTAATTTTTCGATGCTAAATAAAAATCAAAGTTAAAATTATACCTACCTAGGTCTTGTTATATTTAAAAATAAAAAAATTTTACACCATGATGTTTTTTATATTATTTCATAATAATGAAGTACAATATTAATTTATTTTTAATCTTCTAAAATTAAATAAACAATATAATTATTAATTCTTTTGCATTCTGTGTTGTAATTCTCTTGATAAATGATTAAAAAATTCCTGTTTATTTTTTTCCATACTAATTATTTCAAAAGTTAATTTATTATTCAATACGTGCGTCTCTTGTTACCAATAATATTGTCTATTGTTACTCTGATCTAATTTATTTATTTTAATGTTTCTATATATACTTTGTATTCCTGTTGTAATATTTGAAATATTTTTACATTATTTTTACATTATTTTTTTTTTTTTTTTGACAGAATTTTTTATTACTTTTATTTTTTTTTTTCATTAAGGTAACAATATAATATTTTTTTATTAACTGTAAAAGATATTTTAAAAAATATACATATATATTTATCTGTAGATATTTTTAGAAAATATATTTTATTACTTATTAGGTACATGTTTTTACTGGATCTCTTCTTACCAAACCGAAATCTCTTGTTCTGCTCAAATTCAAAATGAAGTTCTGTTATTTTTAAAAATATATATAAATAAGTATATATATATATATACAGATATAAACACAATGAATCCTAAGGGAAAAATTACATGGTTGATTACAGTAAAATAAAATGTAAAAAGTTATACATATATATACAACTTTTGTTGGTCGTAACTCGTGTTTAGTACAACAAATTTAGTTACCTTAAAAAAATGTTATTGTACCTAAATTCATTTAATTTTAAAAAACTTTGCGTGTGTTCTATTATTAAAGAATTTAGATTGGGTTTTTAATGGTAGTTGTGAAATTAAATTTCAAATAAATTAAATGAAAGTTTATTTCACTATCTACTTAATAGCCTATCTACAATGAACGCTCTCATTCCGCTCTCTACACGTAGACATCTGTCAAACTAAATTAAATGTATTGAATTATATGAAAGTGTCTACAATAGACTCAGTCATGTCGTAGCCTTTACGCAATCATTAAAAAAGTTGTTTAACTTTTAATTTTTTCGCTTTTTCTACGTATTCAAATGTCAAATATTTGAACATTGATAAATATTTTTCTTGATTAAATTATTAATTCTTTTTCTATCTTTGGTTAAATAATATCAAACCATTATTCAAAATTAGCTATACAATAAAGTTTAAACTATTGAATAATTTTTAATTCATGAAATTTGTGAATGAAACAATGTGAAAAAACGCTGTCATGTACATTTCATTGTGGACGCTGCTTTGTTGACTACGTAATTAGAGCGGAATGAGAACGACATGAGAGCGTCATTGTAGATATGCCATAACGCAGCTATCTGTCAAACTGACGCCATTTGTATTGAATATATTTTAAGTATTCACAATACGCTCATGTAACGTAGCCATATAAAAGTAGAGTCGGCTGTGGACATTTCTTTTGTTTTATGAGTTTTCCAATGTCAAATATTTGAATGGCAGATTGCAAATGAACATTGATTTGATTTATGTAAGAAATTGTAAATGTCAAAGGTGCTGCAGGTGCTCCAAATTGCAGACACCCTTATACAATTGGGTTTTTAATGGAATTTAAAATAAATTATCAAATAAATTTAACAAAAATTTTGTACTTTATCTACTTAACGCAAACCATCTGTCAAATTGAAGGAAATTGTATTGAAAACATTTCCAGTACTTAAAACATGGTCATGTAACGTGACCATTAGAAAATTAATCAGCTTTTAACTTTTCTGTTATTTTTGAGTTTTCAGATGTCAAAATAACTGAAAACAAGATTGAAAAATAAACATTTTATGAAGAAAATAATGTCAAAAAAGATAGATTGTAGACACTCTTACGTATATACTAAACTTGCGTAAAGGATCGTACTGCACGGGTAATGCAGCGCTTCAATGTATCAAAAACTTGCATTGTAATACATAAAATTAAATATTAAGCAACTTTATAGCCTTCAAGATTAAGGATTAAAAACAATGGGTTACTGAAAGGCTCCAAGGGTCCAAATATTAGTTTCCTATAATTTGTTTTTAAAATAATTTGTACTTCATAGTGTCAAAAAATATTTAATTTTTTTAATTCAGTTTCAAAATATTTTCTAGTCAATTAAAAAGGAATTACCAAAAATAAATATAGTCAGATAATTTTGGGTTTTTTGATTTTATTAAAAATTTTTTTGAAAATAACCTTCACCCTAACCCTTAATTAACTTTTTAATTCAGTTATAACAAAATCATAACAGGATTTTTTTGATTTTTTTTATTAACTAAAGAATGAATTTTTAAAATTGTTTTTTATTTTGCAATTAAATTTTTGCAGAGACTGACATTGGATGCACAGGAATTTTTTGTTTGTTGTTGTATGTCTCTTGAAGTAAAATGAACTAATGATTTAAAGTTGATCATGTAAACTTTAAGATACATTCATTTTCATGTAATCTTCTTTGTTTTTTTAATTGTCGCTCCCTTAAACTTTTATGACATATAATCTGTCTTTTGGGGTAGTTGTAAAGACGGTGACGCTGAAAATTAATCAAAGTTCAAAAATCATAATAGATGGGATTTTTTACAATAACTACAGCTAAGAAATCAACATGCTAATGACACTGGAAAAAAAGCGACTAAGTGTATATTCTTAGCTTCATATCAAAGTCAATTGAAGAAACCACAAAGTAAATTCTATTCTACCCTGTTATTCAATGGGGTTCAAAAACTATTTTAGAATTAAATCAGGCACTAATAAATTAAATAACAATTGTTAATCAAAAAATATATATTATGTTTAATTTCGATATTAGAGTAACATTAGCTATCGCTATTATCACTGTTTTATGTATTTTATTTTAGTTCAAGCGAAGTTTGTATTATATAAGAGCTAGTGATTATTTCAATTAGCTTGATTGTCACATTTCGGGTACTAAATTATAATTTAAATTTTAAATTCTTATTGGTTGCATTTTTGCCAGTTCCTTAAACTTCGACATACTGACTCGGACGACAGGACTGACTCTCTTTTATGATATAATTTAGCTAATGCTACTATGTATGATAAAATTAGATGAGTTATTATTTTTTAATATGAATTCTTCTTGTTAAAGCATAATACAAGTATGTAATTTTTTTTTGGATTGATGAAATTTTTTTCCTTAAAATTAAATCAATTTTTTTTTGTAACTTCTTGTATTTTTAATTTGTTTAGGCTAGAAAATTTCCTTAGGGATAGTACGTACTACGTATTATGCTTTACATAAAAAAAAAAATTAATTTGGAAGTCTTGGAATGCAGGGTATAACGATTGATATTATGTGTAGGGTTTTCTTTTATTATGCATTAATTAAAATGCTTTAGGCCAAAAATAAAAATAAATATTTAAATTGAATTCTTGCATTACATTTTTTTTTTATTAAATAAAAATTGTCTAAATAAATTCTGTTTTCGTCTTAAAATAATATCACGAAATGAGGATATACCGTTATTCCAAGGGTAAATTACATGAAAAAGCATATACCGTTATTCTAAGGGTAAATTACATGAAAAAGCATATACCGTTATTTCTTGGATAAATTTGATTTATTTCTATAATAACGGTGTATAACTGTAATTGAGTTGAAAATAACTTATCAAATATCACCACAATCAAAGTAGATATTCATTATAGTCTTATAGTATTGAGTAGATCTTTCATTTCTTAAAGAATGGTATCAAATATTCTGTGTGGTATTACCACGAGTATTTCCTTCTACCACTAAATCACTTTGCAATCCATGATTATATTCCATGCATAGCAAATAAATAATGTAAATATTAAATAAATTTAGTTTTGAATCCTTCCAAGTTTTGATTTCTATAGAGTTTATATAAAACTTATATTGAATTCATCAAAATATTTACCTTAAATTGTTATATTTATTTGATTTCATTATTGATCTTATATAATTTGTACCTTGTATTTATATTTACATATTATACAAGCTATTATATTAAATATTTATATTAATTTTATATCCTTCGCATAAAAATATATCACGTATTTGATTGAGTTGATATTTGATATATATAATAATTTATGTCAACAGTGATGTTATTATACGTTTTACAAAAAAAGAGTAGAGCAAAATGAACAAGAAGAATAATTTAAATGTTTTTATATTAAATCTCAACGTAAATACCTCTATGAAAAACTACACCTTTTATTTACAATAATATATTATGTATAGTAATAAATATAAATATAAATTGTAACACCTTTATTACTTATATATAGGGTTATCATTCTGTATATACCATGAATCTGAATATATACAAATTTAAGGATCAATATAGTCATCCCTATTTTATTACTTTGTTATATTAAGTTCATTATACAAATATATAATATACTTATATAGTTAGGTATATTTGATGTTTATGTTATATACACGAGTGAATATTGCATGTCAGTGCATATAGTTTTTTTAATCTCAGAAAAAGTTTTTCTGACACTCAAAGTATTTGAAATTTATTGAAAAACTTAAAAAAAGAAGGAATCTCCATACTTCAGACCGCAATAAAATTCTTGTACATTGTTTAAAGCATGATGACCCGATACATACTCGCATCGCTTCTAGCGTCGTTTTGACATTTCAGTAGATTATATTGATTTAAATAAAATTTGACTAAATAGAAAAGCTACACTAGAGTGGAGCAACTTTCTGCTTTTGGTCGCGTTGAAATTAAATTTTTTTGTTTTTAATAATAAGAACTTTATGTTTACAACTAAATATTTAGGTTGTGACGCTAGGAATTAGTCTTTACTTTATTTAGAACGCGACGTAAGATGCGACGCTAGAGAAATCGCTAGAAACGAAGCGACTTATAAACTTTATTTAAATGAATCACTATTTGTTTACAACGTACAGAATGTACATTTTAGATAAAATTTGTTTCAAATCCCTAGGATAAAAACTCCAAGTGTTTATTAGTTTATTAAAAATAAGATTTCTGCAATTTTTATGTTTAGTAAGTGGTTAGATGTTCTTTTAAGCTTCGAAGTGTTTCAGATCCTTATATCCATAATCTTACTTCTTAGTGTATTCTTCATACAGTGTCCTTAAAAAAATCAAATAAATTCTTATTTTTATTAAATTACAATAATAAAAATGCGTTATTTTTAAATATATTTTTCTGGTTGTTTATTTTCATAACACCCTGTATCGTATTTTTAAATTACAAAAAATTGCAATGAGTAATCCTGAGATTGATTGAAGTTTTTTTCATTATACTTTTGATCTGTACAAGTAATATCTGAACTTTCATCAATGTATATATATATATTTTATACATATATATATATATTACATATTTATTAACAAATTTTTCATATATTGGGTATTAAATGAAGATTTATTCAAAACGAACTTAAACGATATCTGAATCTAAACCGTATTTTTTAAATTTACTTTGTCCCCTTTTGAAGATTTATAGTTATTAAGTCAGTAAATCTTTAAAAATAATATTAAACATATACCGAAAGTTTTTTTTATGTTTTCATTCTTTTTATTTTGTCTTAAATTGTGGTCGTATGTGTATTTTAAGCTCTAAGCAATATATTTAGTAAAATATGAAAGACAAGGAAAAAAAAGAGATAAAAATAAACCGAAAAACAAATAAAACGAGGAAGAGTGTAGTAGAGTAGACTGTGTCAACTCTGGGATACCCGTATGACCGTTATATAAACATTATATCATTATTATTATAAACATTAATTACTTTTGGCAAAATTTCAAACATATCAGATTTATTAGGTGTAGTGTAATGCTCTTATAAAAGAAGGAGTTGTATGGCAGCTACTCGAACTCTTGGCAGTAGAGCAACCAAATTTTGCAGTAACTTTGGCCATTACACTAAACTATTTTTGGCAAAATTTCAGTCACCCAACTTCAATAGGTATAAAGTAATGCTCATATAAAATAAGAAGTTGTATGGCAGCTACTCGAACCCTTTGCAGTAGACCAACCAAATTTTGCAGAAACTTTGGCCATAAAACTAAACTACTTTTGCCAAAATTTCAGACACGTAGCTGTAATAGGTACAGAGAAATACTCATATAAAAAAGGAAGTTGTATGGCAGCTACCCGAACCCATGGACCAAAATGGCTGAATTTAAATAGCGATGACGGCTAATGCAAAAAAACGAATTTGCGAAAATTTCAAGATCCTAGCTCCTTTAGTTTTTGAGTTATCGTGCGGACGGACGGACAGACGGACGGACGGACGGACATACATAGCTAAATCGATTTATTTTTCGATTCTGATCCGATCCATACACTTGAGTCTATATCTAACCCCCCTCCTTCTCTGCGTCACAAACGTAATGGCAAATTTATTATACCCTTTGACTATATAGTCATACGGGTATAAAAATAAACATAAAGTATGTACAGTGTAAATATACTTACTAACTATATATATATATATATTTTATGTGATATTTAATTTCATTCTTTTTTTGATACTAATATCCTGAATCCTGAATATATAGAAAAGTTCCTATCTTCTTAAATATTTGAAAATTTATAGATATTTTATTAAAATAAACAGGGTGTTAGAAAATTGAAGTAACGGTTATTTTACCTAATATTGCATTTTTACAATTATCCTTTTTAATATCTTTTTTAGTAGTTGATATAATGGTCGTGTGACCCTTTGACTCACAAAAATATCTTTATTCTAGCCAAATTAATTGGATATGAACGCAGATAGTATAAAACGTCTGCGCAGTATATAAAAGCTGAAAAATAAGGATAGAAAAAGGATGGATATAGAGACATTATATGTTTTAAGGGTTGAATGGAAAACCCACTAGGAATAAGATAACTTTTTAAAAACATCGGGTAGTAATAATGTGTTTCACAAATTTTGAAGTTCTGATAATCTGTCAGGATTCCAGTTCGAAAAGGCTACGTGTTATATTAACGAAATTGAGCTACTGAGCGGGTATTACAGCGGAAGTTTTGAATTTTTGGCATCATATTTTTAATTTTCCTGATAAATTACCTTGTAGATATTTATAGAGTAGACGGACAACGTGTATCGTCGACGATGACTTACAGACGTTAATGTTACAAATAGCTCTTTTCCTCCAGATCAATTTTTTGCTTTTTTTGAACACCCTGTAAATCTTTAAACTTAAGAGTATTTATATAGTTTGTTTACAATATTACATATATATTATATTTTATCTTCAGAGAAAAAACCCAAACCGGATTTGATCCTTTTTAAATTACATAATTTATTACTATATATAACTATCGTTGGTTGGCAATCCCTGAAACTTAATTCTAATTAACTAAGAGCAGTAATATAAAAACAAAAGCAAACAAGTAAAAATAAAAAATAATAAAAAAAAACTTATTAAATAAAATACATATAAAAGGAAAAATTAAAAATTCTTTGGGTTCTTTTTATAATAAGGGAAAAATGTTTATAGTTTGTTACATACATAGATATTCCTTTAGGTTTACATTGTCTTAATTTTTTTGTTGTAAATTATCTCGTTTTAATAAAAATTTTCAGTAAATTACTGCATCTAAGCAAAACTTTTGGGTGTTCTACTTAAAAGGTGGGATTAATTATATTAGTTTTTAAAAGTAATTTTTGTATTAATAATTTTCCAATTTTTTTTTTTTAATTTCTTTTTCTCAACATCTGATGTTTTGGTATTTACCAAGTATAATGAGTAAACTTTCAATCCCTATATGACATCTAAAAACAATTAGCGATTGTTCCATTCCATTACTCATATGAGGGACATTTTGCGGTTAAAATAATATTTCAAGGGAAGTAGTATGGTGATAATAAGGCTCAAAAATTTGGATCACTTTAAAATTTAGAAATCAATAAGGAGGATAATGTAATAAAAATAAAGAAAAAATCTACCCAAATTCTCAAAGAAGATATAACCCTAAATGTTAAGAAGAAAACCCGTTTTATTTAAAAAAAGGGCTTCTCTTTTAAACTTCTTGTCTGTGTTTTAGAGCCTCGGACATGAGTTATTTTATAATATAAATAGAATTTAAATTGTTTACTAATTTTAATTTGTAAGTACACTTCTTGATTTCTTCTCCTTATCGCCAGATTTTATGAAAAAATTTTTTTTCTATAATATTAATTATGACATTTCTTTTGACAGTTTTTGACATTTCCAATTGTATTCCATTTAAGGCGTTTTATTTTTTTTTTAAATCTGAGCATAGAACTGAGCCCCCTCTGAATTAAATGAGCACGCTTTGAGCAGAGCATGAACAGAGGATGATCAGAGCGCTCAGATTTAATAAAAAATATGATTTGAAAAAACTGTCATTTTGTATATTAGTTACGTTTTAAATTGTGAATTGTGTTAAACAAAAAATGAAATTATTAAAATTAAATAAAAAATGGATAGCTTTAAATAAACAAAACATCTTGACTTTTATTTTACAAGTATAATTTCAAACAAACGTCAAAATGCCTATTGTGAATTGACGCATCAAAGTATCCCTATAAACTTTTAGAATTTTACCAATAAACAAATTATAAAATAATTTTCCACAGATTGTCAATTTTTTAATTCATTTAAACATTTGATGTTTAAGAACTAATTAAATTGTGCTGAATATTAAAAATAATTACAAGTGCTTCTCTGTTTATATCTACGTAGTTGTATAAGTAGTTATTTCTCAAATTTAATATTTTAATAATAAGTATGTACTCCTTGGAAATTTGTTTTTGTTGTAAATAATTAAAAATAGTTCTTATGTATTATTTATGTAATACTATGTACATAAAATACATAATAAGAAACCTAATTAGTTATCTCATTTTCCAGGCTTAAGGTTTTTTTTTTTTTAATTTTTATATTATAATTTTATATAGTTAATTTTAATATCTCTTAGTACCACTTAATGGTTATGTAATTTTATTTTTAGACTCACTATTAAAAGTTTAGAAAATTGTTGTGATTATTTTTTCATTTATAATTTGGAATTCGCATTTGGGACTTAAAATTTGAAACATTGCCATAAGACCGTCAGTATACAAAACCATTTTTTTTTCCATTTCAAATTGTATATCATTGTTTATGTATATATATATATATACATGTATAAATTATTTGGTTTATTTTTAATAAATACATGGACATGCTTACATATTATATAAATACATACATTTCTTATTTTTTTTTTGACACATTCCAGTTCAGATTTTTTACTTGTTGATTGGATGAATTTTGTTTTAATGCTTCTGGCAAATGGTAAATAAAGTTATCATTTAACCCAGGATAGAAAAAAAATCAAAAAAAGTTTATTAATAAACGCCCACAGTAGTCTACCCCAGAAATAATAAAAAGAAACGTTTATCTTGGGTAATACGAGATAACAAAGAGTAATAAAAATAAGCTTTGTTTTTTTTTTTTTTTTTTTTTTTTTTGTCTTTTTAAAAAGACAATGTATTCTTGGTTTAATGATTTTATTATTGTATATATATATATAAATATATATATATATTTTATTTTCCCACTGAAAAATTTATCCAATATATTCAATCTAGTCATAAAGTAAGTCATAAAAAAAAGGAGTGGAAAGACAGGAGTTTAAGGAAATAATACTTTACATTTTGTCTTTTGTGTTAAATACGATATTCTGTACGGTATGATATGATATAATAGGTATATACCTACTATATACAATATATGTATATATATATACGATATACTGTTTCAATTTAAAGATTAAATTCTGTTTTTGGGCATACTTTACGCCATAATTTTGAACGTGATTGAATTTAGAATAGCTTTTAGATATATGGGGTAGTAATAATTTTTTATTTTATGTTGATTATGGACTATAAATAATTTAATTATTTATTAATTATTAATTTAGATCACATTCATTATTGTTTACTAATATTTATTAACAATAGAATGGGAAAAATGAAATTTCCAGAATTTAAGTTTGTTTTACAAGTTTGATTTTAAAAATGAAATTGAGAATTTTGATTTTAATATTGAAAATTTAATATTTTAGTTATTAAAATTTATTTTGAATTAAAAGTATTTGAAATGAAAATAAAAATTTTTTTATGCACTAGAAACCTTAAAATTGACTATACGGGTATGCTAAAATTTTCTGGACTAAATCACTTGGATATTTAAATATTATCACGTCCACATTGTTGTAAAAAAAATGGGATTATAAACGGAGGAAATTTGAAATACAATATGTTTTTACCGGACATAGATAAATTATTAAAAATAGATCATAGGTGGTTGGAAAACACCTTTAATTGGCCCTAAGTACTTTATATACAAATTGTTTGAAGTAGGTTAAGCATGTTATGTAGGGCCAAGTGAGTTTAAGTTTTTATTTTAAAAAAATTCAAAGACTGTATTGTTTTTTAATATTCCAAATTTTTTACCAATTTTTTTACAAAAACCAAGATGTTTTAAAAACTATGACAAATTATGGATATTATACATATATCAAAATATAATATAAGCTGTATTCACTAATTTTTTCTAGGCTGGATTAGTTTAAGAATTAAATGGATAAATAAATCATAAAGTATCTATATCAGCAAATTTTGTAGAAATTTAGTACTTAGTTATTATTTTAAAAAGATTTTTATTTTATCGAAGGTTTTTTATAACACACTTTTGACTAAAACAGATTTAATTGAACAGAATAATCTTCAAATTTCCTTAACAGGCCCTTATTTCAACGAATTTCCTAATTGCAAAATACTTTCAAGAGTGACAAATGATAAATTGATAAATAATTGTATCCCAAAGATTTTCAGAGATCTTATGTATCTTATAGATACACTTCCAAAAATAATTTATTATAGATATGCTAAAATAGTTAAAGATATCAAATATGAAAAAAATTAAATATATTCTGCAGTATCTATATAGTTTGTTTTCTGATGCCAATTCAATTTCAGAATAAAAATGATTGACATTGAAAAATAAACAAAAATGAATTTGTAGAAAAATATTTTGTTTTAAAGAAAATTTTTGAGAAAATTGTTGAAAGAAATATCTAAAAGATACATTTAAAATAAATATTGAAAAAAAAAAAAAAAAATATTAAAATACATTATAAATAGGTATGCAAAAATATAATAAATAAAATGTTTTTAATAAATTTTATTTTTATTTATTTTTTTTTTTGAAACAAAACGATTCAAGGTCAATTTCAAGTGATTTGCTCGAAAAATTTTTATAATTTATTTTTATAAAAAAATCTGTTATTCTATTTTGAAATTATGAAATTAATTATTAAAAGTAAGTATATATATACATATCAGGGTTCCCACCCGTCCTCGCCTCGCGAGGATTGTCCTCGTTTTAATGCTCTGTCCTCGTATCCTCGCGAGAATCAAAAATGTCCTCGTGGACTACATTTCTTCAAAATTCGCAGCATGTAAACTTGTTTGTTTATCTCATTTTTCAGCCTTTCAAAAATTCCGCTAGGCGTCATGTTACCGAGTGTCAATTTGTTGGGATTTTTATAATTTGTTTTTAGGGATAATTTAAATATGAAATTTTTGACACTTTTAAAACAGTTTTTTTTTGTCATTTGTTTTGATTGTTTCTTGCAATTATTGTCTTTATTAATGCAAAATTCTTTTCAAAACTTTTTTTTGTGATACGCTTTAGAATTTGGTAAGTTATATAATTTATATAATTTATAATTGTTAGAGATAATTTAATTCAAATCCCAAAGATTATGTCAGAAATTAAGAAAGCAAAGAGAGTAACAAATTTTAATGATAAATGGCTTGAATGCAAAACCTGGTTGCAAAAAATTTCAAACGAAAAGGGATTTTGTAATTTGTGTAGAGTTGGAATTTTGGTGTGCAATAAAGGATTACGTGCGTTGGATGACCATGAAAATTCACAAGCTCATCAGAAAAATTTAACTGCTCAAGGATGCAGCATGGCAATTACGAAATTTTTTAATAAGACAAATACGTCTGAAGAATATTTAGTAACTGCAGTAGAAATTGCTCATATTTTCCATTGTGTTAAACATAACCAATCATACAACTCACTGGATTGTGCTTTTAAGCTAACCAAAAAAACTTTTTCTGACTCGAAGTTAGCAAACAAAATTCATTGTGGTCAAACCAAATCTGAGGCTATTGTGACGCAAGTTTTAGCTCCAAAAGAAATCGAAAATATTTTACATGAGATTAATACCAAAAATATAAGCTTTTCATTACAAATAGATGGTTCAAATCATAAAAATAGGAAATTTTTTCCCTTAGTTTTACAATATTTTACAATCGAGAATGGTATTCAAAATAAATTGATCGATTTTTTCGAAAATTCAGATGAAACAGCTGAAGGTATGTTCAGCGCAATTAAAAAATCAATGGGATGTTTAGGTTTATCATTAACAAAAGTTACTGCTTTTAGTGCTGACAATACTAATTATAATTTCGGAAACAAAAATTCAATATATGTAAAATTAAAAACTTTGAATCACAATATATTAAAAGCTAATTGTTATTGTCACATTGTTCATAACTGTTTTAAACAATGTTTGAATATGCAGTCTATAGATTTAGACAATATTATACAAAAAATTCACTTTTTTTTTGCTAGATCTGCAAAACGTAGAGAAGAATTAATATCATTTCACCAATACTGCAACTGCGATTTGGAATTTCGTGAACTTATAAAACATTGCCCAACTAGATGGGTTTCAATGTTACCTGCTGTAGAACGAATTTTAGAGTCATGGTCTGCTTTAAAAGCATATTTTGAAGACTTGGCGCAAAACAATGAATTACCAAAATTATATTATAATGTTTTACTTATTAATAATAACAAGATTGATGATTCTATTGAAATTCATTTGAATTTTATTCAATATCTCGCAAATATATTTAAAGAAACAATTAAAATCTTAGAATCAAACAAAACAACTATATTAAATTTGTTTAAAATATTATCAAATTTCATTACGCAACTAGAAAAGCTAAAAGATAAAAAATTTTATGGAAATGAAGTAAGAACACTTCTAACGAAACTTAATAATTTGGAAGTTAAAAAAAAATTTGAATTTGAATTTAACGAAATTATAAATGCTGGATTAAACTATATTCGTAAAAAAGTAGAAGATAATATTAAATTTGAAGTATTGAAGAAATTAAATGATTTTACTTTAGATCAAGATTTTCCTTCTTTTGACATTTTTGTTGAATTAACGGAAACTTTAAAATTAAATATAAATATAAACGCATTATTCAAAGAAGTAATATCAGCAGAAGTAATATATGATACCATAAGAAATAACGATAAATTTAAAACGCTGAGCTGCCATGAGAAATGGATTGAAATTCTTAAAACAAGGGAATTTCCAAATATATTTACTTTTATTTCATTTTTCTTAAGTATTCCAAGTAGTTCTGCATTTTCAGAACGAGTATTTAGTGTAATGAATATAAAATGGAGAGATGAAAGAAATAGGGCTTTACCAGATCTTATAAGGTCTGAGCTTATCTTATATTTTAATAATAAATTAAAATGCACTGAGTTTTTTGAATATATTAAAAACGAAAAAGATTTATTAAAATGTGCAAAATCAAATGAAAAATATATATTCAAAACTAATCCCAAAAAGTAATTTTTAATAATACTATTAAGTGCAATTTAATTTATAAAAAGTATTTTGGGTAATAAGTTTTTTATATGAATATTTCTTTATTTAATGTTATTAATGAATATTTCTTTATTTAGTGTTATTAGTGAATATTTCTTTATTTAATGAAATGAATTTGTTATTTTTTTAATTACAATTAAATACACATATTTTACAAAAAATTATTTGTTTTGCATAATTTTAAATGTCCTCGTCAGGAATTTTTGAAAGGTGGGAACCCTGATACATATGTGTATATTTTTAAAAATTAGTGATGTGGCATGATGCATAAAAATAAAATATAATTAAAATAATAAATAAATATTATAAAGAATTAGTTGTATGTACACTTGCATAATATGTTATATAGTCTAGTATTTGAAATTAACATTTAAGTAAAAATTTTATAAAATAATTTTTTATTGTTATTACATATTATCAATATTTGTTAGTTTGCAACAATTGGGATGCATTTTTGCCAAAGCTTTTCAGGAACTCCTTTAATTGATAATTAAAAAATTAGCTTATTTTACTGACTACTTATTTACCTATTCTGGAAATTTAGAGCTATACGAACTCATCGATCCCATATCGGTATTCCCTAATAAAAATAAATCAATCCAAACTATTTTTGAGTTTGAAATTTAATGAATCACTCTCAACTTAAACCCATTAACAGTTTTACAAAGATATTGTTTTTAAGTGCTAACTGTTTAACTATTATGTCCATATGTACTGTTAGACTATGTATCCTGTCAATAGGTAAATGTTAGAATAAATGGAACATATATTTATATTATTTTTATTATTAGAATAGATTTCAATGCATTGCACATACAATTTAATTATGAGAAAGTACTAGGTCTTATAGCATATTTAGAAATGTAAGGTATTATAAGGTATATCAATATCTGTGAGTTATATTATTAAACTAAATTATTTGTTTATATTAATGTATTTTTATTTTTTAAAATTATATAATTATTAATAATTAGTTAGGTCATTAATTTGAACCCATTAGCAAATGGTTGCTGAGTCGTGTTCGAAAATCATACAAAAGTATTTCACTTCGAATCGGAATCACTTCGAACCCGGGTCTTTCGAATGAAAGGTTGGCACTCTAACCACTGTTTTTCGAATTTGTAGGATAAGTTCTTTGGAATACTCTGTAAATTCCAAAAGTGCATCTTAATATAATGGGGGCTGGTTCTCTTTTAAGTTTCGGATTGGTTCGTTCCGAAAATTTTTTTATTCCGAAAATTTTGAGAAGTGTAAATATAGAATATCAAAAGTTATATAGTTTTCTTTTATCACAGGAGTATTTATAAAATATTATGATAGAATTAAAAACTATCTATTATACCTTACACCTAAATCATTGGGCATTAAAGCGGAAAATTAGGAATAATTACATATTTTTTAATATAGAAATAGTAATAGTTGTAATGATAGATATTTTCTTTCCTAACTAGTGGTAATACACATATTTAATGATAGTTTACATATTAATTACATATTTTCAGTGAAATTTATTGTTGTTTATTTTTTAATGAATTGTTTTTTTTATGAGGTGTAAAAATTTCTCTACAGAGGTTTTGTATTATTTTATATAGAAATTAAAAATATCACGAAAAGTTTTATTTTAAATATTTGTAGTGTACACAGTATTTTTGCAGGATGCTTGATGTACCGACCTACTCGATCTCTATGTAAATGAAATATAATAGGCAATTTATATATTTTAATTAAAGAATACGATTAAATGGATAATTAGGAAGATTTTAGTTAACTTATCTCTTAGGTTTTTGCAAATCGTAGGAGTTGGACAGCACATACTGCGGTGGTAATATACTCCATCAATTGGAAAATTTAAATTATGAAGAAGCTCCTATATTTTACTGTTGTAGTAGGCTTAACTAAATATAGATATTATTAAACTCCTAAATGAAACAAGGTTATCTGGTAATTATTTGTAGACCATCAGACAAGCAGCTCTAATATTTTAAAAACTATTAGAAGGAGGTATTACAGATATTCGGGAGTGTTCCATAATCTCGGTTTAGAAAATCTTTTTTTTTAAATCTCGTTTTTATTGAAAAATATCGCTTCTTAAGAAAATCTCTTTTTTTAATTGAAAAATCTGGTTTTTAGGGATTTTTGAGTTGGATACAAAACCAGAATTATCAGCTTTTTCTGGAATATAAAAAAAAATGGTTTTCTAAAACGAGATTTTCTAAAAACAAGATTTTCTAAAACGAGATTTTCTAAAAACAGATTTACTAAACCAAGATTTCAGGCCCAACCCGATATATTCCTTCAATTCGTTCTCTCCTTTTACTTTAAGGCAAATTTAAGAAAATTTTAAATTTTTTGAAATAATAAATTATTTCTAAAAACTTATAACTAAAAAGAGATAGAAATATAATCTATTATTTATCAACAATAAATTAAACAAAAACATTTCCTTTTTTTCTTTTCAAAATTAAAACAAAACAACAATCAATCAAATTTAATATTATTGTACTCAAACTATATAAACAAATTTCTTAATAAATATTTATAATTAAATATAAATTAAAATTTTTCCACGAAAATTAAAAAAATTTACATTTTGTTACATTTAAAAATAATAAACTTTTATTTAATTTGGAGGGGGAAAAAAAACAAGGAAAATTAAGAAAAGGAAATTCCAAACATGAATTTCAACCACATTAAGTTTGATATTTTTTGAATAATAATCTGAAGTTTTTAAAATTACCACAAAAACCAACATTTGTTTACTTTAAAAATATAAAGAAATAATAATAATTTGTTAAATAATATTTTTAATTTATTTTCTTATTTTAAATAATATTTCTATTTTAAATATTAAAATTTGGAAACGTTAAACTTATGCCAAATATTAATAATAAGTAATTGTATTTTGAAGGGTGTTTTTTGCCAAACAATTTTACAAAATTTACATACAAACTAATTTTAAGTGGTTTTTTTAAATAATTTAGAAATTAAGGGGATACATAGGTATTTAAAATATATTTATGTAGATTAATACTTCTTCTTCTTCTTTTATGGCGCTACAGTCCGTATAGTTATATTAAAAGTCAAATTTGAGCGATTTCAGGTTTTTAAACTGGAAACCAATTACTTGATATTAACCGTATAATATTTTACTTATTTTTAGACTATAAGAAAAAAAATTGTTCTTATAAAGTTGCTTGATTTTCGATTTAAATAACAGTTTTTTAATTGTGAGGCGGATTATAAATCCTAAAATAAATCGAAAACTAAAGATCATCTTAAATTACGTCTAAAACTAGTGACTGATTTTTAAAAGTCACTCTTTATTTAATGGAAAAATTTTAATTTAATTCATTAATAGGCGATTTATTTTTTTGAAATCTGAGCAGAGAATGAACTGTCAAAAAAACTGTCGTTTTTTTTTTTTTTTAAACCTGTGCGCGCTTGTGATTCGTGTTTTTATTTAAATCAGAGCGCGCTTAGAGCGTGCTGTGCGTGGTCACTGGAAATATATTGAGCACGAGTGAGCAAATTAAAATACAAATACATTTTTACGTTTGTTTAAGATTTTATTTGTAAAATAAAATTCAAAATGTGTAGTTTATTTTAAGTTATCCATTTTAAATTTAATTTTTTTGAAAATTTAAACGCAACTAAAATAAAAAAAACAGTTTTTTCAAATCGCGTTTTTTTATTAAATCTGAACGCTCTGAGCATACTCTGTTCATGCTCTGTTCAGAGCGTGCTCATTTTGTTCAGAGTGTGCTCAGATCTACGCCTAATATAATATTAAAAAAAAAATGGCTTCCGTCTACTTGTCAAATTTTCTTCTCTATTGTGAATGATGGTAGAATAAATTGAAACAATTCACAATTTTGCAATCAACTCAATAAGCGTTTATTATTTATTATATTATGACGTAAAATATATCTAAAAAAGTTAGGTAGTGAAAGTTCAGAAATTTTAAATTTTTGGAAAATGTATATTTAATATTTATGGGAGGGGGGCTAGAATATAAAAAGAAATATCTATAATTATGATTAACTAGGGAAATAAATAGAAGCCATAAAGACATGATACTTAGATATTTCAAAATTTATGAGTACTATTTTTTTGAAAATTTGAGAAGAGTTCAAAACTCTCTCACCAGGAGGTTAAAACAATCTAAAATAATTTTCGAATACTTCAGTATTCATAATTCGAATTAAAAGTTAACTATATACTCAATAATGAATTTATTAAGAAAAATAAAAACTTTTCCATAAATGTTAAAGAAATAATTCAATTTTTGAAGTAGAAAATTTAAAATTACAAAAATTTTACTTTTATTGTTTTTTATTAAATTTATTAAATTTTTTTTTTATATGTTCATTTCTTTTAACAAAAAGTTTTCAATTCAAAAAAAAAAATTATATAGAAACTCTTAAAGTTCTATAAAGTAGAACTTGTTTTAAAAAATATGTGAAATAAATAAAACAAAAAAAGGTTTTCGTTTTCCTGTAAAGAACTTTTGACATAAATGACTACTGAAGCTTTATATAATTTTATAGAACTTTAACAAAGTTCTAAAGAAAATTTTTGATATTTCATAACTTTTCTTTTTTACAAAATAGTAAAATTTATAATCAAATTTTTAAAAAATTTTTTCAATATACATATTTTTATATTATATAAGCAATTTTTAACCCCTGTTTGATATTTGATTTTAGTGAATCTTAGTTTAATGTTAGAAATTTTTGACAATTAATTGATTTCATTTTTTTGTATAGACTTTTATTAACTACCATTCTTGAATTCCTGAAAAGAAGTTTCACGAAAAAACCATTTGGAGAAAAAATTGAAGAAAGATGTGGTACAAGTTTCTAATGTAATTAAAACTGTTTGGAAAACTAAAGATAATTGTGCTGGAGGCCCTACTTTATACTAATTGACTCATATGATAAAAATCTATTTCGATTAAAACCAATTAAAAACCAACTCTGAACTCAAGATTTAAAGACTCAAGTCTGGGCTACATCAAATTTTGAGTTAAGCTATAGTTAAGTGAGACTTTAATAAGTTTAAACTTATATTCAAATTTTTTAATCAAAAGAACTTGAGCTGAATTTGAGCTAATCCACTTTTTTTTTTTTTTTTTTTACAAGAGAATGGAAAACTCGAAAGCCACCCATTGTGCCATGTATCTTGAGTAGTGTGCGACTTTAACACACCAAAACCACACCCTTTTTGAACTAAAATTTTAGGAGAGAACATGTGATACAAATGTACAGTTTGGTTACAGGGATCGGGAAGGATTTGGGATTATGGTGAAAGTTATTTGGGATTTCTGGATTATGAGGGATGGGGAAATTGGATGGAATATTTAGAAGAAAGATGTTAATGTTCTTAAATTTGGCTAAATCGTACATAAATGACTTGTAAACTAGTTTAATTTTTGAGTTAATTCTACGTGGGCTTACTTGCATAACATAAACTATTTTGGGCTTCTCAAAATTTGAAAATTCTCAAGTTTAAATCAAATCAACATGTGAGTTTATCTGTATAGCTCAAATTATGAGTTAGTTCAATATTTTAATTAAGTTTGAGTTCAGTTTTGTACTTGATTTCACTCTTTTATAACTCTGCTTTAAAGAAATAATTGTTGTTTTTTTTTTTTAAATAAGTTTTTTCCAAATATCCGTTTGTCGACTGTCTTCTGGTAAAAGAAATTTTGGCAGTGGGAGCTTAGCTCAACTTTCTTATACCCATTTTAGTTATTTACTTCGTGATTTGAGTTATTTATATTAATTATATTTATTAATTTATTTATATAATTTTAAATTAATTTTATTCTATTTATAAAACAATTTTTTTAACTTTAATAATTTTTAATTTATTCTAATTTTTAAATTTATTCTCTAATTTCAGAGGAATACAGAAGATGCTCTTTGAAGACCTTACATAAAAAAAGCACCAATAATGAATTCAGCAAGACATCATCGTGTAGGGTATTTTTATCCCCATAAAAAAAAAATAAACAAACTTTTTGTTAATTAAAGGTTAAAAAAAATAAAAAAAACAAAAACTATAAAAATCATCAAAACCACATCAAAAGAACCAAAAAGAAAATTTTTATTATAAAGTTTTTCATTAAATTTTCTTTATTAGTAAAAAGTTACAAGAACAACAATAACAAAAAAAAAAAAAGTAAAATATAATATATAAAAGTATATAAAAGATACAAAGATAAAAATCTATATATATAGAAAATAAAGATATTCAAAAAATATTGAAAATAGATCAGATCAAAATTAAAAAAAAAAAGTTATACTATACATTTTTTTTTTATATTTGCAATAAAAATTCCAAAATTAATTTACATTTTTTTTTTTGAATTAAAAATACAAAATTTTGAATAAAAATAAATAAATAAATTAAAAGAAATTCAAAAATATACAAAAAAAAAAAAAATTAAGTTAATAAATAAATAAATATTAAAAAAAAAAGTTATAAATAATTGAATTTAGTATTGTTCAATTTATAAAAAATATTATACAAAAGTTAATATAAAATCAATTAAAAAATTATTTAAAAATTTAATTAAATTTTCAATTCAGATATATTTATATATATATATATATTTATAAAATTGTGAATAAAATATTCTAGTCATTTTAAGTTTTACTCAACTAATTTCAAATATAATTTCAACTTTTAATATAAAACAAATTACAACGGACATTTCCAATTCATTCAAAAAAATTTAATTAATTTTAATTAAATTTAAAAAAAAAAATAACAATTAATTTTACAACGAAATAATCGAAATTTTACAAAATACAATAAATTTTTCAAATAAATTAATTTTTTTAATTAATAATTAAATATTGTTTTGTTTTTTTTTTACTTCTATACACAAAATAAATTTTGTAGTGATAATTAATATTATATAAATTATATAAAGTTTTTTTTATTTAATTTTATATTATTTTTTTTTTTTAATTTGTTTAATTTTGCAAATATTTAAAATAGCTGAAAAATAAATATATTAAAATTTATCCAAAGATTTAAGTTTTTTTTTTTAATTTAATTTAATTCAAAATAATTTTATTTTATTATTATATAAAAATTTTTAAGTTATTTATAATTCTTTTGGGTTCATATTTTACATTACTATATATACTTATATAAATAAATATAATAAAATTAAAATAATAAAATATACTTTTTTTTTTAAATTTATATATAAATTAATTCAAATAGCTTATTAAAAACTATATATACTTATATAAAAGTAATAAAATTGTGAAATTATTTTTTAAAAATTAATTTTAAAGTGTTTATTTTTTTTTTTTTGAAAAAATAAAATATATATTAATAATTAAATATTAAATTGCATTTAAATATTAAAAAAAAATGAAATAAAATAAGTATATATATAATATTAAACATATATTGAAAATTAGCCAAATCATAAAATTTGTCAATTTTAATTAAAATTGTTGTCAAAATAATTGTATATTGGTTATAAATTACACATTTAAATATATATTTATATTAATAAATTAAAAAGTAAAAAGTTGAAATATAAAAAAAAAATATAATAAATAAATTAAATTAATAAATTGATAAAAAAAAGTAAAAAAAAAAAAAATTATTAAAAGAAAAAATAGTTAGTATATTTTTTTTTTTAAGAAAATTATTATTTAATTAATTTTATAAAATTGGTAATTGTTTGATTGGTGTAAAAAGAAAAATATTCAGAAATAAAATGCCA